>OY856411.1:1334245553-1335445553 GCA_963693085.1 Alisma plantago-aquatica | reverse complement strand
AGGTTAATTTAATCAATTCAAAAGGGTTATCTTTAGGATGGCGGTTTCACCGCGGGTCAACATTGTATTAGATTTCATATAATTCCTCACACTTCTCTCTCTCTCCGGGTAGTGGCCTGAATTGAGAATTACCCACTGTCGTGGTGTAATCCACTACTTAGATTTAGGTTGATTCCATCGTCATAGTAATCATTCCCCTAAACTAAGCGCATTAAGATCGGTCCCTCAGTTCCCACCATTAATTTTACAACTCCTTTGTCAAGGGTTTTATTAATTAATGTAGAATTCGTTTCTTTTCAACCGTTAATCCTTCTGTCGAAGTGATTAAGGGCATTAATTTATTATTATGGTGATCAAGCATAACAATAGCAATAGAGAAAACGAATTTATACCACGGATTTGAGAGAAAAATATGAATTATCAATCTAAAATCATCATACAATGTATCCCCGGGCTACTCCCGGTCCTAAAGATTGAGGGTTTTAGCCTCTCATGTTCATCTTACACAAATACATGGTAGAAATTGGGGAATTCATAAGAAAAACGTGAAATAGATGGGAAAACCCCTGAACGGAGAAGAACCGGTGGATCCTTGGCGTAGAACACAAGCTTTCCCCGCCTGTCGGTGGTGGAAATTGTCTTCGGCAGCGTTCGAATCACCCGGGATGAGCTTCTCGGCCTCCGTTCTCCTTTCTCTCCTCCTCGGCACTCGTGCAATCTAAAAATGAGATCCCCCCTCTGTCTGGGCGGCCGTCATTAGGTATAAGTCCCTAATTAGGTCGTCAAATAACAACAGCCGTCCGATCGGAATCAAAACACATCCAACGCATATCTGCCGGCGTCGATGCCATCGACGCGGGTCGATGGTATCGACCCAGCGGATTAGCGGCATCTTTCCTTTCTTTTATTCTGAGCGCCTGTGGTGATCTCGATACCATCGACTTGGGTGTCGATGGTATCGACTACTTTAGCGTCGGTTGTTGTCATTTAGCGACGCTGTAGCTCTCCTTGCGTCGATGGCATCGACTTGCGTCGATGGTATCGACTTAATCCTCGCTAGCAGCCTGGAGACATCTCGATGCCATCGACTTGGGCGTCGATGGTATCGACTCTGTATTGCTCTTCTCGGCTGACAACCTGTGGCTTGGTCGATGGTATCGACATCCGTCGATGGTATCGACGGATGTAGATACTTGTTTTTCCTGAAATTGTACAACAAGACCAAATAAATCCACACGATTTATGATAAGATGATCAATAATGCTTAAAATAATGAAATAAAGGGGATTTGATATAAAATGATGGCAAAGACCAAATAAAGTGAATTATGCAATAATATCCATGAAAATGAGTAATTAAGGCACAAAACACATATGAAATCGGTCTATAAATGCGACTCAAAATCATCGCATCAAACTCCCCTAAGCTTAAACATTGCTTGCCCTCGAGCAACTAATCCTTAGAATAGAATTGCGAATGTCAACTAACAATCAAAATACCAACCCACCTCACAAATGACTCCCACTGGACGTTCTCAAACCGGCCTACCCTAATCACAGAACAGTAATTACCCTAAAGGCGACAATAACCATCAATAAAAGAAATTATCCTTCAAACCGATGAACACTATCACATAGGGCAGTTAACATAATAAAGTTCGCCGATTCAGCCATGGTGCATCTTGTGATCACCTACTCTACGTTGCTCGCCCTAACTACCATCTACATGGAAGCAGTTCTCCTGATAAACATGAGTGAGGAGAAAATCACGGTGGCCTACCAATCCGAGCAACGGGTGGATGGAATGGGTGGTTCATGGGAGAATTTGGAAGTATTACACAGTTTCAAAATGTATATAACAAAATGCCCTAAATGATGCAAATGCACATTAAGAATGCCCTACTTGCCTAAAAGTGGGTGGAATGATGCATGCCCTAACCTTCTACCTCACAATGAGATAGAAATCTACTCAAGCCACATCATGTACTCAATTCCCATGTTATACAAGTGATATCATTCCTTTCTCCCTCTTATTCCTTTTCTTTCCAAATCTCCTTTTTTTTTCCCCAGAATTTTTGCTTCTATTTTTTTTTCTTTGCCCATATATCCATAATTGCTTAGAGATACATGTATAAGGCCATTTTCTTTCCAATTGGAGATCTTTGCTTTATTTCGAGGGTATGGAACAAATTAGATCACCTATTTAGGAAAACTGAGATACATGGTGTGCTTATGCATGAAAATCATGAAATTGTGAGTGCAACTACATGACATGCACCTAAAGGTAATGTGCATGTATCACTATATATTTTTTTCATTATTCTATGCAAAAACATGAAAATAACAATGCAAAACCTATCTACATGCCATGCACGCAAAAGAAATTGAAACTGCACTTTACTTCCAATTCTTGGGTGGAATATAGGAAATGGGGTGGAATGATCACAAGATTAAGTGACTGAACCTTAAAAGAAAATTATGTGTCCCTCCTTATTGACATGTGTAGTAGTTTAAAGGGTTCTTTCTCTTACATCTGATTAAGGTCTCATCACCATTTGATTAGGTTAGGCTCAACCAACCGATACTATCCACGTTTCATGAGTCAATGCGGGTGTGGGTATGACATATTGCTTCAAAGTTGACATAATCAATCATTTTCATAGAATAAGTTCCCCAAGGACAACCAAGTAAAGCTATCCAAATGACACAGAAAAATTTTTCAATTCCCTTAATTTCCCCATGAAAACAGCAAGATGACAATTTTTACGACATCCACAATTACACTAGATAGATGTGGATCCTAAATAAAAACTTAAAATTTGCAAAAACAAATAACAAAGCAGAAACTAAAACAACTAAAGAAAAGATAAAAGATAGAGCTGTTCCAGCCACCCCCCTAAGCTTGAATCCGACTATGGCCTCATAGTCAAAAACCAACTTAAGGGTGGAACAGTGATACCCTGATCAATCTTGCGGAGGCGGTGGTGGGTAATGTGGTGCCATAGGATCCCAAGACGGGTACTCCCCCTGGAAGCTTGGATCATAGTGGGTCCTCGGCGGAGGCTGTGGATAACCTCCAAAGTAGTCTCGACTCCAGTAGTGGTCGAAGAAGGGCTCCTGCTGCATCTCTATCCGCTGCAACCGGTTGTGCATTTGTTCTTGGTTGGCGAGGATGAGCCGCTCGTTCTCGAACATAGCCCTTTGATTATCAAGCAACCGGCCCGTTGTCTCATGGATGCCGGTATACAAAGTCATATGCTGGTGTTGCGTCTGCTGGATGTCCTGCAACATGGTATACATCCCTTGCATGGAGTAGGGATCCGCAGCTGGCTGTTCTTGCTGTGGTGATGGCGGCGGGGGCTGAGATGATGAAGATGCACCCGGGTGCATCCTAGGACGCTTCCGTGGTGCCACGCGTACTCGAAGAGGTGTGAAAGCCTCCTCGTCTTCCTCCGCCTCGCCTTCTTGGTCGTCACCTCCGCCTTCTTCTTCCGAGGACTCGATGGCTATGATGGGCCATCGGAAATGCTGCTTGCCCTCGATGTGGAAGACGTCGTCCGGCAGGGATGCCTCCTGGTAAGCTTGGTTGACGTGGCAATGAGCGTACGCCAACCCGTCCCGGATAAGAATGAGGTTTGAACGGTGCAAGTGTTGCACGTTCACCTTACTCCGCGTAGAAATCGGAGTCATGGACTGAAAGTTCAGCCCCAAGTAAAGCGCCAACTTGGTGACAAGACCACCAAAGTGTATTGGAGCCTTCCTTGTGCTCCGCTTCACCGCCATGACGCGCTGTAACCAGAATGCTCCCCAGTTGCACTCTTGACGTTTCAGGAGGGCGTACAGAAAGAACAAGTCGCTCTCCTGAAACTTGCTCAAAGCAAGATCGCTCCGCCCGAAGAAAGTCAAGCTAAGCATCCTATGCAATACCCGGACGAACGGGTGCTCAAAATCAGCTACCGCGGCATTGTGGTAGCTCACGGTCTTCCCTGCCGGCACTGTAACTAGCTCGGCGAAGATTTTGTCGTAGTCGGTGCGGGCGTCGGGTAGTCGGTGCGGGCGTCGGGGCGTCGGTGATCGTGGCGGCTGTGGTTCCAGTTGAAGATGGCGTTGAACTGCTTCAACGTGATGTTGTAATTGTTGTTGAAGAGTCTGAAGGACACCCTTCCCTGGATCCACGTCTGGTCTGATGGCACCACGTCATTTGGTACGACGCAGATATCAAGAGTCGCCATGAACTCGGCCACCAGTTCCTTGTATGTGGGCCATTCGCCAAAGAACGGCTGCCCATCCGCATGACAGTCCATCTCATATATGCGACCGGTGTGCCGCGCTTGCCCGGCCAACACATAGGCCAAGTTGGCCTCGAATCCCAAGTCCCTGATCATTCCCCGGTCCACATACCGGGTGGCCTCGAACTTCTGCTTCATTATTTCCTCGTATACCTTCCTTACATCCATGTTGGCATGAATGAGGCGTGGACGAGAGATGGAAGCGGTTGGAGGAGGAACAAACTCCTCGATCTCCCTGGGGTGTGCGCTCGATGAAGATGCTCCGCCCGTATGCACCATGCTTGCGAGAAGAATGAGATTGGGAGAAAAGAGCTCGGTGAAGATGGAGAGAAATTCTCCGCTCGGTGAAGATCGTCGCTTGATGACACTTCTCCGCAGGTGTAGAGGGCTCGGGGGAGTGCTCGGCGCAATAGGAGATACTTGCTCTGAGGGTGTGATGTCATATGACGTTGCAAGTCCCCTTAAATAGACTTGATCGGCGCCCCTGTTGACCCGTCGATACCATCGACGCGGGTCGATGGTATCGACATGTCTCGCGGGTAGCCGCATCTGTCGCTGGTATCGACGGATGACGTTGGCTGGATCGAGAAACCCGGATCGCTGACGTGTCGATACCATCGACATAAGTCGATGGTATCGACGCAGCACCCGGATCGCTGACGTGGCTGTTGCGATCGTCGTCGATGTCTTCATGTGGATCGGTGACATGTCCGTCGATGCCATCGACGGGTGTCAATGGTATCGACTTGCTTTTATTGCGACACCTCCGTTTATTGCATTCAACCTGTGATGATGTCGATACCATCGACAAGGCCGTCGATGGTATCGAGTTGACTGAGCAAAATTCATCTGAAAATCTCCAGAGATCTCGATGGTATCGACTGGGTTGTCGATACCATCGACACTTTTATTGTGACCTGCCTGTGACCATGTCGATGCCATCGACGCGGCCGTCGATGGTATCGACGCAGTGCGATTTCTGCTGGTGTCAACTTGAACCCATGTCGATACCATCGACTGATGTGTCGATGGTATCGACCCTGCCTGTTCCTGCACATTTAACAAACGGATCAAGGTATCATTTTTAAACTAAAAAGTAAACAAAATAAAAGCAAACTACACCTAACATTAAACTATCCTAATGTACCAATGGTTGGGTTGCCTCCCAACAAGCGCCCCTCTTTAGCGTCTTAGGCTAGACGTCGGTCCTTCTTTTCATTCTTGTACAAGTGAAATGAGTTTAACCTCATTCACTTTCCTCTTATAGTTCTCACCAAAGTACAGCTTCAAGCGTTGCCCGTTCACCAAGAACGTGGCCTCTCCATCTCGCACGAGAATCGCTCCATGCGGTCTCACTTCTTCCACCTCGAAGGGTCCACTCCATCGAGATTTCAGTTTCCCAGGATGCAATTTGAGATGAGAGTTGAACAATAGGACACTGTCTCCTTTCTTGAACGTGCGCATCTCAATGTGGCGATCGTGGATCAGCTTTGTGCGCTCCTTATACATGCGGGCATTCTCATATGCCGTCATACGTAGCTCATCCAACTCATTCAATTCAAACATTCTTTTCCTCCCGGCCTCGTCATAGCGCAAGTTCAGCCTTCTTAGCGCCCAATGGGCCTTGTGCTCCAATTCTACCGGAAGATGGCACGCCCGGCCATACGCCAACCTAAAAGGTGTAGTGCCTATAGGTGTTTTGTACGCCGTCCGATAAGCCCAAAGTGCATCCGGTAGCAATGCACTCCAATTCTTCCGTGTAGATGCTACGGTCCTTTCTAAAATCTTCTTGATTTCCCTATTTGATACCTCCACCTGTCCTTGCGTTTGTGGATGATATGGGGTGCCAATGTTGTGCTTGACCCCATATTTCTTCAAAAGTGAAGCGAATTTCTGATTTCGGAAGTGTGTGCCTCTGTCACTAATGATCATTCGAGGAATCCCAAACCTGCAGAAAATATTCTCTTTGACGAACCTGCACACTACATTCGAATCATTAGTCCTTGTGGGGATTGCCTCCACCCACTTCGACACATAATCCACCGCAAGCAAAATATAAAGATTTGAATTTGAGGACACAAAGGGTCCCATGAAGTCAATGCCCCATAAATCAAATACCTCGACTTCTTGAAACACATTCAGGGGCATTTCTTGTCTCCTTGAGATATTACCTGCGCGCTGGCACGGGTCACACCGCCTAACAAAATCATAGGCATCCCGGAACAAAGTGGGCCAATAAAGGCCGCTCTCCAACACCTTAGCTGCTGTCCGTGAGCTAGCATGATGTCCTCCCGTAGGTGACGCATGACAATGATGTAGAACACTTTCGTACTCTAACTCCGGCACGCACCTGCGAAGAATACCATCCCTGCATTGCTTCAACAATATTGGGTCATCCCAAAAATAGTATCTCAATGAATGGAAGAATTTCTTCTTCTCTTGATAAGACCAATCTTCCGGGATGATCCTGCAAGCCAGATAATTCACAATATCCGCAAACCACGGTTCTTTAGAATCAATTTTTAAAAGTTGTTCGTCGGGAAAAGTCTCGGTAATGGGTATATACAAACCTTGTTCATCCACCCTCTCTAACCTAGACAAGTGGTCAGCCACCACATTTTCAATTCCCGACTTGTCCTTGATTTCAATATCGAATTCTTGCAGGAGCAAAATCCACCTAATTAGTCTAGGCTTCGCATCCTTCTTCTCCATCAAATATTTTATTGCGGCGTGATCCGTCCACACAACCACCTTAGAACCCACTAAGTATTGCCGAAATTTCTCAAAAGCAAAAACAACAGCAAGTAACTCTTTTTCCGTGGTTGTGTAATTTAATTGAGCATCATTAAGTGTTTTTGAGGCGTAGAAAATCACAGCAGGCTTGTTATCTACCCTTTGCCCCAAAACAGCCCCCACAGCATAGTCAGACGCATCACACATCAACTCGAAAGGCTTTGTCCAATCCGGCGTTTGAACAACCGGAGCCGAAATTAGCTTTTCCTTCAAAACCTCGAATGCGTGAAGACATTTCTCATTGAAATCAAAAACTGCGTCTTTTTCCAACAATTCCGATAATGGCTTTGCGATTTTTGAAAAATCCTTGATAAAATGCTGATAAAACCCAGCGTGTCCTAAAAAGCTTCTCACCCCTTTTACAGAATTTGGTGGGGGTAGCTTAGAAATCACCTCAATGTTTACTAGGTCTACCTCTAGACCCTTGCTAGACACCTTGTGTCCTAGCACAATTCCTTCTGTCACCATCATGTGACATTTCTCCCAATTGAGGACCAAGTGTGTGTCCTCGCACCGCTGCAACACCTTATCTAAATTATAAAGGCATTCGTCAAAAGACGCTCCATAAACCGAGAAGTCGTCCATGAAGACTTCGAGACACCGCTCCACCATGTCAGAGAAAATGGCGAGCATGCAGCGTTGAAAAGTCGCCGGCGCATTGCATAAACCAAACGGCATACGGCGGTAGGCGAAAGTCCCATAGGGACATGTAAACGTAGACTTCTCTTGATCCAAAGGATCAATAGAAATCTGGTTATACCCCGAGTAACCATCAAGGAAACAAAAATGCGACCGACCGGCTAAGCGTTCCAAAATCTGATCAATGAATGGCAAAGGAAAATGATCTTTCAGAGTTGCGGCGTTCAATCGGCGGTAATCAATGCATACACGCCACCCGGTTACCAATCGGGTGGTGACAGGTTCATTTAGAAGATTTGTAGTGACAGTGATTCCCCCCTTTTTAGGGACTACCTGTGTGGGACTCACCCACGTCGAATCAGATATGGCATAGATAATCCCTGGAGCAAGCAACTTAATGACTTCCTTTTTGACAACCTCCATCATGCTTGGATTTAGACGTCTTTGAGGCTGTATGACGGACTTGGCTCCTTCCTCAAGCCGAATCTTATGTTGACAAAGTGTAGGGGAGATCCCCTTGATGTCCGCCACTGACCACCCAAAGGCTCCACGGTGGTTCTTGAGCACTATTAGTAGCTGCTCCTCCTCATCCGCACTCAAGTATGCAGAAACAATCACTGGCAACTTGTCCTCCTCAGCTAGAAAGACGTACTTCAAGTGCGGGGGCAATGGCTTTAACTCCAGATCAGGTGGGCAGATAAGGGATGATTGTAGCGGTGGGGGCAGTGTACCCAAATCTTCATAGTGCCTCGTATAGAAACATGGAAGCATTTGAAACATTTTGGCGCACTCCTTGAGTGAAGTACTCCGCATCCAATCATAAGTGACATTAAGCAAACACGCCTCTAGAGGCAATTCCGGATATGCTTCACAGACAGACGTAATTATCACATCATCCTCCCACGAAGGTGGAATGTCCTCATTCTCATCATTTGGAAACCCGACAGCCTTGCATAAAGAGACAGCTTTCGTTTGCTCCATAAGGTCTACCGCCAAGGTCCCATTGTCTATCCTGCTCATCACATGGGCCATATCTAAAAATGGCTTCCCAAGACAAAGTGAGATATTGCTTTCCACATGCTTCACCATGTTGCACTGTGCCTTTGCTTTAGTAGATGTATTGATGTTGGGCATGACCATCTCAAAGTGATCATCCGCAATGCCTAAGGTCAAGCGACCTCTCCCCATCTCCAAGATCATGTCAGCTGTAGCTTGAAATGGGCGACCAAGAAGTAACTCATTACCGTGTTCGTCCTGCATCTCCATCACAACAAAATCAGCGGGAAAAACAAAGCGGTCTACCTTTACCAAAACATCCTCACAGATTCCATATGGTTTCACCACAGAATTATCGGCCAATTGGATAGTCATATTGCTTGGCCTTGACTCCTTCAATCCAAGTTTCTTGAATGTAGAAAGGGGCATCAGATTGATGCTTGCCCCGGAATCACAAAGCGCTTCGCCAAATTTGAACTTCCCAATAAAGCATGAAATATTGAAACACCCAGGATCCTGTCGCTTTGGCGGCAAAGTGCCCATAATAAAAGCACTCACTTGCTCCTTTAATACCACAACCTCAGTGTCGGGTATCTTCCTCTTCTTGGTGATTACATCTTTGAGAAACTTTCCATAAGACGGAATTTGTTCAATTGCCTCTAACAAGGGAATATTCACAGATAACTTTCTAAAGCTGTCCAGAAATTTTTTAAACTGTGCATCCACCTTTCTTGCTTTTGCACTATTGGGGTAGGGAACCGGAACGGTATGTGCTCTTTGATGAGGTGGCACATAGGGAGTTAATTTCTGTGGTTCCACCTCATTGGCTTGTCCTTCCTTACCATCTTCGGTTGTGTCATCAATTTGCTCTATGACTGGTGCAGGCTGCTCCTTAGCGGTTGCTTCTTCTACTGTGTCCTGCGGTGTGCTTGTGTCATCCGCCCTTGGATTAAGCACCTTCTTACCGCTCCTCAACAATATGGCCTTGGCCTGTTGGTTTCCCCCGGGAACATTGGTGTTCCCCGGAAAACCCGGATGTGCCGGCTTTTTCAAGCTTGCAATCTCCGCTGCCATCTGTGCCATTGAAGTCTCTATAGTCCGCATCTGAGCCCCGTGGCTCTACAACGTCTGCCCGAACTGGTTCATGAATTCACCCTGCTGCTTTATTTGCTGCCCAAAAGTGTTCATCAACTCTTGATTCTGCTTTATGACTTGATTTAGCAACTCCGTGCTCTTGTCCTCCGTGACCGGTGCAGGTTTGGCGTCCGGATCTTGCAGGAAGTTGTTTGGATCCTTCCATGAAAATTTCTTGTCCTTCCGCCATGAGTAATCGTTGTTCCTGTACCCTTGTTGTTGCCTCATATACTTGACCTGAGCCTCATCCTCGGACTCATTATCTTCCTTCTGCAGCAACTTCTTTGCGAGAAGATCCATCTTCTCATTCAGCTCTCTCATTGCCTTTGACTCACTGGCAACTCTTGCTTGCTCAACTGGGCCTCTTTCTCTTTCTCCCCAAGACTGCTTTCGTGCCATATTCTTCAGTATTTCCCAGCATCTTGTATCAGTGTTATTTAGAAAGAATCCAGAACCGGCCGAGTCCAAGTTGCTTCTATCATGCTCGGAGAGAGCAAAGTAGAAGATCTTCACTTGGGTTTCCTTGTCCAATCCATGATGTGGACATCTCCTCAACATGACTTGAAATCGCTCCCAAGTCTCAGAATAGGTTTCACCCGCCTGTTGGGTGCAATTGTGGATCTTTCGGATCATATCATTGGTCTTCTCAGGAGGGAAGAACCTCTCGAAGAAAACCTCCACCATGTGATCCCATGACTCAACAAACTCGTCGTCGAGGTTGTGGAGCCACTCTCTTGCTACTCCCGCCAAGGAACTGGGGAATAACTTGAGATAGAGCACATCCTGCGGAAAGCGATCTATCTTCACCATATCGCAGTTCTCCACAAACTGACTAATATGTGCCACTGGATCTTCATTTTTCAGACCGTGAAATGCATTGGATTTGACCAAGTTAATCAGTGCTGGGTCGATCTTGTATGTAGGTATGTTTAGCCCCTGTTTCTTTATAGGCCCCTTTGATGCCGAGGAAGAAGACGCCTTGATCTTCTCCCATATTGTCTGTGCTTCAGCCATTACTTCTTCTTGTTCTTGCTCAGATTCAGAATGTATATCACTGTGGTGTTCCTCCTCGTAGTTGTCCTCGTCCTCTGGTCCCGCAGATGGAACCTCAAGTGTGCGATTCACGTAGTCTCGACTACGCGTGTGCACCATGCAAAGCACCTGAAATATGGAAATAGGGGTTCAGTACAATGCTTTGGACGAGTCAACACAATTATAGAGAAATAAAAGAATTTTTTAAAATTGTTTTAAAAATAATAATAAAAAAAAATGTGGCCTAGAATGGCCGCTCTTAGCACTCGAAGTGCCAATAATTCGCCGTATCCCCGGCAACGGCGCCAAAAACTTGACGTGTATTTTACTACGCGCTTAAACGCAAGTATACGCGTCGAGTAGTACAGGCCTTTGTGAGGCCCGAGTCGAACTCAGGGATACGTGAATTATTGGAGACTTCTACTAACTAATTGCAATCAGCTACACCGATTAACAAAGTAGGGTTTGTTGTTGAAATTAAAAGAAAATAAAAATGAAACAAAGAAAACAATCGATTAAAGGTTAATTTAATCAATTCAAAAGGGTTATCTTTAGGATGGCGGTTTCACCGCGGGTCAACATTGTATTAGATTTCATATAATTCCTCACACTTCTCTCTCTCTCCGGGTAGTGGCCTGAATTGAGAATTACCCACTGTCGTGGTGTAATCCACTACTTAGATTTAGGTTGATTCCATCGTCATAGTAATCATTCCCCTAAACTAAGCGCATTAAGATCGGTCCCTCAGTTCCCACCATTAATTTTACAACTCCTTTGTCAAGGGTTTTATTAATTAATGTAGAATTCGTTTCTTTTCAACCGTTAATCCTTCTGTCGAAGTGATTTAGGGCATTAATTTATTATTATGGTGATCAAGCATAACAATAGCAATAGAGAAAACGAATTTATACCACGGATATGAGAAAAAATATGAATTATCAATCTAAAATCATCATACAATGTATCCCCGGGCTACTCCCGGTCCTAAAGATTGAGGGTTTTAGCCTCTCATGTTCATCTTACACAAATACATGGTAGAAATTGGGGAATTCATAAGAAAAACGTGAAATAGATGGGAAAACCCCTGAACGGAGAAGAACCGGTGGATCCTTGGCGTAGAACACAAGCTTTCCCCGCCTGTCGGTGGTGGAAATTGTCTTCGGCAGCGTCCGAATCACCCGGGATGAGCTTCTCGGCCTCCGTTCTCCTTTCTCTCCTCCTCGGCACTCGTGCAATCTAAAAATGAGATCCCCCCTCTGTCTGGGCGGCCGTCATTAGGTATAAGTCCCTAATTAGGTCGTCAAATAACAACAGCCGTCCGATCAGAATCAAAACACATCCAACGCATATCTGCCGGCGTCGATGCCATCGACGCGGGTCGATGGTATCGACCCAGCGGATTAGCGGCATCTTTCCTTTCTTTTATTCTGAGCGCCTGTGGTGATCTCGATACCATCGACTTGGGTGTCGATGGTATCGACTACTTTAGCGTCGGTTGTTGTCGTTTAGCGATGCTGTAGCTCTCCTTGCGTCGATGGCATCGACTTGCGTCAATGGTATCGACTTAATCCTCGCTAGCAGCCTGGAGACATCTCGATGCCATCGACTTGGGCGTCGATGGTATCGACTCTGTATTGCTCTTCTCGGCTGACAACCTGTGGCTTGGTCGATGGTATCGACATCCGTCGATGGTATCGACGGATGTAGATACTTGTTTTTCCTGAAATTGTACAACAAGACCAAATAAATCCACACGATTTATGATAAGATGATCAATAATGCTTAAAATAATGAAATAAAGGGGATTTGATATAAAATGATGGCAAAGACCAAATAAAGTGAATTATGCAATAATATCCATGAAAATGAGTAATTAAGGCACAAAACACATATGAAATCGGTCTATAAATGCGACTCAAAATCATCGCATCAAACTCCCCTAAGCTTAAACATTGCTTGCCCTCGAGCAACTAATCCTTAGAATAGAATTGTGAATGTCAACTAACAATCAAAATACCAACCCACCTCACAAATGACTCCCACTGGACGTTCTCAAACCGACCTACCCTAATCACAGAACAGTAATTACCCTAAAGGCGACAATAACCATCAATAAAAGAAATTATCCTTCAAACCGATGAACACTATCACATAGGGCAGTTAACATAATAAAGTTCGCCGATTCAGCCATGGTGCATCTTGTGATCACCTACTCTACGTTGCTCGCCCTAACTACCATCTACATGGAAGCAGTTCTCCTGATAAACATGAGTGAGGAGAAAATCACGGTGGCCTACCAATCCGAGCAACGGGTGGATGGAATGGGTGGTTCATGGGAGAATTTGGAAGTATTACACAGTTTCAAAATGTATATAACAAAATGCCCTAAATGATGCAAATGCACATTAAGAATGCCCTACTTGCCTAAAAGTGGGTGGAATGATGCATGCCCTAACCTTCTACCTCACAATGAGATAGAAATCTACTCAAGCCACATCATGTACTCAATTCCCATGTTATACAAGTGATATCATTCCTTTCTCCCTCTTATTCCTTTTCTTTCCAAATCTCCTTTTTTTTTCCCCAGAATTTTTTCTTCTATTTTTTTTTTCTTTGCCCATATATCCATAATTGCTTAGAGATACATGTATAAGGCCATTTTCTTTCCAATTGGAGATCTTTGCTTTATTTCGAGGGTATGGAACAAATTAGATCACCTATTTAGGAAAACTGAGATACATGGTGTGCTTATGCATGAAAATCATGAAATTGTGAGTGCAACTACATGACATGCACCTAAAGGTAATGTGCATGTATCACTATATATTTTTTTCATTATTCTATGCAAAAACATGAAAATAACAATGCAAAACCTATCTACATGCCATGCACGCAAAAGAAATTGAAACTGCACTTTACTTCCAATTCTTGGGTGGAATATAGGAAATGGGGTGGAATGATCACAAGATTAAGTGACTGAACCTTAAAAGAAAATTATGTGTCCCTCCTTATTGACATGTGTAGTAGTTTAAAGGGTTCTTTCTCTTACATCTGATTAAGGTCTCATCACCATTTGATTAGGTTAGGCTCAACCAACCGATACTATCCACGTTTCATGAGTCAATGCGGGTGTGGGTATGACATATTGCTTCAAAGTTGACATAATCAATCATTTTCATAGAATAAGTTCCCCAAGGACAACCAAGTAAAGCTATCCAAATGACACAGAAAAATTTTTCAATTCCCTTAATTTCCCCATGAAAACAGCAAGATGACAATTTTTACGACATCCACAATTACACTAGATAGATGTGGATCCTAAATAAAAACTTAAAATTTGCAAAAACAAATAACAAAGCAGAAACTAAAACAACTAAAGAAAAGATAAAAGATAGAGCTGTTCCAGCCACCCCCCTAAGCTTGAATCCGACTATGGCCTCATAGTCAAAAACCAACTTAAGGGTGGAACAGTGATACCCTGATCAATCTTGCGGAGGCGGTGGTGGGTAATGTGGTGCCATAGGATCCCAAGACGGGTACTCCCCCTGGAAGCTTGGATCATAGTGGGTCCTCGGCGGAGGCTGTGGATAACCTCCAAAGTAGTCTCGACTCCAGTAGTGGTCGAAGAAGGGCTCCTGCTGCATCTCTATCCGCTGCAACCGGTTGTGCATTTGTTCTTGGTTGGCGAGGATGAGCCGCTCATTCTCGAACATAGCCCTTTGATTATCAAGCAACCGGCCCGTTGTCTCATGGATGCCGGTATACAAAGTCATATGCTGGTGCTGCGTCTGCTGGATGTCCTGCAGCATGGTATACATCCCTTGCATGGAGTAGGGATCCGCAGCTGGCTGTTCTTGCTGTGGTGATGGCGGCGGGGGCTGAGATGATGAAGATGCACCCGGGTGCATCCTAGGACGCTTCCGTGGTGCCACGCGTGCTCGAAGAGGTGTGAAAGCCTCCTCGTCTTCCTCCGCCTCGCCTTCTTGGTCGTCACCTCCGCCTTCTTCTTCCGAGGACTCGATGGCTATGATGGGCCATCGGAAATGCTGCTTGCCCTCGATGTGGAAGACGTCATCCGGCAGGGATGCCTCCTGGTAAGCTTGGTTGACGTGGCAATGAGCGTACGCCAACCCGTCCCGGATAAGAATGAGGTTTGAACGGTGCAAGTGTTGCACGTTCACCTTACTCCGCGTAGAAATCGGAGTCATGGACTGAAAGTTCAGCCCCAAGTAAAGCGCCAACTTGGTGACAAGACCACCAAAGTGTATTGGAGCCTTCCTTGTGCTCCGCTTCACCGCCATGACGCGCTGTAACCAGAATGCTCCCCAGTTGCACTCTTGACGTTTCAGGAGGGCGTACAGAAAGAACAAGTCGCTCTCCTGAAACTTGCTCAAAGCAAGATCGCTCCGCCCGAAGAAAGTCAAGCTAAGCATCCTATGCAATACCCGGACGAACGGGTGCTCAAAATCAGCTACCGCGGCATTGTGGTAGCTCACGGTCTTCCCTGCCGGCACTGTAACTAGCTCGGCGAAGATTTTGTCGTAGTCGGTGCGGGCGTCGGGTAGTCGGTGCGGGCGTCGGGGCGTCGGTGATCGTGGCGGCTGTGGTTCCAGTTGAAGATGGCGTTGAACTGCTTCAACGTGATGTTGTAATTGTTGTTGAAGAGTCTGAAGGACACCCTTCCCTGGATCCACGTCTGGTCTGATGGCACCACGTCATTTGGTACGACGCAGATATCAAGAGTCGCCATGAACTCGGCCACCAGTTCCTTGTATGTGGGCCATTCGCCAAAGAACGGCTGCCCATCCGCATGACAGTCCATCTCATATATGCGACCGGTGTGCCGCGCTTGCCCGGCCAACACATAGGCCAAGTTGGCCTCGAATCCCAAGTCCCTGATCATTCCCCGGTCCACATACCGGGTGGCCTCGAACTTCCGCTTCATTATTTCCTCGTATACCTTCCTTACATCCATGTTGGCATGAATGAGGCGTGGACGAGAGATGGAAGCGGTTGGAGGAGGAACAAACTCCTCGATCTCCCTGGGGTGTGCGCTCGATGAAGATGCTCCGCCCGTATGCACCATGCTTGCGAGAAGAATGAGATTGGGAGAAAAGAGCTCGGTGAAGATGGAGAGAAATTCTCCGCTCGGTGAAGATCGTCGCTTGATGACACTTCTCCGCAGGTGTAGAGGGCTCGGGGGAGTGCTCGGCGCAATAGGAGATACTTGCTCTGAGGGTGTGATGTCATATGACGTTGCAAGTCCCCTTAAATAGACTTGATCGGCGCCCCTGTTGACCCGTCGATACCATCAACGCGGGTCGATGGTATCGACATGTCTCGCGGGTAGCCGCATCTGTCGCTGGTATCGACGGCTGACGTTGGCTGGATCGAGAAACCCGGATCGCTGACGTGTCGATACCATCGACATAAGTCGATGGTATCGACGCAGCACCCGGATCGCTGACGTGGCTGTTGCGATCGTCGTCGATGTCTTCATGCGGATCGGTGACATGTCCGTCGATGCCATTGACGGGTGTCGATGGTATCGACTTGCTTTTATTGCGACACCTCCGTTTATTGCATTCAACCTGTGATGATGTCGATACCATCGACAAGGCTGTCGATGGTATCGAGTTGACTGAGCAAAATTCATCTGAAAATCTCCAGAGATCTCGATGGTATCGACTGGGTTGTCGATACCATCGACACTTTTATTGTGACCTGCCTGTGACCATGTCGATGCCATCGACGCGGCCGTCGATGGTATCGACGCAGTGCGATTTCTGCTGGTGTCAACTTGAACCCATGTCGATACCATCGACTGATGTGTCGATGGTATCGACCCTGCCTGTTCCTGCACATTTAACAAACGGATCAAGGTATCATTTTTAAACTAAAAAGTAAACAAAATAAAAGCAAACTACACCTAACATTAAACTATCCTAATGTACCAATGGTTGGGTTGCCTCCCAACAAGCGCCCCTCTTTAGCGTCTTAGGCTAGACGTCGGTCCTTCTTTTCATTCTTGTACAAGTGAAATGAGTTTAACCTCATTCACTTTCCTCTTATAGTTCTCACCAAAGTACAGCTTCAAGCGTTGCCCGTTCACCAAGAACGTGGCCTCTCCATCTCGCACGAGAATCGCTCCATGCGGTCTCACTTCTTCCACCTCGAAGGGTCCACTCCATCGAGATTTCAGTTTCCCAGGATGCAATTTGAGACGAGAGTTGAACAATAGGACACTGTCTCCTTTCTTGAACGTGCGCATCTCAATGTGGCGATCGTGGATCAGCTTTGTGCGCTCCTTATACATGCGGGCATTCTCATATGCCGTCATATGTAGCTCATCCAACTCATTCAATTCAAACATTCTTTTCCTCCCGGCCTCGTCATAGCGCAAGTTCAGCCTTCTTAGCGCCCAATGGGCCTTGTGCTCCAATTCTACCGGAAGATGGCACGCCCGGCCATACGCCAACCTAAAAGGTGTAGTGCCTATAGGTGTTTTGTACGCCGTCCGATAAGCCCAAAGTGCATCCGGTAGCAATGCACTCCAATTCTTCCGTGTAGATGCTACGGTCCTTTCTAAAATCTTCTTGATTTCCCTATTTGATACCTCCACCTGTCCTTGCGTTTGTGGATGATATGGGGTGCCAATGTTGTGCTTGACCCCATATTTCTTCAAAAGTGAAGCGAATTTCTGATTTCGGAAGTGTGTGCCTCTGTCACTAATGATCATTCGAGGAATCCCAAACCTGCAGAAAATATTCTCTTTGACGAACCTACACACTACATTCGAATCATTAGTCCTTGTGGGGATTGCCTCCACCCACTTCGACACATAATCCACCGCAAGCAAAATATAAAGATTTGAATTTGAGGACACAAAGGGTCCCATGAAGTCAATGCCCCATAAATCAAATACCTCGACTTCTTGAAACACATTCAGGGGCATTTCTTGTCTCCTTGAGATATTACCTGCGCGCTGGCACGGGTCACACCGCCTAACAAAATCATAGGCATCCCGGAACAAAGTGGGCCAATAAAGGCCGCTCTCCAACACCTTAGCTGCTGTCCGTGAGCTAGCATGATGTCCTCCCGTAGGTGACGCATGACAATGATGTAGAACACTTTCGTACTCTAACTCCGGCACGCACCTGCGAAGAATACCATCCCTGCATTGCTTCAACAATATTGGGTCATCCCAAAAATAGTATCTCAATGAATGGAAGAATTTCTTCTTCTCTTGATAAGACCAATCTTCCGGGATGATCCTGCAAGCCAGATAATTCACAATATCCGCAAACCACGGTTCTTTAGAATCAATTTTTAAAAGTTGTTCGTCGGGAAAAGTCTCGGTAATGGGTATATACAAACCTTGTTCATCCACCCTCTCTAACCTAGACAAGTGGTCAGCCACCACATTTTCAATTCCCGACTTGTCCTTGATTTCAATATCGAATTCTTGCAGGAGCAAAATCCACCTAATTAGTCTAGGCTTCGCATCCTTCTTCTCCATCAAATATTTTATTGCGGCGTGATCCGTCCACACAACCACCTTAGAACCCACTAAGTATTGCCGAAATTTCTCAAAAGCAAAAACAACAGCAAGTAACTCTTTTTCCGTGGTTGTGTAATTTAATTGAGCATCATTAAGTATTTTTGAGGCGTAGAAAATCACAGCAGGCTTGTTATCTACCCTTTGCCCCAAAACAGCCCCCACAGCATAGTCAGACGCATCACACATCAACTCGAAAGGCTTTGTCCAATCCGGCGTTTGAACAACCGGAGCCGAAATTAGCTTTTCCTTCAAAACCTCGAATGCGTGAAGACATTTCTCATTGAAATCAAAAACTGTGTCTTTTTCCAACAATTCCGATAATGGCTTTGCGATTTTTGAAAAATCCTTGATAAAACGCTGATAAAACCCAGCGTGTCCTAAAAAGCTTCTCACCCCTTTTACAGAATTTGGTGGGGGTAGCTTAGAAATCACCTCAATTTTTACTGGGTCTACCTCTAGACCCTTGCTAGACACCTTGTGTCCTAGCACAATTCCTTCTGTCACCATCATGTGACATTTCTCCCAATTGAGGACCAAGTGTGTGTCCTCGCACCGCTGCAACACCTTATCTAAATTATAAAGGCATTCGTCAAAAGACGCTCCATAAACCGAGAAGTCGTCCATGAAGACTTCGAGACACCGCTCCACCATGTCAGAGAAAATGGCGAGCATGCAGCGTTGAAAAGTCGCCGGCGCATTGCATAAACCAAACGGCATACGGCGGTAGGCGAAAGTCCCATAGGGACATGTAAACGTAGACTTCTCTTGATCCAAAGGATCAATAGAAATCTGGTTATACCCCGAGTAACCATCAAGGAAACAAAAATGCGACCGACCGGCTAAGCGTTCCAAAATCTGATCAATGAATGGCAAAGGAAAATGATCTTTCAGAGTTGCGGCGTTCAATCGGCGGTAATCAATGCATACACGCCACCCGGTTACCAATCGGGTGGTGACAGGTTCATTTAGAAGATTTGTAGTGACAGTGATTCCCCCCTTTTTAGGGACTACCTGTGTGGGACTCACCCACGTCGAATCAGATATGGCATAGATAATCCCTGGAGCAAGCAACTTAATGACTTCCTTTTTGACAACCTCCATCATGCTTGGATTTAGACGTCTTTGAGGCTGTATGACGGACTTGGCTCCTTCCTCAAGCCGAATCTTATGTTGACAAAGTGTAGGGGAGATCCCCTTGATGTCCGCCACTGACCACCCAAAGGCTCCACGGTGGTTCTTGAGCACTATTAGTAGCTGCTCCTCCTCATCCGCACTCAAGTATGCAGAAACAATCACTGGCAACTTGTCCTCCTCAGCTAGAAAGACGTACTTCAAGTGCGGGGGCAATGGCTTTAACTCCAGATCAGGTGGGCAGATAAGGGATGATTGTAGCGGTGGGGGCAGTGTACCCAAATCTTCATAGTGCCTCGTATAGAAACATGGAAGCATTTGAAACATTTTGGCGCACTCCTTGAGTGAAGTACTCCGCATCTAATCATAAGTGACATTAAGCAAACACGCCTCTAGAGGCAATTCCGGATATGCTTCACAGACAGACGTAATTATCACATCATCCTCCCACGAAGGTGGAATGTCCTCATTCTCATCATTTGGAAACCCGACAGCCTTGCATAAAGAGACAGCTTTCGGTTGCTCCATAAGGTCTACCGCCAAGGTCCCATTGTCTATCCTGCTCATCACATGGGTCATATCTAAAAATGGCTTCCCAAGACAAAGTGAGATATTGCTTTCCACATGCTTCACCATGTTGCACTGTGCCTTTCCTTTAGTAGATGTATTGCTGTTGGGCATGACCATCTCAAAGCGATCATCCGCAATGCCTAAGGTCAAGCGACCTCTCCCCATCTCCAAGATCATGTCAGCTGTAGCTTGAAATGGGCGACCAAGAAGTAACTCATTACCGTGTTCGTCCTGCATCTCCATCACAACAAAATCAGCGGGAAAAACAAAGCGGTCTACCTTTACCAAAACATCCTCACAGATTCCATATGGTTTCACCACAGAATTATCGGCCAATTGGATAGTCATATTGCTTGGCCTTGACTCCTTCAATCCAAGTTTCTTGAATGTAGAAAGGGGCATCAGATTGATGCTTGCCCCGGAATCACAAAGCGCTTCGCCAAATTTGAACTTCCCAATAAAGCATGAAATATTGAAACACCCAGGATCCTGTCGCTTTGGCGGCAAAGTGCCCATAATAAAAGCACTCACTTGCTCCTTTAATACCACAACCTCAGTGTCGGGTATCTTCCTCTTCTTGGTGATTACATCTTTGAGAAACTTTCCATAAGACAGAATTTGTTCAATTGCCTCTAACAAGGGAATATTCACAGATAACTTTCTAAAGCTATCCAGAAATTTTTTAAACTGTGCATCCACCTTTCTTGCTTTTGCACTATTGGGGTAGGGAACCGGAACGGTATGTGCTCTTTGATGAGGTGGCACATAGGGAGTTAATTTCTGTGGTTCCACCTCATTGGCTTGTCCTTCCTTACCATCTTCGGTTGTGTCATCAATTTGCTCTATGACTGGTGCAGGCTGCTCCTTAGCGGTTGCTTCTTCTACTGTGTCCTGCGGTGTGCTTGTGTCATCCGCCCTTGGATTAAGCACCTTCTTACCGCTCCTCAACAATATGGCCTTGGCCTGTTGGTTTCCCCCGGGAACATTGGTGTTCCCCGGAAAACCCGGATGTGCCGGCTTTTTCAAGCTTGCAATCTCCGCTGCCATCTGTGCCATTGAAGTCTCTATAGTCCGCATCTGAGCCCCGTGGCTCTGCAACGTCTGCCCGAACTGGTTCATGAATTCACCCTGCTGCTTTATTTGCTGCCCAAAAGTGTTCATCAACTCTTGATTCTGCTTTATGACTTGATTTAGCAACTCCGTGCTCTTGTCCTCCGTGACCGGTGCAGGTTTGGCGTCCGGATCTTGCAGGAAGTTGTTTGGATCCTTCCATGAAAATTTCTTGTCCTTCCGCCATGAGTAATCGTTGTTCCTGTACCCTTGCTGTTGCCTCATATACTTGACCTGAGCCTCATCCTCGGACTCATTATCTTCCTTCTGCAGCAACTTCTTTGCGAGAAGATCCATCTTCTCATTCAGCTCTCTCATTGCCTTTGACTCACTGGCAACTCTTGCTTGCTCAACTGGGCCTCTTTCTCTTTCTCCCCAAGACTGCTTTCGTGCCATATTCTTCAGTATTTCCCAGCATCTTGTATCAGTGTTATTTAGAAAGAATCCAGAACCGGCCGAGTCCAAGTTGCTTCTATCATGCTCGGAGAGAGCAAAGTAGAAGATCTTCACTTGGGTTTCCTTGTCCAATCCATGATGTGGACATCTCCTCAACATGACTTGAAATTGCTCCCAAGTCTCAGAATAGGTTTCACCCGCCTGTTGGGTGCAATTGTGGATCTTTCGGATCATATCATTGGTCTTCTCAGGAGGGAAGAACCTCTCGAAGAAAACCTCCACCATGTGATCCCATGACTCAACAAACTCGTCGTCGAGGTTGTGGAGCCACTCTCTTGCTACTCCCGCCAAGGAACTGGGGAATAACTTGAGATAGAGCACATCCTGCGGAAAGCGATCTATCTTCACCATATCGCAGTTCTCCACAAACTGACTAATATGTGCCACTGGATCTTCATTTTTCAGACCGTGAAATGCATTGGATTTGACCAAGTTAATCAGTGCTGGGTCGATCTTGTATGTAGGTATGTTTAGCCCCTGTTTCTTTATAGGCCCCTTTGATGCCGAGGAAGAAGACGCCTTGATCTTCTCCCATATTGTCTGTACTTCAGCCATTACTTCTTCTTGTTCTTGCTCAGATTCAGAATGTATATCACTGTGGTGTTCCTCCTCGTAGTTGTCCTCGTCCTCTGGTCCCGCAGATGGAACCTCAGGTGTGCGATTCACGTAGTCTCGACTACGCGTGTGCACCATGCAAAGCACCTGAAATATGGAAATAGGGGTTCAGTACAATGCTTTGGACGAGTCAACACAATTATAGAGAAATAAAAGAATTTTTTAAAATTGTTTTAAAAATAATAATAATAAAAAATGTGGCCTAGAATTGCCGCTCTTAGCACTCGAAGTGCCAATAATTCGCCGTATCCCCGGCAACGGCGCCAAAAACTTGACGTGTATTTTACTACGCGCTTAAACGCAAGTATACGCGTCGAGTAGTACAGGCCTTTGTGAGGCCCGAGTCGAACTCAGGGATACGTGAATTATTGGAGACTTCTACTAACTAATTGCAATCAGCTAGACCGATTAACAAAGTAGGGTTTGTTGTTGAAATTAAAAGAAAATAAAAATGAAACAAAGAAAACAATCGATTAAAGGTTAATTTAATCAATTCAAAAGGGTTATCTTTAGGATGGCGGTTTCATCGCGGGTCAACATTGTATTAGATTTCATATAATTCCTCACACTTCTCTCTCTCTCCGGGTAGTGGCCTGAATTGAGAATTACCCACTGTCGTGGTGTAATCCACTACTTAGATTTAGGTTGATTCCATCGTCATAGTAATCATTCCCCTAAACTAAGCGCATTAAGATCGGTCCCTCGGTTCCCACCATTAATTTTACAACTCCTTTGTCAAGGGTTTTATTAATTAATGTAGAATTCGTTTCTTTTCAACCGTTAATCCTTCTGTCGAAGTGATTAAGGGCATTAATTTATTATTATGGTGATCAAGCATAACAATAGCAATAGAGAAAACGAATTTATACCACGGATATGAGAGAAAAATATGAATTATCAATCTAAAATCATCATACAATGTATCCCCGGGCTACTCCCGGTCCTAAAGATTGAGGGTTTTAGCCTCTCATGTTCATCTTACACAAATACATGGTAGAAATTGGGGAATTCATAAGAAAAACGTGAAATAGATGGGAAAACCCCTGAACGGAGAAGAACCGGTGGATCCTTGGCGTAGAACACAAGCTTTCCCCGCTTGTCGGTGGTGGAAATTGTCTTCGGCAGCGTCCGAATCACCCGGGATGAGCTTCTCGGCCTCCGTTCTCCTTTCTCTCCTCCTCGGCACTCGTGCAATCCAAAAATGAGATCCCCCCTCTGTCTGGGCGGCCGTCATTAGGTATAATTCCCTAATTAGGTCGTCAAATAACAACAGCCGTCCGATCGGAATCAAAACACATCCAACGCATATCTGCCGGCGTCGATGCCATCGACGCGGGTCGATGGTATCGACCCAGCGGATTAGCGGCATCTTTCCTTTCTTTTATTCTGAGCGCCTGTGGTGATCTCGATACCATCGACTTGGGTGTCGATGGTATCGACTACTTTAGCGTCGGTTGTTGTCGTTTAGCGACGATGTAGCTCTCCTTGCGTCGATGGCATCGACTTGCGTCGATGGTATCGACTTAATCCTCGCTAGCAGCCTGGAGACATCTCGATGCCATCGACTTGGGCGTCGATGGTATCGACTCTGTATTGCTCTTCTCGGCTGACAACCTGTGGCTTGGTCGATGGTATCGACATCCGTCGATGGTATCGACGGATGTAGATACTTGTTTTTCCTGAAATTGTACAACAAGACCAAATAAATCCACACGATTTATGATAAGATGATCAATAATGCTTAAAATAATGAAATAAAGGGGATTTGATATAAAATGATGGCAAAGACCAAATAAAGTGAATTATGCAATAATATCCATGAAAATGAGTAATTAAGGCACAAAACACATATGAAATCGGTCTATAAATGCGACTCAAAATCATCGCATCATATATGAAGTGGGTTATGGCTATGATACCAACTGTCACGGATCCGTTCTTACCCTAATCCCAATCCCACTGTCCAAAAGGGCAGTGTTAAAGGGATTAGAGCGCCCGTCCCTGAGTGGCCCGAAAATCACACACAGATAATATGCAAAAATGAAATAACATCCTTTTTACACTTATCCCCCTCACTTCCTTGCATATGAAGCCATTATCCTTTCCTTCAAAATCCTCTTCTTTATCCAAGAATTAAAAGAAAACAAATTAAGCACCTTAATCAATATAATAATAATATCCAAAACTTAGTGGATATTACTTTTTCTTTAACTAATGTGAGTGGGCTCTCCACTCACTTTAGATATTTCGGTGCCATTGCAAGGAACAAGGACTTCCATACATATATAAATTCAACCATCACATTTTTGGTTGAAGTGCACTTCCATTAATATATTTATTTTTGCATTTTAATTGAATCAGGGTTTCAATTGTGAATAAACCTTGATTATTTTAATATCAATATTCTCTCTCCTCCAAAGAGATTCAAATGAGATGCCCCTCTGATTTTCTTGTCTCTAATTGATACCAAGAAACCTTACGGACTCTTTAGAAGTGGTATTTTGCATATTGAACCCTAGGTTTTGCGAAAATTGCACATTACACAAAAACTAAGTTTTAATGCACAAACATTGCGTAATAAGCTCTTTCTTGGTGCTCAGGCTTTCACAAGCCATACCTCTGCATCATTCTCATCCTTATGATTCTATAACAGTTGCAGAACATTTTAATAATGTAACATTTGCAAGTTAACCCCTCAACTTGGGAAATTTGCAATTAGTCCAAAATGGGCAAAACATTATTTTCAACATTATTCAGAAAGGACTAAAATTGAAACCTAAGTTCCTATTGAGCCTTAATTACTTTTCAAAAGAGAAGAGCAAGCATATAATTATCTTTCTTAAACAAAACATCTAGGGTTAAAGCATAACCCAGGTCAGGGATGTTACACATATTCTTCTTATCACCCCATCATCACCCAGGGTTGTTTATCAAAGAGAAGGGATTATCATCTCCTATAATTATCGCATGAACATTCAACAATTCATGAGTCATTTACTCTTGTTTCATCCTAGGTTTGTTGCCATCGGCATGGGAATTATAAGGATGATTACATGTCATCACTCCTTTCTTTGTTATTTGTCTAACATGTTATTTTATCCATTTCTACATCATGGGAAAAGATATTTACTATTCACACATGCTTTACCAGACAGGGATCATCTCCCTTGTTCTCATTCTCTTTTCATGAGGATTATGCTTTTTAGTTCCTCATACACACAGATGGATCTGAAATCATCTCAGATTCCATTTTATTGCACTTAGGATGTGATACAAATGTCCATACCATATTTCCAGTTTTGTTATACTCACTAGATTGTCTCAGAATGACTACTTGATTAGAGTAATCAGAAAAATAACAATCTAAGAGTTCCATACTCACCTTATCTCTAATAATTATATACTTGGCCAGGGTATACAAGTACTGAGATTAGGTAGTATGCACTTTATGTACTATCATATTCCTTTCTTTTTGTATCATCACAAGCATATGATTTAGCATTCTTGGATATTATCCAGGCATCACCTCTACACCTCATCCTCTTTCACATGGATAAGAGCAATTATAAATCATTTAAAAGAATATTGAACATAATATAAATTCTAGTTCTCATATTTCTTCCCTATGTCCCCATAGGAAATAGGGAAATCCATAACAACAATCCTTTTTAGGATTATCAGGTAACATCAAAATAAAGCATATTCAAATGAAAAATCTCTATCTGACTGTTACCCCTCGTGGTCATTTACCACTTTAGGTTGACTCAAACATAGAGTCAAGCCATTTCATATTGTTACTTTTGCCTTTTTACACTTTTGGGATGTAACTTTCGTAAGCCCTGTCGAGTCTACCTCGATTGTTGAGTCATATCTTACCTTCTTTTTAAACAAAAGGGTTTAGTATGCTCAACATGTCCATATCTATAACATGTCTTGTCCTCGTACCATGGTCTTATCGGTCTTATCACCGATGTAGAGACTAAGACATGGGTTCTTACAGGTGGAAAGTTAGGACCTTTGCCTTTACATAGTGATTACTGCCCTGGTGCACTAGGCATTTATTGCACTGGTGGCACTGAAAATTTTGGCTTTTTAGAAAAACTAGACAAATGTCTCTAGAATTGTAGAGACCTTTCCCTAATTCTCAGCTTATTGCCCCTTCTTGGGCACTGCCATCACAGATATACTATCTGTCTAAACTTATGACAGAGTCTACTTTCTCG
This sequence comes from Alisma plantago-aquatica, assembly GCA_963693085.1. Lineage (NCBI taxonomy): Eukaryota > Viridiplantae > Streptophyta > Magnoliopsida > Alismatales > Alismataceae > Alisma > Alisma plantago-aquatica. The sequence goes on along the minus strand of OY856411.1, from coordinate 1,335,419,005 downwards.
CCATATGTTAATCTTTCCCACATTTTCCATTGTTCCAATATGACTATGTCATTCAGGAACCCTTTCAAAGGCCAAAGTTTCTGCATTAAGGACTGGTAACCTAGGTTGTAATGCTAGTACCCAGTCTATTATATGCATCATTGTTGTCCTAACCTACCCAACAAGAGCATAAACATAGGATTCTCTATCATGATCGGTTCATGATGGAAATTCTCAGGCACTCATTCCTTTCTTTCCTGATCCCTTGCACCTCTTCTTGGTGCAACAACATTTCCCTAAGAAATGTGTTCCTTGTGTTCTACAGTCATTTTTAAACTTCACCCTTTCATCTGCATAAGAAGAAGTCACTATAGGGTATACTGGAGGACACTAACATAGACTCAACACCTTAGTCCTATGTCTCTTTAGACTCAGCGAACCTTAATCTCTGATACCAAAACATGTGACGTCAGTCGCCAAACTGAAAGACAAATCGTCATTATTTAAGCAGAATAAATATAAATAGAGGATTAACAAAAATCACTAAAAATTAAAACCATTTTGCATACAGATCCATTTCTAGGAAAACTCTTTAAGGCAGAACCATAAATTTATATACATCATTGTTCACATTGTACATACACTGCACCATCTCTTCTCGAGGATAACATATAACAGTTGCTCTCTCAAAACACATACTAGGGCAACATAAAACCTCGAGGAATTCATGCCAAAATCTCATATCATTCATGAAACAAATACTAACCAATTCCAAGGACCTGAGAGTACAGAGATGACACATAGGACTTCTATCTACAAGACACGACAGATACTACACTCAACCTGAGATGTCACTGCTACCTCAACTGTTGTTCCTCCTCTGAAGTAAGATCTTTGCCACCTTGTGCTCGTCCACCTAAAAAAATGTGGATCCCAGGGGGTGAGACAATTGTCCCAGTAAGAGATATAACTCTCCACCAACCATATTATTATCACAGATTAAGCATTTATAGACTGAGCAGAGGTTCTTTTTATATTAACAGGCAGGATAATTCACTGTATGAACAGAATGAAGTAATCTCCTTTCTTAAGGAGAACATTGCATCCACCCATGGTAGAGTTGTAAATCATCTATCTACTTTGCAAGGAATGTAAAGAAACATAAATATCATCTATCAACTAAAGATGCATAAAAGAAATGTAACATCAACCAATGATTTCCATATTCAATCCTTAAGAAAACATGCTATACGGCTGATTACATTTTTCAATCACACTTATTCCCTGAGGAGATGAGGTATACCGCTCATACTCCAACTGATCACTATGAAGTCAAAATCAGTACCATACAAGGTCAATGAAAGAGCCAACTACCATGACCTCATACCGTCTTAGTCAGAGCGAGAAAATGAGCAGAACTGTGTCAACTGCTAAATAGCTTTCCAGGGTATACTGGCAACTTGGTATAGAGTTGTAGGGTTAGCTGCACTCTCGTCAAGATTGAGAGATCTTGTGTTTATCTACCATCAACCTGAGGAAGGGTCGATTAGATTTCGAGTTTATCTACATCGAATCCCAACCAATAATGAAGTATTGAGAGATTTCATGTTTATCTACCATCAATCTTCATTCGGGGTGTACAGATATTTTCTCCCATCACCCCCACATATTCAAAAATATGCAGTCTCCAAGAGATCCCGTAGGAAAACCTATTTCACCATTTAGCAATTTTACTGACGTTGATGGAGCAATGGTCAGGGCTCTACATGATAAGATTCCACTTGAGTAATTAAGTGCATTTCCATATTCTTTTAGCATTAGTCAAGTTTTCAAACATGAATTATTATGACAAATGTTACAAAAAACAAGTGTAATACATCTATCAAGTACTTTTCAAATCTTTAGAACACATATAACATTTAGGATCTCAATCCCTTATCTCATTATTGGGAATTATCACCCCATAATATTATCATCATCATGATTACAGATCTGGGTATTCAAACCCTTAGTTCATTACAAAACATTATTAATACCTCTAGGTCTTAGTACCAAGGTATATTTGATACTTGTTACACCAGCATCTCACATGGCTCACCAGGCCCATTAAGTATCTTGTCACCTCTCACTAGGCAACAAATTAGCACATGGCTCACAAGGCCATTGCACATCTTGTCACCTCTCACTAGGCAACAACATATTCACCTGGCTCCCAAGGCCATTGAACATTTTGTCACCTCTCACTAGGCAACAACTTATTCATATGGCTCACACGGCCATTACACATCTTGTCACCTCTCACTAGGAAACAACTTATTCACATGGCTCACAAGGCCATTGCACATTTTGTCGCCACTCACTAGGCAACAACTTATTCACATGGCTCACAAGGCCATTACACATCTTGTCACCTCTCACTAGGAAACAACTTATTCACATGGCTCACAAGGCCATTAGTATTTATACTTTTTATATAAGTATTTAACATGCCTTAAAAGGCTTATACAATAATAGAATTACAACCATCCCATCATTGGGGTTAGGGTTTCCCATTTATAACGGATTAGGGTTTCATGTTCATTTTATTGATCCAAACCCTAATTCATTGCTCCAAACATCTAGGAGCATTTATTGATATCATAAGTATTCAATCATACTTATTTATTCTCATAATTTATCATTAAATGATCATCAATACAAGGTATGCGTTTCTCTCTCATCCTTACCAGAATTTTGTTTAAATCATACTTATTAACTTGGCTTAACCCTTTCTCAAGGTATGTTAGCTACACTTATCAAAGTGCATTAATCTCATTACATCTAATGTTACAATTGACATGACACACTTCATGTGTTACTCATCCAAGTATATTGGATTTAAGGTGCATCAAGGTGTAACAACCTTAAAGTGTTGGATGTGATATTTACCATGCCTTGGTGTATCACTTCCCTCATCACTTTTAACTTACTTAAGTTCATCAACATATCTTGTATTAGGGTATTTCCCATCCTAATACTTTATCCACTATCCCATCATATTAATCTTGTAAAGTATTGGCCATAAGTCACACACTTGATTTACCCAACTATCATCAATGATATGGACTCATCTCCGGTTAAGGCATTGTTGAAATAAGTTTGTCCATTATCAACCACATTAGGTGTTTCACCTATCAAGGTATTAGCCACACCATTACTTTGTGTTACACTCGTCACTCCTAAGATTGTCTTGCTGTCACCTTTACAAGGTATCTCAGGTTAGAAGTGTGCATATGTTCACCATATCGGGTTGTAAGTATATGAGCACTCACCATATTGGGCTAGAAGTATATACACACCATTCATATCAGGATAGAGGTGTTTGTATGTGTTACCCATGTCATGCATGAGGTATTAAACCATCACCATGTCGATCTAGAGATGCATTCAATCACCATATCGGGTGGCTCACCATCTAGGGTTGGTTGTGACAGATTAGGGTTTGCCATATTGGGCTAAACCCAATATACAAGTCAATAGGAGTGTAGGGCACCAAGCCGATACATGGAAACCATTCATTGGTAGTCAGATACAAATCTCAGTGACAATGGTGATTGTTATTCTTTGACCCGAATTCACTACACTCATCACATGTAATTTGATATACTTTGACACCATCCAACATGACCTTGAATAAGGGTCACCATAATTGTGGAACTCAGATACGTTGTAACACATGGGGATTGACTATGAGCGATGTAGATGTGATTTATCCCTCTCATCAGAGTTGATATAAGAGAGACTGAGAAACCTATGGCCATATTCATGTGAATCAATATGTGATATGTGAGCTAACATGCGTGTATGATAGTTTTCTCTAATTAAGGAACATGCAATGAATATTAAGTGAATTATGATTCCCTACCTCAAGTTCAATCTAGATATCAGTGACAAAGGAGCTATACGATCATGATAAAAACAATCACATGTGTTGGATGAAGTTTTTCTCCAACTTTCCAATTACTTTGGTAGTGGTGATGTGTTTCTAGATACCTCTCATATTTGTGATACCATAATCTAGTTACAAACATTCATTGCCAATGTAATTTTGAAACTATAGGATCGCATACATAGGATGCACCTAGAATAGGAGTTTACTCATGAATAAGCTTTTACTTGATTGTTAAAGTGTTTAGGTAATCAACTTAAAAAACATTGATTGACAACTAGGAATGCCATTCGACCGACTGGAGTGTCCAGTCAACTAATTGAAAAATCCAGTCAACTGACTGGATGATCAGTAAGATTGTATCAAGGAATTGATGTTAATGCCAATAAGTCCATTAATAGTTACATTGTAAGACAATATATTTGCGAATAGGGAATGTGGATAATCGATTGAGTGGAGTATCATGTCAACTGACTGGGAGTCCAATCAACCAACTTGTGATTCACAAAAACCAAAAATTCATTTAATTTGTCTCCATGTATCCTTAAGTTTGTGAAAATCCTGACTCGTATACTCCTTTATAAAGGGGGTGGAAAAGGCTCTCAGTGTTGGGCTTTGTGGGACAGAGAAGGCAGATGAAACAAACAAATCTCACCACAAACCCAAAAAACAATAGATCGCATCAATGAATATAAAATAGGAAGGATGGTTTTAGCGAGGTGTATGTCGTCCTGAGGCTTGCTCAGCGACAACACCTCATAGCTATTGTGGCCTTCAACCACCTAGTCTTTGACGGCATCAGTGCAACTCCTAGTCTCCACCCGGACTGCAGTTGATAGTCATCCTCTTGAGTGGCAGAAACCTCCCGCCTCTACAGATAGTCCACACGGACCATCGAGAACTCTAGTTGTCATGTCTCACAGGACACTACAAGGAGTCATCCCCTCCTGTCGGCATACTAGTCATTGACACACTCTTCCACCACCATTTGTCATCCTGTAGTTATTTTTCCCTCGTTGTGCCTCCCTAGTGTGGTAGCACTTGCTTGGGCTCTCTTGATTACGAAAACCAGAGAGGACAACTATGTAGAGCAACTGATGTTCTGAGTTGTTCTATCTAGTAAGCCCCCTATACCCCTCTATTTATAGTAGAGGGCAGGGTCAGGGTTCCCAATTTGTGTGGGAGTAGAAGGGTCCAAAATTTCCACAAACTGATTGCACTGTGGCAGACAAACCAGTCATTTCACAAACAAATTGGTCGGTTTGGAGTGAGAACTGATCTCTTCACATTCATAACTGGCCTGCAATTGACTTTCCTATTTCATTTCCAATTAATCCAAAGATCAATTGTTCCAATCAAATTGTACAAGTGAAACGGAAGTCTATTCTCACAAACTGAGACAACCCTACCTCGCTCATCTGGCCCAGCTAAATCGATTGGTTCATTAGGTGAATCAGTCATCTCACCGACCATGAGCCGATTGGTTCACCCAGTGAACCAGTCTGTTGGTGGTTCAGGTTGTGCAGAACTCAGGCAATGCAGTTCTCAATCAATCTGACACTATAATAAAATTGGTTCAACACTTGAACTTGATGATTCTGAGTCAATTCTATTGATTGAATGTTTAATTGAATTACCTAAAACCTTAAGTAATCAATCTAAACATCATTCGTGGATAAATTCTCTGCCAGGTTAATCCTATGTGTGTGACTCTATAGGTCCCATTTCACATTGGTAGTGAAAGTCCATAACCACTTATGACTTCACAAGAAAAGATTACTTCCTAGTCGCACATCAGTGCTACCCAAGTGAAAAGGAAAGTTGGAGAACATAGTTCAACCCTACAATCTGCAATTGGTGTTACACTGAATGTATAGTTCCTTTCTCACTGATATCTGGATTGAACTCGAGGCATGGACATGTCATCCTCTACAAATGTTCAACCCATGTTTCTTGATCCAGAGTAGACTATCTGAGATATATGTAAGCTCAATGTCACACACTGACTCACATGTGCATGGCCATGCTTTTCTTAGTCTCACTCATCAAGTGGCCAGGATATCATACTCCCTCAGGAGGGACAAATACCATATCTATCACTCACACTCAAAACCCCATGTGTCAAAGTCACCCAATCATCACCTTTATAACAATCCATATTTTAGAACTGTGTTTGATAATGTCAAAGTGTACCCAATGACATGTGTTGATTGCAGTGATTTTAGGTCTAAGAACTACACTCACTACCAATACAATAAGAGCTAATCCTGACTAACCAAGTGTGGTTTCCATGCATCACTCTTATGATGGGTCTATCCAATACACTATTCTCTAACATGTATCTATGTTCATGGTTTGATATCATATATCATGACTAATGAGATTGTTACAACCACAATTTTGCATGTGCTTTCATAATTGAAATATAATGATTTTGTGAATTTGGACTTAATTGAAAAGGTTGTATGATTTTCTTCAAACAATGGATTACTTTGCAAATATCCTTTTTGATAGGAATTTCGTATTTCCTATTATTATGTTAATCCAATAATGGATATAAACAAGGAGAAAAGGAGAAATGTCCAAATAAAAAAATACAAGATAATGGATAATAAGCAATATATTTATGAGAAACACATAGAAATCTCTACAAAGTGACATGGTGGACACAATTGATTAGATTTCATTTACATGTGATTACTAATGGAAAGAGTAGTCAAAATGGAGGAAAATAGAAAAGAAAGAAATAGAGAAATAAATGAATGATCTAGAATTCACTACTCAATATGTTGCCATATACATACCCACCTCCCTTACACGGTTTGGTGTACATTAAAGATGATAAATTTGTTTTAGATATATTAAGTGATATTTTGGTTACATGTTCCTATAACAAAGGAGTAAGAGGGGAATATATCTTTCCTTAGTTGGTATTAGGATAAAGAATCATCTTTTGCTATCTAAGGAAAGATGTGAACATGAAGATTATAACGACGCCCACAAATGTCTAATGACGCCCATAAATGGCAAATGCACCCAAATATGGTTATTTGATGCCTAAAATGGTTCACTGACACCTAAAATTATAACGACAACCACAAATGGCTAACAACATCCAAACAAGGTAATTGATGCCCAAAATGGTTCATTGACACCCATAAGTTTAAAATGACGCCCAAATAAGGTATCAACAATCAAAATAACATAATGACACTCAAATAACTTATTGGCACCCATAAATGGCTAATGACACCCAAAAATGGTTAATTGACATCAAGAATAATCGATTCATATTATTTTTATATATTTTTTATTAAAAATATATCAATATTAGTCTTGTTGGAATGTAGTTTTCGTAACGAATTCAATACTTTTTATTTCGTCAAAAAATTCACCACGGTTCAAAAGTTATAAGCAAAACAAATTTATTTATCAATTACATAACCACTATTTACCCATCCAATTACACCCCGCCACGTCACTAATTGTCTACCTATCAAAACTACCTTCAAAAATGCAAAACTTCTCAAAATTTCTTAAAACTATCTTGCGTTTTATGCATGAGATGTGCTTGATGGTAACCGTGCGTTGCCAAATCATTTTCTAAAAACAAAAGAAATCTGACACATACCAAAAGTGCTGACCACAGTGGTTGTCATATTCTTGTTCCATTAAATACATGAGCTGCTGTCCAAATGCCACCTGTTGATGTGTCGTATTTGAGCACACACCAACACAAAAAAAAATGATGGACCCTATGTACGTGGACCACACACCACACCATGTATATAAAAAAATTTCTACAGAAACAACAAAACTCACAATACCAAATTCTCCAGAGAGAAGATTATCTCTTGTTTCTAAACATAGAAATAATTCAAAATGATGGAATGAACATCACACTAACATGTAGTGTTTTCTAAACATAGTCATAGTCAACCTATGTTGATCACACACATAATTAATGAGTCTACAGACTCAAATTGACAGTTCAGACCCTAATTTCTATACATAATTACTTCTACATCATTCATAATAGAGTACTTCTTGGCACACTGATGCATCATAGTTGGCTCTTCGCACATGTTCATTAAGTGCATGTGGTGAGACTAAAACGAGAAGCCAGAAATTTCCATTCTTAGTAATGTCCATGTATAACAAGAAGTATTAAACGTGTAAGTAAATAAATGCCTACTGATATCAAATAAAGCGAACGTATTAAGTCATAAAACAAATGTATAGAAGATTAAATATTTTAAATAACCCATGAATTCTAATTTAAGGTGAAATATATCAATCATGCAAACAAATTTATAGCAGATTAAATATTTTAAATAACCCATGAATTCTAATTTAAGGTGAAATATATCAATCATGCAAACAACAATTTTGAACAACGGATTCAACACGTCCATAACATGCATGAAAGCATCATACAAAATAATTGCATTTGCAACATTTGTAAATTTTCAAAGCTTCTGATCAGCACCAAGGCGTGAACCGATCGGTTGATGTTCAAGACGATCGGTTCAAGGAGTGAGCCGATCCGTTGATGACCGGTTCGAGGAGCGAGACGAGCGGGTGGCGGACATGATGAGATGTACGACGACCAGGCGAACCAATCGGTTGGAGGAGCCAACCGATCGGATGGTGCCACCCAGCCGATCGGCCTGATGGCGAGTCGATTAGTCATGTGATGAGTTGATCAAACCCAGAAAGGCAAGGCACAAAGTTCATCTTGTACAGGTTGCATGTGATGTAGACCTAGATAACCGTGATTCCTCTTGGCTCGAGGAATCACATTAGGATGACCATAATCATTGCTTTTATCGTTTTGCATGTTTTCTGTGGGATATAGCATGCATATGATACGTACTATGTATTCTGGTGATTGGATATGTATATGTATATAAAACCAAATCCCTCATTAAAATATTAAGTCTTATATGCCTTCCATTAGCAGCACACATGAAAAACTCGATTGACCAAGCGTAGGTTACGCCAAAGCGTGGTGCGCCGTCTAACTTGTGGAAGTGTGAAGGGTAGACATGTAGGTTCTGCCAAAGCAGGGTGCATGTTTACCGTTTCGACTTTTGGGTTAGACTTAATTGGTGATTCTTAGAGCGTCTAAGCCCAGATGCAAGGAATGTTCATGGCAAGGTGTTGTGCATGTTCATTCATCAAGAGTTGCATATGATGCAATTGGAAAAAGTTGCCTACCTGGAAGATCTAAGTTGTGGGTGACAACCCTAGCTGGTCCATGACTTAGAGGATTTCAGGATCTTACCCATTAGAAGCTTGTACGCTGCAATCTTCCGAATTGATGGGGAGGGCTATCAATTTGAAGTAAAATAGTGGGAGCAATAATTAATTAAAGGCCTAATTATATCGTCAACTTTTCAAATCAATCAAATAAGTCAAAAATGAGTTTTTGGACTAAAATTGCATATTTCCTTTTGTAGTACAAATGACAACAAACAAGAATCACTTTTCTTTGCGATCAGTCCTTGAAAAGGACAAATTAAATGGGATTTTTTGCACGACTGGTTAGGAAATTGAGAAGTGTTCTCAATCGTAGAGTGGAAGCTCTAAGTCCTAGTTATACCAGAATCAGTTGAACTCGATCCCACCACATCAATGGCTGAAAGTATGCTTATAGAAGCATACCGAGGAAGACATTGATGAGTAGTGCTTGATGTTGTATTCTCTGAACTATGAGCTATAGAGACAACATGAGACATATGATGTCTCCAAGACATTGTCCTAGTATGTCATGACAGAAGGAGATCCAGTATGGTATTCACACACTCAATATGATTGGGTATGTGGAAAGACCTGACTAAGAAGGATTCCCTCTGAGCCAAGAGTTGGCTATTGGTATGATACTGCAAATATTGTGAGAATCAAACAGTTCATGATAAACTAAAACATGAACAACTTTGACAAGCATTGACAAAGTTGTTGGACATGTTGAGGAAAATATGAAGAAAGACTAACCCTAATATTTGATGAGATCAATGAAAGGTAAGTCTTAAGGGCAAGGGAAATGGCAAAGCAAAGAAGTGTTCTGATGCTAGCCAACAATCCAAGCCGTCTTTAGCCTCAAGGCACATGGGGAAAGGGTGTATGAGGGATTGCCCTCTAAATCTAGAAGAACAAAGGAAGATGAAGGAAGGGATGGAGATCTCCACCTAAGGTATCATGAAATGAACCACTTCTTTATCTGAGGTATATGATACCAAGATATGGATATGTCATATATGATATGCAATATCCACAAAGAAGTGATGGCCTTTGTGAAAGGACCAAGAAAGGAGTACCCATCATTGGAGCAAGTGTTGCTGCCATAGATAGGAGTACCTTTTAGTTTATTTCAGCCTAAAGGGAACGAAATAGAGTTGAGAACTGCTATTTCATATTTGCCAATAGATAGAAACACTTTATTTTTGCATATTGTATGACAATGATGGCAATTAATAAAGAGATGTTTCAATATGATCTTTGTGGCAATGCCTTGTTTATCTTGTGGTATTTGATATGCATAAGATAAAATGATACCTAAAAGTTATAGATAACTCAAACAATCAAATTAGCATCAATCATTGAGAAATTCATTTCTAGTTTCCATGTGATGGATAAATCTAGACTCTTTTGGTTAGAGAACCAGTAAGAGACATCAATATCTTGGACATGATTAATCAATCTTCACTAAAGGTAGTGGGAGAATGATTATCCTATTAGGTATGATACATGTGATGTATTTACATACCTATTGGAACAAATGCTAATACTTTAAATGGTGTTTAGAGAAATACCAATATGAATATCTTGAAGTGTTCAAGATTATCATAGATGAAGTACAAATTTGGTAAAGTGTTAATTCTTGATGAGATCAATGAATGAAATACTTGGACCAAATGTTTGGGATCCTTATGAGTGATTATGATAGTATATCCTAGTGAACTCATGATTAAGGCATGGTGATGTCTAAATCAAGAAGGAATCATACTCTAAGGAGTTAGAGAATGATTATCAAATAACTGAATTCTTCTTAATAAAAGAATAACCCTCACTAATAAAAGAAATTAAGAATCACAAGGGTTGTGAATTCTTATATCCTTACACCTCAATTATCTATGTGATGAGTTGTTCATGTGATGAGTCAACTATCTAGATGAATATAAGGAACCAAATTTTGAGTTATGGTTTATGACCATTTCATCCTAAAAGACATCCATGTGAACCATAAGGTATGACCTTGATGGTAGCACCCATTGGATGTAATCCATAAGTGCAAATGAATCTTAACTGTTAAGACACATGGATAACATTTTGAGAAGTATGATGCTTGTTGATTGCAACTTAATGATTGAGCATTTGACATATGGATACTAAAACCGCATTCCTATGAGGAATAAAACAAGGATGTGTACGTGACACAACCTATAAGGTTTATGAATCCACTAATGCAAATGAAGTCTATAAGTTACAATGGACTAATCAATGTGATTGATTGAGTACAAGCAACTCAAAATTGGATCTTTACTTTGATGATATAGTCAAAGGGTTTGACTGATATGTCAAAGATAAAGAAGGGATATGTGATTTAGTGGGAGCGTGTTCACATTCCACATGTTGATGTGAAATGGAAATGTTCTAGAGTGGAAATCCAAAAGTGGAAATTATCTTTAAGGAAGATAGAGATGTTTCCTATGTGATAGGAATAGAGATCTATAAAGATAGTTCTCGAGAACCTCTTGACCTAAAAAGAGAAAGCATACATTGGCAATCTGTACTGAAGGGTTCAGTATGCAAAGATTCAGTGGGAGAAAACGTGTCCATGTTACATGGAATTAGTATCCCAAGGCCAAGTGTCCAATTCTTATGAAGAATGGGAACACTAAGAATAGATATGGATCTATCATGTATTTAATCATCCCATTATCTTGCATGTATCGACATGGGAAGAACAAAATGCATTCATCATCTTGTATGTAGGACATGGCAATATGATGTGCTCATCCTGATAACTGGTATGTGGGACATGACGAGTGGATGTCTGTCTGCTTCCAGTAAGGGTTACTGGAATACCATGAGAACTTGATAAGTACTTGAGAAGTACTACTTCTATGGAGATAAGGAAGAGTTCAATGTAAAGAGTTACATTGATGCGAACTTCCGAAAGGACAGAAAATTAATCGCAAAATATATATAGGATATATAGAAAATTGAATGTTTGTTGATAATTGGAAGTGTTCCAATAAAGCCATTTAAAAGGGAAATGTCGAGTATCTATGTGTTGGAGAACAGCAGTGGATACTATATGGATCTGGAAGTTCATGAGATGAACTTATAGATATTCCGCTCATTGATGACAAGTATGGAATCCTTGATCATGCAATGTGGCTAAAATTTAGCAAAGGAATACTAGATCGCATATTATGGCAACTCCATCTCATATGTATGACGTACAACAAAGAGATGAGAGACATGCAATTTATACTGACTTTGGTAAGGCGTTGCCATTACTCACTATGATCGCACTAGAGCAGAGTAACATGTGGGACATGTTTGAAGATCACTATGAATATGATTCAAGGGTGATTGGCTCACAGTGCAAGTGGGAGTCTGTTTGTATGTATGCCCTGAGAGCCAATCATGGGATGATTGGTGGGATACATTAAGATTGATTTGATAAACATCAGAGGCAAGCTTCCAATTCTTTATGGTTCAGTCATATGAGATAGTGATAGAACAAATTGAATGTCTATAGAATGACGTACTCAATGACGTATGCTTTCAGGTTGAGGACCTGAATGATGAGATCATATGTATGCTAAGAGTTTGTACATTCTCATTATGTCCCTAGTTGGATGTCATTGTGGAAGGTAGATAGACAACAATGACACACAAGACTAGATTGTGGTGTTGGTTGATGACAAAATCTCATTAGTCATGATATAGAGATATCAAACCAAACACATAGGTACTTGTTAGAGAACAAGTGTACTAGACAGACCCACCATGAGTTTGACATATGGAACCATGACATGGTAGTCACAGTCAGTACTCACAATGATGGTGGTGAGTGTAATTCTTTGACCTGAAATCACTACACTCAACACATGTCGTTGGGCACACTTTGACATCATCAAACGTAGTCCTGAAACATGGGTTGTTATAAAGGTGATGATTGGGTGTCTTTGACACATGGGGCTTTTGAGGGGTGAGTGATAGATATGGGATTTGTCCCTCCTGAGGGAGTTTGATATCCATGGCCACTTGATGAGTAGGATTGAGAAAGGCATGCACGCATGTGTGAATCAGTATGTGATATTGATGTCATACATATCTCTTCCAATCTACTCTGAGATCAAGAAAGTGAATGAATGTTGACAGGATGACTGTTCCATGCCTCGAGTTCATTTAGGATATCAGTGACAAAGGAATTATACATTCACTGTAACACCATTCACGGATTGTAGGATTGAAAGTTGTTCTCCAAATTTCTATTTCACTTGGTTAGCACTGATGTGTGACTAGGTACAGCTCTTTGCTTGTGAAGTCATAAGTGTTATGGACTTTCACTGCCAATGTGAAATGGACCTACAGGGTCACACACATAGGATTTAACCTGGAAAAGGAGTTTTGTCCACAAATAATGTTTAGATTGATTACGAAAGGAGTTTAGTAGTTCAATTAAACACTCATTAATTGATAGCTCAATGTCATAATGTTCAAGGTATTGGACACATTGATTGGAGTACCAGATTGATTGAAACTACAATTGACTAATTCTACACAATCTGCACTCCCAACCGATCGGCTCATGTGATGAACCAATCGGCTCAGCTTGGTGAACCGATCGGCTCAGGTGGTGAGTCAATCGGCTCATGGACAGGATGAAATGATTGCTTCAAGTGTTGAAACGATCGGTTCAACTGATGCAACCGAGAAAGTTCGGAAAGTAGGATTGGTGAGAAATTTCCTTTCGTTTCACTTGCCCAATTTGATTGGAACAAGGATTGGTATTTGATACCAATTAGAAAAAAAAGATGAAAAGTCAATGGGGAACTGACCAGTACCACGAACCGACCGGTTCACAAGTGAATCGATCATTTCATGGGTCCCAACCGATCGGTTGAGGTGTCAACCGACCAGCTCAGGTCCCCAACCGACCGTTTCAGGAATGAAACGATCAGTTCAAGTTGCGCAGTTTGTTGTTTTTGTGGAAAATCTCGAACCCTTCTACTCCTGCTTTAGTCCCGCATTGCCCGGGATAGAGAACCTTGTCCCATGACCCTCCTATATATAGGGGTATTGGGGGCTTCTCAAAGAACAACTCAGTGCAACCAGCTGCTCTGTAATGTTGTCGTTCTCTCTGGTTTTGGTAACCGAGAGAGCCCAAGCAAGTGCTACCTGATAAGGGAGGCACAACAAGGGAAAGACAACTGCAGAAAGCGACTAGTGGAAGGAGAGTGTGTCAGTGACTAGTATGCTGATAGGAGGGTGCAACTCCTTCCAATTCCTTGTGGAACAAGGAGATTGGAGTTCCAAGTGGTCCGTGTGGACTACTTCAGAGGCGGGAGATTTCTGCCACTCGGAGGACAATTGTCAATCCCGACAGTCCCGGTGAGACCAGGAGTCGTCAGTCCCGGTGCGACCAGGAGCTGCACAGACACCGTCCAAGACCGGAGGTGAAGACCACGCAAGCCGTGAGGTATTGTCGCCGAGCAAGCCTCGGGACAAGGTATGATTCCAAAAACCATCCTTTCCTATTGTATAGACGTTGACGCGTTTCCTTATTCTGGGTTTGGGGAGGAGAAATTTTTTGTTTCCACTGCCTTCTGTGCCTCCCCTACAACCCAACAATGAATGGCTCTTTAGGCATACATACCAAAACTTGGAACCTATAGGGTACACACATAGGATACACTTGTAAAAGGGGTTTATTCATGAATGAGGTTTAAACTTGATTACTAAAGAGTTGGGTATTCAATTTAAATAACAACAATGTAATAATTGATTAATTGGACTCTAAACCGACCGATTGAAGTGTTAAACCAACTGGTTGTTCTGTCAGGTTAATTAACACCAAATTGGCTAAATATTGGTTGAGCTGGGGCATGAACCGACCGGTTCACATAGTGAACTGATCAGATCAAGGTCTCAAATGACCAGTTCATTGATCAATTTTATTACATCAAGGATTAGGGTTGATGACATGTTGTGCATAAATTTATTATTAATTCCCAATGTAATTGCAACTAGGAAACATGATGAAAAGACCTCTTCAAAGGTTGAACCGATCAGTTCACATGCCAACCAATCACTTCACCTGCAAATTGATTGTTTTGTCGCTTGCATGAAGAAAAAAATTGTGAGATTCTGATCCCTTCGACTCCCGCTCAGTCTGGGAACCCTAATCCTAATCCTCCTATAAATAGAGGGGTAATGGGGCCTTCTCAAACACAACATCAATTTCTCTAAAAATTGTTGTCTTCTCTAGTTGTGTTAACCAAGAGAACCTGAGCAAACCCTACTCGATAAAGGGAGGGATAGCAAGGGAGAACAATCGTGGGAGAGGAAGTTGGTTCTAGTACATCGACTAGAAGGACTACTCCTTCTTGTCTATTCTTCTAGAATGATGTGAGGTCTCTGTGGTTCATGTGGACTACTATAGAGGTGAGGAGAATGTTGCCTGCCATTCGGAGGATAAGGTCAACTACAACCCATGGTGATCAATTGAGAGATAATGCTAGCACTCTCAAGGTGTGACTTGAAGAAAGGCGCACACTGTCGTGAGGGTATAGTCATTGGACTTGCTCCAAGACTAGGTATTACCGCACAGACCATACTTCCCATTACATATTTATTTAAGCGATCATATGTTAAAGGGGAATATGGCAGATAAATTTTTTATTTCTACTGCCTATCATGATGCCATATTTCCCTAAAGTTAGTTTTCAACGATGAGAACGTCTTATAGATGCAATTAGGGTTAAAACCACTTCTACAATTTAGCGACCAAGTGCTCACAGAGGAACGAGTTGAGTAGATATTTGATAAGTCCATAGAATAACGGCCAAAGAAGATCATCTTTAGAATCCCCAAGAGGACTGCAACTAAAACTAAAAAGGAAAAAAATCCACACCTAAGGTAATAATAATAGAGGAAGAGGTGGTTCAACCAAAATCTATCCCCACTGCCATATATCTAGAAAATATAACATATTTTCCAATCATTATCCAACCAAAACTCGAGGAGAACCCTCAGTAAAAGTGAGCATAAATTGTACCACACGACATTGGGAGATGGCAAAGACAATATCCTATTTGGAACATCAACTAACAAAGAAATTGTCAGCATATAGGTATCTGAGCCAAAGGAAAGTGAGATTTCCATGGAGGAAGCAAATAATAAAATTTCTAGAGGAGAACGTTAGCAAGGGAAATCAACCAAAACATACATTGAGATAAAAAAAAACCAAACATATTTATGCAAAGAAGGGAACCGAAGAAAGAGGCAATATCAAAGAAACACAAAGAAAAGCCACAATGAGCCCCTTCTGTGTTAAAATTCATGGAGATAGGGAAAGAAATAGATGACCTCCATGAGCTCATTTTCAAAATTTCATTAAACATTACTAATTTAACTTTAAATGTATCATCACTGACACACTTTTTCCATGCGTAGAACGCAAGTGCACGCGTCAATGTAGTAAAGGCCCTTGTGAGGCTCGATTCAAACTCAGGGACACTAAATTATCGGTAGACTACTACTAACTACTTACAATCATCTAGACCAATAAAAATGTTATGAGAGTTTTTTTTTAAATAAAAGAAAATAAAATAAAGCAAAGCAATCGATTAAGGGTTTAGTTTAATCAATTCAAATGGAGATCGTTAGGATTGTGGTTTCACCGCGGGTTATCATTGTATGAATTTCCATATAATAATTCAGGTGCATCTCTCAATCCGGATAGTGGCCTGTAATCAGAAATGCCCACTGTCGTGGTACAATTCACTACCTATGTCTAGGTCGGTTCTACCATCGTAGTAACCTATACCCTAAACTAGGTGCATTAGAATCGACCTCTGCGTTTCCACCATTAACCGTACATCACCTTGTTCAAGGGATTTGTTAATTAATGTGAATTTCGTCTCTTTTCAACCGTTAATTCTTCTTTCAAAGTAATTAAAGGCATCCAATTATCATTATGGTGATCAAGCATAACAATATAATTGAGAAAACGAAATCATACCATGGATTTAATAGATAAATTATGAATTACTAGGATAAAAACGTCATACAATGCTTCCCCGGGCTACTCCCGGTCCTAAAGACAAAGGGGATTAGCCCCGCATGTTCATCTCAAAGAAAAACGTGGGTGAATAAAGGGGAAACATGGAGAAAAACGTGAATAAGTAATGAAACCCCTGAATAGAGAAGATCCAAGCGTTCCTCGGCGTAGAATGTGCGATCTACAGCCTTTCGGCGGTGGAAAACATCTTCTTCGACTTCCGGAACGGTTGGGGCGTGCTTTTGGGATCCGTTCTTCTATCCACCCTTTCTCAGGATGTGTGCAGCGGCTAATGACGTGATGCCCTGCTCTTGGCCACCATCATTAGGTATAATCACCGAGTTAGGTTAGAAAAATATCACAGCCGTCGGATTTGGGTCGATCTGAAACAAGCTTTAATCTGACGGTGTCGATACCATCGACGCGGGTCGATGGTATCGACCCCTCGCGATATCGGCAAGCTTTCTTTTCTTTTCGTCGTTGCGTCTGATGCTGACTCGATACCATCGACGCGGGTCAATGGTATCGACACCCTTAGGCGTCAGTTTTATCCCTTTTCCATCGCTGAAACTCCATGTGTCGATAGTATCGACTTCTGGGTCGATAGTATCGACTGTCTTCTCGCCAGCAACCTGATGGTAAGTCGCTACCATCGACTTCCCTATCGATGGTATCGACTCTGCGCTGCTCCTTGCGGCTGGCTGCCTGTGGCTGTGTCGATGGTATCGACAGCTGCAGATGTGCGTTTTTGCTGAAATTTCAACACAAAACCACATAAGATGAGATAAAACCTATTATTGTAATCATTTATGTTCGAAACAACAAAATAAAGGAGATTTGACACTGAGAAGGATCATAGACTAAAGTAAATGAATTATGCACTATTAACCACCAAAATGACCAATGAATGCATAAAACACAAGTAAAATAAGTCTATAAATGCGACTTAAAATCATCGCATCAAACTCCCCTAAGCTTGAACATTGCTCGTCCTCGAGCAACTAAACTAGAATTGCGAGGGTCAACTATAGAACAGATTGTCACAACAAACATCACCGTATGATCCACGCCAGACATTCACATTCCGACCCTCACTAACCACAGAATGATAATTACCCTAAAGGCGACAGTAATCATCCATAAAAGATATCTACCTCAAAATTGATGAACACTATCATATAAGGCCGTTAACATAATAAGATTCTCCGGTTCAGACTCGGTGCATCTTGTGATCTTTATATTCTACGTTGCTCCCCCTAACTACCATCTACATGGAAGCAGCTCTCCTGATCTTAATGAGTGAGGAGAAAATCACGGTGGCCTGCCAATTCGAGCAACAGGTGGATGGAATGGGTGGCCAGTGGAAGAAATGGAAGCATTATATGATTTTAACATGCACAAAGCAAAAATGACCTAAATGATGCATATGCACGTGAAAATGCCCAAATGCCTACAATTGGGTAGAATGATGCATGCACTATCATTTCGTCTCAAAGTGAGATGGAATATCTAAGAGAACTACATCAAGTACTTATTCTTCTTAGAATGCAGTGAGAAAATGTTCCTTTCTCCCTCTCATTACTACTTACTTCTCAATTCTCTTTTTTTTCTTTTTCTCCTTTTTTTTCAAAACTTTTTCTTATTTTTTTTTTTCAATCCCTTATTTTCATAGCTGACAATGAATTGTTTGTCAGGCTCTCTTATTGCTGCATACTTATACACTTGAAGCATTCATAAGGTATGGAACAAGTTAATCACCCTTAATGTTCAGAAGATATAAGACGCATCATGTACTCTATGCACAAAAATGTGAATGTAGCTACAACATGATAGTTATGCAACTAAATGACATGCACCTAAGGATAATGTGCATGTATAACTTATCTATTTTTCTCATTTTCATGCCAAATCTGTGAAAATAGTTGCAATGCAAGACCTATCTACATGGAATGCAATCAATGAGATTAAAACCGTAATGCACTTCCAGTTCTTAAGGTGGATTATGAAAAATAATGGGGTGGATAGATCACAAGACTAATTGACTGAACCTTTTAAAAATTATTATGTGTCCCTCCTTACTGACATGTGTAGTAACTAAGAGGTTTCTCTCTCTTATTTCAAATTAAAGCCTCATTATCATTTGGTCAATTTAGGCTCAAACAACCAATTTTGTCCACTTTTCATGAATCGTAGGAATGTACAGTTGTGATTTCCTATTCTAGAGTTAACAAACCCAATCATTTCCTTAAATGATGTGCTCAAAGTTGAACAACACAAGCTTGCAAAAACACTAAAAATTTTCAAATTTGCCCCTAATTCCCATGTACAAGAAACGAGATGACATATGACTTAAGACATCCACAATTACACTAGATAGAGTGAGGATCCTACCAACAAACTAAAAACTACAAGAAATAAATGACAATGGACAAAACAATAAAAACTAAAAACTGGAAAATAAAGGATAGAGTTGTTCCAACTCCCCCCTAAGCTTGAATTCGACTATGGCCTCATAGTCAAAAACAACCTTAAAAAGGTGGAACAGTGATACCAATCATTCTTCAGGAGGAGGCGGGTACTGCGGGGCTGAGGGGTCCCAAGATGGGTATTTCCCCTGGAAGCTCGGATCATACTGGGGCATTGGCGGAGGTTGCGGATAACCCCCAAAATAATTCTGGCTCCAGTAATGATCGTAGAAGGGCTGCTGCTGCATCTCCATCCTATGCAACCTGTCGTGGATGTGTTGTTGGTTGTTGAGGAGGAGGTGCTCATTCTCGAAAATAGCCATCTGTTTATCTAGCAGTCGGTTCGTCGTCTCTTGAATAACGGCGTATGAAGTTGTATGCTGCAATTGGGTGTTCTGGATCTCTTGCAGCATTGTATACATCTCCTGAAGGGAGTAGACATTCTTTCCTTGATGAGAGGGCTGTGGTGGCGGAGGATGTGAAGAAGAATATGCACCCGGATGCATACGGGGACGCTTCCGGGGTGCCACTCGTGCCCGAAGAGGAGTAAAAGCCTCCTCTTCCTCTTCATGCTTGTCTCCGTCATTGTCGTTGTCATCATTGCCACCATCTTCATCTGAGTCGTCAATGGATATAATGGGCCATCGAAAATGCTGAGCGCCCTCAATGTTGAAGATGGGGTCGGGAAGTGCACATTCTTGATATGCGTGATTAACAAGGCAATGTGCATATGCCAAGCCATCATGAAGCAGGATGAGGTTGGAGCGGTGCCGATGCTGGAGGTTGACCTTGCTCCTGTTAGAGAGGGGAATAAGCTGGGAGAAATCTAACCCAAGGTAGAGGGCCAACGGGGTGATGAGCCCTCCAAAGTGGATTGGATGTTTCCTCGTACTCCTTTTCACGGCCACCACGCGCGTCAAGAAAAACGCGCCCCAATTGCACTCCTCGCGCTTCAGCAATTGTGCAGGAAGAACAAATTTGTCTCTTGAAACTTGCTGAGAGACAGGTCACCATGAGCGAACATCGTGGTGCAGAGCATGCGGTGCAGAACCCGCACAAACGGATGCTCAAAATCCGCAACTGCTGCATTGTGGTAGCTCACGGATTTGTCGGGCGGCGCAGTCACCAACTGGGCAAAGATGGCGTCGTAGTCCGTCCTATTGTCTGGCCTCCAGTTCTGGTAATTGTGATGAGCCCAGTTATATATAGAATTGAACTGGTCGAGAGTGAGGGTGTAGTTGCTATTGTAGAGTCTGAACGACCCCCGCCCTTTCTTCCATTCTATGTCGGTGGCGATCATGTCATTGGGCACCACATTGATGTCTAAGGATGCCATGAACTCCGCCACGAGTTCCTTGTAAGTCGGCCACTCACTGAAAAATGGATGGCCCTCGGCATAGTATTGGACTTCATCTGGCGTCCTGTTGGTTTGGTGCACTTGACCTTGTAGAACATAATCGAGATTAGCCTCGAGCCCAAGATTGCGGATCATGTCCCGATCAACATAGCGCGTGGGCTCGATTTTTCTCTTCATTATTTCCTCATAGACCTTCCAAACCTTCGGGGGAGGATGGACTATCCTCAGACGAGGAATAGATGCAGTCGGTGGAGGAACAAACTCGGGGATCTCTATAGGATCCGCCCGTGAAGAAGAAGCACCGACTGTACGCACCATCATCGCCGAGAAAAGAGGAATAGAAGATGGAGCTCGGTGAAGGTCAGAAAAGAAAATCTCCCACGATGAAGGCTCGGGGAAGATCGCGCTCCTTGGATGCTCGTAGCCGGGGCTCTGGTCGCACACAAGACGCACGACACAAGTGAAGGAGAAAAGCTCTGAAGGTGTGACGTCATATGACAACAATCCCTCCCTTTTATAGCTGAGGTCGTCGCTACTGTGCACCCGTCGATACCATCGACACGGGTGAATGGTATCGACACTTGTAGCACAATCCGATCTTCTGCTAGTATCGACGGCTGTCGATAGCCCGATGTGGGGGCCCAGATCGATGACGCGTCGATACCATCGACAGGTGTCGATGGTATCAACCCATCCCACAGATCGACTCTCTCGATGCAGCGATCACCGTTGATTTCCTCTCACGGATCAGTGACATGTCACGTCGATACCATCGACGCATGTCGATAGTATCGACTCTTCTTAGGGCACACACCCTCATGAGGCCCGGTCGTGCTTTCTGCCTACAATCGGGTCGATACCATCGATAGGCCCGTCGATGGTATCAACTTGACTGAGACAAATTTTGTCTGAATATCTCTAGAGATCTCACGAGTATCGACAGCCATGTCGATACTATCGACCTCGTTTTTGCGATCACCCTGATGGTGTGTCGATACCACCCACAAGGCCGTCGATAGTATCGACTCAGAGATATTTTTGCAACTGCCTAACGGTGCCCATCTCGATACCATCGACACAAGGGTTGATGGTATCGACCCTGCCTCAGTCTGCACATTGAACAAACGATCAAGGTATCATTTTTACACTAAAAACAAAATCAAATCAAACTAACTTATAATGTAAAAGAAACTAAACAAAAATACCAATGGCTGGGTTGCCTCCCAACAATCTCCCATATTTAACGTCTTAGGCTAGACGAAATCAAGCTTCATCAACTTGGAACTTTGGAGAGTGTGCCCAGGGGATCATGCGGCAGTATGAACTCAACTCGATCCTGGCCAATCCCCAATGTCAAAGTACCTCTCCCAATGGCAGTGACAACATCGGCCGTCGCTTGAAACGGACTACCCAATAGCATCTCACAACTTTTAAGCTGTGGCATGTCCATGACAACGAAATCCACCAGAAAGATAAACTTGTCTACTTTGACAAGTACATCCTCACACACTCCATATGGCTTCACAATGGACCCATCCGCCAATTCAATAGTTGTCTCTGATTTCTTTATTTTCTTCAACCCAAGCTTCTGAAATGTGGACAGTGGCATAAGATTAATGTTGGCACCTAAATCACACTATGCTTATGGAAAATGTTGACCGCCTATGGAACATGGAATGTAGAAGCCTCCTGGGTCTTTCCTCTTCTGTGGTAAACTCCCATGTATAATTGAGCTCACCATCTCATTCACCCGACAAACATCTGTGTCTTTGATCTGCCTCTTCTTGGTGATGATTTCCTTGATAAACCTCCCATATGATGGAATCCACTCTATCATTTCCACTAACGGAATATTTATATTGAGCTTCCTGAACATCTCCAAGAACTTCCTGTAATGTCGATGCTCCTTCTTCGGCCTCAGATTATTCGGAAAAGACACAACTGCCTCATTTAGACGCTTATGAGGTGGCACATATGGGCTTTTTGGGGTCTCCTCCCCTAAGCTGGCTTCAATGTCACTCTCTGGCATAAGCTTTGGTAGATCATTTACAATAGGTGTAACTTGTGACATCATCTCTCTCGCAGTGGATGTAGATTCAACTTGACGCATGGCTTTCACCTGGTCTTCTTGCCTAGGTGCGGGCGCGACCGTGATGGGCTCTTGGCGGGTTTTTCTAAATGGACAATATCCGCCTGGTAGTCCATAATGACTGCGAGGATACGGTATTTTCGGTGTAGGCTCCGTATCAAAAATCATTTTTCTTTTGTCCTGGACCTCCACCATTGGGGGCTCTGCCTCACTAATCACAGATATGTACTTTACTTGATGATGTGCTTGGACAACATCTGCATTCCCAACCTGTCTTTGTTGATTGGCATGCTTCATGGCCGCCACTTCATTGGAAATCTGGGTCACAGTCATCTCTAATGCCCTCATCTGTTCTCCATGGCTTTGCAATGTTTTCCCAAATTTAGTCAAGATCTCACCCTGAGACTACAACTGTTTACTAAACATGCTCATCATCTCCTGATTTTGCTGCACCACTTGACTAAGCAATGCAGTGCTTTTATCTTCTGCCGTTGACTGTGGCTTTGCATCTGGATCTTGTAAAAAGTTGTTCGGATCCTTCCATGAGAATTTCCTATCCTTCCTCCAAGCATAGTCATTGTTTCTATAACCCTGTTGTTGCATAAATTTGACCTGGGCTTCCTCATCGGATTCTGCATCTTCTTTGGCAAGCAATTTCTTAGCTAGAAGGTCTAATTTATCATTCAACTCCTAAATGGCCCTGGATTCACCTGCAACTTTGACTTGTTCTGGTGCATCCATGTCGCCCCAAGATTGCTTCTTTGCCATATTTTTCAGAATCTCCCAACACCTCGTGCCAGTGTTATTTAAGAAAAACATGGATCCTGCAGAGTCCATATTGCTTCTATCATGCTCAGAAAGAGAAAAATAGAAAATTTTTACCTACTTTTCCTTATCCAACCCATGGTGTGGGCACCTCCTCAGCATAATCTGAAACCGTTCCCAGGTCTCGGAGTAAGTCTCCCCTGCCTTCTGGCTGAAATTATGGATCTTCCAAACCGAATTGTTGGTCTTCTCGGGCGGAAAGAACCTTTCAAAGAACAGTTCCACCATGTGGTTCCATGATTCCACATACTCATCATCAAGATTATGCAGCCATTCTTGTGCTTTTCCCACCAGAGAGATGGGAAACAACTTCAAGTACAACGTCTCCTGTGGAAACCTGTCTATCTTGATCATATCATAGTTCTCCACGAATTGGCTAATGTGAGTCACCGGGTCTTCATTTTCTAGCCCATGAAATGCATTTCACTTGACCAAGTTGATTAATGCAGGATCAATCTTATAAGTCAGAATGTTGATCGCCTGCTTCTTTATTAGCCCCTTTGAAGCGGATGAGGAAGAAGCCTTTATCTTCTCCCATATCATCTGCTATTCTACCATGGCTTCTTGTTCTGAGTCGGAATCTATTTCGTCTGGTTGGTCCTGAATATAGTTCTCCTTGTCGTCTGGTCCCGACAGTGGAACCTCTGGTGGTTGCTGCGTGTAGTCAGTGCTACGCATCCTCACCATGCACCAGTACCTGCAAGATGATAATTTCAGTTCAGTACCGTGCTAGACGATTACACACTATGAAAGATAAACTATGAATTTAAAAAATAATTGCAAAATAATAAAAATAAAAAGTGGCCTAGAATGGCCGCTTGCAGCACTCGTAGTGCCGACAATTGTCGTGTCCCCGGCAACGGCGCCAAAAACTTGACACACTTTTTTCGTGCGTAGAACGCAAGTGCACGCGTCAATGTAGTACAGGCCCTTGTGAGGCCCGAGTCGAACTCAGAGACA
Source organism: Alisma plantago-aquatica (assembly GCA_963693085.1). Taxonomy (NCBI): domain Eukaryota; kingdom Viridiplantae; phylum Streptophyta; class Magnoliopsida; order Alismatales; family Alismataceae; genus Alisma; species Alisma plantago-aquatica. The sequence goes on along the minus strand of OY856411.1, from coordinate 1,335,394,099 downwards.
CTAAATTATCGGTAGACTACTACTAACTACTCACAATCAGCTAGACCAATACAAATGATATGAGATTTGTTTTAAAAATAAAAGAAAACAAAATAAAACAAAGCAATCGATTAAGGGTTTAGTTTAATCAATTCAAATGGAGATCTTTAGGATTGCGGTTTCACCGCAGGTTATATTGTATGAATTTCAATATAATAATTCAGGTTCATCTCTCAATCCGGATAGTGGCCTGTAATCAGAATTGCCCACTGTCGTGGTACAATTCAGTACATATGTCTAGGTCAGTTCCACCGTCGTAGTAACCTATACCGTAAACTAGGTGCATTAGAATCGACCTTTGGGTTTCCACCATTAACCGTACATCACCTTGTTCAAGGGATTTGTTAATTAATGTGAATTTCATCTCTTTTCAACCGTTAATTCTTCTTTCAAAGTAATTAAAGGCATCATATTATCATTATGGTGTTCAAGCATAACAATATAATTGAGAAAATGAAATCATACCACGGATTTAAGTGATAAATTATGAATTACTACGATAAAAATGTCATACAATGCTTCCCCGGGCTACTCCCAGTCCTAAAGACAAAGGGGATTAGCCCTGCATGTTCATCTCAGAGCAAAACGTGGGTGAAGAAAGGGTAAACATGGAGAAAAACGTGAATAAGTAATGAAACCCCTGAACGGAGAAGATCCAAGTGTTCCTCGTCGTAGAATGCGCGATCTACATCCTTTCAGCGGTGGAAAATGTCTTCTTCAACTTCCAGAATGGTTGGGGCGTGCTTCTGGGCTCCGTTCTTCTCTCCACCCCTTCTCGGGACGTGTGCAGCGGCTAATGATGTGATGCCCTGCTCTTCGCCGCCGTCATTAGGTATAATCACCGAGTTAGGTTGCAAAAATATCACAGCCGTCAGATTTGGGTCGATCTGAAACAAACTTTAATCTGACGGTGTCGATACCATCGACGCGGGTCGATGGTGTCGACCCCTCGCGATATCGGCAAGCTTTCTTTTCTTTTCGTCGTTGCGCCTGATGCTGACTCGATACCATCGATACAGGTCGATGGTATCGACACCCTTAGGCGTCGGTTTTATCCCTTTTCCATCGTTGAAACTCCACGTGTCGATAGTATCGACTTCTGGGTCGATAGTATCGACTGTCTGATCACCAGCAACCTGATGGTAAGTCGCTACCATTGACTTCCCTATCGATGGTATCGACTCTACGTTGCTCCTTGCGGTTGGCTGCCTGTGGCTGTGTCGATGGTATCGACATCTGTCGATGGTATCGACAGCTACAGATATGCATTTTTCCTGAAATTGCAACACAAAACCACATAAGCCGAGATAAAACCTATTATTGTAATCATTTATGTTCAAAACAACAAAATAAAGGAGATTTGACACTGAGAATGATTATAGACTAAAGTAAATGAATTATGCAATATTAACCACCAAAATGACCAATGAATGCATAAAACACAAGTAAAACAAGTCTATAAATGCGACTCAAAATCATCGCATCAATCACTAACCAGGAAGGTCAAGAAGATAACATATGAAATGCATCCACTGCTCCACTTCCCCGTACTATGCAAATTCTCTCTACAAATCAATTTTAGGTCATGGAGGCTCTATAAGGAATGAACAAGGAGGTTACCCTTCTATGATAGGCGTAGCCTGACCTACAACAAGATAACAAACAACTATGAGCCAAAGATAGGAAGAGGAAGGAGGCACCAACAATATCATGTTTTTGCGTAGAAGCATCATCCAAAAGATCGAGGATTGCCAATGAGGTGGCCTCTCGTCACCTACTATAGAACTAGACGTGCAACTAAAAGTAGATATGTTGTTTTCCAAATTGGACATCAACAAAGATGCACCACCTCCAAAGAAAGAAGTCATAATATATGTATCTACTGAACAAGGAGAGGAAGAGTCTACATGAATGCAAAAGTGCTCACTTGATAAATGAAGATACAAACTCCCTAGCTAGCCTCTCTAGGGAACTCCACTAGCCAAGATGGAGTAGAAGAGGGACCCATAGAAATGGTAGATTAGGGTTCTCAGGAAATACCTAGACAATCTGTTCCTACCAAAGAAGTTGAGGCAATAGGAAAAGATGACATCGTTCTGGGACCATCAGAACCAAGGGAGGAAGTTTGATAACAATTGAACATTTAATTAATGGGCTAAACCCCCTCTTCAACTACAAGGCCCCACCACTATCAACTTACAATGATTACATAGTCAGTGAGTTCTTGTTAAATGAACTAATTGAGGGAGGAATTCTTCTTGCTAATACTTTTGAGGTAGAAATCCAAGAATAAGATTTTGATCAAGAAGAGAGGAACATGAATTGGATGTTCAAAAACATACAAAAAAAACCTGAGAATCTAGTGTTCCCTAAGCCACATCCTTCTAATGAAACTAGCCTGGCAGCAACACCACCGCTATCGTGAAAAATGAGAGAAATGGATATGAATTCAGTCTCTAGAATGCTTCTCCACAACATTCATGTCCTGGATGATATACTTTATGATGACAAACCATGTGATGACATCATTTACACCAACAACAAATACTTTATGACTAGAAATGATTTCAGGACAACCATCAGACATAATGATTTGGTCAGTAGAGTACTTTTTAAGGTACTCTATGGAACAATCATAGAAGAGTATATGTATAGAGATAAAGTGCGGCCGATCTTCAATTATACATGTACTCCTACCACTCAGCTATATGCAAAAACTATAAGGACACATCCATGGCTCCTTCCTCCCAATCCATACTGCCAACTCCTTCTCATGTAGAAGTAAACATGCATCCCAACCCACCTATAGGAGAAAAGGAAGAGAAATAGATGGATAGATAAATAGATGTTTAACAAACCATAGATCCTCTATTAGAAGTACATGAAAATGCTGATGAAACTACAAAAGCCACTTCCCAACCTCAGACATACATCAGAGAAACAAAGAATGAAAAGGAAGTGAGCTTGAAAAAATGAAGATGATGAAATTGATGCAGATGAAGATGTAGAAGAATTGGCACTAGCACATCTTATAAAGCCCATGTTCGACAACTTTGATAAGGATGCCTTCTAAGGACTATACCTAAAAAATATAACCTTCACCATGGCTGAACTGACACCATGGGATGATCTCTTCGAGAGAGAGCATTTCTAATTCCTATGACTAGACCCCTACAACATTGTAAATATTGTAGTATATATGATAGTGAACATCATGACAACTTCCTAACTACTTCTAGATGATGATCTTGATGATGTATACATGTCCTTTTACAAAATAGTAGGGGATATAATTCCAACAAAGGAATCAGGAGAGCTCCAAAGACTTAATGAATACATGAAGTCTAGTGTTCCATGTTTAATCTTTGTACTAATACTTCACGAAGACCACTAGACACTTCTATAAATCTATACCAAGGCCAAAGCAACAATCTTGTACAATACCTTAGACACTATGTTTAGATTCAAAGAACTACTTGCAAAAAAATAGCTAACATCGTCAATGAACATAAAGCCTCACAAGTGTATACCCATACCATTGATCTTAATAAGATGTATTGTAGAGGCTTCGCTGATGCCGAATAGAAATTCGAAAAGCCACAAGTCATCCATAGGAGCCCACAACAGGCTCTCAACTCCAATGACTGTGGTCGCTATGTCTTATTTTGGATGCAAATGATAGCAACATTAGACAAGAATGTGGGTCTTATCAAGAAGAGGACTACTACCACTACCTTCAAGGAACTTATGCTCTAGAGCTACTAACCTTAGAATGGGAACTGACTAGTTCAAAGATTTGACTCACATGTTCTCACTAAACATCACTCTTTGACACCCTGGGGACATGGTGTATGATAAATAGGGGGGGGACCGAACAGGCGAGCTATGTACGCCTACTTGCTTGAAATATCTAAACTCCAAATTTCTTTCAATTCCTACCGCCCCCCATTTTTTTGTGAAATATCTAATAGAATTGAATTAAACACCCTTGTAATTGTAAATATCTTAGTCATGATTAGACTAAGGAGAATTGTTTTTTGTTATATAGGAAAATTTTGAATCCAATTTTCCTGAATGTTCTCATTAATATTACCTTTGACCTTCTTATCTTCAAGATACTTCATAGCTTAATCATTGCAAGACTGTTGTTTTTCGCTATTAAATCATCTAATAAAAATCTACCTGACTATTTCTTTACATCATTCTAATGTCGAGATACTGTAAGAAACAAAGCAATGCCACTATACCAGGGAACACCCTCTGAAATAAGGAAGGCCACCTCTAGTGTGCTCTCATTGATCTGCTGGCCTCCCAATACAAGTTGATAAATTCAAACAACAAAGGAAATAACCACCCCTTGTAGTGCTAATTCCCTACTATGAAAACAAAAGTGGCTTGGTATCCTACTTTCCTAAAAATCCTATCACCTTAGCCTTGTGAGCAAGAATAAAAGATGAGCATGAAAGAAAATATGAGAGTTGTTCCTGGAATGATGCCAAAAGGCTCCACCTGACTGATGTATAGATGCACTCAGGAATGAAGATATATCGTGCCTGGTAGTGGAACCTGGAAGCCAAATAAAAACCCACTCGTCTTTCAATGACTATCTCACATAACCACCTTAAACTTCATTAGGACTGACATGTTAGTGAAATTATTTTACAATGGTACTAATGGTTGAGTGAGCCCTAGAAATACATCATATACTAGTAGCCTTAGCCTACCCATACACTACTAGCTAAGAATATCAATAAAAATAAAAGTTGGGGGTGATAGATAACATGGGTAGTAACTTGCATAAGTACGACTTGGAAATGATGTTGAGTGCAATTCGTGAGGGAGGCATTCCTCCTGTTAAGAGGATGCACCATAAAAAATAGGTCATGCAACTCTCTATCTAAGAGAATGAAACGTGGGATAATATTAAGCATAGTGAGCAATCATGTAGAAGTCTTGACCTAAGGATGTTATAAGGATACGATCAACAGTCAAAAAACACTAAACAAATAAAGCCCTTAACTTTTTCTCAATGCCTTAATTCTATTTATTAGCTTGAGGATAAGCTAGATTCTATGTTTGTAGGTGTTGATAACATCCAATCTTGTGGATTTATCTTGCCTAATTTTGCCTTCTTAATTGTAGGTTGACAGTATCAAGCTACTCTGTCTATTCTTCTCTAGATGCCCTGGCCATGTATGCAGAGCAAGGATGGGCTAGAGAGAAGCCCTAGAAATCATAGGGTTAGGAGACCGAAAGGTAATGAAGGAGTAAGAGATTAAACATAGAATGTGATGCAACTTTTGCTTTATATTTATTCTTTGATTGGAGATCAATATAAATGCTCTTATATGTATGAATTCAGACTATCAGTTTGTAGAATATATATAGTTCTTTTATATTGTTGTGTATCATGAAGTGATTCAGTTATTGTTTATATTCTTTATATCAAGTAGACCAGAAGTTATGTTTAAATGAGTTATCCCTAAGTAGATACTCTTTCCATATGCTTGATATATATAGGAGTCAGTTAATCTTGAGTAGCTCTTGGCTTCAGGACTGCAGGTTCAGCTTGGTCCGGCTGACAGGATGCATTACTGGGATCTAATTACTCCTATTAATAATATAATAAGAGTAATTAAGCTACAGGGAGGCAAACTTAGAATGTAGTGAGAATTTACATACACTAAGATGTTGAAACTTAGGAAAGCTTAGAATAGCTAAGAATCAGTTGGAACTGATATCTTAGATCCAACTTTGGAGCCTCATATGAGAAACCCTTAATTGGAAATAAAGGAACACGACATAAGGTTCAGATTAATTTTAATGATTAGTATTATATGAACTCTAAATATGAAATATGGAAAAGATATGAGAAAAGTATGTAAGGGACAAGATAGTAAGAATCAATCATGCAGAATGGATTATATAATCGAGTACAATGCTTTTATGTACTCCAAAGCAAAGGGAAGATAGAAGAAAAGAGTTAAGTATACAATAATTACATAGAATTGAAGAGTATTCAGAAGAGTTAAAGTGAAGAGAATTAGATGAACATGTAAATCATAAAACTAGGATAACAAACTTAGTTGAATCAAAGAGAAATCTTAGAAAGGATGAGCTTGATTAAAGAATGATGGTTATGATATAATTGAGTGCATGGAATGTATACCTTTATTATGAAGTTTTATACATTCATCCTTACTACCTTTGGATTCCAAGTCTCTATAGAACAACAAACTAGTTTCTCAATGAAGAACAAAAGTGTAGCTTAACAAATGAATAAGTCATACAAAGGTAGACTATATTCAAGAAGGAAAACCTTGACTGAAATAGAAACTAAGTTTGACCCATGCATGAGCCGTTTGATTTGGAATGAAGGATATGTAATGTATTAAACATGAGGTGAAACTAGTAGAGAGAATTGATTTAGAATTTCAACTTCACATTAGTAGAAGAACAAAAAGAAATATGTGCAACATAGTATACATGACCATACACATGAATAAGCAACATGATCATAAGAGAAAATTAGAAGTTAAAGATGACAGGTGGAAGAGTAGTATATGGTAAGAGGATTATGAAATGTAAGGAAGGGTTTGAAACATGATGGAGTAATATAGATTATAAAAGAGAGAGGCTGTGAGATTCAAGCAAGTGCCAATTAGTCAAGTATCATTGTTGATAATTATTTAAACCAACATATGAGAAATGTATTGATGAATGTTTGAAGATAAGAATTCAAGTCTCAAAATAATCTTCTCTTTCATATCTTACTTAATGAGAGCAAGGTGGGGATGAAGTGATAAGAAAATGAATCATATATGATGCATAACCACCATGGTAGGGGCATCTAGTGAATGTAATAGTGACACATAATATGATGATGAAACCCTAGCAGGGTAAATTGAAAATGTAATCTATCTAAATGGCCAAGTAAGAGAAAAGATATTCAATTGATAAGATAAGGAAGACTTTAATAAAACTTGTGAGATCTAAAGTTTGAATTTCAAATTAAGGGAGAAAAGTCACATCACAATAACGTCATGATATTGATAAGGACCAAACCCTATAATGTTTAAAGTTGTAGTAGTTCAAGGGATGTAACTAGTGATTTAACCTTGAATACTAGAATCTCTATACAACAAGATCATGAGATTAGCACTATGAGAAGTAAACTAGCAATGATAGTAATTGAGGGTTTAAAGGTAGCTAATCTGAAAGGTAGATAAAAATATGGAAATGATTTAGAGCAAAGGGTAAGAAATAAATTTGAAATGTAACAAGTGTGTTTTGAACTAAAGGAGAAATACAACATGAGTAAAGTGTGATATGATATAAATTCTTGCAATGATGTCAAGAATGATGAATAATCTATTCTTACCTTGTATGTTTCAATTTTAGTGATGTTTATTCTATATGATCAAAATGAGAAGGATAAGTAACAAGAAGTGAGTAGTAATGAATGAGGGGATAAGAGAAAACAATGGTTTTCAGTAATACATGAATTTGTTTTTAGAAGTGTAATTTTTTGAAGGTATAATGAGGGATGTAAATTAATTCTACGTAGGATTCCAGTGTACATGTCCAAGCAATATGTTAATTTCATGTGTCTGATAGTTGTAGTCATTCATACCAGTAATCCGTCTTAGTATTGTACTATTGTGGTATGGTGATATGTGTCAAATGATGATATAACAAATGGAAGGTTACCCTAAATAAGGTATTCTTACTTATTCACTCATATGAATAGAAGGGATGATAACCATATTGTTTTGATATGTAACCCTAAAGAGGTATAGTTTGGTATACCTAGCTTTAATATAACTAAGTGATGGTAATTAGGTATGAATAGTCCTTGAATGACTAATACAATCATGGAATACTTTGTTACTATTGTTGAAACCCTAGTATGGTATAACCCGATGGTTACACCTTGAATTATGTGTGGGTTCATACTTGAGAATAATATGGAATGTGATGTTAATGCTTCACCTTATGCATCCATGATGCAATGGGGATGCCGTGAGTAGTATCGTACAATTGTTGTTGAATCTAGTTTTCCAACTCAAGACTATTTTGCTATTTGAGTAGCATAATAGTAAAATTAAAAACAATATGGTAAACTCTCTTTTGTGACTTAGAGGTAACACAGAACAATAGTACATATCGAGCCGTATGAATTGAGATATTTGGATCAGATTATCAATGTTGAGGTAACACCTCAAGAGTATGAAAATATTGAAATGGTTGTTTCTCTCTTTATCCTATGATTGATTGTGGTATAGAGAATTCATTGGATATCATTGGGAACTGTTTCAGACATATTGTGATTAGAAAAGAAATAAAGGACTTAATGTTCCAATCTAACGAAACCAATTCACCACGGATTTGGTAGGTAGCACAGCTATGCTGGGTCCATCTTAGCTCGGTCGTGGCAGCTAGCATGGTCGTTCTGGGGCATTTTCTCTTCAACTAACTGTTCTGCAGATTTCTAGATAGCAGTGCACTATTATACTTTTAATTATTTAATGGTAGATCTTAATGATGTAAAATTTAAGTTGAAGCTTTATAACTAAGTTACAAACAACTTGATAAATTTTCATAATTTTTGGATAAATTTTGATCTCTGAAATATACGAATTACAGTAACTTTTTTATGACAGAAAAATCTATTGAAATAAGAAAACGTTTAGTGAGGGGTCGATGTGCAATTCACCCAAGCAGATAGATTTCTCTATATGTTCAACCTAACTTATTAGTATCTCTCATATTTTGTGATTCATTCCATAGAAATGAAATCCTATAGAGAGTGGGAGAGTTAGGGTTTGAGAGGAGAAATTGGTGGAATTGCTGATCTAGGGTTTCTCTATCCGAGATATGATGAAATCAAGTAAGTTTAGCTTCTTTGCATAGCCTTTCATGGTGAATCTTCTCTCACATGTCAATATTCCGTCCCTCCTCTGATTTGATCTGAAATGGTATCAAAACGTCTCCTTTTCTCACTCTTTCTTCATACTCCCTCATTTTTAGGGTTTCCGATTTGAAAGGAAGAAGAATCAGGTGAATTGCTAGGGATTTGATACGAGATCGAGATTTTCAGGGATGAGCTGCATTTTTAAGGTGTTTTCACACCTTAGGGTGTGTGGGAACTTTCTTTAAACAATATATTGCACGAAAATTGGTTAAATCATCCATAATATTTAATTGCTTAGTATGCGACTATAAACCCTGAATTGTACGTTTGATCTAAGTTGTTGCAAAATGATATGAAATGGAGTCTTCCTCTATTTGGATGAATTTCAGATGATAAAATTATATTAGAAATGTATAAAATACATCCTAATGAGAATTACCTAAATATTCACAAAGGTTATAAGAGTAAACTAAAATATAGAGAATTTGTCTATGACTGAAATTTGTGTATAATTAAATAGAGCAATTTGTTTATCTGGATCCCCTTGGTTACGAATGATTGTTTATCTAAATGCGTAGTACATATATGTCAGATACTATCTTGGATTTCATTTAAGGTTAATATTGTTTGTTTGATATCTCAGTAAAGAGGGTGAAACCCTAGATGCGAGGAAAGTTGGATATTTGCGAATAGACATCGTGAAATCCATTTGAAGGGATTTTGTTGACATGATAGACTTTATTATTCAATTTTATTTTTGATGCATATGAGGAATGTGGTCGTTCTCCCACTAATCTTCTTGTACACATAAGGCTCATCTTCATTTTGAATAAATCCAAACACTTTGACTTCTTCATCAAATTGAGGATTCCAACTTTGAGATGCTTGTTTCAATCCATAGATTGACCTTTGCAGCTTACAAACTTTATTGGCATTCTTTGGATCTACAAAACCTTCAGGTTGTATCATGTACACATCCTCACTTATATTCCCATTATAAGGAATGCAATTTTAACATCCATTTGCCAAATCTCATAGTCATAGTAAGCCACAATAGCAAGCATGATCCTGATGGACTTAATCATGGCAACTGGAGAAAATGTTTCATCATAGTCAACACCTTGAACTTGTCAGAAACCCTTTGCAACCAATCTGCCTTTATAAGTTTGCACATTGCCATCCATGTTTGTCTTCTTCTCGAAGACCCACTTGCACCCTATGGGTTTTACACCTTCGGGTGGTTCCACCAAAGTCCATACTTTGTTGGAGTACATGGATTTCATCTCAGATCTCATGGCCTCAAGACATTTCTTAGAATCTGGTCCCTCCATAGCCTCCAGTTAGGTAGTTGGATCATCATCTATGATCAACTCACCGCCTACCTGAGTCACAAAGTATCCAAACCTCTCAGGTTCAAGGTGTGTCATACTAGATCTACAAGGTCCTTACATTACTTGAGGAGACTGAGATTCCACAACACCTTGTGAATCTCTATGTTCCTCTTGTACATCTACCGTTTCAATGTTTTCTTATTGGGCTTGAATCTCTTCAAGATCTATTTTCCTCCCACTGCTTCCTTTGGAAATAAATTCCTTTTCTAGGAATACATCATCCCTAGCTACAAACACTTTGCTGTCAGTTGGGTGGTATATGTAATATCCCTTGGTTTCCTTAGGATATCCAACAGAATAACATTTATCAGATCTAGGGCCTAGCTTGTCAGGAAAAATTTTCTTGACATATGCCTCACACCCTTAAATTCTCATAAAAGACACATTGGGATGCTTCCCAGACCATATCTCATATGGTGTCTTTTGAACTGATTTAGATGGTACTCGATTAAGTGTAAATGTGGCGGTTTCAAGAGCATGACCCCAGAAGGAAATCGGAAGATCAGCAACAATCATCATTGATCGCACCATATCTAGTAAAGTGTGATTCCTTCTTTCATACACACGGTTATGGTGTGGTGTTACAGGCAGAGTCCATTATGATACAATACCATGGGCTCGTAGAAGGTCCTCAAACTCTTGGCTTAAGTATTCTCCACTTCAGTCGGATCAAAGTGTTTTAATACTTTTACCAAGTTGGTTCTTTACTTCATTGATGAAATCCTTGATCCTTTCAAGGGTTTCTGACCTATGTTTCATCAGTTACACATAGCCATACCTACTAAAGTCATCAGTGAAGGTAATGAAGTACTGACACCCATTTCTGGCATTAGTTCTAAAAGGCCCACATATATCAGTATGTATGAGTCCTAATAGATCACTAGCTCTCTCACCTTTACCTGAAAAGGAAGTCTTGGTCATCTTGCCCAACAAACAAGATTCACATGTCTCTATCGATTCATAATCAAAAGAGTCTAGATAACCATCTTTATGGAGTCTAGAGATGCGCTTCTCATTTGTGTGCCCTAGACGACAATGTCAAAGATATGTTTTATTTGAGTTGTTGAGTTTTTGCCTTTTGGTGTTTATGTTGTATACACTTGTCTTTAGATCTATCAAGTATAGACCATAAGACATTGGGGCACTGCCATAAAAGATCCCATCTTTTGAAATGGAACACTTTCCATTCTTAATAAGAAATTCAAAACCATCCTTGTGCAAACAAGAGACGGAAATGATATTCCTATTTATGGAAGGTACATAATAGCAGTTCTTCAACTCTATTATTAGCCCACTTGGTAGAGTTAACTCATAGGTTCCTACGGCACTGGCGGAAATCTTGCCCCATTGGCAACACGTAGTTCAACCTCGCCTTTCCCCAAAGGCCTACTTCTCTTAAGATCATTCACATTTGAACAAATGTGAGATCCACATCCGGTATCAAGTACCCATGGCAAAGAAGTAGTAAAGTTAATCTCTATCATCTCTATACCAGAAGTAGAGATCTCTATCTCTCATTTCTTCTTCCATCGTTCCTTCCATCCTCTTCATCTTTTGAGCGTAGAAGATTCTGACACTGGTTTGGCAAGAGAACCCTTCTCTCCCTCACCTTTGTCCTTTGACTTTGTTCCATTGATCTCCATCAATGAACTATCCTTCTTCTTAAGCATACATAGAGTGGATTCAAAGGTACCGGTATATCTGGATTGTGCAGAAGACTTCTCACAATCCCTAACGAGTTATGGAATTTATTCTCAATTAATTTGCCTATTTTAAAAGATGATTCTTTTGCCATTCAACAAGAGAAAATTGCATTTGTTAAAACTCCTTTTGATTTGATTTGATTTGAATAATTTGACAGTAGTTAATTAGGCCTTTAATTAATTACCGCTCCCACTATTTTGATTCAAATCAACAGCCCTCACCATCAATTTGGAAGATTGCAGCGTACAATCTCCTAGTGGGTCAAGATCCGTATTTCATCAAGTCATGAGTCAGCTTTGGCTGATCTCCCACAACTTGACTATTTAGGTAGGCCATCATGCCAATTTCATCATATGAAACTCTTGAAGAATGAACATGCACAACACCTTGCCATGAACATTTCGTGCCTCTGGGCTTAGACTCTCTAAGAATCACCATTTAAGTCTATCCCAAAAGCCGACACGGTAAACATGCACCCTGCTTTGGCAGAACCTACATGTTTACCCTTCACACTTCCACGAGATAGACGGCGCACCACGCTTTAGCATAGCATATGCTTGGTCGATCAGGTTTTTCATGTGTTTCACTAATGGAAGGCGTGAAAGACTTAATTTTTAGACGAGGGATTTGGTTTTTATAGGTACATATACATATCCAATCACCCCAATACATAGTATGTATCATATACATGCTATATCCCACAGAAAACATGCAAAACGATAAAAGCAATGATTATGGCCATCCTAATGTGATTCCTTGAGCCTAGAGGAATCACGGTCATCTAGGTCTACATCACATGCAACCTATTCATGATGAAGTGCTATAGACGTTTGACTTGATCAACTCATCACATGAATGACCTACTTGCTCTGACCGGTCGTTTGCGTGCCACCAGCCGATCGGTTGGCTCCTCCAACCGATCGATTCACTTGGTCATTGAGCATCTCCTTATGGCCACCACCCGATCATCTCACTCCTCGAACCGGTCGTCTGGATCGCCAACCGATCGATTCACTCCTTGAACTGATCGTCTCAGTTGTCGTCAGGTTGTCCGCCGTTCTTCAACATAACAGGAAATAAAAGATCTATCCTATTTTACATTTGTATTGAGAAACCCCGAGTTACATTTAGGGGGAGCAAAGGTAGGAAATAAATCCCAAGTTATCTCAAGTTACATCAGGAATAGGGGATAGGGAATCGATGCGTAGACCAAGATGCAAGCAACCACATTCAACCAAGCACACATATATAGGGTTTATTGGCCATAACCATGCTATACAACCACCACAGAACTCGTTTAAGGGCGACGTGTATCGAGTGCATTCATATTACATATCATATATGTATATAGGGATTTGTGGATTTAGGATTGGACATGCATAAAGTCAATTTTATTCGCATCGTATGCAATAAATAAAGGCGACAGACCAAAAATAGATCACATCGATATCCTAAAGTATAGAGCAGTTGACGTGGCTCTGATACCACTGTTGGGTTTTAGGGGTGGCAGAGAACGCAACAGAAACAAAAATTTTCTTCCCCGGAACCCATTATAAAGGAATCGCGTCAACGTCTATACAATAGGAAGGATGGTTTGTAGAGACATACCTTGTCCCGAGGCTTTCTCGGCGACATTACCTCCTGTCTTGCGCGGTCTTCACCTCCGGTCTTAGACAGTGTCTATGCAGCTCCTGGTTTCACCGGGACTGTCGGGATTGACAGTTGTCCTCCGAGCGGAAGAAGTCTCCCGCCTCTAAAGTATTCCACACGGACCACCTCGAACTCCGATCTCCTTGTCCCACAAGGAATCGGCAGGAGTCGCACCCTCCTGTCGGCGCACTAGCCACCGACACACTCTCCTGCCACCAGTCACTTTTCTGCAGTTGTCTTTCCCTTACTGTGCCTCCATTATCGGGTAGCACTTGCTCGGGCTCTCTCGATTACCACAACTAGAGAGAACGACAACTTTTACAGAGAAACTAGTGTTTTGAGTTGTACTTTGAGAAGCCCCAATACCCCTATATATAGGAGGGTCATGGGACAAGGTTCTCTACCCCGGGCAATGCGGGACTAAAGCAGGAGTAGAAGGGTTCGAGATTTTCCACAAATCTGACAAACTGCACCAGTTGAACCGATCGGTTCAGCCCTGAACCGTTCATTTGGGCCCTTAAGCCGATCGGTTCAAGCATGAGGTGATCGGTTCGTGGTCCTGGTCCAACTCAAATTGACTTTCCATGTTCGTTTCCAACTAATCATATATTAGTGCTTATCCAAATCAAATTTGATAAGTGAAATGAACTCGGTTGGTCAGCCGACCAATTCAACTATGTGAACCGATCGGTTCATTGACTTGAGCCGCTCGGCTCACCAGCCTAATACGATCGGTTCATCTCCATGAGTCGATCGGTTGGGGTAGATGATTAGTCAATTGCAGTTTCAATCAATCTGATACTCTAATCATCTGATCCAACACCTTGAATACTATGATTTTGAACTATCAATCGATTGGGTGTTTAATTGAACCACTAAACTCCTTTATTAATCAATCCAAACAAGATTTATGGATAAACTCCTCTTCCACGAACATGTCCTAGTGTGTGTGACCCTGCAGGTCCATTTCACGTTGGCAGTGAAAGTCCATAACACTTATGACTTCACAAGCAAAGAGCGGTACCTAGTCACACATCAGTGCTACCCAAGTGAAATAGAAAGTTGGAGAACAACTTTCAATCCTACAATCCGTGAAAGGTGTTACATAGAATGTATAATTCCTTTGTCACTAATGTCCTGAATTAACTCAAGGTATGGTATAGTCATCCTTTCAACGTTCATCCATTTCCTTGATCTCAGAGCAGACTGGGTGAGATGTGTGTAACATCAATATCACATATTGTTTCACACATGCATGTGCATCCCTTTCTCAATCCTACTCATCAAGTGGCCATGGAAATCAAACTCCCTTAGGAGGGACAAATCCCATATCTATCACTCACCTCTCAAAAGCCCCATGTGTCAAAGTCACCCAATCATCACCTTTATAACAACCCATGTTTCAGGACTGCGTTTGATGATGTCAAGGTGTACCCAACAACATGTGTTGAGTGTAGTGATTTCAGGTCAAAGAATCACACTCGCCACCATCATTGTGAGAGCTGACTGTGACTACCGAATCATGGTTCCATGTGTCACTCTCACGATGGGTCTGTCTGGTACACTTGTTCTCTAACAAGTACCTATGTGCTTGGTTTGATATCACTATATCATGACTAAATGAGATTCTATCATCAACCAACACACAATCTAGTCTTTAGTGATATTGATGTCTATGGTTATTTCCATAATAACAACTGACTAGGGACAAAACAAGAATGTATACTCTTAACATCCGTATGATCTCATCATTTAGGTCCTGAACCTAAAAGCATACATCATTGAGTAAACAATTCTTTAGACATCTATCATGTTACACTATCATCTTAGAAATAGTTAAAACATATAGATTGGAAATTGCCTTTATTATTATTCAAATCATTTACAAAGTATCCCATTACAATCATCACATGACTTGCTCTATGGGCATACATACCAACACTAATAAGAGAAAAATGATGATTATGTGATTTTCTTGACTATATAGCTAGAAGAATGATTTGTTTGATCCATCTCACTTTCTCAAATACTTGTCATCTTTACCAAGGTTACATGATGTTGGGTTCCTAGGTCACATAGGGTGATTTCATGCCACTAATTTGTTTCAAAAATTGGTCATTGTGAGGTGCATATTCAAGTAAGGGGAGCTAACTGATGATAACATGCATTTATTCAAATAGAAAATTTGAACCTAAGTCAGCTAGATAGTGGCTTTGGTTACTTCAAAAATGAAAAAAGTTTGAAAAATATGAGTTGATTGCAATGCAAAAATTCAATCATGAGTTCATAAGTTACAAATAGATAGATGTGGGTACATAGTAGAATACATATCATCCACGCTCCACCCTCCACCCTAAACTTAGATATTTTCTTGTCCTTGAGCAAAAACTAAGTTCAATATGGAGTAGAAGAGCTATGATGGTTTGACCATGAGCCATGGTTTGTCTCCATTCCACAAAAGTCATTCTCTTAAAACAAAAATTGTTAGAATAGATGATCTTGTCATGACATGCACTAACTAACTGATGAAAATGAAAAGTTATAGAAACTAATGGAAGTAACACTCAGGTTGCCTCCTAAGAAGTGTCGTTGTTTCATGTCGATGGCTTGACGTATGAAGCTCAATCATGATATTTAGAGAGGAAGGAGAGAGAGCATTCATTTTACTACATATCATTCATTGTGAAGTATTGTTTGAGACGTTGGACATTAACTTTGAATTCACCAATCTTTTTGCTACAAATTGTAACAGATTAATGAGGGAAGACGTTCTTTACAAGGAATGGACCCGAAAATATGTTCCTAATCTTATAGGAAAATATGGAGATGAGAGTTGTGTAGTAGTACTTCATTTATTCTTTCATATTGTTACTCTTCAGGTGGTCACCATGCCACATCTTTGTATGCTCCTTATAAATATGTGCATTCTCATATGTTGTCAATTGAAGCCTTCTTGTTCTTGTTGTTGAAGAAAATGAAATTTTTATTGCACGGAGGTCAAAGTTGAGATGTTTGATTGCCAATTGAGCATTTTTTTCAAGTTCAACTGGTACGTGACATACTATTCATAAATGAGATAGAAAAATGTACTGCCTGGGGGGTCTTATATGTAGTTTGATAAGACTAGAGTTTGACATTCAACTTTTGAGCCCAATCTTGCCATATCATGCCAAATGTCGTCTCAAGATTAGCTTTAATTTTGAAATTGGAGACCTTGACCATTTTTCTGGGGGTGATACAGAGTTATATAATGTGAGAGACAACATACTTGCGAAGGAGAGCTTCAAAGTTACACTTGAGGAAGTAGCATCCTCTTTCAGAAATGACAGTGCAAAGAACTTTAAAGCATGGGAATATAATATCTTGAATAGGATGATTGGCTTGGAGTTACTATAAATAGTAAGTATGTCTTTGACCCATTTTGAAACATCATCAACAACAACGAGAATGTAGGAGAAGCCATAAGAGGACATGAATAGACTCATGCATTCCACACCCCGAATGTCAAACATTTCATATTCTTGCAAAAGAGTTTGTGGCATCTCATCCCTCTTAGAAATATAATCAGATATTGGGCACTGGTCACATGACTCAACAAATCTGTGAGCATCTTTGAAGATTGAGGGCCAGAAGAACTCAAAACAAAGGACCTTAATGTAATCATTTTGGAGCTCATGTGGTCTTTAGTTGGGCAAGCATGACACTAATCAAAGATGAGATGGATTCCTTTTTAGAGATGCAATGGATGTAGAGTCAGTCCGAACACAACATAAATACATAGGGCTCATCCTATTAATAATTATAGATTTCAAACATAGACTTACTCTCTTTTCTCCCAATGCAATCTAGATGAAGGACTCCTTTATCTAGGTAATTCACAAAGTCAACATACTAGTGAGTAAACATAGTCACCTTCAACAAGTAATAATTAGGCAAAGAGTCATTAATAGGGATTGGATCACTGACTTGGATGTGCAATTAGATGACATGGTCTGCAACAACATTTTCAATCTTGTTCTTGTCCATGATTTCTAAATCAATCTCTTACCCAAAAAAAACTATCTGATCAATCTAGGTTTTGCATCCTTCTTTGGCATTAAATGCTTGATAGAAAAATAAAATATTTCATAAAACACTTGTGAGCCTATTAGGTAGGATAAAACTTCTTGAAGGTATAGACAATGAAAAGAAGTTCCTTTTCAATAGTTGCATAGTTTCTCTATGCATCGTCTAGCATTTTGTCAGCATATTACATGATGCTTTTTATTGATGTGCTACCTGAGAATTGCACCAATGGTATAGTCAGGGGAATCAGACATGATATAAAAATAAAAAGACCAATACAAGGCACAAAGGACTAGGGTAGTAATGAGGGTTTCCTTGAGGGTGGTGAAGATCTTTATGTAGTCAGAGTCAAAGATGAAGTTCACATCCTTCAGGATAAGATTTATAAGAGGTCTAGTGATCTTACTGAAATTACTAATGATCCTCCTATCTAATTTGGTATGTCCCATAAATGCTTGGACTTCTTTGACTATTGTTGGATGATATATATTGGCAATAACTTCTATCTTTGACTTATCAGCCTAAATGGATCTACAATTGACACTATATCCTAGAACAATGACTTCCTTCACCAAGAAGTGGCATTTTTCCCAATTAAGAACTAGATGTGTTTCTTCAGAACATTCTAGAACTAAGAATAGATGATGTAAGCATGTGTCAGAAGAATGTTCATAGACAGAAAAGTCACTCATGAGGATATGCAATTATGAGAAGTGGCAGGTTCATTGCTAAAACCAAAGGGCATATGTAAAAATGAATAAGTGCTTGATGAATGCATATTTATTCTAGTTTTAGATGCATATACATATTATTTTTGTAACTATTTCCATAATTTCACTTTAGATCTATCTTACATTTAGGTTTTCTTAATTTTATGTTAATTTATAGGATTTTGAACCAAATTATTGGTTTTCACGATAGTCTTGATCTTCATTTCATGGTATGGGTGTAGGAGGCGGTGGTCCCAGTAATACACCAAATTGTTTTCTCATTATTTTGATCTAAATTATTAGTAGTCCCACATTTATAAAAGAATCTTTTGAATAAATGGACAATATTTTCGATGATTTGTTCCATCATCTATTGTTCAAAACATCAAATTTCATTACACATGTGGTGTGTCACCTCTAAGACAATAAATTAACTAGGGAAGTTATCTGTAGGGTTCAACTTTAAATGATCATAAATTCTTTTGTAAAATAAGTACATTAATTCTAGTATAGAAAGGTATCATTTCGATGGTAAGAAATTTTTAAGACTTAATTCGAACCAATTGCAGTGAACAATATTCAAATTTATTACTTGAAGAGAGTGACTAAACTAAAACATGACAGTAAATTTGTTGAATTAAACAAAACTATCAAGAAGAAAATTGGCAAAATTGGAAACTATGTTATCAAGAGAAGAAAGTTAAAAAATTTGAAACAACTAACTAAATATTAATTTAAGTTAATGGGAATTGTTAGAAGTTCAGGTTTCACCACCACAATCCTTTATATTTATGTTAATCAATTTAGTTACTTTTGGAATAATTTTAGGTTAGGATCATGTACATCTATTCCCTTTGAAGATAAATCTCATGGATCAAGATATCCGCAGACTCAAGGTTGCAGTGTTCTACAGGTCATGGTTCAATCATCCAACAAGTTTCAGTCTAGGGTATGATTAGGAACCTTTTAAGCCTCATTCATTGTTATGGTCCATAAGTCAGTGGTTTCATCGTCATGGATCATACCAGTCACGAAGAACACATGATTAATTCATGATTCACATTCTTAAATGAATAAAGACACATCTTTTATTTATTTAATGGAATCAAAGTTTGCTAAGACAAGTTATAGGCTCATGAGGCTACTCCTCATGTCCCAGGAAAAGGATATATACTCCATATCACTCATAGAAGCAAGAACAAGGATAGGAAGAAGATAAATCATGTTAATTATCACACTTGGAGATGCAATCTCCCCTTTCCTTGCCACATTCTCCCAGATAGGATTCTGACATGATAGGGGGTTGCTAGAAAATGAGATGCCTTTCTTTTGAACTCCCCTTCTTTTATAGCTAAGGGAGCACCCTAGAAAAAGCACCCTAGAAACCCTAAAAAGGCGGCTAGAAATGGTTGGAGTTCTCTAGAATCAGTTCTCTAGTGGATCGATGGTGTGGCCAATCTGTCGACTAGACTATCATGTGAATGTTAACTAGGGGAGGTTTGACTGGATGAATTGATACTTTGTATTTAAGGAAAATCAATCGACTAGTTTGGAAGTAAATTGACCCATTTGTTCACAAAAATGTACCTTCCTTGTAGGGGTTGTATCGATCGACCAGATGGTCAGTTGATCGGTTGTCTTTTGTGACTCCTTCCGATTCTACTAATGAGTCGACCAATCAAAGGGGGTGAGGCAAGCCACTAGATTCCTGGGATGTTGTAACAAACTATGGTTCTTTTGGTTATCGACATGAACTCTTGGATTGGGTTTGAAGGAGTAAGAAGGAGCTTAAAACCTACAAAAAGAGAATAAAACTAATAAGAAATCTAATTAAATAGAGAAAGGTACGAAATTTACAATAGTTACTAAAATGAGGAAAAAGAACATAATTCTAAATATTAGTCCTAAAAGATGCAAGAAAAAGCGATGAATATGCATTCACAAACCATCCAAGCCATCAGTTTTGATTGATCCTCCCCTCCATTGCTTGTCATTCATTTGGTAGAAGTTCCACCAACGTAAGACATAGACCTTAGGAGAATACACCCGCTGCATGGGATTACATATGCTAAACCTTCAATTTACGCCTTTCAACCAATCAGTCAGTATACAACATCTAACCTTCCTTTGGTCAACAATAGAAGGAAGCCCAATGCCTGCTACCAATATTCACCTTATAATGGAAATTCTGCTACCACCTTTAGATGGAAATTATGCATTCATCAACTGAAGGTATTTTTGCACATCTCTTCTGAAGGACAACAAACGAAGGGATTCCTACTTGATCTTCTAATGGATATTGTGCTCTCCTTCTGAAGGAACCTCTGCATTTCCCTACCAATGGTTCTCTAGTGTCTAACTTTGGATGGAAGACCTACTCATGTCAATCGATGGTTGTTCTACTTTGCCTACCAAAGGTCATCCTGATCCCTCTCCTATCAATGGAGTTATTGAATGCCACATACCCTTCTTCAACCTCCATCATTTTGTATCCACTGTCATGATGGTTGAGGACCTAACTCCATGGTGGATGTAAGGGCTCCAAACCCTAGCCTCCCCCTTTAAAAAAAGGGGACTACCAATAAAGAAGGGATCTTCTATTGACATTATAAGGCTTCCATTTGCACTCTAGACCTTCAACCTTTATCCATCAATTGACGAACGTCAACTATCGAGTTCCCATCTCCATCATTGCCAAGGTTCTAAGGTCCAAACCTCGATGGAGGCATGTTCTGCTATACCTCCTTCCATCAGTTGACGACCACTTCCATGGTTGACCTACTCTCTTTTCTGATGACATTCCAAGCATTTGAAGAATGAAGAATGATGCACAAGGACTGATAACCTCCCATTTTGTGATGTTATCCTACTAGTTTTCCTTAGTTTTCCATACTCTTTCTAGTTAAATTAGATAGAATCCTTAACTTTCTACCTTTTTGTAAATATACCATTAGATTAACTTCTCCTTTTCACTTCTTACAGAAAAGCAAAAAAAAATTATAAAACTCCCAAACGTTCCCAAGACCGAATGGAAGCCAAACGGTCCCAAGACCGAATGGAGACCAAAACGGTCCCAAGACCGAATGGAAGCCGAACAGTCCTAGGACCGAATAAAGATCAAACGGTCCCAAGACCGTGCGAATCCAAACGGTCCCAAGACTGAATAAAGGTCAATTGGTCCCAAGACCGAATGGAGATCAACCGGTCCCGAGACCATATGAAGCCACACGGTCCCAAGACCGAATAAAGGTCAAACGATCCCGAGACCATATGAAGCCACACGGTCCCAAGACTGAATAAAGGTCAAACGGTCCCGAGATCGTATGAATCCAAACGGTCCCAAGACCAAATGGAGATCTACCAGTCCTGAGACCGTATGAAGCCACTCGACCCCAAGATCGAATGAAATCAAACAGTTTCAGACCAAGAGGACTCAAACGGTCTCCAGACCGAGAGAGTCCAAACGGTCTCCAAAACGTGTGAAAATCTGACGGTCTCCAAACCGTGTGAAAATCCAAACGGTCTCCAAGACCGTTTGGACCCACATACCCCAAAACCGTTTAAGGCTCACTCAAAATCCTATAAATAGAACCCAAAGGGGTCCTCACAAATCATCAAGTTTCAGACATCCAAAGGTTCCAGAGCCATTCCATCCTTCACCCACTATCCTGAGGCTGCTGGTCTGAGATCCATACTCCATCTCCAAGATACTTTCTCTCTCATCGACAAAGAAGGTGGGAAGAGGAGGATTCATCATCAAGAAAGCTACGAAGAGTGAAGATCGTTGCTCTCTCTCTCCAAGGGGTCGACCTTCCTCCCTCCTTCATGGAGATGATTCTCTCTCTCTCTCTCTTCTCGCCCCCTTCTTTGTTCTTGCCATGAGCGAGTAGTCTCATACACTAGGGTGCAGGGAGTAGCCCCGCTACCCATGTTTTCATTTCATACATTGTAATTCTTGAGTTTGCAATAGAAAAACACTATCTTTCCAGTTCAACATCAATCGTTTAATGAATGCTAGTTGTTTGATCACCAACTTGTGTTATCTATTATCTGTTAGTGCAAATTGTCTATGTTTGTACTTCTAGATTCGAATATCGACTGCTTGTTGGTTCCAGATTGTATGTAGTCACCATACGTTTGATTCGATATATAGGAACGTTTCACAAGGAGTGGAGTAAACTCACATCCATCGTTGTACTTTCATACTATGAAATGGAATCAGTTGACGTATGAAAGTACAACCTTGACGGGTCGAGGAACACACTTTGCGAGGGGAGTGATGCAAAGTAAGTGACCATTCGTCTGGGGATGGCTGGCATTGCAACAATTTCACGTTTCTCGTAGTTAGTTATCTGAAAGGAGGCTAAGTCTACAAAGATACTAATTGTTTAGACTCTTTTTCTTTGCAAGCCAGTTTATTGTGATGTACGTTTTGATCCATGTGTAGTGGTGGCGAAAGCTGATCACATCCTAGCGGTTTCTTAACATTGTCTACAACCTTAAATTCACTTTCTTGCTTTTACTTTACTTGCACTTAGTTTAAACAACCAAACCAACTCTTTGATCTAAATACCAACTGTTAAGGAGATAAATGAAATTCTAACATTTTCCATCTTATTGATCTTAACAAGACCGTTGTCCTGTGGATTCGACCCTTAACTATACTACGATAAGACTTCCACGTATCCTAGCTTACATGGGTGGAGTTTTAATCTAGTATAAGCAAGGATAAACCTAAAAGACTTACTATCTTTAGGATTTTTAGTGGTGCACGCAACTCCACGCAAGTGAAATCTCCATCAAAAATTGGCGTCGTTGACGGGGACAACGGAACGTTTTAATTTCATTTATCATCTTGCTAGTTAGTTAGGGTTTTTACACTTTTTCTTAAAACATTACTGCATATTCTCTTGATTTCATCATATCTCCTGCATCATCTAAAAAGTGTGTTTCTTCCTCTACTCAGGTAGAAGACATGTATGCAACCATTGCATAATCTCGGATTCTACCATGATCCAGAGTACGACTCTGAGGTAGAGAGAAGCTTCTGCTGCCGCATTAGACTTAATCGTCAAAGATCCAGACAAATGGCCGAAGATCAATGCCAAGATGCACTAGTGATGGAAAGTGTCAACGCTGCCATAGAAGCCCAGCGACCACAACTCAATGCCGACATGTGCACCCATGTTCAGGCTGAAGTACGGGCTGAAGAGAAAGCCCGCATCTGTGCTGAGAATGAAGCAGCCAAGGCTGCTGCTCAACTGTTGGTAAGAAGCAAGCAACTACGGGACTACGTTGTTCCCACAAACTACGAAGACAACCATCCAGTCCAACCACCACTCATCAACACTCCTAATTTTAAGATTAGGACACAATGGATCCAAATAATGCAGGGCATCTCATTCTCTGGAAGTGTCGGAGATGACTGCATGGACAATTTGAAGAGGTTCAAAGCTCTTTGCCGGTTGGTACCACAAGCTGGAACAACCAAGGACGTAGTCATGCTCAGACTCTTCAACTTTACCTTGTTTGGAAGAGCACTAAGCTGGTATAATTCTTTGGACGGGGAGCCAATCACCACTTGGGCTCCCTTAGAAGAGAAGTTCTTGGAGAAATTCTTCTCTCCTTTACTAACCTACCAAATCAGAGGACAAATCAACCAATTCCTTCAACTACCGGGAGAGTCACTAGCCGACTCATGGGAAAGGTTCAAGGAACTCTTGAGGAAATACCCTCACCATGGAATCTCGCAAAATCAACTCATAAAAACTTTTTATAGGGGAGTAAGTGATGAAATTAAAAAGTTCTTAGATTCCTCATCTGGAGGAAATTTTATGAGATAGAACTGTGAGGACGCATGGAGGATTGTCACTCTTAGAGCTAAAAATCAATCCAATTGGGGGAGGGGCAACCACAGGAGGAGTTCTAAAGGTTTGTAAAGCTGAAGAATCTATGGAAATGAAAGCTATAGCCGAAGCTTTGAAAACCATAGCCAACAAACAACAAGCCCTCGAAGCATCATTTGGGGAGTATGATAGAAAGAAGAACCCCCAGCAAGATAAAGCAGCCACAGGAACTTGTGAGGCCTGTCATGCATCTGATCATCCCACATTATCATGTGGTCTCCTATACAATGTAATGATGGATTTGCAACCACCTCAATCGCAGTATGAGTCGATCATTGAACACCCTGAGGATCAGATTCTAGAATAAGTAAATTCCATTCATTCCATACCAGGACAAGCTTACTACAATCCAAATCAATCCAAAATCATCATGGTTTTCAATATGGAAATCCTACGGGGACTGCTAACCCACAACATCAAACACAAGGTGGATCCTCCAACAGACTACCACCTGGATTTCAAAGCAACTATAACCAAAAT
This sequence comes from Alisma plantago-aquatica, assembly GCA_963693085.1. Taxonomy (NCBI): domain Eukaryota; kingdom Viridiplantae; phylum Streptophyta; class Magnoliopsida; order Alismatales; family Alismataceae; genus Alisma; species Alisma plantago-aquatica. The sequence goes on along the minus strand of OY856411.1, from coordinate 1,335,369,240 downwards.
CAAGGGAATCTTAGAAATAATTTCCAGAGATCCAACTACCCAAGAAATCCCTCTACATACTACCAATATACTCACCTTCCTCTGCACCCGCAATTACAACAAACTCAGCTGCAACAGCCGCAACAACCTCAGTTGCCAGCACCTCAACAACAACCACCTCAAGGGCATCAACAACTCACTCAATTTCAATAGAAGAACACCTTACCACAACAGACTGATGAACTGTCCTTGATAAGGAAAATGTTGCAATCATAGAAAACCATGCTAGCTAACCAGCAAGCCCAACAAAAAGCTGTGGAAACCCAGTTAGCACAGATAGCATCTCAGCTAAAACCTCTAGTGGGCACTTTAACTGGCCAGCCAGAAGCAAATCCAAGACACGATCAACATAGACGAGAACAATTAAATGCTATTACAACAAGGTCTGGTCGTGCTCTCACTGAAGCCATCTCGATTAATCAAGAAGACAGGGATGTAACTAAAACCATCCCAAAAAAAGAATCAGGTCAAGAAGTTGAAGAAAGAAAAGAAAAGGAACAAGGTCCCAAAGAACCAGAGGTTCCACAATATAAGCCAAGGATACCCTATCCTAGCAGGCTAAAGGAAACCAGACTGGACTCTAGATTCCAGAAATTCAAAGAGGCAATGAAGAAAGTTTATATTGATATTCCCTTTCTCGACGCCTTATCTGAAATCCCAGCCTGGTCCAAATATCTGAAGACATTACTGTCAAAGAAATATATGACAGAGGAGCATGAAACTGTCAAGTTAGCCCAAACCACTTCTGATATCATTTTGAATAAAATGCCGAAAAAACAGAAGGACCCTGGCTCCTTTGGCATACAATGCTCTATTGGGAACACTTCTTGCAAAAAGGGATTGGCTGACTTGGGAGCCAGCATATCAATTATGCCATTTTCCATGTGCAAAAGATTGGGGTTTACTGACTTGTTGCCTAAAACAATGACCATCCAGCTCGTTGATTCCACCATTACTGCACCCCTGGGAATCATTGAAGATATTCTAGTAAGAGTGGGGAGGGACTCTTATGTCCCTTGTGATTTCGTCATTATGGATATAAAAGAAGACCTAAGGTACCCGATAATATTTGGTAGACCCTTCCTCGCCACAGCTAGAGCATTAATTGATGTCGAGGCTGGCATAATTACCTTGAGGTTGGGTAAAGAAACTGTTCAAATCATGGTTTTCAACAGCCTGAAGAGCCCTAGTATACATGAAGAGGTTTTTTTGCTTGAAGCAATTGATAAAAGGTCTCAACTCAAGCAAGAAAATCCAGAACCAGAAGATGCCCTAGAGGACACTCTAATAAATCCGGAAGCTGAATTTTCAACCAACGAGTTAGTTCAGCAATGCCTGCAATACTTGGAGCAGGCTGAAAAAGGCCTTGAAGCTACTTTTGAAGAACTGAAATCTGTCACCATATTAGAGACAACAGAAACACCCAAAGCCCCGGAAATGAAAACTCTACCAACTGGGCTCAAACATGTCTTCCTCGATGAAGAAAAATTATGTCCAGTTATCATTAGTTCCACTCTGGTTGATGATCAGGAAGAAAGGCTTCTCACTGAATTAAGGAAGCACAAGAAAGCAATTGGGTACAAGATGACTGACCTAACATGCATTAACCCTCTATGCATGCATAAACTACCTATGATAGAAGAGTTCAAACCCTCAAGGGAGCACCAGAGAAAGCTAAACCCAAATATGAAAGAGGTAGTTCGGCTTGAAGTTCTTAAACTCTTGAAAGTGGGTATTATCTATCCAATTTTTGACTCTCAGTGGGTTAGTCCTGTTCAAGTGGTCCCTAAAAAGAGGGGGAACCACTGTTGTCTTAAATGATAAGAATGAACTAGTACCTACAAGGACCGTTACCGGTTGGAGAATGTGCATAGATTATAGAAAACTGAACAAATCAACAAGGAAAGACCATTTTACCTTACCCTTCCTTGACGAAGTCCTTGAGCGGCTAGCCCACCAAAAAAATTTTCTGCTACCTCGATGGATATTCTGGGTTTTACCAAATCCCAATTCACCCCGAAGACCAAGAAAAAATGACATTTACTTGTCCTTTTGGAACATACGCCTTCAGAAGGATGCCCTTCGGTCTATGCAACGCACCCACAACCTTCCAAAGGTGCATGACTGCTATCTTCGCGGGATTAACCGAAACCATTATGGACGTGTTCATGGATGATTTTTCAGTATACGGAGACTCTTTTGATAACTGTCTGTGCAACCTAAGTAAAGTCTTACAGAGATGTGAGGAAACAAACCTTATCCTAAACTGGGAAAAATGTCACTTTATGGTGACCGAAGGTGTTGTCCTCGGACATCGAGTGAGCAAAAGAGGAATCAAAGTAGACAAGGAAAAAGTCGATGTCATCTCAAAACTGTCACCGCCCAAAGACATAAGGGGAGTGCAAGATTTCTTGGGTCATGCCGGGTTCTACCGGAGATTTATCAAAGACTTCTCGAAAATAGCAAAACCTATGACCTACCTATTGACCAAGGATGCTGATTTCAACTTTGACCATGAATGTCTGCATAGCTTTATAACCTTGAAGAATGCTCTAATCTCTGCACCCATTCTGAGAGCGCCTGACTGGTCACAACCTTTTGAAATAATGTGTGATGCTAGTGACTATGCCATAGGGGATGTGCTGGGGCAGAGAATAGACAAAAGCCATATGTAATATACTACGCATCCAAGACGTTAGATGATGCGCAAAAGAATTATACTACTACTGAAAAGGAATTCTTAGTTGTCATCTACGCTTTCAAAAAATTTCATTCTTATCTAACTGGATCAAAGGTCGTAGTGTATACAGACCACTCTGCCATAAAATATCTTATTCAGAAATAGGATGCAAAACCCAGACTCATCCGCTGGGTATTAATGCTGCAAGAATTTGACCTTGAAATAAAAGACAAGAGCAGAGTGGAAAATGACGTCGCTGACCACCTAAGTCGCATCGAATGTCAAGACGATGACAATGTACCTATCCGAGACTCCCTCCCTGACGACCAGCTTATGAAAATTACCATCAGATTTCCCTGGTACGCTAACATAGTGAACTATCTTGCTACACAAATCATCCACCCTTCCGCCTCTCACCACAATAAAAAGAAATTTCTCCATGATGTTAAGCAATACTTCTGGGACGAACCCTATCTTTTTTGTTTATGCGCACACAGACTTTTCCGTCGATGCCTACCAGAAGAGGAAATCACCCCTGTCTTAGAGCACTATCATTATGGCCCTACTGGGGGACACATGAGTTCGAAGAAGACCACTCTAAAAGTTCTACAATCGGGTTTCTTTTGGCCAACAATAGCAAGAGATTCCTATGATTTTGTAAGATCCTGCAATAAATGTCAGCTTTCTGGCGGTATAACTAAACGAAATGAAATGCCTCTCACTTTGTGGCAAGAAATTGAACTTTTTGATGTTTGGGGAATAGACTACATGGGTCCCTTCCCCTCATCTTATGGATTCTCTTACATATTGGTCGTTTTGGATTATGTTACAAAATGGGAAGAAGCTATACCCACCGTGTCCTGTGATTCCAAGCCGGTCATCAAGATGTTCAAAGATATCATCTTCCCCAGATTCGGAGTCCCCCACACTATCATATCAGATGGAGGAACATATTTTCTAGAAAGAAGCTTTGAAGCCCTCCTGAGAAAATATGGGGTCAACCATAAGGTCTCCACACCTTACCATCCACAAACAAGTGGCCAAGTACTTATTGGTCTTCCAAGCTCCCCAATGCCCATTGGGCATACCGCACAGCTTACAAAACACCGATAGGAACAACCCCGTTCTGTCTGGTGTATGGAAAGTTGTGTAATCTATCGGTGGAACTAGAACATAAAGCTTGGTGGGCCATCAAACAGCTGGACTTTGATCTCAAAAGTGCTGGTGAATATAGACAACTTCAACTACAAGAACTTGAAGAGCTTAGAATGACAGCTTACCAAAGTGCCAGAATCTATAAAGAACAAACAAGATGTGGCATGACGGCCACCTCAAAAGAAAAGACATTGCTGTCGAAGACAAGGTCCTCCTCTTCAATTCCGGACTTAAGATGTTCCCTGGAATGCTCCGCACAAAATGGTTTGGACCTTTCACAATTAAACACATATACCCCACCAGAGCAGTCATCATCCTTGATAATAATGGGGGAGAACGGACAGTTAATGGCCACAGATTGAAGAGATATTACACACCAGCAGACAAAATTCCAAGACAAACTATCGAGATCCACAATCCCTCATCATCAACATAACCAAATCGGATTTTCGTTGGGTCAGCGACATAAAACCCATGCGCTACTTGGGAGGCAATCCAAGATCTGAGTACCACCATTTTATTTTTCCTAGTTTTGCTAATTTTCTAATCTCTTCATTTCATTTAGGTTTATCATCTATAATATAAAAATATAAAAATTCACATAAATAACCAAAACAAACATAAAAATATAAAATCCAATTAAATCTTAACCTAACGGTTTCGAAACAGTTTGGACTCAAACGGTCTCGAAACCGTTTGGACTCAAACGGTCTCGAAACCGATTGGTCCTTTTGATCTCCAAACCATTTGGTCCTTTCGGTCCTAAAATTGTTTGGAACCCAAACGGTCTCGAAACCATGGAGACCACCATGATTCCAAGGTCCAAGGTCCAAACCTCGATCGTTACCAAGGTTGCAAGGTCCAAACCTCAATGGAGGCATGTTGTGCTATACCTCCTTCCATCAGTTGACGACCACATCCATGGTTGACCTACTCTCTTTTCTGATGACATTCCAAGCATTTGAAGAATGAAGAATGATGCACAAGGACTAGTTCTAATGAATGTCCAGGGGTATATTTACTACTGTATCAATTTCCATCACTAATGATCTTGAAGACAATCATCCACACACCACATATCTACTTTCATCTTCTACAATTATGATGACTTTATTCTTCTCTTATGTTGTTGTTTTTACTACCTCTGTGAGCGAGTAGTTGATGTTGAAATTAATGCACTACAATTCACTAGGAATAGAATTCATGGAGTTACTAAAACTAACATGCAATAATGCCACCTGCAACTGTGGGGATCTAATTGTAGTATAGTTGATGTTATAACCTCATTTTCCAAAACATGTAATGAGATTTGTGAATCTCCTTTAAAAAGATAGATAAGATCAATGTTTGATTTCATGGTTTGTTTTGAATGATTTTCGTGAATGATAGTCTTGCATGCTTTCTTGATGGGCCTTATTGGCCATTAAGCCCAATTGAAAGAAAAAGAAAAAGAAAGGAAAAAGGAATTCAATGGGATAATGGAAATATAAGAAAATGGATAAAGGATGATTAAAAGGCTAAAAGATAATTTCCAAAAATATAATTTCGTGTTGTAAAGGTTCCTTGGGGTTCAAGGAACTCAGGATAATTAAATAATAGCAAGGGAAATAAAGAATATGTGGAAAATGTGAATAAAAAGGTGTTTTCTTGCAAATAAAGAAAAGTAACAGTTTAATTGATATAATGATCCCAATTTTTGCAGGATGAAAGATAAAAACATAAAAGAGTTTCCCTTAAAATTTGAGGCAAAAAGGAGTTAAGAGTTGAGAGTTATCGATTTTTCAAGATTATCCTTAAAATAGGATTTTCCTTGCAATATTGGGAAATCTTTCCCTTTCTGTTTGAGCACGGATGATTGTGGCCGTTGGATCTTAATCCAACGGATCTGGGTCATCGTCAAAGTCCCAATGGGACAAGGACTGTAGCACGGTTTACAGGAGGGTTTTCTCCATCTTTTTCTCGTTATCTGATGGATGTGCAATCTTGGAAACACTTCCATTGAGATCGGGAGGGGATCCCGAACCGCCGCAACCCTGGTTTAGTGGTCATTGAAAGCTTCTAGGCCAATCACCCAATTATGCCAAAAGCTATGGCGGTAGCAGGTTTAGAAACCCTAGCATAGCCTCCCCTAGTCCTATATAAAGACCCTCTTCCAATACCTCACACCCTAACGCTCACGAACGACCACCTCTTAGATCCCAGCGCTCCCTCTCTCTCCCAATTGAACTCTCTCCGGCGAGAGCTCCGCCTCGCTCTGTCACAGACAGTACAGCAAGGAAGGGAGGAGGACGACATACAGCCATCGTCCGATCCAGGATCACCGTGATCCACGAGAGGATCTAACGGTGCTAGGATGTGACCAGATAAGTAAAGACACCGCTGACCCAGAGTGTTAGATCGGGAATCAATGACCGACAGGGGTAGCACACGCCACTAGTGGGACAACTAACGTGGAGCGTCAGATCAAGGTGAGGCTCATCGGCGCACCGATCAAACGGCCGTGGAATTTCGGTAAATCTCCTCTCTAATCGAAATTACAGAAAAATAACTTTTCCTTGCAAAATTAATAGAAAATGCTAGGATTATCCAATGGAGAAACTTTATATATGAAAGTTGTGTAGAAAAATGCAAGGAATCTAATAAAAATGATTGTATAACCTGATTCTAGTTAGATTTGAAAAAGTACTTTAATTTTCTAGTAAAATGCATTTCAAATTTATTAGAAACCCTAATGATACATAAAGGATGATTCTTTGTAGCTTAATGGGTTAAATTGAGGATTATAAACTTGTTAATTGATAACATGGAGTTTTCATCCGTTTTGAGTACAAAGATGGTTAATTTAGGGTTTATGACTATAAATGAATGATAAGGTACATGGAAACCCTAATTTAGGGTAAAAGAAGAAGAAAACCTTATTATTTTGATTAGTTATTAAATAATGATCCTAAGACTGTTAGGAATATTAAAAGGAGAGAATTTAAAGGTTTTTAGTAATTTTGATGAATTAGGGTTCATAATACTTAAGCATGAAGGTAAAACTCTAATTTTCAAAGGAAACCCTAAACTTGGAATAGAAACCCTAAGGAATAAGATGGAATTGGATAAATTTTGATAAAATGAAGTTGGAATGTTTATTTCAGGGTTTCTGTGCAATTTGCTTGCTTACTTGGATATTCTCTCTCTTCATATTTAATTTTGTAACCAAATCTGCAATAAGAGGTATGTGGTTACGCTTATGACTATATCGATTAGTTTTCTGAAGATTTTATCGATGTTTCCCTCAATGCTTGAAATAACTGTTGGATGTTTCAATTCATGCTACGATAAAGTGACTATGGCTATTACTATGAGTATACATGTATAACTAGCTAGATCTGAGTCCACCCATGTGGCAATGAAAAGGCTAAGGATAACCTAGAGTAAGGTCTAGGGTATCATGAGTTAGAAACTGGGCTACCCATGTGTAGTGCCATGAGACTCTTAGCATACCATGAGTTAAGGAGGGGGCTACCTAAGGGTAGTGCCATGTGACTCCGCCCTAGAAATTGATTCACCTGTTAGGTGAAGTCATGAGGGGTATAATGGGAATAGGGGACACATGGATCGTGTAGTATACTTAAAATGTAAAATTTTTTGTTAAATGATAATTGAATGCAATACATTGTTATAGATAATTGCATGATTCGTGAATCCTCCACATACCAGCTTTGGCTGACCGACGGTTTGTTTGTCGGCGTTTTAGGTACAAACAAAAAGGACAAACAGTAAACTGTCATATTGTGAAATACACGAATTAAAATCCAAAGGGGGATTAGTTAGTTTGTCCCAATTCTGGATAGAAGTTTAGAAATCCAAAATTTTCAAAGGTATGTAAAAATTTTATTTATTACAGCTTTTCAGTTTAGTCTAGTAGAATTTAATAATTGCTATCAATTAATTGCTGAACCTTGATCTGGAAATTGATAATGGCACCAACCTCTCGTTCACCCTTAATTGGGGGTTACCGGAAGTTGGGGTTGTTACATTTGGTATCAGAGCCAAGGTTCTCCACTTAATTGTTAATAATTATTAAATTTTACAAACTATGTAGAACACAAGGGAGTTATTAGAGGATTTTCCGAAAGACAGAGGTGTCTAGAAAAGGATCACTTCCGGGGGCTGGCAAAATTTTCCTCCGCACCGCTAGTCGGAATATGAGGACTCCCAAAAAGTGTGACTGCCTCGCCGATGTCCTAGGATTTGAATCAAAATAAGATACCTTTAGGACTTCCTCATCTTATTCATCCCTTTTCATCACATATTCTATTAAGGACTTTAAGAGTTAGGGTTTTCTCTCTCCTCCCCCCCCCTCATGTGGTATGGGCAAGTAAGTTAAGGATTAAGGAATACTCCATCAAATTAATAAAAGATATGTAATGAAATGTCACTAACATAAGTATAATTAGTTTAATGATAAACTAAAAGGGGTCTGTTTATTATGCTTTTGTAGATGGCTCGTACAAAGGTTGTGGCAATCCCTTTCTCCACCAGCGGAGGTGGAACACCCCGTAAATAGAATGGGTCTTCTGAGAAGAGGAAGCGGAATCATGGTGGAGAGACCTCTAAGAAGAGAAAGAGGCCTTAAGAAGTGTTGCATGAGGCCCCCAACCCTGAACCAATGCCCGACATTAACCTAGAGCAAGGAGAAGGACCAGAAGATGAAGAACACCAGGTGTATGAAGAGGAAGCCCGAATGGAGGAGGACCAGCCTGGTGGTCCAGAACCAGCCATGGTGATTCACACCACAGATGCAGTTTGGATGGAACGACAAAAGCAACTGACTGAGGCTATCCGTGCACTGGCCCTGAGGGACATGACAAGGAATGAGAATGGTGAGCCACTTCCTGTTCGACCCTGACTGGGAGCCACCATCCTGGACTTCATCAAGTTGAACGTCGAGAAGTTTTGGGGAGAAGACAAGTCTGAAGTAGACGACAAGGCCGAAGCTTGGCTGCTTGCAGTCGAGAATGGGTTCCGTATGCTCGAGGTACAGCCGAATAAGAAGGTTCTGTTTGCTACTCACCTTTTGGAAGGTTCATCCAAGATATGGTGGGAGAACCATATCATGGGAAGAGTGTTGGCTAAATGGACATCTATAAATCCCTTTGTTTTGATTATGACAAACATTTCATTATTATTGATCTAACGAGCTACTTGAGTGTGCAGGATTAAGGTGGATGACAAAGCAACTAGGGAAATCCATATGCTTACATGTTTATGTTTTCATGAAATGTAATCGCCTTGTAAAAACTTGTACAAATATATAATGTACAAGTACTTAGATTTCATGTAAATCAAGCGTTAGAATCTCCCTAGCTAAACACCATATTTAGATAGGTCATCACCTTCAAATAGGATCACATTTGCACACTCATACATATAATTAGTGCCTAAATTGAAACATTGAAACAGGATCAATCTCGGTCGACAAACTCCTCGACCGAGACACTTTCGGTCGACAATCTTTTCGACCGAGAAAGATCCAAAGTAGCCGTTAGACACAACTGACAAGGTAGTTGGCAGTTGGAGATAGACGTTGCAAATCACTTGTTCCAGAGAGCCTGTCGGTCGACAAAAGTTCGACCGAGTAGGTGTCTCGGTCGACCATTCCTCGACCGAGATGGTCTCTGACAGCAACTGTAGAATTAATTAATTAGTCGTTGTTAAAGCAACAAACTTGTACCTAACGGCTAGTTAAGCACTTAGAAACCCCTAGAAGTTGTCTAGAACGTCCTTAAGCATCCTTAGGCCATTCCTATAAATAGGACAAGCCATAGGACACTCAAACATACTTGTTACACTTGAGAAATCCTTGAGCATACTTTGAGCAATCTGTTTGTGAGCAATTTGAGCATTGTGACAATTGGCCATTTCCTTCCTTAGCTCAAAATTTGTGTCCTATAGGCTAGTATCTCCTACCCACTGCAATCACAAGTTCATACACTTGGTTAGGAGATCTATACGCTTGATCTAGGCAAATCAAGCCTTGGGCTACAAAGGATAAGTTGTAATTTCCTTTTTTCCTTTCTTATTCTCTATTATCGTTTGTACTCTCCTTGCTACTCCTAGGTTGGAGGCTGCTGATTGGAGAGGGTGGAGATCTTCTTGGTGAAGAAGGTGACTTTGAGCTACTTCAGAAGGCTGCTGCAACGGGAGGTTACTTCTAGAGAGGAAGGCTACTTCAAGGGGGAGCTTGGAGTTACTTCAAGAAGGCTACCTCAAAGTTGGTGCACCTACTTCAAGTGAAGGCTGTTCAAAGGGTGTAAAGGAAAGTATTGTATTTTGTATAAATCCTTGAGAAGGTAATAAAATAAATACTTTCAAAATCCCGGTTGGGTAAGCAACCGGGTAGTGGACTGACAACTTTAGTATTTGCTAAAGTTGGAACCACTCTAAACACCTGTCTCCTTCTTCCAATTTTCAATTGTGGTTGTTTGAGTTTAATAAATTGTTAAAATTATTTTAAAACTCTATTCACCCCCTCTAGTGTTTTTCAATTGGTATCAGAGCAGGTTTCAAGGAACCCTAACCAGGTCTTGAAGAATGGAGGGTAATGGTGATTACAATCACAACAAAAGGTGCTGCTTGGACAAAACTACAACATGTTGCAATTGGTGCTTAGGAACAAGCCACACAACAACTAGATGCCCATGGAGATCAAAGAAGGAAGATGAGAACAAAGATTGCCTCATTGCTACAACTAGCGAGGAAGAATAAGAAGAGGTAAGTCTTTTTGATTTATCTAAAGAAGAACTAGTTGCTAGCCTTGAAGAAACACATATTAAATATGTTGAATGCAAGAAGAAATTAAAGAAATCTAATAAAGCAAATGATGAATTACATGCTAAGCTTCTTGCTATTACATCTGAAAACGAAGATCTTAAAAAGATCATTGAAGATCATGATATTGAGATAAAATCTATAGAGGCAAATTGTAATCTACTTTCTTTAGAGAAAAATAATTTGCAAAGTCAAGTGAATGATCTTCAAAAACAACCCATCTTATGCAACCATCTAGATTATGATTCTATTGTCAAATAAAGAAATTCATTGTCTTCTAATCTAGATCAAGCAAAACTAGATATCAAGAAGAGAATGGAAGAGATTGCCAAGTTACAACAAAAAGTTAGTAATTTGAATAGTAATGGCATTCTTGATAAAATCTTAGATAATCCCTATCATCAAATCGGGAGAAGAGGACTAGGTTACAAGCCTAAAGGGAAATCCTATCAACAACCTAGTTGGAGAAAGTCACAAACACATCAATCTATATATGTACCTAAAGGAACATCATCACGATATGACAACACTGCACACAACCGTAGAAAAAGATATGAGGTTGACTCGATATGTTGTCATTATTGTTTGCGCCTTGGTCATTATTCCTTTTCATGTCCTTACAAAAGAAAAGATTTCGAGTTAGTTTGGGTTCCAAGACCTCCAAACTAAATAAACGCAATTAAGTTGAGATATGACCAAGAACCTTAGTTGCATATTTCTACGTCTATCTCAACTCAACATAATGGGATAACAAACAAATTTAAGTATCTAAATATTTAACTTGCATAGCTATGTTTTATTTGGAAGCAATTAACAGTTCCAGAAATATTGTCGGTCGAGAGACTGTCGACCGAGACACTGTCGGTCGAGAAATTGTCGACCGAGCATGTCACTGATTTCCAGTCTGTTGCAAAATTTCTGAATTTCTTTGAAATTGATGAAATTGCTATCTATTTGTGATTGATGAATGGATATATATTTTGAAAATCATCTCTACAAACTTAAATGAAATTAATATTAGTTTATTCCCTAAATGATTTAAGTTTAAACTGAAATTATGCTTAGTTTAATGAAAAGAAAATTTCTATCATTATTTACATGATTTCTTTATTCTGGTCTATCCATATAGAAATCATGTGATTAAAATCATGTGATTATTTACTGTTATTGTTCTGTTATTACATCATGGATATGCTTTCACCATTTGGTACTGTAATTAGCTTGATAGATAAATTGTCTACATGGATCCATGATAGGCAAGCAAATGCTTTATTGGTAATATGTTATGCTTGCAACACATAAGATAAAATCTCTCAATTAGTATCTTTAAAAGACTTGAGATATTTAGTGTGCCTTCAGTAAAGAATCTTATGAGGATACTAAACGACGTGAAATTTGATATTCATATTACTACAGCAAAGTCTATATTTTAAGAAAAGGACAAATGTTTTCATATTAAGTATTATGCTTCAACTTGTTACTTAATCAAATTTTATGCAGATATTATACTCGATATATTCAATTTGAAAATCTGCAAATTTGCCTCTCGGTTAAAATGAAATTTGACCAAGGGGCGCTATGGTCGTAGTCAAATTCGACCTAAAATAAGTTTGACACAATAACTATTTGAATATTATTTTATTGTGATTAAAAGCAAAATCAAATTATGATCACAAAATTGTCCCAATATTGTCAATAATAAAACAAAATTACTTAGAAAATATATATATGCTCTACAAATTCAGTCTATCATTTGTATTAAAAATCAGCTTAAAAATTCGTACCCAGTAAGTCTGTCGGTCGACGAATCTTTGACCGAAAACCTCTCGGTCTGCCCACCTCTCTCGACCGACAGAATCAAGACAGACCTAACATCGGACACACTTCCGGTCGACAATTGTTCGACCGAGACAGTGTCGGTCGACAATTGCTCGACCGAGAAAGAGTCGTTGGGATATGACCGTTGCAATCCAACTGTTACCGTTAACGGCCGACCGTTGCAAGTCGACCGTTGGACGGCTGAGTGGCGTGTCTAGAATATGACCGTTGCGGACGCTCGGTCGACAAATTATCGACCGACCCGGTCACTGGATTGCTATAAAAGGGACCAAAAATGGGTCACTTCTTCACACTTTCATATTCTTGTTTCCATAGGCTCTCTCTAGTGAATTCTTGTGCAAATCTTTAAGCATCCTCATCCCCAAGACTTCCTTGCTTCTTCTCCACCTTCAAGCAACACAATGGCATCATCCTCTGCTCGTGGAAAGAAGAAGGTCGCCAGCAGGAAAGGAAGGGAAGCTACTCCACCATTGACGATCATCAACGACATTGCCTTCGTCGACGGAGATGCTGGTGATCGCTATCTACGGCTCTCCTCCAAAGCTCCTCTCCCACGACGACCAGTTGAAGCTATGGACTTCCTCAACATCGTCGACTTGGAGGATCTTTTTGAAGTGCAAAAGTTGAAAGAATTCATCAACCCTTCTTTCTCTTCCTATTCCACCAAGGTAGTGAATGAATTCTATGCTAACCTCATCTCCCACTCTGAAAGAGAAACCATCTTCTTCTATACTATGGTCAATGGGCATAGCTTTCGATTTACTGAAGGAGATATTCTTGACATGCTAAATATTGACATAGATGAATATCAAGACACCCTTGACCTTACCACTGGAAACCCACTTAATCAATTTTCCCAAGATGACCATACAATTAGTCTTAGTGACATCAAAAGAACCATTTTTTAATCAAATACAACCTGTCACGAAGATAGGGACACATACTATGCTATCAATCTCAAACCAGCTGCTAGGATTGTAAACCTTATTGTTTCAACAAAAATACATCCTAGAGCAAATAAGTCTGAAGTTCCTATTTTTCGTATGTGTCTAATATATGCCATTATCCAACGTATTCCCACAAATTTTATCCGCATCATTCTTAAAAACATGCTTGAGTTTTCTGGAAATCCTCCATATGCTGATCTTGTATGCCAAATTACTCAACATTTTCTTAAGACCCAAATTGAGGATATGGGATATACATGGGAGCGTAGACCACAAAAAATAAGTAAGAATACTGTAGAAAAAATGGGAATTGATTTCGGTCATAAGAGGGCTAGGGTAGAAGGAGAGACATCTACCCAAGATATACCACCTCCACCTCCTCCTACCAGCCTACCCTATGATCCCATCCAAAACACTCTAACCTATGTTGCTGGGTCACAATATCATCTTAGTAAACAACTAGATTATAACCATCATGCCATGACCTATCTAAACCAAAGAATGCAAGCTCTTTCTCCAAACCAACCAGATGAATATCCTTACTCTTTAAATCCTAGCATGCTCAATCCATATAATCCATCTTACAACTACTATCAACCTCCACCTCCACCATCTACAGATCTCACGCATACTCAGTTTTCATCAATGCAACTACAAGATATTGCTGCTCATTTCCGATTTGATCGTGTTCCAACCTTCTTGGAGGCATATGCCTTAACCAAGACAGGTGCTCTAGAGTGGCAAACTTTGGTCCAGTACTATGGAGCTGAGCCTTTTCTTGGGAAAGACCCTGACGTTGATGTAATTCATAAGTCTTTCCAGTGAGATTTGGAGTTGTATTAGTTGTAATGGAATCTTTGCAAAATTGTAATAAATGGGTTATCTTTACATGATTTGGCTATCTTTTCATGCTTGTAATGAAATTGGTTATCTTCATAATGGATACTTTTTTTTTTGGCATCATTTGAATTTGGATTATAAGACTATTGTAGAGCATACAAAATAAGGGGAGTAATAAATACAAATAAATCAAAAAGGATGAAAATCTTTGCAAAAACCTAAAAGTTAAAGTTATGGCTAAATTGACATCTATTGAAAAGCACTTATACCTTGGGATATCTATCTAAAGGGGAGCATAGTATAAAATTAAGGGGGAGAAGTAATATCAAATATTCAACATGCATATCTTTTTGAAATGACAAAGGGGGAGAAGAAAATATCAAAATAAAATAAAGATCAAAACTATAATAACTGAGTTTCATAATGAAAAAGGCCAAGCACTTACTTGCAAAACAAGAATGACTACAAAAGGTAATCTTCAGGTATGAAACTCATATGGTTTATATTTCCTTTATTTATATTTTTGGAAATGTTTGTCATCTTCAAAAAGGGGGAGATTGTTGGCTAAATGGACATCTATAAATCCCTTTGTTTTGATTATGACAAACATTTCATTCTTATTGATCTAACGAGCTACTTGAGTGTGCAGGATTAAGGTGGATGACAAAGCAACTAGGGAAATCCATATGCTTACATGTTTATGTTTTCATGAAATGTAATCGCCTTGTAAAAACTTGTACAAATATATAATGTACAAGTACTTAGATTTCATGTAAATCAAGCGTTAGATTCTCCCTAGCTAAACACCATATTTAGATAGGTCATCCCCTTCAAATAGGATCACATTTGCACACTCATACATATAATTAGTGCCTAAATTGAAACATTGAAACAGGATCAATCTCGGTCGACAAACTCCTCGACCGAGACACTTTCGGTCGACAATCTTTTCGACCGAGAAAGATCCAAAGTAGCCGTTAGACACAAGTGACAAGGTAGTTGGCAGTTGGAGATAGACGTTGCAAATTACTTGTTCCAGAGAGCCTGTCGGTCGACAAAAGTTCGACCGAGTAGGTGTCTCGGTCGACCATTCCTCGACCGAGATGGTCTCTGACAGCAACTGCAGAATTAATTAATTAGTCGTTGTTAAAGCAACAAACTTGTACCTAACGGCTAGTTAAGCACTTAGAAACCCCTAGAAGTTGTCTAGAACGTCCTTAAGCATCCTTAGGCCATTCCTATAAATAGGACAAGCCATAGGACACTCAAACATACTTGTTACACTTGAGAAATCCTTGAGCATACTTTGAGCAATCTGTTTGTGAGCAATTTGAGCATTGTGACAATTGGCCATTTCCTTCCTTAGCTCAAAATTCGTGTCCTATAGGCTAGTATCTCCTACCCACTGCAATCACAAGTTCAAACACTTGGTTAGGAGATCTATACGCTTGATCTAGGCAAATCAAGCCTTGGGCTACAAAGGATAAGTTGTAATTTCCTTTTTTCCTTTCTTGTTCTCTATTATCATTTGTACTCTCCTTGCTACTCCTAGGTTGGAGGCTGCTGATTGGAGAGGGTGGAGATCTTCTTGGTGAAGAAGGTGACTTTGAGCTACTTCAGAAGGCTGGTGCAACGGGAGGTTACTTCTAGAGAGGAAGGCTACTTCAAGGGGGAGCTTGGAGTTACTTCAAGAAGGCTACCTCAAAGTTGGTGCACCTACTTCAAGTGAAGGCTGTTCAAAGGGTGTAAAGGAAAGTATTGTATTTTGTATAAATCCTTGAGAAGGTAATAAAATAAATACTTTCAAAATCCCGGTTGGGTAAGCAACCGGGTAGTGGACTGACAACTTTAGTATTTGCTAAAGTTGGAACCACTCTAAACACCTGTCTCCTTCTTCCAATTTTCAATTGTGGTTGTTTGAGTTTAATAAATTGTTAAAATTATTTTAAAACTCTATTCACCCCCCCTCTAGTGTTTTTCAAAGAGACCTAAGTGAAGAACCAATGGCTTGGACTGACTTCAAGACCATCTTCACCACCAGATTCCTCCCCGTCTCGGCAAAGAAGGAGAAAGAAAGAGAGTTCACTAGCATGACTCAAGGAAGCTCTTCTGCTGCAGACTTTGGTCGTAGGTTCCGCCTAAGGAACACTTTGGACATATGATGGATGAAGAGAGGAGGGTGGACCACTTCGTGGAACGTCTTCACCCTGCCATTAAGCCCCATGTGATGGCAAGTAAACCCAAAACTTTTTCCGAAGCCTACAACACTGCTTTAGACATGGAGAGGACTGTGATGCCTGCCCAGTTTCCACCCAAGGGGTACTTGAGTTCACTGAAGGAGCACAAGGCCCGAGAAACAACCACAAGAAGGGCCCAGGACGTCATCAAGCTAAAGGAAAACATGGAGGAAAAGGGAAACCCCGTCAAGAGAACAACCGACCTCCTTGTCACACCTGCGGAAAGGGGCATGCTAGTGAATGCCGCTACAAGAAGAAGACATGCTTTCGATGCCACTAAGAAGGATATCTACAATCCGTCTGTCCTATGCCAGATCCCAGGGGACCAGGATAGGTGGTAGCTCCACCAGTAGCAGCCCAACCTATATCTGTAGCCCCACCTACTGGAGAGAGAAGACAAGCTCGGGTGTTTTCCATTGACAATGAGGAGGATCAAGTTCTAATCGGTTGATCGATGGTAATAACCCTTAGAGTTTTCTTTTATGTTTTCAAGTTAAGCATGTAATGGTCTAATGCATGGTGAACTATAATGTAGGCATGCTTGAGGTTATGGGACATAATGTGAAAGCTTTGTTTGACTCTGGATCTATTAATATTTTCATTTCGAGAAATCTTGCAACTGTGTTATGTTTGGATATCAAGGATTTAGGGTATGTCTTAGATGTTACAACCCCGAGTGGTCGAATCTTTACTTCCCTTTTGAAAACCCCAGTGGTATCTGTGAAATATCGAGATCATGATTTTCCTACAGACTTTATCCTTCTTGACATGAATGATTTTGACGTAATCATTGGTATGGATTGGCTTTATACGTATAGGGCCAATATCGACTATAGAGAGAAGAAAGTGATCATCAAGAGACTAGGTCAACCACCTTTTGTCATTAGGGGTAGGAAGGATGCCACTACCAGCCCATATGTGTCAGCCGTTAAAGTAGAGCGGATGATGAGTAAAGGGTGTCGAGCTTTCCTAGCAGTAGTCACCGAGCCAGAACCCAAAGGGCAACCCTTAGAAGAAATAGAGGTAGTTAGGGGCTATGCAGATGTTTTCCCAGATGATCTACCTGGGATTCCTCCCGAAAGAGAGGTAGATTTCTCCATAGAGCTAGCCCCTGGTATAAACCCTATTTCCCGAGCACCCTATAGGATGGCCCCTGCTGAGTTGCTTGAGCTAAAGAAGCAATTGCAGGAATTGTTGGATAAGGGTTTTATCCGCCCTAGCACATCACCATGGGGAGTGTCGGTTCTTTTTGTAAAGAAAAAGGATGGTTCGCTCTGAATGTGCATAGACTACTGGATGATCAACCAAGCTACCATTAAGAACAAATACCCTTTACCCCGGATAGATGACTTGTTTGAACAGTTGAAGTCGGCTCGAGTCTTTTCCAAGATTGATGTGAGATTGGGTTACCACTAGTTGAGGGTCAAGAGTGAGGACATCCCGAAAACAGCTTTTAGAACTCGGTATGGCCACTATGAGTTCGTTGTTATGCCTTTTGGGTTATCCAATGCACCTAGTGTGTTCATGAACCTTATGAACAATGTCTTTCAACCCTTCCTTGACTTGTTTGTCATAGTGTTCATAGATGACATACTGGTTTATTTGGATGACGTAGATCAACACCGAGACCACCTAAGTGAAGTCCTTGATATCTTAAGAAAGCAGAAGTTCTACGGGAAGTTCTCTAAATGCGAGTTTTGGATAGACCGAGTCATGTTCCTTGGACACATCATCTCAGGAGGAACGATCGACGTAGATCCAGCTAAAGTGTCAGCAGTCCGAGACTAGACAGCACCGAAGAACCCCTCCGAGATTCGAAGCTTCTTGGGGTTAGCAGGATATTATTAGCGCTTCATCACGGATTTCTCCAAGACCGCCCTGCCTTTGACCATGTTGACTCAGAAAGATGTGAAGTTTGTGTGGTCTGATGTTTGTGAGGCTCATTTCCAGGAGCTAAAAGAGAAGCTGACCACTGCACCAGTTTTGACTCTACCATCAGGCAATGAGGATTTCATGATTTTCACCGATGCATCAAAGATGGGACTTGGTTGTGTGTTGGAACAGAATCGGCATGTGGTTGCATATGCCTCCCGACAACTCAAGCCCAACAAGCTGAATTACCCGACCCACGACCTGGAGTTAGCTGCTATCATCCATGCCTTGAAGATTTGGCGGCATTACCTATATGGTGCCACTTTTGAAATCTTCACCGACTCTAAGAGCCTGAAGTATCTTATGACGCAGAAAGACACTGAACCTACGACAACGACGGTGGATGGAGTACATGAAGGATTACGACTTCACCATTGCCTATCATCCAGGGAAGGTGAATGTCATAGTTGATGCTTTGAGTCGGAAACAGCTAAGGTGTGCAGTTGTGTTGTCCAGACAGTGGAAGAGCTTAGAAGAGCTGGTGGAATGGTCACTTCAACCGTTAGATGATCGAGTTCGATTGGACAATATCCAGATACAGTCTGAGTTATTGAGTGAGATTGTAGCAGCACAGTAGGCCAGTGGAGGACTTGACAAGATGAAAGGCTTGATGCAGAAGCCTCAGACCCATCTTTCATTGGGAATAGACGGAGGAATACGATTTGAGAATCGCATATGGGTGCCTGAAGATTCACTGTTGAAGGAACGTATCCTAAAATAGGCGCATGGTTCTAAGTACATGGTACACCCAGGAACTACTAAGATGTTTAAGGACATGTAGAGGTTTTTCTGGTGGCTAGGAATGAAGAGAGACATTGGAGCTTATGTAAATGGTGAAGGCTGAACACCAACGACCCGACGGACTTTTACAGTCTATAGAGATTCCAGAATGGAAATGGGAGTAGATCACCATGGATTTCTTGGTGGGTCTACCCCGGACCAAGAGAGGTCATGATGCGATATGGTTTGTGGTAGATCACCTTACCAAGTCAACACACTTCCTCACCCTAAAAACCACTGCCAAAGTGTCAGACTTAGCTGAGCTGTATATCAGCGAGATAGTGTGTTTGCATGGCGTACTCGGTTCCATCATCTCAGACAGAGACCCAAAGTTTACTTCCAAATTATGGAAGCAGGTTCAAGAGGAACTAGGTACAAGGTTTAAGTTCAGTACCGCTTATCACCCCCGGACAAATGGTCAGTCAGAAAGGACGATTCAGACCTTAGAAGATCTGCTGAGAGCTTGTGTGCTCGATTGGGGTGGATCATGGGAGCAGTACCTACCTTTAGCTGAGTTTGCCTACAACAATAGTTACCAAGCCAGTATCGGGATGCCTCCATATGAAGCTCTATATGGGAGACTGTGTCGGTCACCACTTCGTTGGGATCATGTTGGTGAAAGGACCTTATTGAGGTCAGATGAACTCCAAGTGTATGCTGATAAAGTAGCTTTGATCAGGAAAAGGCTAAAGAGATCCCAGGACCGACATAAGTCGTATGCTGATGCAAAGCGGACTGATGTGCATTTTGCCGTGGGAGAACATGTTTTTCTGAAAATCCAACCGCTCCGAGCTATAGCTAAGAATAGAGGAAAGTTGAGTCCCCAATACGTGGGTCCATTTGAAGTGTTAGAACGGATTGGTGAGGCCGCATATCGATTGGCGTTACTCCCTCAATACAGTATGATGCATGATGTGTTTCACGTGTCCAATATGAAGTGATATGTGCAAGATCCAAGCCATGTGTTGAGCATTGAACCTATTGAGCTTCAAGGAAAGTTGTCTTATCCTGAGTTGCCTTTACGGATTCTAGATACCAAGGTAAAAGAGCTTAGAAATAAGAATATAGAGATGGTAAAGGTTATTTGGAAGCACCATGGAGAGGATGAGGCCACATGGG
Source organism: Alisma plantago-aquatica (assembly GCA_963693085.1). Lineage (NCBI taxonomy): Eukaryota > Viridiplantae > Streptophyta > Magnoliopsida > Alismatales > Alismataceae > Alisma > Alisma plantago-aquatica. Next base: position 1,335,348,850 of record OY856411.1, on the reverse strand, counting down.
AGCTGAAGACGGACATGGAAAAAGCATATCCTGATTTATTTTCTTGATGGTTGAATTTTGAGGGCAAAATTCCTATAAGGAGGGGAGGATGTTATAACCTCATTTTCCAAAACATGTAATGAGATTTGTGAATCTCCTTTAAAAAGATTAATAAGATCAATGTTTGATTTCATGGTTTGTTTTGAATGATTTTTGTGAATGATAGCCTTGCATGCTTTCTCGATGGGCCTTATTGGCCATTAAGCCCAATTGAAAGAAAAAGAAAAAGAAAGGAAAAAGGAATTCAACGGGATAATGGAAATATAAGAAAATGGATAAAGGATGATTAAAATGATAAAAGATAATTTCCCAAAATAGGATTTTGTGTTGTAAAGGTTCATTGGGGTTCAAGGAACTCAAGATAATTAAATAATAGCAAGGGAAATAAAGAATATGTGTAAAATGTGAATAAAAAGGTGTTTTCTTGCAACTAAAGAAAAGTAATTGTTTAATTGATATAATGATCCCAATTTTTACAGGATGAACGATAAAAACATAAAAGAGTTTCCCTTAAAATTTGAGGCAAAAAGGAGTTAAGAGTTGAGAGTTATCGATTTTTCAAGATTATCCTTAAAATAGGATTTTCCTTGCAATATTGGGAAATCTTTCCCTTTTTGTTTGAGCGCAGATGATTGTGGCCGTTAGATCTTAATCCAACCGACCTGGGTCATCGTCAAAGTCCCAATGGGACAAGGACTGTAGCACGGTTTACAGGAGGGTTTTCTCCATCTTTTTCTCATTATCTGATGGATGTGCAATCTTGGAAACACTTCCATTGAGATCGGGAGGGGATCCCGAACCGCCGCAACCCTAGTTTAGTGGTCATTGGAAGCTTCTAGGCCAAACACCCAATTATGCCAAAAGCTATGGCGGGAGCAGGTTTAGAAACCCTAGCATAGCCTCCCCTAGTCCTATATAAAGACCCTCTTCCATTACCTCACACCCTAACGCTCACGAACGGCCACCTCTTAGATCCCAGTGCTCCCTCTCTCTCCCAATCGAACTCTCTCCGGTGAGAGCTCCACCTCACTCTTTCACGGACCATGCAGCAAAGAAGGGAGGAGGACGACATACATCCGTCGTTCAATCCAGGATCACCGTGATCCACGAGAGGATCTAACGGTGCTAGGAGGTGACCTGATAAGTAAAGACACCGCTGACCCGAAGCGTTAGATCGGGAATCAACGACTGACAGGGGAAGCGTGCGCCGCTAGTGGGACAATTTACGTGGAGCGTCAGATCAAGGCGAGGCTCATCGGCGCACCGATCAAACGGCCGTGGAATTTCGGTAAATCTCCTCTCTAATCGAAATTACAGAAAAATAGCTTTTCCTTGCAAAATTAATAGAAAATGCTAGGATTATCCAATGGAGAAACTTTATATATAAAAGTTGTGTAGAAAAATGCAAGGAATCTAATAAAAATGATTTTATAACCTGATTCTAGTTCATTTTGCTAAAGTACTTTAATTTGTTAGTAAAATACATTTCAAATTTATTAGAAACCCTAATGATACATAAAGGATGATTCTTTGTAGCTTAATGGGTTAAATTGAGGATTATCAACCTGTTAATTGATAACATGGCGTTTTCATCCATTTTGAGTATAAAGATGGTTAATTTAGGGTTTATGACTATAAATGAATGATAAGGTACATGTAAACCCTAATTTAGGGTAAAAGAAGAAGAAAACCTTATTATTTTGATTAGTTACTAAGTAATGATCCTAAGACTGTTAGGAATATTAAAAGGAGAGAATTTAAAGGTTTTCAGTAATTTTGATGAATTAGGGTTCATAATAATTAAGCATGAAGGTAAAACTCTAATTTTCAAAGGAAACCCTAAAATTGGAATAGAAACCCTAAGGAATAAGATGGAATTGGATAAATTTTGATAAAATGATGTTGGAATGTTTATTTCAGGGTTTCTGTGCAATTTGCTTGCTTTCTTGGATATTCTCTCTCTTCATATTTAATTATGTAACCAAATTTGCAATAAGAGGTATGTGGTTACGCTTATGACTATATCGATTAGTTTTCTGAAGATTTTATCGATGTTTCCCTCAATGCTTGAAATAACTGTTGGATGTTTCAATTCATGCAACTATAAAGTGACTATGACTATTACTGTGAGTATACATGTATAACTAGCTAGATCCGAGTCCACCCTTGTGGCTATGCAAAGGCTAAGGATAACCTAGAGTAAGGTCTAGGGTATCATGAGTTAGAAACTGGGCTACCCATGTGTAGTGCCATGAGACTCTTAGCATACCATGAGTTAAGGAGTGGGCTACCTACGGGTAGTGCCATGTGACTCTGCCCTAGAAATTGATTCACCTGTTAGGTGAAGTCATGAGGGGTATAATGGGAATAGGGGACACATGGATCGCGTAGTTATACTTAAAACGTAAAATTGTTTGTTAAATGATAATTGAATGCAATACATTGTTATAAATAATTTCATGATTAGTGAATCCCCCACATACCAGCTTTGGCTGACCGACGTTTTGTTTGTCGGCATTTTAGGTACAAACAAAATGGACAAACAATAAATTGTCATATTGTGAAATACACGAATTAAAATCCAAAGGAGGATTAGTTAGTTAGTCCCAGTTCTGGATAGAAGTTTAGAAATCCAAAATTTTCAAAGGTATGTAAATTTTTATTTATTACAGCTTTTCAGTTTAGTCTAGTAGAATTTAATAATTGCTATCTATTAATTGCTGAACCTTGATCCAGAAATTGATAACGGCACCAACCTCTCGGTCACCCTTAATTGGGGGTTACCGGAAGTTGGGGTTGTTACAGTTGAGGATCTAATCCCAAATGACAATGTTTTTTTGAATTAATTGGTCAAAGTAACTTATGAAGAACTAGTGTTTATTAAATGATTTGGGTTGGTTTATTTATTAAGGTTGCAAGAATAAAAATAGATAGATTAAGGTTCTAGTTACCAATGGATGGAAACACTAGGGTTGAACTGGGCTTCACCGCCACTACTCATATCTGCACATTCATTCAAATACAAACATGTATGAAGATATAATTGGAGTTATGCAAGTTTCCCATTTCAGTGTTAGAAGCATGCATGAGTAGATATCCCTATAATCTCATTGTCTTGTTGCTTACAAATCCAATTTCTACTACTCCAGAAACTTCCCATTAGAAGTTCTCATCAGGGCATCAGCCAAAACTAATCGATATTCAAATCTTAAACGTTGAATTTCTCATGGCATATGATTATAATAAATCACATAAAGCGGGTGCTTAATCCATAAACATGTGATAAATGATTAGAAATGAATTAAATGAGTTCATAAAAGATTTGGAATATGAATGAAAGTGCAATAAACATGTAGTAGGGTTAATCCCCACACCCTAGTGAAAGGACTACTCCCTTGACATGGAGAGATTAATATCACTAGTAGAGGAAGAGGACAAGATAATGGTCATGATGGTAGCAGAAGTAGCTCAATATGGTGTTTGATGGCAGACTTCCTTCTTTCTCTCTCCTCCCAAGTATTAATCCTGACTTGCAGTCAAATGAGGTGGATGGATAGTGGCTTTGGGAAGAGATCGATCACCTTATAGAAGTAGGTCAATGGCTATAGATATGTGGAGGTCGATGGAAGTTGCCAAGTCTGCATGTCAATGGCCTATCTATGTAAATGGTACTGACTTGGTTGATGGATCTAGACTCTATCTCTAATATTAACATCATCCTTTCAGTGTGTTCGTCTCCAAAATTTGAGATGACTTGAAGTGATTCCCTTAAGGCCTATTTATAGGGCGTGGTTGCGGGTCCCTCCCATTGATGTTTAGCATTCTCTGTCAAATGATAGTTGCTGACTCCTGGGATTTCATTCATCGGTCTAGGAGGTCAACGGGTCATCAATCTTGAGGGTTGATTTTTGGTCGTCGATCGATGTACGCTATCGTCTGTAGACCAATTGTTGATGTATGATGTTGGTCAATGAAGAGAGATCGATTGGCCATCGACCTTGATCATTGAGGGGTCTGGATATCAACCTTCTGAATGTCGACCAGGGGGTCGATGGGTCATCGACCTTGAAGGTCAATGGGGCGCTCGATCATTGATGACATCTCGAAGGTGGATTGGCAGGTCAATTGATGGTTGTATTTTACCTTAGACAAAAAAAATTTTGATCGATCTACCTTCTAGAAGTGCTTAAAATCCTTTTAGGTCTGGGTCCTACCCCACACCCCACATACTTGTTGCAGAGTGATAAGACTCAAAACCTGCTAGGGGAGTCAAGAATAGTACCAAATTCTTACAAATTAGCATAACCCTAAGTAGATAAAAAAGCTATTTCTAGTCAAAAATAAAATATTTAGATGATACACTAGACTAAGGATGCAACTTAAATTGGGATGAATATGCATTCATCAATATTCCTCTCTCTAGGGTGTGGGGAGTAGCCATGCCACCCAATTTTGTTTGCTTTACTACACCTACTACTCTATGAACCATCATATGTTTGGAATCAGTCATTTCTATACTAATATTCATTCATGATCATTAAGTTTATAGGTAAATAATACCTTGGGTGTAGAGAACTTCAAACCTAAGATCTAGGATATTGATTGATTTATGTTAAAGCCTTGATGAAAATTTCATATAGGTGCTTTTCAAGGAGACATATGCATGATATATTGGTCACACAATGGCTAACCTAGAGGGATATATTGATGTAGCCCTATTTTAGGGCTCCATCCTGTGCCATTTTATACTTAAATCACATCTAAACATGTTAGATTACAAGCTTTTGCCCCTAATGTGTTTATCATTGCCAAATGCACTTATGATGTTCTTTGCACTGTTTTCAGGTACTTGGACCATGAATTAGATGGAAGAGAGAGAAAGAAGGAGTTATAGGGCTCCTCCACTCATGGGGAGGTCCAAAGGAGGCCCCAAAATCTCCCTCAACCTACCTCAAATGGCCAAGAGTCGTCACCAAGCAAAGACATCTAAGAATGATGAAGTTTGAAGGATAATCAAGTGGTGCAAGCCTCACCACGACCGTGGGCACAACCCCACGGTCGTATCTTTTTTGGCAAAGAAGTTCCAAACTCAACATGGTTTTTCCTCGGGATCCCACGGACGTGGCCATTGAAGACACCACGGCCGTGGCCATTGAAGACACCATGGCTGTGGCCATCTACACGGTTGTGGTCAGAAGAATGGAAAATGGTCGTGGGACCTCCCACGGTCGTGTGAATTTATGACCAAGAACCAGCATTTCAACAGGGTTTTTCCCCAAGTCGCCACGACCGTGGCCAGCTGCCACGACCATGGCCAATGAAGAACAAAACTACCATGTTGCTGCTCCACGACCACATTCCCCTCTTCCAAAATGGCTGTGTTACCCAACACGGCCGTGGTGCCACTCACCCACCACGACCGTGGCACTACGCCACGGTCGTAGCCACCACCATACTTAGCATATCACCACCAACCCCATACCACGATGGTATTATTACCCCACGACTGTCCTATACTACCCTCACCACAGCCGTGGCACACCAACACGATTGTGGTTACCCGCCAACCCTAGTAAACTTTACACTATTTTTCCTAAACTACCCCTACTTACCCTAGTACCTCCCCACCACCTATATATACATAGGTGGCGGCTGGAGCATGGAGGATAGGCTTCCCTAGCTGCTCCTAGTCTCCATTACTCCTCCCCTTGAGCATTTAGTGCATTTCTCTTGCATTTATGCTCTCCACCCACCATTTCCACCTCCATTCCACCTTGGAGACCTAGTTTTCTAGGTTTTCTACCATAACCCCCCATATCTTCATGCTCATCTGCACCCTTAGAGGAGGGAGGTCGTCCACAGTAGAAAGGATGTGAAGAAGAAGGCCACTTCCCCGAGCTCCATGGCATTTCTTCCCCTTCTTCCCTTCTCTTTTACTATTTCTTTGACTATGTCTAGCTAAGCCCCTAGTGGTGGGCTGTTTGGGGTTAAAATGTGACTTTGATATCACATTGGGTGGAAATTGCTTGTAATGAACATAATTTCTATCTATGATGATTGCCTCTTGCTTCTATCTCATTTCCTATTTTATTGCATGTGGTTTGTGCTTATAACATGGATTTCTTGCTTTGAGATGTTTGATGACACTTAGCTTCTAGGAGGAATTGGAGTGTATGTGGCAATTTTAGGATTGGCTCCTAGGTCCAATTAGTGGATCCCTAGCTAGCCCCCTTTGTTCCTACATACACATCCCTCCTCCTACAAGTGAGTGTGAGATCTAAGTAGCTAGGGTAAGTATGATTAGTGCAATTGCCTCAGTTTTTCTAAAGGCTAGAGTGGCTAGTGGCATGAGGTCAAATATCCTCATCTCTACTCTCATCTCTACCCTTGGCCCTCAATTGACCTAATACCACTTACCCTAGAAACCTAGACTTGACAAGTCCTACTAGAATTACACCTAACCCTAGTTACCCAACTAGTAGTATAGGGTATATTCTCCTAGAAATTGCCTTGTTGTTTGGTTTGGTAATCTAGATAGATTTATGAGGGTTGCTTTCTATGTTGAGATCCGCAGCTAATGTCGAACCACATCCCCAAACGGCCCACCTACCTTAATCATCTTGTTAAAACCCAAATTGCTTTGTTTGCTTGTTCATGCTAGTCTAGTGTAGTTGCTCTAGATTAACTTAGTTAAATTTCTAAGTCTTGCTCATTAGTGTTAACTTAGATTCTTGCTCTTACTAGTGGTTAGTTTAGCTCTTAATTGCTTCTTGCTTGTTTAGTCTAGTGTAGCTTGCTCTTGCCTTTTCTTAGCTAGTTTGTCAACTTAGTTTGCTAATTTGCTTGTTCAGGATAACTTAGGTTTAATTCTGCCTTACTTGTTCAAATAGAGTAATCAACAACCAAACCCTTTTAAAACCCTCAAACCCTAATCTCTGCACTAGGAACATTACCCACACTACCTAACTCTAGTGCCCCTTCTATCCCTGTGGATCGACCCTATACTTGCCACCTTCCTATACTACGACATGACCCCGTGTGCTTGCGGGTGTAGTGTTTTAGTAGATGTAGGTGTGTTAGTTTAGGTTTATAAATATCAAAAGCAAAATCCCATCCCGTGCGTTCCGACCACTTGGAGTGCATCGAGCCACCCTAGTTGGCTAGTGTGTACGCCTCTAGCGGAAGCGCACCATATATGTTTAGGTTTTAATCTAACACTGGATGGGGGATTTATTTGGCTTCAACATAAAGGTTTATGCTTAATATGATGCAATAATAGAGTAAATGATAGGTAGTGGTGGCAAAACCCATTTCTCCATAGTGTCCCATCCTTTGATTTATCAACCTTTAACACAATCCTTTTGTATCCAACCATAGTATGATAAATAATCAACCATATTGTGTTGAATACTAATTCTTGTGCAGTTACCTAGATCAATAAATTCTTAAATATGTTTTCCTTTGGGTTCGATCCTGGACTATACTACAATAACATCCGTATTCTTGCGGTGGGTGATTATTGTATGTTGGTTATGGTAAACTCTTGGGATTTCACCCCGAGTGAATTTTCCCATGAAGTAAAACAAATGTAAGTGCCAAAGGGGCATGTGAAGGTAGTCTATTTTTATCACTGGGATGGATAGGAATATGGTAGAATTTTGAGTGTCTGTTAAACTGAAAGAAAACTTCTTGGTGTGAAAGTCTCTGTATGACTTGACTAAGAAATGGAAGTGGGAGTTGGTCCTTCCGAGTGGCATTGTTGAGCGTTCTAAAGTCAATGCACATGCACCACTGATCATGGCTTGCGTAATGAGAAGCTCATTCTTCTCATTCATAAGAATTGTGATGCCTCCCTTCTTTGACACCACTTGCACATGACTAGTCCAAGGAGAACCAGAGATGGGATGTATGATCCTAGAGAGTGGTAGTTTCATCAGTTCCTTATGTACCACCTCCTTCAAATTTAAACTTAGTTTATGCAAAGGCTTGATGGATGGCTTGTAATTATAAATCATACGGATTCTATGAAAGAATAGGGGTTGTCCTATCCTATTTAGGTCACTCATTTTGTGTCCTAACATCTTCTTCCTCTTCCTCAAGTCTATCACCAACCTGTATTCTTACTTAGTAGTGAGTTCTACGTTGATAATTACTAGGAAAACCATCTATTCACCTAGGAAGACATATTTTAACCCCTTAGGAGTAGACTTCATCTCTATCACATGGGCTCCTTATCTTCATCTTCAAAGTTGGCGATAGATTTAAGATTTTCAAACTCAACCTCAATGTCTTCTTCAGTGTTATCTAGGTGAAAAGGAATTTACTCTTGTAACATGCCAAAATCTGGTCTCCTAGTCCTGAAAATCCTATTCATAATGTTTAGATGCCTTTGGACTTTGTTTAGAAATAAACTCCCAATCATGAGTTATAACCTTCTAGACCTATATGGGGTTAATAAATTGTTATAATGATAAATGGATAAATGTTAAAGGAAATTGGAAACATGCTAAAATATTTATTAGGAATCATACATTGTGCAAGATAGATCATTTGTCCTTAACAAGATGGAAATAATAAGTATTCAATGCTTAAATGATTAGTATTCAATAACAATAACAATTGGACTCATACTTGATAAATATTCTATCATATAATGTAAATAACTCATAAAATTGAAATGGTTCATATAAAGTGTAATTCATAAATCCCTGTAACAATATATGGCGATCTTCATATATACACTGAAAATGAACAAATTTAGAAGTGCATGTAACAATATATGTCAATATATGTAACATATATGGTAATCCATGTAACAATATATGGAAAGCTTAGTATATACTCATAAGATGAATTAGTAAAGTATAACTCAAAAGTCCATGTAACAGTATATCGCTATCCGTTTAACAATTTAGTGAAATATTCATATGTAACAAGATGAATTAATAAAATATGATTCAGAAATTGATGTTAAAATGTTTGGAAAGCTTCATATAATGAATGTTATACATATTCATGTAAAGATGCATGTAAATGTGTTTCCAACCCTCAATAAGGTAAGTAATTCAATTAATAGTTATATAAATGAGATTGAACATATCTGGGTAATAAGATTGATGGGAAATCTATTCATAGTCACATAAAGAATCTAAAGAATAATATCTGGAGATATTTTTTTAATTCGAATGATATACATCTTAAAAATGTAAGAATTAAAATAAATATTTTCATATGAGATGAAGAGAAAATAAGTTATGCATTCATTAATGCCTAAAATAGGATAAATCTCCTCAAACTAAGTAAAACTGAAATAAAATATCTTAGAAGGAATGATTCAGCCCTATTTTAGGGCTTCATCTTGTGTCATATTGCATTTCAATCACATCTATACTTGCTAGATTACATGTTATTTCCCCCAATATGCTTATTTCTATCAAATGCACTTATGGAGGCTTTTTGCATGTTTTATAAGTACTTTGTCCACTACTTGATGGCATGGAGAGAAGATGGTTCAATCTAGGGTTTCCTCAGGCTTGGAGGAGCCCAAAATGAGGCCAAAACCACTCCCAACCTACCCCAAGTGGTCAAAGAATGTTTTGAAGCAATACCCTCCATGGATGGTCAAGTTCAATGCTCACACCAAAACAGTCGTGGTGGACATGCCCCAAGCATAAAAAATCACTATGACTCCCAGAATTTGATGAATATGGCCAAAACGGTCGTGGTGATCAATATGCCCGTGGCCATAGGTTCCCACCGCGATCGTGGTGACCCCCCACGTCCGTGGCCATCCATGTACACCTCCCTGTGATCTCCACTTTTTAATTCCCATGACCGTGCCCATCCACCACGGCCGTGTTCTACCCTACCCACCACGGCCGTGGTGACCTACCACGGTCATGCTACTCACAAAACCCACCTAGTTTTCATTGTTTTACTTATTTTACCCCTAACTTAACCCTAGGCCCCCTAGATCCCTATATAAGCCCTATTGGCGGCTGGGGGTCGAGGGGTTGGCTACTTAGAATCCCATTTCACCCCCTTGTTACCTCCACTCCATTCCACTTCACCTCCACCTCAAATCCACTCCATTTCACCATTTCCACCACATAACCCCCATATCTAAGCCTTCCATCCACTTCCCTCCATCATTCCACACCATTTCATCCAAGAAGAAGAAGGAGGACGCCATTGCAATAGCTAGAGAGAGGAGATCCCTCGTCTACACTAAGCTCCATGGCCACTTCTTCCTCTTTCTCCTTTCTTTTTGTATTTTCCATTGCCATGAGTAGCTAGACCCCCTTGGGTGGGCTGTTTGGGGTCAAAAATGTTACTTTGATACCATGTTGGGGGAAAATGATATGAAAACATTATGATTTCATTTGGAAATGATTATATTCTATTTCTATCTCATTCTCTATGGATTGCTTTTTGGTGTGTGTGTGAAATCACCTAGGAATTTAGGCAAATTGCTTATATGTGTGAATTTTTGGGATCTGCCCCTAGGTCCAATTCTTGGATCCCTAGGTTGCCTCCCATCTTCCTACATCCTAATCAATCTCCCTAAACCTAAGTGAGAGATCTAAGTAGCTAGATTAGATAATTCTAGTACAATTAGCATGGAGCCTTCTCAAGGCTAGAATGTGGGGGAATTGGGGTCCAAAACCCTAATTTCACCTCCACATTGCTACCCTCAGCCCCTAATTGTCCTAGGAATGCCTAATCTAGAAACCTAGACTTGATTAGACTCTAATTGAATTGAACCTTATCCCTAACCCAATTGAGCCTCGTAAGGGTAGTAGGGGGTGTTAGGGACTAGTTCCCCTACACACAACCTTGCATATCCATGGCCAGTTAGTAGCTTAGATTAATTCATTAGACTCTAACTTGTTGTTTGGTTTGGATAATCTAAATGGAATCATAATGTTCATATGTTACCCCCCAACTTCGGTGATAAGTTCATACCCCTAAACAACCCATACCTCTGTTTACTACTTAAAACCCTAGTTTTGTGCTTGCTTAGCTTAATTAGTTCTTTTCTTGCTTAGTTAGCTTCTTGTTTTGCTCTTGCCTTGTTCATGCTAGTATAGCTCTTTAATTGCTCTTTTGCTTCTCTCTTGCTTGCCTTAGTGTAATTCGCCTTTTCATACCTAGCTTAATCCTTTCTTTCCTATTTAGCCTTAATCTAGTCTAGGGTTAACGTAGATTTCATTCTTGCCTTTAATTCCTCATTTGTTCATAGTAGTTTAACAATCAAATCAACCTTCAAACTTTTAACCCTAGTCTCTGTAGTAGGAAGCTAGCAAAAGTAAATCTAGCTCTAGTGCCCCCTCTTTTCCCTGTGGATCGACCCTATACTTTGCGCTTACCTATACTACGACACGACCCCGTGCCCTTGCGGGTGTAGTGTTTTGGTAGATGTAGGTAGCCAGTTTAGGTCTTATAAATATCAAAAGTGAATCCACAACCGTGCGCTTCCGTCCACGGGGTTGCATCTATTCAAAACTTCAAATTGAGTAGTGTGTAACACCATTGGCGGGAGCGCACCAAGCTTTCTGGTGCCGTTGCCGGGGATTAGAGGCGCTCGACCTAGCTAGTTAGTTTTGATTTGACTTTTCCTACTTCCCTCATAGTTACTATTCTTTATTCATTACTCTTTACATTCTTTGTGTATATTGGTTTGCTAACTTTCTTTCTTTTATTTGGTTGTTCCTTGTGCATGTGACAAGCCACTCGGAGAATACAAGATGGAAGGCCAAAATGCACAAACCCATCCATTACCTCCACCACCTCCATTGTCACAACCTTCCCACCACTTCACCTTCCAACCTCAATTCCCTCCTCCACTACCCTACCTCTAAGGCTATCCTAAGCCATACACACCACCACCACCTCCATTGCCACAACCCTCCCACCAATTCACCTTCCAACCTCAATTCATTCTACCACCTCCATCAACACAACCCTCCCACCAATTCACATTCCAACCTCAACACCCTCCTCCACCTAAAGTCCAAGGGCCATCAACACTGATGCCACCACCACAACTATCACATGCTCCCCCTACTTCCCATGAGCAAATGGATATGATTGAGACCCCTCGCTTTGGTGCCTATGAAGACCCATTCCTCAAGAGAGAGAAAACATATGGAATGAGATTTTTGAGGATCTTAAGGCTTATTAAGATCTATGATGATGATCCCCAAGGAGAGAGAATTGCTGAAAAAGACTTACGAAGCTCGCATGACCCTTGGGAGGAAGATCAATCAAGGAAAGCATTTGAGAGGATTGCTTATGATGGGGATGCAAACATTTTGTTTTTGGACCATGGTTGATGGTGAAAGAATAACAAGCCCGACTGAAGGCATGAAACTTAGCGCTTGTGGGAGGCAACCCACCTAGATTTGAGATTTTTTCATCCAAACTTCAATTTTTGATACTTTTACTTTGTTTTTAAAATTTTCTAAGAAAACACACACACACTTGTATTTGATAGTTTTTGTGTAGCTTTGATGATGTAGCAGGTGCTAGACACTAGAGATAGAAGGTATAAAAGTGAATCATGGTCATTAAGGAAGATTTGTGGTCAAATGACACTTAAGAATGAAGTTCATGATTTTGATTTGAGAAAACTGAAGTAACACCCCTAAAACGACCGTGGAGCTTGACCACAGCCGTAGCAAAAGTGTCCAAGCACGACCGTGGCCATCTGCATGGTCGTGGGTTTTATTGCTTCAACTTGGCCAAGTTACATGTTGATTTGGAAGAATCACCACGACTGTGGCCACCTGCCATGGCCGTGTCAAGGAAGCATGGCGACGACTGTGGGCACCCACCACGGTCGTGGGGTTTTTTTTTCATCAAAGATGCCAGGTTGTTTTGGCAAGAATGACCACAACCGTGGCCCATCGCCACGATCGTATTGAAGTTGATTGGCTACGACCATGGCCCCCTACCACGACCGTGGTGAGGGTCGACCACCAGCCACAATAGGGTGACCTGCATTTTGACGCTCCTCACCAGCCATGATCTTCACCCTACTATTCCTAAGCTCTAGTTTCATGTTGAGGACAACATGATTCAAAAGACTGGGGTGGTAGGGCGGTATGCACGACCTATCTCATTCTCTCATTTTGATTACCTATCTGACATGATCTCTGTTTGCTTTTGATCTATCTAGTATGTATGTTCTTTAATGCTTTGCATCCTTGCATGCCATGTAGTTTACATTCCTTTCATTTTTGAGTAATTTTCAAAAAAATTCTCTTTTTTTGCCATGCATTGCATATCATGTATATTTTTGGTAATTCTTGCATGTGATAGATAGTATTTGCTTGTTTACTACTTTAAGTTCAATAATATAGGATTAGATGTGACTGAAGGCAATTTGGCACCATTTTGGCCAATTTTGCCCAAAATTGAGATTTCTTGTCTAAAAAGTGTGGTTTGACCAAATCTCTACTGTTTTGAGTAAAAATGATTACCTTTGACAAATGCAAGTGACTTATCATTGTTTATTGATAAATGGTATCAATTATTGACTGTTTACATGTGCATCATGTGACGTCCCCGAATTTTCTAAAACTTAATCTGATGTGCGACATCCAAATTGAAACCCTCACCTCAGTGAGAATCCCAATTTAAACACCCCACACTAGGTTAAGAAGAAGAAAATCAGAGGAAGTCATAAGGAAACAATCAGTAGCACATGTACATGAATAATAATAAAACCACACACACATGTTCACCATTCAACATATAATTACGACATAAATTGTTACAACATTTGATATTACATATTGAACAGCAAACTTATACATATACATGTACTACATCTAAACTACAGGATCTTAAGACAACAGGTCCACCTGTACATCAGCTCGCCACACAACTCTCACTATCCTTGATCTTCAAGAGCATAACCACAACCTAAACAAAAAGATTACATGCGGTACACGTCAGCACAATATTTCAAGAATATTGTACTGAGTACGCCTACATGTCTTTTTATATACCTCTCATCATATCTTGGCAATAAGATAAAAGTAATACTTGGCAGAGATAAAAGAATATAAGAAAAGTGTATACTTGCACAAAGATATTCATTAGCAAAAGAGAACACATATTGTAGCTCATTTTCCATTATATGCTCGTGCATCTTCCTACCAATGGGATAGATGCATTCAGGCCTTATGATCTGCTTACCAAAGAGATAGATCATTGTACATGTGATATGCTTACCAAAGAGATAGATCACTCACTAGCACTATGCTTACCAAAGAGATATAGTGCTTTCATATAATGGAACAGATATATTATGTTTCAAGTGTTCATAGCCATAAGTACGGAAAATCAGGCAACATATCATACAAGAGCAATCATTTCATCCAATACCATATGCCAAGTATTTTACTACTCATATAACACAATCATATTGTATAATAAGCCAAGTAAGAGGTAATGGCTTACCTTGATCAAGAGAAACCTAATCATCACGTATCACATTCCTGATGTCATCTATATCCTTGGTCAACCCTGATTAAGATAAGATCACATACTATCATCAGATTCTCATTATCTCAACCCTAATCGTGTTGATTAGGGTTTTTCTTAGTCATTATGGTATTCTCATGGTTACTTGTATTCTTGTCTTGTGATTATCTCACTGATATCATTTTCCAGATTATATCTCATTAACAAAGTTCATCATCTGAACATATTAACATTATGTCACACGTTAACCCTAGGTTACATGCATTACTCAAATTAGGGTTTATATCACATTAAGAGAAAACATCATCATATAACATAGATTATGTGTATCAACATCATGATTACTGACATCATATGGATTACAGATATGATTTGTCACTTACTGGTATTTTCTCATAATTTTACGGCATCGTTTGATATTTATTATCCATCAAATGAGCATTTCACATCTTACATGATATCACTATTATTAATGCATCAAAAATAGGATATTATACTTCCATCTTGTTCTATGCATTTTTCTAAGAATTTTGGTATATTATATGTATTTTTTTGATGCTCGAGCTATTTTCTATGAATTTTACAAGATCTGAACATTATGAAAGAATTGCATTTTTCTCGCCAATTGCCAGCCAACACGTGGCTTCTAGGACGCGTTGCTCCTTTGATTGAGCCGGCCGGTTCAGCGTGGCTGGACCACGAGTTAACTAGCGCAGGCTGATCTGATTTCTTTGGTTTATCCGTCAAGCAACTGGGCCCAGTCCGCCTCTTCTTCTCCAGTTTCTCGCGTTCTCACGATCATTCTGATCACGACGACACTGCGGTCCTCTGACCTATTCTTCCGCTGCCATGGCCTCAGATCCAGCAAGCGACCAGCAGAGGCAAGGTGCTCCCTATGCCTTCTCGACGCCTCCATCCTCTAGGTCGCAGCTATGGTGGCTCCTCCTCATGGAGCGTGCGGCATCAGCTTCTCCTGCGGTGTGCCGCCAGGATCAGCTTCGAGCTGCCCTCTTTGTTCCTCTCACATCTGTCATCTGCAGGATCCTATTCATGATGCCATCACTGCTAGCAGAGTAGTTGTTCCTGCGACAGAGCTCCCCATCATCATTACAAGTCTCTCTCTTTCCCGTCCATGATTCCAGCCTTGAAGCTACTACTTCTGAGTCTACTCCTTGTGGACGGAGGAGCTTGAGATCCTCTAAACTCCCCTCGCAGTCTAGCGTGTGTGTGTGAGAGAGTTTGCTCTTTTGTGCGTGAGCCACCCCCGTTTCCACGACTCTCCTCCATGAAGACTCGGTCGCCGGTCTGCTTACTCCTTGCCTGACGCGGCACGCCTAGGCCCCGATATCTCGTTCGCGTTGATCTGGAACGGAGTCACCACCACTGGGCTTGTGTGCTCCGGCATGGATGGTGCAGGCCCTTCTGTAGCCGAGGTGAATATATGAAAGGCGTTGTTCCAGTGGGGATTTGGTCTCTGTGTTAACGTGATGCGAGTCCTCAGGACTCTGGTGTGCGGCCACCGCCGCTGCGAGACTCCACCATCGGTGCTGCAGGTGCCTCCTCCAGCAATGTTTAGAAGCAGAGATGAGAGGGACAACTGGCCTCGTTCTCCCTAAACACTCAATAACCGGAATGAGGGGCCTGACGACCGGTCTAACTTAGGGAAGTAAAACTTCTTGTTCAGTTCCTCAATTGAACCACGATCAGAACGTGGGATGAGTTGGGCTCGTGGTCGTAATTATCCCACAATCTCCAGCCGAACATAAGGTGGGCAATGAACATGTGCTCCAACCATCCAATCCCAATCTAGGGCCAGCGCCAACTCTCCCCAACTCCAAGGCCAAACTGTGGCTTCTCATAGGGGCGCCAACTCATATATGCTGGAAAGAAGCAGCGTGACACAGATGATAATCAATACTTAGGCTAGAAACCTATATCCTTTCTCATTCATACATCCAATTAAATACTTCACAAAGGTATAAACTTAGAGGATCTTAATCAGGATATCCATCATCCAATCAACACACAAACTTTGTTAAAACCTTGGAACTCTCAATATTATTCGACCTTATGATTTCACTTATGTCATTGGACGATTAAGGACTCCAAAAGTCCACTCCATCACACATCACCTCTCTTGTGTTTGTGAATGATTTGGTTGATTTGTGACTTGAGCAAGCTATGAGCGCTTAGTGTCTACGAAATCACTTGATTGAAGTATTGATTTCAAGTTGTTCATTCATGTGGTGTGACATTGTTGGATGAAGTGTTGGATTAATTTTCATGCAGGAGACCTCATGTTAAGAATCACGCCAATGACCCCTCTTTGACCCGACTATTCACTCACCATCTTCTTACCCCTCCGCCTCATGAAAGGATGCCAAAGTGCACATATTATCCATGGCCATCTCCAAAAGTTTGGGGTGGCCACATCTACATCTCACCGCTTCACTCCCATCACCATATGCCCTACCTACCCCAAGGGCAAAGAAAAAAATGCAAAATGCAAAAAGAAAATAAAAGGTGCTCCTGTTTAAGAGAATCTAAATAAAGAAAAGATGAGTGCTCTAAGTAATAGCACTCCAAAATCTTAATGCAATCCTTTCTTCCATTTTCATACCCAACGAGCTAGGAAACATCAAACCTAGCTCATCTTTCCCTTTTCTACAACCACGTGGGTCATTTGGTGTGATTTGAAACATAAGGTTGAAAGCATGAAGGTGAAACAACACTCCTAGTCATCCTTGATTAACGCCATTATGAAATGGTCTACCCAGAACTACATGAAAGAAATATGGATAGCTTGTGTATTCTATGCACTATATTTGAAGTTCATATGCTTTGTGCTCTTTTCATGATTGGTTTTTGAAAGTAGGATAGGAGAGAGGTGGAATGCATGCACTTAGTCATTTTTTGATCCCATTCAGCAATAATCACCTTTTACACTGCATTTTTCATGTCTTGACTGTGAAAAGTTTGTCGAGATATTGAGTTGGAGCATACTTGTGGACATGTATGTTTTAAGTTTGGGGTGGTGATTCAGCCCTATTTAGGGCTTCATCTTGTGTCATATTGCATTTCAATCACATCTATACTTGCTAGATTACATGTTATTTCCCCCAGTATGCTTATTTCTATCAAATGCACTTATGGAGGCTTTTTGCATGTTTTATAGGTACTTTGTCTACTACTTGATGGCATGGAAAGAAGATGGTCCAATCTAGGGCTTCTTCAGGCTTGGAGGACCCCAAAATGAGGCCAAAACCACTCCCAACCTACCCCAAGTGGTCAAAGAATTTTTTGAAGCAATACCCTCCATGGTCGATCAAGTTCAATGCTCAAGTGCATGGGAGGGACACCAAAACAGACATGGTACTCCACCACGGTCGTGGTGGACATGCCCCAAGCACAAAAAATCACTATAACTCCCAGAATTTGATGAATATGGCCAAAACAGTCGTGGTGATCAATATGCCTGTGGTCATAGGTTCCCACCACGACTGTGGTGACCCCCCATGGCTGCGGCCATCCATGTACACCTCCCTGTGATCTCCACTTTTTAATTCCCACGACCGTGCTCATCCACCACGACTGTGTTCTACCCTACCCACCACGGCCGTGGTGACCTACCACAGTCGTGATGACCTACCACGGTCGTGCTACTCACAAAACCCACCTAGTTTTCACTGCTTAATTGACCTATTTTACCCCTAACTTAACCGTAGACCCCCTAGATCCCTATATAAGCCCTATTGGTGGTTGGGGGTCGAGGGGTTGGCTACTTAGAATCCCATTTTCACCCCTTAACACCTCCACTCCATTCCACTTCACCTTCACCTCAAATTTACTCCATTTCACCATTTCCACCAGATAACCCCCCATACTCAAGCCTTCCATCCACTTCCCTCCATCATTACATAGCATTTCATCCAAGAAGAAGAAGGAGGACACCCCTGCAACAGTTGGATAGAGGAGATCCCTCATCTACACTAAGCTCCATGGCCACTTCTTCCTCTTTCTCCTTTCTTTTTGTATTTTCCATTGCCATGAATAGCTAGCCCCCTTGGGTGGGCTGTTTGGGGTCAAAAATGTTACTTTGATACCATGTTGGGGGAAAATGATATGTAAACATTATGATTTCCTTTGGAAATGATTATATTCTATTTATATCTCATTCTCCATGGATTGCTTGTTGGTTTGTGTGTGAAATCACCTAGGAATTTAGGCAAATTGCTTATATGTGTGAATTTTTGGGATTTGTCCCTAGGTCCAGTTCTTGATCCCTAGGTTTCCTCCCATCTTCCTACATCCTAATCAATCTCCCTAAACCTAAGTGAGAGATCTAAGTATCTAGATTAGATAATTCTAGTGCGATTAGCATGGAGCCTTCTCAAGGCTAGAATGTGGGGGAATTGGGGTCCAAAGCCCTAATTTCACCTCCCCATTGCTACCCTCGGCCCCTAATTGTCCTAGGAATGGCTAATCTAGAAACCTAGACCTGATTAGACTCTAATTGAATTGAACCTAATCCCTAACCCAATTGAGCCTCGTAAGGGTAGTAGGGGTGTTAGGGACTAGTTCCCCTACACACAACCTAGCATATCCATGGCCAGTTAGTAGCTTAGGTTAATTCATTAGACTCTAACTTGTTGTTTGGTTTGGATAATCTAAATGGAATCATAATGTTCATATGTCACCCCCAACTTAAGTGATAAGTTCATACCCCTAAACAAGCTATACCTCTCTTTACTGCTTAAAACCCTAGTTTTGTTCTTGCTTAGCTTAATTAGTTCTTTTCTTGCTTAGTTAGCTTCTTGCTTTGCTCTTGCCTTGTTCATGCTAGTATAGCTCTTTAATTGCTCTTTTGCTTCTCTATTGCTTGCCTTAGTGTAATTTGCCTTTTTATACCTAGCGTAATACTGTCTTGCCTGTATAGCCTTATTCTAGTCTAGGGTTAATGTAGATTTCATTCTTGCCTTTAATTCCTTGTTTGTTCATAGTAGTTTAACAATAAAATCAACCTTCAAACCCTTAACCCTAGTCTCCATAGTAGGAACCTAGCAAAATGAAATCTATCTCTAGTGCCCCCTCTTTTCCCTATGGATCGACCCTATACTAGCCGCTTACCTATACTATGACACGACCCCATGTGCTTGTGGGTGTAGTGTTTTGGTAGACGTAGGTAACCAGTTTAGGTCTTATAAATATCGAAAGTGAATCCACAATCGTGCACTTCCGTCTGCGGGGTTGCATCTATTCAAAGCTCCAAATTGAGTAGTGTGTAACACCATTGGTGGGGGCGCACCAAGGAACCAGTGGGATAATGTATAAAAATGGAAAATAAATTTGTTTCTAAATCAATTAGATGTACTTCTAATTCATGCATGAATATAATGTGAATACTTGGATATACAAAACTGGCAACCATGGGATGGGACTATTATCAAAAAAATAAAGCAATCCCAATTTATTTTAGAGAAATGCATTAATTAACACATATAAAAATAATAAAATCATAGTCAAGTGTCTTAAATAATTAGATGTATGGTATCTTGAGTGGAAAGTAGTAAGTGAATTTTAATTTTCCCCTTCTTGGTTGCGTTTAGAAGAAGGTATTCATATTATGGCGATAATTAACATATATTGTGAGACTAAGTAGTTGTTATGTGATGGAAAATAGAAATAAATAAAATTGAGGATATTTTTAGTGAGATTGAAGAACTTAGTTAAATATATGATACAGTGTACTTCCCTCATGAGTGGATAATCTTGAAATGTAAATATCCAATATAGCAATTTTATATACATTAAAAAATATATATTTTAATAATGACGAAACATTCATATATGTATTAAATAATTCACACTAAATGTCCAGTGAGGGGAGGATGGGGAAAAACGGGAGTGAGGGGGAAAGGGTGATGGCGGCGGGGCCTAGTACTCAAGATGCAATGAGCAAGAGAAGGGGAGTAGATGGATCATTGGAACAAGCATCTTTAATGGCCCAAGGGGTCTCGATTGAGGTGCTGGAGACAGGGTTCAATTTGAACTACGCTGGTCTGCTGGGTAACACGGAAGGCAACCTTGGAGGGGTTAACAAAGAAGCGGATCAGGGCTGCGGCCGCGGAAGCAAGGACTCCCTATTCCATATCAGGATGTCATTTATTCCTAACCCTAGTGTCGAGGGGTCAGGCCCAAGAGGGCTGTAAGGAAATGAAGGCAACACATCCTTTAGTAGTGTGGTCACAAGATCTCACCGAAAGGAAACAAGGGTTTCTTCCTGGAAAATCTATTTGAGGAGAACCTTTCGGTGAAGGACATTACTTTGGGTGAGATCAAAGGCATGCCGACACTGAAGA
Source organism: Alisma plantago-aquatica (assembly GCA_963693085.1). NCBI lineage: Eukaryota > Viridiplantae > Streptophyta > Magnoliopsida > Alismatales > Alismataceae > Alisma > Alisma plantago-aquatica. The sequence continues at coordinate 1,335,327,959 of OY856411.1, read as the reverse complement.
TAGTACGTGAAGCGGAAGAATAGCTTATTGCTCCTTGGAAATATGCAGTAGTGGTACGATTGATTGGCACAGAAGTGGGGTACATGACATTAAGCCCCTCTTTGACAAAAGACTGAGATTTCGTAGTCTGGACTGGATTAGACGAGGTTAGTCAGGATTCAGTCTGATTTTGTTTGACAAGCCAACCTGATTTTGTTTGGCATCCCAGTCTGATTCTGGTCAGTAGGTCTGATTTGAGTCTGATTGTAGTATGATTTTGTTTGACTAATAGGCTAGATTCAGTCTTCTTTTGTTTGGCAATGTAATTAGTATCTGCTGATTCTGTCCTGATGTTGCAGAACTATTTTAACAAGAGTAAGGAATGTGTAGTTTTGATGCCGCTTAAGCAGACGGGCAAATTTAAAAAAAAAATCAATGTAGATTTTGTGAATTTTATGAATTTTATGAATGTCAGTTTTGTACTTAGGAAAACTAAACATAATATATGAGTAAATAGGTAGTATTTTACATATTTGATCCAAGAAATGTAAAATGAAAAGATTATTGAAATTGTCATGTTATCTTGTTATATACCTATAAATAAGCGAGGAGTGCGACTTAGCAAATATATCCTATTTGTGGCCTCTAACTCAAAATCATATTGTTTAATCTTTGTGGACATGCTCTAATTTTCTAAATTTTAATCAGTTTGTTATCTTTTAATTGTACATTAAATTAACGTGAATATTAATACGGATGCAAAGAAAATTGCGATATGTCAAGTAATGTGTGTAACACCTTGATATTGTTGTTGTTTCAATGAAAGATAACATTCAAAGATAATTGCATAAAGAATGTATTATATAATAAATAACAAATTAAATAATATATAAAATGCATAATTTATGCATTTAAATTTAATGGTAGCAAACGTGCGTAACAAAAAGAATAGCATGTCTCTAGCAGAACTTAATACCACATAAAAAATAGATAATAACTTAATTGTTCCCGGGCAAATACATCTCTAACATACAAACTGAGGGACACAAAGGATAGGTCTGCCCTGGACCTAGACATAGACACTGCTACACAATCTAAGAAGGTGAGCAACAACTATGGGGGACAAGCTTTGATCCCAGGTAGGTACGTCCTAGTCGGCCAACTTCATGGCCTCATCATACTCATCCCATGACACATGACAGGCTTCGTTCAACAACTGATTGGTTTCTTGTTTGATGGCATATTTTGGCCACTGAAATAGCAATGACAGATGGTGAATAGGAAGAGTAACACCCTTGGCTTGTTTGTGGCTCCCATTTGTGCCCTCATCACGTGTAGGCTTGCAACATTGTTTCTTGCAAACAAGGTTTTCTTCTACATATTTTCGAATCTTCGAAGGAGACATCAATAATTTTTCAAACTTTGTCGTTGCCTTTGACCGCGATGATGACATCTATAGTTAATAAATAAATATAAGTATTAGCAAATATCAATAATAGTAAGATAATTGTGACAATATTGAATACAAATAAATGCTTCAAACAAACTTAGCTACAAACAACTAAGAACGTGATGTATGCCTTCAATACATAACAATAAAGTAGAAGTTTTTCAAGTGATGATCCAAACAAAACAATGCAACACATAAGTTTTACAACTAAATGTTGCAAAGTAAACACAAACAACTACATGTGTTATTTTTGTCGTATAACGTGGTTGTTTGATTCACTCATCAGTGTTAATAAGGTATTCAACAACCCTAGGTGGGTAAATGTGACGAGTCGTCACGAAGTAGCGTTGCACGACCAATGGCAGTGGAGGCAATAAATCTCCCAAAATAAAAAGATTGTCTCTTATGAACTCTCTCCTTATGTGTTGCCATCTCATCTGCAACTCAGTCAAAATATGTAAGGCCCCCCAGTTATGTTTTGGAAGTCACGCCATGCCTCCATCCAAGCTTGTGTAGTATATACTCTATTAACACATCTCCCCAACTCATATTGGTTTCTCATCATACCTCTGAGGACCATATCAAGCTCCATACACCACATAAAATAAGGTGTCGTTGGAGGCCCATCCATATTACAGATTTTGTAAGTAATATATTCAGACATAAGGGTGTATGGCACGATTAAGGGAATATAATACGCATATTCGGTGCTAACTAACATTCAGCAACATCACGATGAAAAAACATACACCTTCCATAAAACATACACCAACATTACGATAAATAACAAAAGCCTGTTAATGTAGTACAACAGATGAATTAAGAAAGATTTAATGTTAAAAACATCAAATGGTAGACAGTGTAAATTGAGAAGACAAACTAAATATAGCTCTGCCATTCAACGTTATGGCGTCACCTTGGGTGAAGGAATGTCCAAAAGAAGACTACAATCTTCCTCCAGACTGGCAACATAGCGTTCGAGAACCTCATGATCATACCTTTTTTGGGTGTATATATCATCGTAGTTGTGATGAATTTAAACAAAGTCCTTCATGTTCATTGCCTGGTCCCACAATGACTTGCATTCGACAGTTAGTAACATAATCTATGCTTTCAAAGAATCAATTGTTGGGGGGAGATCGACTCCCCAAAAGAAGTATTTGCACCGATCTTTTCCCTAAAATGTATTATCAAGTTTAAGTGAATGTCAAATAATGTGCACTGTACACAAGGGCAACCTATTATGTATGTAGTTACTAGCGCACCTCACGAGAAGGACATATGTAATACAATTCGCCCGACCTTTCACTCAGAATGCCAAAATCATACAACCCTGCATCCTCTGTGTTAAGAAGCAAGGCTGCATCTAACCCACAATCACACCTCGGAACTTCAAATGGATTCATTGATATCTAAAACATGATTGATGATTAGTAAAATAATGTCGGGTTTGGAACATAGATTTCAAATAAAAATTTCCGAACATAAAATAGGCCTAACTGCTTGTTCAAACATAAAAGCGAATTCAGTACGAAAGGTTGTTCTACATCTATGATGTATTGTATCTGTCCTCGTTTGAAGAGTCGTTATTGCTCGTGATGTGAAGTCATTGTTGAAGATATTGGCACCTCTCCCGTAGAGTGGAAATATCTTGTTGATCCTATCGGTGTTTGCTCTTGTCGAAATGATAAAGTCACATTGTTCAAACCATAGCTTGCGTTCGTTGCGTGCATATGCAAGTTGTGTTAGCATAGCATCCCTAACCATAGTAAGTGTGGCAACTGTGGGTGGTACACACTGCGCGGGCAATCTCATCTGACATCTGTTCGAAACAAGATCCCTACCACATGTAAAATATGGTCTGTGGGGGTTGTTGTTTTCAAAACGTCCATTTGCCATGTCCGCGACATCCATATACACGCGTGTAGTGCATTGAAGGTCGCATGTACAACAATGCATTCCATTCTCCATTTCAAGACAACCTACCTAAACATTATGTCATGTATATTATTAGGATCCAATAAAAAGTTCGTAAAATAAACAACTAAAGGCTACAAAGTTATGTGGTGGATGATTTATCAAATAATGTCAAAGACTATTACAAATACAACTGTAGGTCAACGGACATCCCATACCAAATTAGAAATAGATTCACGTAAACGATCGCCCTCCCTTGAATCGGCCTGACTTGTTTGTTGCAGGGAACTCAAGTCAACCCCATAAGGGGGAACGAAAGATGTTGAAATGTCATCTGGGAGTTCATCCATGATACTGTCTCCATCATGTTGGCAACGTATGAAATTGTTGAGGATACAACAAGCCATTACGAGGCGACACTGCGAATGTATGGGATATGTCGCCCCCTTTTTAAGGTAGGCAAACCGCCGCTTCAGCACCTCAAATGCTCTTTCTACAACTTTATGTAATTGTGCATGGCGGTGGTTGAACATCTCCTTCTTGCTGGTGCAGGCTTGTCTGTTTCCTCGATACTCAGAAATATGGTAAGCTCTGTTGTGATACGGTGCAAGGAATTGCCTAGTGTTGGCATACCCTGCATCAACTAGGTAAAACTTTTCTGGCGGAACTTTAAACCCGCCCATGGTCGTCGCTGACTGTAGGACCCATTGGTCAACATCCGATCCCTCCCACCCAGTTAGGACATATGTAAACTTCATGGAGAAGTCAACTACAACCAAGACAATAAGAGAGACATTCCCTTTTCTGTCTCTGTAGCGATTTTGCTTGTCTCGTTTAACCAAGATTGGGATGTGTGTTCCGTCAAATGCCCCGATGGCATTCTATAACACCAAAATAGGTTGTAAACATACTAAATATTTCCAAATGATTAAAGATTGTAGGGGCTAACTATTACCTTGAAGTACGGGTAGAACCTTGGGGTCTCCAATCTATGAGAATGTGTTGACGTGCATGTCGCTACAGTTTGCATGACAATATAGTCATTGGACAACGAACACACAATGTCCAAGACTTCGTTGAATTTTCTACTGATGGTCTCACCCGAGTAAATGTAGTCCTCAGCGAAAGCACGATTTGTATGTCCATGGCCAACTATTTGTAGGAAGTAGCATACAACCTCAACTGAAGTGACGCCTCCAGTATTTCGTAACAAGGCCCGACTCTCAAGCTTGTCCACAAGGGCCAATATAGTATGTGGTCTCATTCGGTATAGGTCATAAACCCCTTGTTCATGACCGTTTAATATTTCTAAGACCTTTTGGTGGCCACTCCTAATGCTAACTGACCTAGGTATTATAGGTGGTATATCAGAAATGTCGTCGATGATGGAGTTTTCTATGGACTCAGCTATTGTATCAACAATGTGATTAGTTGGACCAGACAATGTATGTAGAATGTGTGTGAGGAGGTCAGGTGTTTTTGTTTGGTCAGTGGTTGACATGATGCCTACAAGTAGAATCGTAGCAAGGTTCTCATGGCAACGACATGGAAAAAATAACTACTCGACAATCATATGTAACCATGGACATGTAAAATAATGGCTTGCAGGATACATAACGAATTAGATTGAATGCAAAATAAAAGCATGACAGTGAAATAAAATATTACAACAATTAATCAATTTAGTTTGTGCGGTAAAATAATGTCTGGACGGGAGTAAAATATTACAACAATTCAGCAATTTAGATTATGTGGAAAGAAAATGTTTGGAAGGGAAATAGATTATTACAACAATGAAAGAACTTTCTACTGATTTGCTGAGTTAAATGTCTGGCCGTTAGTCAAAGTGATGTTCCCCCTTATAATCTGAAAGGGCCAACATCATTGGACGGAGGAAAAAATGCATGGTGAGATGGCATAAACGACGATGGCATACATGGTATATTGCTGAAGTTGGGTGTTGGGGATTGCGGGAAAAATGCATGGTGAGATGGAATATATGAGGATGGCATTGAAGGTGTTGGTGTTGCATTGGCGTCTTGGGACCTTTCCCAAAGGTCTTGCAACCATATGGTTATCTTTTGAGGTGTGTCTATAAGGATGAGGTAGATGTTGCAGTTTGTTGAGTCATTGATGGCGTTCACAAGTGTTGTAAACACATCAGTGGGGGCATCAGGGTAAGTGTCATGGAAATGTTGTAAGATAGTTGCAAACTCTTTATTTTCAAAGGCTCTAGTTGCCACACCAGTGCCTAACTCATGAACCTTTGCATAAACCTGTGTGAATTCAGATAACACTTCATTTGAAAGCCCACATCGGTCTTGATTCATTGATGGCCGCTTCTTGTGCCTAACGACAAGAGGCCTCCCGCCAACACTCGGTGCATATGTTCCACCTCCCCTGGTGTCTCCCTCACTTTGCATCCCATATGCGGCCATATTTGGTTCCCCTGATTGGCTTCCAGTGTTCATGGGTGTCTCTGACCCATCTAAGTCTACAGTGACATCATCCTCAGAGGCAACGTCAAAAGGGACTTTTGTGTTCGTTGAAGACATTGCATGATGTCCTCTAGCAATGTTCCTCCCCGCCATCACATATTGATGTCATAGTAGTGTGGAAACGGCCGCTTAAGCAAACTAGCAAGGTCCTTGTTTGCCTAAGTATATGAAAAAATTGTATTAGGAAATTTAAGTGTAAATATAGGACATTCCTTTTTTTATTAAGGGACTGGTTATTGGACATACTGCAAGGCTCTCCCTCTACTCAGGGCTATCAGGAAGCGTGGGCTTATGCCTAGTGTCATCCCATCCAACGCCACTCTTATTGGTCACAAGCTTTAAAGCGGCATAGTCCCTCCTCAAGTTCTTCCACCGAGTTTTGAACTGGTCTATATTGCAGGTCGTCTTCCCCATCCTATTTTTCATTTCCACAGTTACCTCCCTCCAAGCCTCCCTAGTGAAATGACCGTCGACACACCTGCCTAGGTCTATTGTCTGCGCAATGCTGATACTAGAGCGACATCATACTCTCTTGACCAAACAATACGAAACTTGGGGTCAGCGGAAGACATACCCCCGCAGGTGCTGCAATATATTATGACAGTGAGGAGTGGCTACAATGACAATTACTATATAACATGTTTGATTTGTAGGGGCACATCCCATCACAATACACAAATCGTTATGCTAACAAGAAAATATTGTATTGTAGTACAGACAATAAACAACCATCATATTGTAGAGACTAGGTTGATATATATATGGTGAAGTTGATATAACACTAATAGAGCTAGGTCTTGATGAACAAATGTGCATATGGTGAAGTTGATATAACACTAACAGAGCTAGGTCTTGATGGACAAATGTGCATGTGGTCAATTTCATATATATATATATATATATATATATATATATATATATATATATATATATATATATATATATATATATATATATATATATATAATTACACTATGGAGAGTTTTTTTGTTTATCTCAGCTTTGCATTATATCTTTTCAGAGAAAGTATGTACTTAGATAGTGGCATCTAAGCTGCAATTAGACTATGAAATAACCTTGTGCATCAGTTGCATATATTTTCTCTGTATATAGTAAAATCAATGTATGTATGTGAATATAAGTATAGTAGAAATAATAGAAAAGTAGTGACAACACACTATTTTCAGCACATGTGGTACATTTTACAATAAACAGACGAGTTCCCACTCATTATATTTACTATAGTGGAATTTGATTCATGCCATCTGATTCAAATTGTGCACGTTAGCTATATTTAAAGATGTGTTTTGTTTGCTGATAAGATCTCTGTCTTGCATTACTTACTATGCCAACGAAAGCATGTACTTGAATGGTGATGGATGAGCTGCAATTACACCAAAATTAGTCTATACACCAACTACTGCTCTGTTGGTGTGTCCTGGAAGTATTCTGTAACCAAACTTACTCTATACACCAAAATTGATTCCATTTTTTATAGAACTAGGTATTCTGTAACCAAACTTACTCTATACACCAAAATTGATTCCATTTTTTATAAACCTAGGTATTCTGTAACCAAACTTAATCTATACACCAAAATTGAATCAATTTTTATAGACCTAGGTATTCTGTAACCAAACTTACTCTATACACCAAAATGGATTCCATTTTTTATAGACCTAGGTATTCTGTAACAGAATCACTACTAAATTGCACATGATAGGATAATCCAAGCATGGAAAGTCAACAACAAGCCATGATAGGATAATCCAAGCATATTTGTTTAATGACTGTAACATCCCTGACCTGGGTTATGAGTTAACCCTAGGTATTTTAGCCTAAATATGTGAATAAATCTTTGTGATTAACTCTGAGCATGTAATTAAGTTTCTCAGAAAATTATATTTCAGTATTTGCTCCTTTTTATTTAAAGTTGTAGCATTGTTTTGATATACAGGGACCTATGTGCAATTTACCCAGTTAAAAGGGTTAGTTTGCAATTTGCACATGTTGAGATGTTCCTCTAATGATGAGACATCATGAGAATCTTTTTGGTAAAGTTTGAGGGATTTCCCAAGCTAGGGCACCAAGGTGCAGCTGTGGAAGCAATCCCAGTGCTTGAAACCTTAAATTGGGGTAAAATGCAATTTACCCAAATTAAGGGATACAAATTGTGAAATATGTCATCTAATGTATCTTTTTAGACTTTTTCCATCATTTAGAGAAGAAATGATGAGGAAGTCACCTCAATTGAGTTATCAAGTTATGAAATATGCCTTGTGATTGAATAATCAGGGTATATGTGTAATATCTCTTTATGTATGTACCTCATTATTAGCTTGCTCTCCTTTACCTTCTTTCCTTAAGACCTTAAGAGAAGGTTTGTCCTTAGAATAAAGAGGAAGGTACTATCAAGTAAAGAAGGAGGGACCTAGTTGGAATTATGGACAACTTATGAACTAATGTTGAAAATCCTACCCTATGTATATAAGCTCTCCTTCCCTTAGTTGCAAGGGAACTTACCCTTCGTTCCCTTACTGTTTCATTTCACCAAAGACGACCAAGGACTGCCTTGGAGCTAAGGAGGACGAACAAGGGGTGCAAGGTAGGTTTAAACCCCTCTTCTTGCCTAATTCCATGGTTAGAACTCGAATTCAAGGTCATCTTCATGGCTAACTCTTGAAACCCTACCTTTCTAGCCGTCTCTTTTCATCCTTCCTTGGAGCTTTCACATTGGCCAACCTGTAAGAACTCAAGGACGCCATTAGAGCTTGGTGCTTGAAAGCTTGGAGCTCAAGAAGCAAGCTTTAGGCGGGTTTTATAACTCTAAACCCATGCTTTACTATGTGCATCTTTATATGCGTTTTGATGATAGCTCTTAGTGTTTCCCTACTTTTCCCTGCTATTTTGCAAACAAACTCGTGGGATACCTGTACTGTTCTTGAGCTAGAAGATGAAGGCGTGATTTCCAAGAAAACCCACCGCTTTTCTTTTCCTTAAACGGTCCTAACAGTTTGCTCTCTCGGACTCAAGACCGCGAGGTGAGCAAATGGTCTCGAGACCGCGACAGGGAAAACGGTCTCAAGACCGTTTGGCCCCGTTGACCTAGCGTGGACCGTATAATAAATCTGTTCCTAATTATATAGGCTAATTACCCTCAACATTTGGGAGACTAACGCCAAATGAATCGGGAGATATGACCTTTTTAAGTCACAACTTTAAATGAATTAACTGCTGATTTTCAAACGGTCTGAAATTTCCTTTTTGGGTAAACGGTCTCAAGACCATGTAAGGTCGTTCACTAAGCGTTGACCGTATGATATTACTGTTCAAAAGTATGTTAATTAACAACTCACCAAGTTTGATGGTCTAATTCCAAACGGGCTAAGAGTTGAAGGGTGAATACTAGGGCTAACCCTAGGTAAAATCAGTACTGAAATTATGGTGACCTAATTAGGGTTTTTAGGGTTGATTGACCTAAACGGTCTCAAGACCGTTTAGGGGTCACCAAACGGTATCAATACCACGAGGACAATCAACCAAGACCGTTTGGAGGTCTGGGGTCAAGATTTGTTGACCAATTGAAGGTACTTTTACACCAATTTACATTGCAATTAAATATTGATATAATCATCAACTCAATTTGTTCAACCTTGATGAATTTCCACTAGAATCCAAAAATTTGACGGGAAAACGGTCTCAAGACCGTTTGGAACTCATCCAAACGGTCTCAAGACCGAGAGTACAATCACCCAAGACCGTTTGAAGGTCTAGGGTTGAGTAATTTGACCAATTGAGGACCCAATCGCAAATAAGTTATCAATTTAATCAAAATTCTGTTTTGTGGGTCAATCATGGCTCAACCCCTATCAAATCACCTTAGACTTTGATAAAATCTTGGGCAAACGGTCTCAAGACCATGTGGGGTCCACCCACATGACCTAAAGACCGTTTGGGCCAAGTTTGGGCCCAATTGGAGCTCAATTGAAGAGTTCAACCTTGTGTTGATGCACATTGTTGAGTGTTGATGGGTGAACATTGATAGACCCTAATTGAATCGATTTCAATCCTACTTGGTCAACAATTGAGGGTCAATTGGTTGACCAATTGGTCAAGAATAATCTTGATTAACCCAATCCATAAGTGGTCAACATATATTGGACCTTTTGAAGGCTTCAACATCGTTTGACATTAGTGGTTGCACCTTTGAGCCTTGTTGAAGGACCAAGTGGTTGAGACCATGAGAGCCTCGCGGTCTCAAGACCGTGAGAGGGCTCGCGGTCTCAAGACCGTGAGGGGGCTCATGGTCTCAAGACCAAGAGGAGGCTCGTGGTCTCAAGACCGCGAAGGGCCTCGCGGTCCTGAGGTCAAAGAAGGGCAAACGGTCTTCATGACCCTCGCGGTCTCAACTCAAATTGGTCTTCGCCGTCTCAACATTAACTTGAACCAATGGGAGGCTTCGCGGTCTTGAACCCTTAAAGGGGGCTCGCGGTCTTTGAGCTAGAAGGAGGCTCGCGGTCTTGGAAAGTCAAAATGGGCAAACGGTCAACACTTCCAACCGATCTCAATTCAATTAATGATTAATGATTGAAATTAATCAATGTGATTCAAGGTTGACCACATTCAATCTTTTGATGATGTAAATGGTTCAATGTTGCTCAAATCAAACCCTAATGACAACCTAGGATATTAAGGGGTTATTTGACTAAGGTTTTGACCATAATGATGATCAATGGGGTGAATTACCAATATACCCCTGAAGGGTCAATTAAGTTATACCTTGCTCAATTCAAACCCTAATTACATGAGAATGATGCTTTTAGTCATAATGACTCTATCTAACTTGATCTAGTCTAATGTTATCATCAACCATTAGTATGATGAAAGAGAGAGTACTCTAGAAAGAGAAAGTACCCTAGAGAGAGAAAGTAACTCTAATCACATAATGGTGATACTTTTGGCTATGGTAGCCTATGATGACTCAATCCAACCTGTTTTGGAGTGATGTTGACATCACCTAGCATTATGATGAGAGAGAAAGTACTTCTAGAAAGAGAAAGTACTTCTAGAGATAGAAGGTACCAATTTTAAGTGGAAACTCAAGTAAAGCATCTCCAATGCACATAAGTGAGCATAACTAGGGTATGGTCTACCCGTGTGAGGTCATAGAAATCCTAATTATAATAAATGATGAACTCTTAACTATTATTAGAGCATCAATGAAGATGTTACTCATACATGATGATGTTATGAGTTTAATTCACCTTGATGTGAATAGTAAACCCTAATTCAAGGGTGATGACATGTAATGTGAATAGTAAACCCTAATTCAAGGGTAATGGCATGCTTTTGAGCAATAAACTCTATTTGATTTAAATTAAAGATTTAACTCTTATGACAAGAGTAGGAAGTACATTCCTTATTATTGCATTACCTTTATCAGATGTATTAACCATGCAGGTTTTGATATGAAGGTAATCATATCCAGGTATGGATGTTGATGTTATATTCATTAAAGGCATGTTGTTAGCCTTATGAATAAGTAAAGTAATCTGATGCCTTGTCAGTGGCATCTTATGCTGATAATGGGCTATGAGAGCCATGAATACCATCAAGGTCATGCCTTAGGGATGACTTGTGATGAGGATAATGATAAATGATGATTGATATAAGTTAGGCCTGTTACATTTAGTATTCTTCTTTTATAGCTGCTATGCTACTGTTATTGTTTGAAGAACAATGTATGCTGTTAAAGAATACTGAATGTACCTAACTAATCAAGTATAATGTAGAGCCCTGATCATAGATCCATCATTGTCAGAAATTAAGTGATGGTGAAACAGGTTTTCCTTAGGGAACTCCTGGAGCACATACTTTTGAGTATGTGGGGTACATGGATGTGTAGAACCTTACATCCTAGTGTAGGAAAGTGATGTAGATGTGGAATCCATCCATCCTTCACTATAGTTCCATACCGTATCAGTGGTAGGTAAACATGAAACCTCCTGATGACGAAGAAAGCACAGATATCCGTATCAGTGGTAGGTAAATATGAAACCTCCTGATGACGAAGAGAGTACAGAACGCCACTGTGACTCTAGAATAGCGAAGGACCAGTTTACCCTGGTGAGCTATAGTAGTAGAGACACGAGATGTCCTACAAGTGATCCTCTTACTGACTGAGGAAGGTGAAGGTCATGAGAATCCGGCTCTGTTAATGACATATGTATGATACTGATGCGGCTTCTCAGCGATCAGTTGGAGTATGAGTGGTAAGCCTCATCTCCACAGGGCATAATGTTGTTTGTAAAACATAATTAACCATGTAGTATAACTTGTTAGAGATGACTCCAAGTTAGTTGATTGATGTTACAGTGCAATAATGTTGATATTCTCCATATCTCCTAAATTGTAGAGATCTTGTTATACCTGCAACTGTTATAGAATGCTTTGAAGGCTTTACTGTTTAAAATAATCTTTGATGTTATAATAAAGCTTCTGGCGAAGAGTTATAACTCTCGCTGGGACAATTATGTATAATTGTCTCACCCCGTAGGCTTCAACTTTTTAGGTGGACGTCGGAGACGAAGGAACCAGCCTACAGGTGACCAGTCTCAGCAGCAGCAGCACCAGGGGCAGCAGTAATCTCAGGTGGAGATTTGTCCTGCCATGTGGTGTAGTTAGAGTCGGTCCTATGTGTCCTCTATACTCTCAGGTCTTGGAGTCTTGTGTTATGTGATCTTGAGATTTTGTATCTTGATGTATATAATTACTCAAGAAGTAATTATCCTGAGATGTAAACAGTTACCTCTCTTTATGAAAGGAGTTTTTATGGATACAAGTTCTTATCTCGAAAAGTTTTAATTTCTCATGATTTTGTCTTCCGCTGATTACCGATTCGCTTCCGCTAAGTTTTAATCGTGTTTATGTCATGGTTTGGAGATCAGAGCCCACAACTAGTGGTATCAGAGCTCCAGGTTCAGTTGAGTCTACAGAGGCATAGGACTTAGGATGTTGAGTCTACCTTTAGTACTCCTTCCTCATCTAATAGAATCTTCTGCTCCTCAGGAGAAGAAGATACATAAGAATGTCAGAACATCACGATGAGCACGTGGCAGAAAGTAGTGCTAGTGCACCTCGAGGCGGTGCAAGAGTTCTGAGAATAGAACAACCTGCACCTGAGTTTCCAAGAGAGCCACCCCAGTTCGACCCAGCTGACATGAGTGATCCAGCTGTACAGACGATGTTCGGGCAGTTCATGACTGCCATGACACATATAACTGATAGGATGCCCATTCCTACACCTAGGGCACCTATCAAGCCTGAAGCACAAGGTATTGGTAAGACATTCGAACGACTTCGTCGTGTCGGAGCTACCGAGTACTTCGGAACTGCCAACCCTGCAGATGCTGACTTATGGTTGACAGAGTTGGAGAAGGCTTTCAGGATTCTTATGATTCCGGAAGCTGAGAAGGTTAGACATGTTGTCTATCTTCTCAAAGGCAGTGCTGGTCACTGGTGGAACATGGAAGAGCAGAAGAGACCTGGAGTAGAGTTCTCATGGGAAGAGTTTCGTCGAGAATTTATCAATAGATATTTTCCAAAGACCTTCCTAGATGAGAAGATCTCTCAGTTTGAGAAACTAAGGCAGGGTATGATGAACATTAGTGAGTATGAAGCTAAGTTTATGGAGTTGTTGCGGTTCTGTCCGCACATGGCTGCTACGGATGAGGAAAGAATCAGAAGGTTCGAGAAGGGTTTGAATTCCAATATGTCAAACCCTGTGACTGCCTTAGAAAACAGAGAGAGATTCTCTACCTTCGTTGAGTCAGTCCGAAGGATAGAGAGATCTGTGGTTGAGAAAATACAAACCCATAAAAGATATCCACAGTTCCAGGGTTCTTCATCTAGGGATTCCAAGAAACCTAGATTCTCTGCACCTAACCCTCCACCACCCAGATCGAGTTTTCAAACTCAATGGACACCAAGCAGAGGTAGAGGACGGAGTCAACCGCTTCAAGGGACGCACAGTTCTGCATCAGTGTCAGTTACTGGGCCACCCAGACCACAGCAACAGGAGAAGAGTTGCTACAACTGTGGTAAGGTGGGACACTTGATGAAGGATTGCCGTTCTAGGCATGTCGGTGTGACACAACAAACCCCGAGACAGAATCAACAGGGATCTCAGAATAGAAAACATCAAGGAGCAGCTCGAGGACGTGGACAAGCGTCTCAAGCTGGATCATCAGCACCACCTCAACACCAGGCGACTGCGAGGTTCTATGCTATGAACCCACCTGAGGCAGTGGTCAATCCACGGGTAGTGGCAGGTCAGATGAAACTTTTATATTCTGATATGTCTACATCCTGTATTGTATCCGTTCTGATTGATCCGGGTGCTACGCACTCTTTCATCACTCGTGAAGTGATTCGTAACTGCAATGTGACTGTTAGCCATAGAGCAGATAGTTTGTTGTTAGAGACTCCATTGAGTGGGTCTGCCGTTTTGCAGGAGGTATGTTCTCCCTACATCCTTTTCTTTTCTGACCATCGCATTCAAGTGGATCTTATACCACTTGATATGCAGGGATTTGATATAATCCTCGGGATGGATACCTTAGAAAGGTATAGAGTTGTCTTGGATTGTGAGTCCAAGTTGGCTGTGTTTGCTGATGAAAGCAACACATGGATCTTTCAAGGTGAAAGAAAGATTTTGCCCACCTGTCTTGTGTCAGCTATGGTTGCTGATAAGCTGTTGAGGCAAGGATGTTATGCCTTCTTAGCCCATGTGGTAGATGTTACCAAGGAAAGTTCTAATCCTGCTGAAGTTCCTATAGTCAGGGAATTCGAAGATGTGTTTCCTGAAGAACTTCCTGGTATACCACCACCTCGGGAGATTGATTTTGAAATCAATCTGATCCCAGATACGAAACCCATAGCTCAAACTCCGTATAGGATGGCGCCTGCCGAGATGGCAGAACTCAAGAAACAGCTTCAAGAGCTACTTGAGAGAGGTTTTATCCGACCGAGTACTTCACCTTGGGGCGCTCCGGTCTTGTTTGTTAAAAAGAAATATGGGTCAATGCGGTTATGCATCGACTACAGACAACTCAATAAAGTGACAATAAAGAATAAGTATCCTCTGCCGAGGATTGATGATCTCTTTGACCAATTGCGTGGTGCAACAGTCTTTTCAAAGATAGACTTGAGGTCTAGATATCATCAACTTCGTATTAAGGATAGTGACATATCCAAGTCTGCCTTTAGGACAAGATATGGTCACTATGAGTTCATGGTTATGTCGTTTGGACTAACCAATGCACCAGTTGCATTCATGGAACTCATGAATAGAGTTTTTCGACCTTTCCTTGATCAGTGTGTTGTCGTCTTCATAGATGACATACGGATTTATAGTAAGGATGCCCAACAGCATGAGCAACATCTTCGCCAAGTTTTGACCTTGCTAAGAGAACATAAGCTGTACGCCAAGTTTAGCAAGTGTGAGTTCTGGCTGCCGGAGGTATCTTTTCTTGGACATGTAATATCCGCCTCGGGAATTCGTGTTGACCCTACAAAGGTAGAATCTGTTCTACAATGGGAACAACCGAAAACACCGACGGAGATCCGAAGTTTCTTGGGGTTAGCTGGCTATTATCGAAGGTTCATTAAGAACTTTAGTTCTATAGCTTTACCTTTGACTAAGTTAACCCGGAAAGATGTTCCTTTTTCTTGGAGTGATAAGTGTCAACAATCTTTCCATCTGTTGAAGGAGAGGTTGACAAGTGCACCTGTGCTAGTGCTACCTGAACAAGGAAAAGGGTATATAGTTTTCTGTGATGCTTCCAAAAATGGACTAGGATGTGTGTTGATGCAGGATAAACAAGTGATTTCTTTTACTTCCCGATAGCTTAAGAAACACGAGGAGAATTATCCGACACACGATCTAGAGTTAGCTACTGTGGTTCATGCCTTGAAGGTCTGGAGGCATTATCTCTACGGAGAAACATTCCAGATTTTCACAGACCACAAAAACCTTAAATATATCTTCTCTCAGCATGAGCTCAACATGAGGCAACGTCGCTGGATGGAGTTAATCAAGGACTACGACTGTACAATTGATTACCACCCAGGCAAGGCCAATGTTGTTGCAGATGCCTTGAGTAGGAAATCAGCAACATCAACCATGAATGGAGCACAACTAAACTCTTTAGTATGCTCTAGAAGAGATATGCTTATCTCTTTAAGGCAAGACAATGTACAGTTGAAGGTGTCATTGCTAGCCGATTTGTTAGCTGAGATGCATATTAAACCTACCCTAAGAGAGCAGATTAAAGAAGCACAGTTAGATGATGCTGCAGTTCAACATATAAGATATGAGTATGGAAATGAGAAGCAAGATGGTTTTCATGACTCAAAAGATCAAGTAGCTTGTTATAATGGAAGAATGATAGTGTCGGATGTGGACAACTTGAGAAAGTTAGTCCTGGAAGAAGCCCATTCTTCCATGTATGCTATGCATCCAGGGAGCACCAAGATGTATCGGAATTTGAAGGATCTGTATTGGTGGCCTGGGATGAAGAAGGACGTTGCAGAGTTTGTTCTGAGGTGTCCTGTGTGTCAGCAAGTTAAAGCTGAACACCAGAAGCCTGCAGGGACAATGCAACCTTTACCCATATCACAGTGGAAGTGGGACCATGTGACCATGGACTTTGTTGTTGGCCTACCCAGGACAAGCAAAGGACATGATTCCATTTGGGTAATTGTTGATAGGTTGACTAAGACAGCACATTTCTTACCTGTCAAAATAACCTATTCTGCTGAAAGGTTATCAGAGTTGTATGTTCAAGAGATAGTGCGTTTGCACGGAGTTCCTGTCACAATATTTTCTGACAGAGGTCCTCAGTTTACAAGTCGTTTTTGGGAACAGTTGCACAGAGCCTTAGGCACCAAGCTAAGGTTTAGTACGGCCTTTCATCCACAGACTGATGGACAGTCGGAACGGACCATACAAACCTTAGAAGACCTGTTGCGAGCATGTGTTCTCTAGTTCACCGGAAGTTGGAATCTAAACCTAAGCTTGATAGAGTTTGCCTATAACAATAGCTATCAGCATAGTATTGATATGGCACCTTATGAAGCCTTATATGGTAGACGTTGTAGATCACCCTTGTGTTGGTTTGAGACTGGTGAGCACCAGTTGTTAGGTCCTGACCTGGTGCAGCAAACCACGGAAAAGATTAAAGTTATACAACATAAGATTAAGACTGCTCAGGATAGGCAGAAATCTTATGCTGACAAACGTCGTAGACCCTTAGAGTTCCAGGTTGGAGACAAAGTGTATCTTAAGGTCTCACCTTGGAAAGGGGTCCTTCGTTTTGGAAGAAAAGGGAAGTTAGCTCCTAGATATATGGGGCCTTATCCAATCATTGAACGGATTGGAAAGGTAGCATATAAACTAGAGCTTCCCCCAGAATTACAGAGGTTACATCCGGTGTTTCACATTTCTATGTTGAAGAAATGTCACCCAGACACCGAGTCAGTTCTACAACCTATGGAGGTAGAATTGAATGATGACATATCCTATGAGGAGGGACCAGTGTCAATCCTTGATAAATGAATTAAAAAGTTAAAGAAGAAAGATATAAGTCTTGTGAAAGTCCTCTGGAACCATCGTGGTGTTGAAGAAGCCACTTGGGAGTTAGAGGATGAGATGAAAAGGAAGTATCCTGCCCTTTTCTCGTAGTATGTTTTATCGATTTCGGGGACGAAATCCTTGTAAGGGGTGGATAATTTGTAACATCCCTGACCTGGGTTATGAGTTAACCCTAGGTATTTTTGCCTAAATATGTGAATAAATCTTTGTGATTAACTCTGAGCATGTAATTAAGTTTCTCAGAAAAGTATATTTCAGTATTTGCTCCTTTTTATTTAAAGTTGTAGCATTGTTTTGATATACAGGGACCTATGTGCAATTTACCCAGTTAAAAGGGTTAGTTTGCAATTTTCACATGTTGAGATGTTCCTCTAATGATGAGACATCATGAGAATCTTTTTGGTAAAGTTTGAGGGATTTCCCAAGCTAGGGCACCAAGGTGCAGCTGTGGAAGCAATCCCAGTGCTTGAAACCTTAAATTGGGGTAAAATGCAATTTACCCAAATTAAGGGATACAAATTGTGAAATATGTCATCTAATGTATCTTTTTAGACTTTTGCCATCATTTAGAGAAGAAATGATGAGGAGGTCACCTCAATTGAGTTATCAAGTTATGAAATATGCCTTGTGATTGAATAATCAGGGTATATGTGTAATATCTCTTTATGTATGTACCTCATTATTAGCTTGCTCTCCTTTACCTTCTTTTCTTAAGACCTTAAGAGAAGGTTTGTCCTTAGAATAAAGAGGAAGGGACGATCAAGTAAAGAAGGAGGGACCTAGTTGGAATTATGGACAACTTATGAACTAATGTTGAAAATCCTACCCTATGTATATAAGCTCTCCTTCCCTTAGTTGCAAGGGAACTTACCCTTCGTTCCCTTACTGTTTCATTTCACCAAAGACGACCAAGGACTGCCTTGGAGCTAAGGAGGACGAACAAGGGGTGCAAGGTAGGTTTAAACCCCTCTTCTTGCCTAATTCCATGGTTAGAACTCGAATTCAAGGTCATCTTCATGGCTAACTCTTGAAACCCTACCTTTCTAGCCGTCTCTTTTCATCCTTCCTTGGAGCTTTCACCTTGGCCAACCTGTAAGAACTCAAGGACGCCATTAGAGCTTGGAGCTTGAAATCTTGGAGCTCAAGAAGCAAGCTTTAGGCGGGTTTTATAACTCTAAACCCATGCTTTACTATGTGCATCTTTATATGCGTTTTGATGATAGCTCTTAGTGTTTCCCTACTTTTCCCTGCTATTTTGCAAACAAACTCGTGGGATACCTGTACTGTTCTTGAGCTAGAAGATAAAGGCGTGATTTCCAAGAAAGACCCACCGCTTTTCTTTTCCTTAAACGGTCCTAACAGTTTTCTCTCTCGGACTCAAGACCGCGAGGTGAGCAAACGGTCTCGAGACCGCGACAGGGCAAACGGTCTCAAGACCGTTTGGCCCCGTTGACCGAGCGTGGACCGTATAATAAATCTGTTCCTAATTATATAGGCTAATTACCCTCAAAATTTGGGAGACTAACTCCAAAGGAATCGGGAGATATGACCTTTTTAAGTCACAACTTTAAATGAATTAACTGCTGATTTTCAAACGGTCTGAAATTTCCTTTTTGGGTAAACGGTCTCAAGACCGTGTAAGGTCGTTGACTAAGCGTTGACCGTATGAGATTACTGTTCAAATTATGTTAATTAACAACTCACCAAGTTTGATGGTCTAATTCCAAACGGGCTAAGAGTTGAAGGGTGCATACTAGGGCTAACCCTAGGTAAAATCAGTACTGAAATTATGGTGACCGAATTAGGGTTTTTAGGGTTGATTGACCTAAACGGTCTCAAGACCGTTTAGGGGTCACCAAACGGTCTCAAGACCGCGAGGGCAATCAACCAAGACCGTTTGGAGGTCTGGGGTCAAGATTTTTTGACCAATTGAAGGTACTTTTACACCAATTTACATTACAATTAAATATTGATATAATCATCAACTCAATTTGTTCAGCCTTGATGAATTTCCACTAGAATCCAAAAATTTGATGGGCAAACGGTCTCAAGACCGTTTGGAACTCATCCAAACGGTCTCAAGACCGAGAGGACAATCACCCAAGACCGTTTGAAGGTCTAGGGTTGAGTAATTTGACCAATTGAGGACCCAATCGCAAATAAGTTATCAATTTAATCAAAATTCTGTTTTGTGGGTCAATCATGGCTCAACCCCTATCAAATCACCTTATACTTTGATAAAATCTTGGGCAAACGGTCTCAAGACCATGTGGGGTCCACCCACATGACCTCAAGACCGTTTGGGCCAAGTTTGGGCCCAATTGGAGCTCAATTGAAGAGTTCAACCTTGTGTTGATGCACATTGTTGAGTGTTGATGGGAGAACATTGATAGACCCTAATTGAATCGATTTCAATCCTACTTGGTCAACAATTGAGGGTCAATTGGTTGACCAATTGGTCAAGCATAATCTTGATTAACCCAATACATAAGTGGTCAACATAGATTGGACCTTTTGAAGGCTTCAACATCGTTTGACATTAGTGGTTGCACCTTTGAGCCTTGTTGAAGGACCAAGTGGCTGAGACCATGAGAGCCTCGCGGTCTCAAGACCGTGAGAGGGCTCGCGGTCTCAAGACTGTGAGGGGGCTCACGGTCTCAAGACCGAGAGGAGGCTCGCGGTCTCAAGACCGCGAAGGGCCTCGCGGTCCTGAGGTCAAAGAAGGGCAAACGGTCTTCATGACCCTCGCGGTCTCAACATTAACTTGAACCAATGGGAGGCTTCGTGTTCTTGAACCCTTAAAGGGGGCTTGCGGTCTTGGACCTAGAAGGAGGCTCGCGGTCTTGGAAAGTCAAAATGGGCAAACGGTCAACACTTCCAACCGATCTCAATTCAATTAATGATTAATGATTGAAATTAATCAATGTGATTCAAGGTTGACCACATTCAATCTTTTGATGATGTAAATGGTTCAATGTTGCTCAAATCAAACCCTAATGACAACCTAGGATATTAAGGGGTTATTTGACTAAGGTTTTGACCATAATGATGATCAATGGGGTGAATTACCAATATACCCCTGAAGGGTCAATTAAGTTATACCTTGCTCAATTCAAACCCTAATTACATGAGAATGATGCTTTTAGTCATAATGACTCTGTCTAACTTGATCTAGTCTAATGTTATCATCAACCATTAGTATGATGAAAGAGAGAGTACTCTAGAGAGAGAAATTACCCTAGAGAGAGAAAGTAACTCTAATCACATAATGGTGATACTTTTGGCTATGGTAGCCTATGATGACTCAATCCAACCTGTTTTGGAGTGATGTTGACATCACCTAGCATTATGATGAGAGAGAAAGTACTTCTAGAAAGAGAAAGTACTTCTAGAGAGAGAAGGTACCAATTTTAAGTGGAAACTCAAGTAAAGCATCTCCAATGCACATAAGAGAGCATAACTAGGGTATGGTCTACCCGTGTGAGGTCATAGAAATCCTAATTATAATAAATGATGAACTCTTAACTAATCTAAGAGCATCAATGAAGATGTTACTCATACATGATGATGTTATGAGTTTAATTCACCTTGATGTGAATAGTAAACCCTAATTCAAGGGTGATGACATGTAATGTGAATAGTAAACCCTAATTCAAGGGTAATGGCATGCTTTTGAGCAATAAACTCTATTTGATTTAAATTAAAGATTTAACTCTTATGACAAGAGTAGGAAGTACATTCCTTATTATTGCATTACCTTTATCAGATGTATTAACCATGCAGGTTCTGATATGAAGGTAATCATATCCAGGTATGGATGTTGATGTTATATTCATTAAAGGCATGTTGTTAGCCTTATGAATAAGTAAAGTAATCTGATGCCTTGCCAGTGGCATCTTATGCTGATAATGGGCTATGAGAGCCATGAATACCATCAAGGTCATGCCTTAGGGATGACTTGTGATGAGGATAATGATAAATGATGATTGATATAAGTTAGGCATGTTACATTTAGTATTCTTCTTTTATAGCTGCTATGCTACTGTTATTGTTTGAAGAACAATGTATGCTGTTAAAGAATATTGAATGTACCTAACTAATCAAGTATAATGTAGAGCCCTGATCATAGATCCATCATTGTCAGAAATTAAGTGATGGTGAAATAGGTTTTCCTTAGGGAACTCCTGGAGCACATACTTTTGAGTATGTGGGGTACATGGATGTGTAGAACCTTACATCCTAGTGTAGGAAAGTGATGTAGATGTGGAATCCATCCATCCTTCACTATAGTTCCATACCGTATCAGTGGTAGGTAAACATGAAACCTCCTGATGACGAAGAAAGCACAGATATCCGTATCAGTGGTAGGTAAATATGAAACCTCCTGATGACGAAGAGAGTACAGAACGCCACTGTGACTCTAGAATAGCGAAGGACCAGTTTACCCTGGTGAGCTATAGTAGTAGAGACACGAGATGTCCTACAAGTGATCCTCTTACTGACTGAGGAAGGTGAAGGTCATGAGAATCCGGCTCTCTTAATGACCTATGTATGATACTGATGCGGCTTCTCAGCGATCAGTTGGAGTATGAGTGGTAAGCCTCATCTCCACAGGGCATAATGTTGTTTGTAAAACATAATTAACCATGTAGTATAACTTGTTAGAGATGACTCCAAGTTAGTTGATTGATGTTACAGTGCAATAATGTTGATATTCTCCATATCTCCTAAATTGTAGAGATCTTGTTATACCTGCAACTGTTATAGAATGCTTTGAAGGCTTTACTGTTTAAAATAATCTTTGATGTTATAATAAAGCTTCTGGCGAAGAGTTATAACTCTCGCTGGGACAATTATGTATAATTGTCTCACCCCGTAGGCTTCAACTTTTTAGGTGGACGTCGGAGACGAAGGAACCAGCCTACAGGTGACCAGTCTCAGCAGCAGCAGCACCAGGGGCAGCAGTAATCTTAGGTGGAGATTTGTCCTGCCATGTGGTGTAGTTAGAGTCAGTCCTATGTGTCCTCTGTACTCTCAGGTCTTGGAGTCTTGTGTTATGTGATCTTGAGATTTTGTATCTTGATGTATATAATTACTCAAGAAGTAATTATCCTGAGATGTAAACAGTTACCTCTCTTTATGAAAGGAGTTCTTATGGATACAAGTTCTTATCTCGAAAAGTTTTAATTTCTCGTGATTTTTGTCTTCCGCTGATTACCGATTCGCTTCCGCTAAGTTTTAATCGTGTTTATGTCATGGTTTGGAGATCAGAGCCCACAATGACTTTCAAGCAAAAGAAATATTATCATATCATTTCAATGTTATAAATCATGACACATGGTAGGTATACCAAGAATACTACAAGTAATGTATAAATAAAGGTAGTTATTAGTACTCATTTTCGAGCTATAATACTGCAATACTCATCAGTAGATTAAATTGATTCAATTTTCTACAGAGCTACTTATTATGTAATAGAAACACTTCTAAATTGCACATGTATCTAAAAAAGTTGTTCTATTTTTGTGTAATCTACAGGTTCAGTGCATGGAAACTCAACAAGAACCCATGACAGGATAATCCAAACATATCTGTTTGATGAGTTTCAAGCAAAACAAATATTGTCATAGCATTTAAAAGTTATAAATCGTGAAACATGGTAAGAAATATTATGATTATATATTAATATCACAAACGTAAAGCAAGTGTGCGGTCGTCAAGTAAGAAAGAAATTTGAACTGCAAGTTGTTGAAATAGAGGAAGTTGGGTCACTGAAAACTATTACTAGCTATAATAATCAAGTAGGTCGACAAAATGTTTAATTTTAGTGCACTAGGATTTTTTTAGTGCACTCGTGAACCTATGCTTATGCAAGAAAATCATCAAAAGATGTGTCTTTCAACCACAAATCATATGTCAGAAAAAATTATGGTGATCAATTAGACTCAATGTAATTCAATCATTGTGTGGAATCCAAAATAATAATCATTTATTAAAGATTATCTCTTCCTAGTCGAAACTGATTCCATTTTTTACAGACCTAGATATTCTATAACAGAAACACTACTAAATTGCACATGTAAGTAAAAAAAATGTTCTATTTCAGTGTAATCTACAGGTTCAATGCATGGAAACTCAACAAGAACCCATGATAGGATAATCCAAACATATTTGTTTGATGAGTTTCAAGCAAAAGAAATATTATCATAGCATTTAAAAGTTATAAATCATGAAACATGGTACGTATACCAATAATACTACAAGTAATGTATAACTAAAGCTAGTTATAAGTACTCTTTATCATTTTATTATTCCCTAGATGCACATAATCATTTATTACAATTAATTTTTTGACAATAAAATCATTTTGGGATACTTGTGGGTACTAGATAAAGGTTATCTCTTCCTAGTCCAAATTATCTCCATATAGCAAGCAACAAGAAATGAAAAAAGCATAAGAACGGGAGAGAAAGAAGGAACTTTGGGGTAGATATCAAGAAAAAAGGTTCTATTATTCCCTGACCTCCTCTCTGACCGTATTCAAACATGAATAATGAGATGGATATATTTGCTCCTATCCATGACAAACATTGCTTAAACTATGTGAGATTCATCGACTGATAAAATGTGACTGTCATACACAACGATTAACTTGTTTGGAACCAATGTCGGCTGAATAAATACACAAATTAATGACCAATCCACCTCAGAAATGTCTTCCCTAACCGACATCACAAACAAAGCATCGGCTACCCTATTTCGTGACCAACCTTAGCAGGAAGGGGCGACAAAGAAGAAGCACAGTGGAATCCTGACTCTGTATAGCGTCACCGGAGCACCAGGGAGGAGAACCACCAGACTTCAGCAACGGATGAGGCTCAACTTCCGCGAACAGCTCCTCCAACAAGCGAATGTGGAAGTGGAGAACCTCGCAGAAGAACGACAAGAATAAGAAGGCACACAGACACATACACTTGTTGGTAGGGTTTCTTCTTGACTTGGCTGACCTAGGGCATTTGTTGTGCATCGACAAGACAAATCACGGAGAAGGTAGGTAATACAGAAGAGCAGAGCAGACCAGGGCATGGGTATCTTGCTTTTGAGGGAGATAGCCGCCCAGGTAGACCGGCGGTGGCAGACGAGAGCATT
Source organism: Alisma plantago-aquatica (assembly GCA_963693085.1). Classification (NCBI taxonomy): domain Eukaryota; kingdom Viridiplantae; phylum Streptophyta; class Magnoliopsida; order Alismatales; family Alismataceae; genus Alisma; species Alisma plantago-aquatica. The sequence continues at coordinate 1,335,303,313 of OY856411.1, read as the reverse complement.
GATTCTCCATCTCCGCGCGGACGCTTCGCCCGATGACGCATGTCATCCATCCATTCGTGATCCGCGACCTACTTAAGGTAGCAGCCTTCGCCGCCTTCGCCTTTACTTCTCTCACGGATCAACAGTAGGAAAGATGTGCGACTGTACCGCAGCATCGCGAGGGAGAGGAGGGTTAGGGCGAGAGGGAGAGAGGGGCACGCGAGAGATCGGGGTCGGGGGGGAGGCTAGTGTCGAGGCCAAACCGGACTGAGATCCCTAATCCTGCCTCGAGCGGGACTGGCTTAAACCGGATAACGGGATTCCGTAATCCCAAAACGGGGTTCTCACTCGCTTGCCTGCCAAACGGCTTTGACGCCCAATGCGGTCCGGGTTTTGCAGACCTGGTGCAAAACGACAACGCCTAATCCGGACCCAGTCCGTTCCCAAGCAGGGGCTAAGGGACCGATGGAAACTGTTGTGGAAGATCACATGTAGATTCAATGTGTACGAACTCAACAAAGGTCACTTTGTTATACAACTTTCCTATCCTAGGGACTACGAGACAGCTCTCACAGGAGGTCTTTTCGGGTGCAACGTCATCGTCTGGGAATGGTACCCCACTTTCTTGCCAATGGATGATTACGCCTAAGTTGATAGTCTCATGGGTTCGTATTGTCGATCTAACCCTACATCTTTATGTACCAACGATGTTTGAGTACATCGGATTGGCTTTGGGGAGAGGCTCATAAAGGTGGATTCGCATACGGCCAGTAGGACTCGCAGTAAGTTTGCCAGGCTGGCGCTGGAGCTGGACACAGAGAGGCCTCTTACTTGGTCTATCCTTATTAATGGGGTGGAATATGAAGTTATATATGAAGGACTGTCGTGTGGTAGAGAAGGGCACACTTGCAAACAATGTAGAGAAGCAGAATGTGCACACCGGGGGATCATCGATCGAGGAGGACAAAGAGGATCAGAGGGGGGAAGATACAGGGGAATACTACTCTGAGGCCCAGTTTGGTTGGGCTGCGTTCCAGCGCTTGCAGTTCCAAGTCATCACGATTTTCAACTCCAACTGTTTGGTTTCTCGCGGTTGCAACACACAGTAGGAAAGACAACCACACGGCTATGTACAATTATGCAGCAAAAGCAGGAAAATGAACCGCCCCCTTTTTCTGCGCGGTTGGTTTTCACACCTGTGCAGCACTGGGCTGTTGCACTGGCGCGTCTCTACTAGTAGGTCATTAATAACAAGTTTTCACGTAACTGCATACTTAAACAGCTTCCAACCAAACGTAATAGATTAAAGAAGTTGAGTTGAAGTTACCAGCAACCAAACGGTTGAAGGTGTGGTTACAATTCCTGTTTTGCATTTCCGGTTTTTAAAATCATACAGTGTGTTGCAACTGTTTGCAACCAGACGAGCCCTGATAACAGTTGGCAAACGCAGACGTGGGAAAAAGCAAGTACATGAGACACCACAGAGTGCACAACGGGCAACGAGCAACATATTTGCTGATCTAGAATAAGAAGATGTCAAGGAAGGGGAGAAGGAGGGGGAACAACCTACAGTCCCTATGGAGTCGGGGTCTAATCTGTCTCACCCTACAAAAATTTGGAGGAAAAAGAAATCCACTGCAAAAGACAATAAAGAAGGCCATACAAGGGAAGCTTTCGGTGATATTACGAATAATTAAGGCAGATAACAACGTGTCTTCTCTGAAGGAAGGGCAGCCAAGCGGGAATACCGCGACATACAGGAAGAAAAACGTGCACACAGTGGTGAACCCAGAAGTCCATGAGGTAATTGAAGTATTGTTGTTAACGATGAAAATGCCTTAATGCAATATGAGAAGAAGGAGAATCGAGAAACTCTGGACTTCAAGACTCATGAGGTACGTACCAGGAACGCAAGAGGTGATCCCTGCTAAATTATCGAACACAGAGTGTTCTATGTTAGGGAGAAAATCTAAAAGCAGCAGTACAAGGATGAAAAGGAAAGGTACTGTAAAGTACTCCATCACTCCACCAGAGTTGAGACGTAGGAATCCGCGTCGTATAACTCTGGAGTTGAATGGAACACACACGAGATAGGAGAGGAAGGTAAATGCTGGAGAAGTGGTCATGGAGGGTCCTGACAACTGAGACGAGGCAGTTGTTAACGAGGATCTGGTAGAAGAAGGAACTGCTGTGGAAAAGGCAGCCCAGTAGCCCCTCAGTTGCATATACTTTATAGAACTCCAATGCAAGATCTTATGTGTTGGAACGTGAGAGGAATTGCGAATGATGAAACTTGTAATACACAGAGAGTTCATGAATACTAGCAAACCGCAAGTAGTAGCTGTGCTTGAGCCCCGCATCAGTGGCCAGAATGCCATTAACACCATCAAAAGGCTAGGTTTCAAGAGATCTCATAGAGTCAAAGCCAGGAGGTGGCATATATCTGGGTAGGATGGAATGAGTCCTGCAAACTTGATATCATCAATAGTCATCGCCAGTTTGTCACATGCAGGTTGAACGACAAATGGTTTGTGACATTTGCGTATGCGAGCCTGCATGGTTCTATCCGAAATTTGCTGTGGAAACATCTGATAGATACATGAGCCGTGGATATATAGTGCTTGGAGATTTGGAACCAAATGGGAAAGTTCGGAGTGACATCTCATGCAAATGTAGCAAACCAGTTCAAGTGATACCCTCATGGAGGCTGGCCCCACCGAACTTGGATTTTCAGGAAGGAGATTCACCAACAAGCATGGGATGCTTCAAGAACGTTTAGATAGAGCTGTTGGTTGCTAATGAAAAATTTATATAAAGCAAGGTGGCAGCAGGCGTTTTGTGACTCGGTGATCAGGTCCATCCGTGCCTAACATCCCGGTCCCATGCACTTGCACGATCCGCAAATAAATCACACGTACTCAACATGGACTCATTCCAGTTGGTGGATGCGGAAAGATAGGAGTTGTGGCAGGTTGTTAGCCATTTGTTATGCCCATGAGACCCCAACGTGTGGGAGTGCTGGAGAACCAAAGAGTATATAATTGTACTCACCGTGACCGGAAAGGGCCAGACTCTCATACCGGAAACGAGATTCTTATCTAATACATTACTTCACGCCTCCTGCCATCTCAACGAGTAGCAACTGGAGGTGAAGGAAACAAAACTCGATCCTTTTACAGATACTAGTGAACGCACACGTGCCTATTGAACATATTTATTTTACATTAAATTAAAAAAAAAATTCCAAAAAGATAATGATAATCTCATAACTGCTAAAAAGGATAATGGTCATTTTATCATAAATAAAAAAAAAATATAAAATTAAACAAATATAAAAAGGAATACGTGGTGAGAGAGGAAGGGAAGCGTGGAGTTAGGGTGGATTTGTTTGACTCGAAGAGAGGGAAGGAGTTTGTTAAGAAATAGAGTAAATTTTGGTGTGGGAGGAGAGTATGTGGTTTGAAGGTGAGGAGTGGGGAGAGCGTGTGTATAGAGGGGGGTGGGATAGTTGAGGAAGGAAGAGAGATGGGGTTGGAGAACGTGAAGTTGTTGGGTGGAGGGAATGTGAGGTGGTTTTGGAAGGAGAGAGAAATTAGGATAAAAACGGAACAAAATAGAGAAAAAACGTCAAAAGAGAGAGGGTCAAGGAGAATGCATGGATTTTGAATCTTTGCTTCTGATTTGTTGGAATTATTTTTCGGAAAAGAAAATGACATCGGATGTAATTTAAACAACAAACTCGCTCTTTTTATAGTAGTATAGACTAGTAAACGCACACGTGCACATTCACGTGACATATAAAATTTGTTAGAATTGTGGGGGGAGAGGACTCGTCCGTGAAAGGGTCTCTACGGTAAAAGATATTTGTGTTGGTTGTTTGAAATGAGAGAATCAAAAAACGTTACAGAAATATCACTCGGGCATCCTGGCACGCGGAGAAAGAGTTTAGCAAAATGCTCCGGCCGGCCGGAGTGGAACACGAAACTTCCTTTCGAGAGGGCCTTGCTTTTAGCGAAGCCTAATAAGATCATTCAATGGGAAAGAAATGAATCGTATAAGAAGAGACGAGTAAGGAGCGGCTTATGCGCAACATTGACCAGCTGCAGACGAACCTGGATTTTCAATATGATCCAATTTCGGAGAAGATGTGTATTGATATGCAAGCGGAGTTGGATGTGATGATTCTTAAGAAAGAAGAGGAGGATTGGAGGCAGCGGGCACATATCAACTGACTTTTTATCATGCCTGGTTAAACCAACGAAGAAGGAGTAACCTTATTACTGCAATAAAAAATGAAGAGAATGAATGGATTACCGAGGATGTATGCCTCATGAATTAAACATTTCAGGGTGGTATGGACTGATCCGGGAGTAGAGATGCACACTTTCATCAACAGAGTGCCGGGGAGGTTCCAACAATTGACGCAGACACAAAAAAAGCTTATCGCCGAACCACCCAATATCGGTGAGGTCCCGGTGAGGTTCTGAGGGTTCTTTAAACCCCCAATAAGGCAGCAGGTCCGAAAGGGTGAGTGCGATGTTTCTGCAGAAGGAATGGAATACCGTGGGTGATTCTGTGATGAAGACAGTGATATCGGCCATTGCTGGATCACCACTTAGTCCAAAGCTGTGCAATGCATCCATTGTTCTGATTCCTAAGGTACCAAGGCCTGAAAAATGTGGGCAACTTTGCCCTATCTCGTTGAACAATATTATACTCAAACTCATTTGCAAGCTGGTAGTAGAGAGACTAAAATTGTAGTTGCCGATCCCTGAAAACAATGAAACACACACGATAGTGGAAGAACACTCCGGTGTTTTTTTGGTGCGGCTAATGGCGCAACGTTTTCTGTTTTATTGCTAAACTTAAATACAAGTGCGCTATGCGCGTTGTTCGTGTCATCCCACGATCCGCAAGCGAACCGGTCCGCTACTAACAAGGCTAACATTCTTCCCCCTAAGCTTGATGTCCTGAGATCCTTGACGCCGAGCCTCTCTAGCATTTGAATAAACTTGTTTCGCCCCAGAGCCTTGGTCAGAATATCCGCAAGCTGCTCATCAGTCCCGACGTGGTCGACGTCAGCCTGTCCGGCTTCAATGCAACTGCGAATGAAATGGAACTTGATATCCATGTGCTTACTCTCCAATCATGATGAACCGGATTTTTGCACTCGCAGATTTGTTATCCACCAGCAGCTTAAACTTGCTCGGTGTCCGTCCAGCGAGCTCTCCCAGGAGACGACTCAGCCAGACGCCTTGGCATGCCGCGACTACCGCCGCGATGTATTCAACTTCGCATCAAGATTGGGCAATCACCCTGTGCTTCTGCGACAGCCAACTGACGATGTTCTTGTCGAGGAAGAAGACAACGCCAATAGTGCTTTTCCTGTCGTCCAGATCACCAGCTAGATCACTGTCGTTGTAGCCAACCAACACCGGATCACCCTTGCCTTGCTTGTAGCTGCACCCGTATCCAATGGTACCCTTCACGTACCGGAGGATTTGCTTGATCGCTGCCCAATGATGCGTGCTTGGTTTCTCCATGTAGTGGCTAGCAATCCCGACAGCGTGAGCTATGTCCGGCCGAGTGTTGACAAGATAGTGTAGACTTTCCATCGCACTCCGATACAGTGTTGCATCAACCGTTGTACCATCATCTTCTTTGCGAAGCTTCAACCTGCACTCCATAGGCGTATACAGGCATTGCAAGCACCCATGCCGGCGGTTTCTAGAATCGTAATTGCGTAGCTCCTTTGACTCAGCGTGATCTCACCATATTTCTGCTTGGCCTCGATCCCCAGATAGTAGCTCAAGGGACCAAGATCGCTCATCTTGAACAGCTTCTTCATCTGCTCCTAAGATCGCTCATCCAACTTGGCATACCACACTCTTGGAGCTTGACGTAACCCGTAGAGGGCCTTGCGTAGTTTCAATACTGCATATTCTTTGCCAGCTACGAATGTACCCCGACGGTGAGATCGCCAGGAACGCGGACTTGACGTCCATATGGTACCCCTGCCAGCCAGAGTGTGCGGTGAGAGCTAGCAGGAGGCGCACCGTCTCCATCCTCGCCACCGGCACAAAAACTTCCTCGAAATCCATGCCTTGTCGCTGGGAGTAGCCTTTAGCGACGAGCCTCGCCTTGTGCTGCACAATGTTGCCGTCGGAGTCCTTTTTTACCTTGAACACCCACTTGAGCCCTATGGCTCGATGACTGCTTGGGAGTGTCGTCAGCTGCCAAGTGTCGTTGTCGACAATCGCCGCCATCTCTTCATTCATTGCTGCCTTCCACGCCTGATCTGCAAGTGCCTCGTGCACACTTCTCGGCTCCTCAGCAGTGAGCAGACAAAGACCAGCTTGTCCTACCTCATCTTCATCGGTGTCGTCGTAGAAGTCAGCTAGACGCCGATAGCGATGAACCGGTGTCGAGTTCGTGTCCAAGTTGTCATCATGGCTGGGCGGCGTTGTCTAGTTAATGCCTGGAACCACCGCACTCGCCGACGTGTGCGGCGTGCCTTCCGCCGGCGATGGAGTGGACAAAGTCAACGACGTCCCTGACGGTTGTGGCGACGCTGGTGTCCGTAGCGAGCCCGACGCGTGCACCATATCCGACATCACACCATGACCTGCACCGGTGATCACAGACCCGTTCTCGGTGGTGTATGTCACTGTGAACATGCCAGCCGAGCCGCCTCCGATGCCGGTTTTCGCCGCCTCCCAGTTCCACGGTCTGCCTTCCTCGAAGACCACGTCGTGCATGACCTGCAGCTTCTTTGCCACTGGATTGTACACGCCGTATGACTTGCCCTCGTAGCCCACCATCACCACGGGAGTTGACCTGTCAGACAACTTAGTAATACCTGGACCCAATTTCTTGACATGAGCCACACACCCAAACACACACAGGTGTTGGACGGAAGGCTTTCGCTTATGCCACGCCTGGTACGACATGATGCCCTTAAGGCTTCTTGTCGGCGAGTGATTCAGCACGTAGACGGCGGCCTTGACCGCCTCTCCCCCGAACACCAGCGGCACTGCCATGGATTTGAGCATGCATCGGGCCATCTCCACCACTATTTGGTTGCGCCTTTCCACTACAGTACTCACAAAACTGGATGGAGTTGAACTCCCCGCCACGATCAGAGTGAAAAGCTCACATCTTGTATCTCCCTTCCACCTCAGCGGCATTCTTGATCTTCTTGAAGTGTGCAAATGCTTCGTCCTTTATCTTTATGACTTCCAGCCACATATAGCGACTATAATCATCAATGACAAGGAGAAAGTATATGTTACCTGCTGGAGTCGGTGGCATGATCGGTCCGCAAAGATCAATGTGGATGAGGTTGAGTCCATGCTCCGCACGGTATGACGAGGCCTGCGAAAATGGAAGCTGATGCTGCTTCCTGATTGCGCAGCCGTCACAAAACTCCTCCACTCGCTCGATGTTGGGGATGTCGTCGACCATCTTCTTATGTGACAGGGCTCGCAAGGCGCGAAAGTGCAGATGCCAAAATCGGGCTTTCCACCTCCATGCCACATCATCGGTCTTCATCAGCAAGCAAACGGGCACGGCGAGGTTCAGGATGAGAGTTTATTGCCTGTTTCTTGTACGCCTCACGCGCGCCAACACCTTCTGCTCCGGATAAAAAATAGTGAGGATGCTACCGTCGATGTCGATCTTGCATCTGCCTTCATCCAACTGACCAAGCGAGATAATATTGTTGTGAAGGTTCGGTATGAAGTATACCTCAGTCAAGACTCGCTGGTCCCCAGTGATGCAGGTGAACAAGACGGTTCCTTTTCTGCGGATGGCGACGAGCGAGCCATCACCGAATTTAATAGTGTCGTGTACCGTCTCGTCCAGTGTGCTAAACATCTACCGCCCGCTCGTCATATGGCTGCTTGCGTCGGTATCCAGATACCAAACGCCGTCCTCGCCTCCTTTGGAAACACCTTTTCTTCGTTGAGGAAGACGACCTATGGTGCGACGTTGTCAATGACCACGGCTGTGCACTCCTGCACCATGAGCAGGGCAAGCTCCTCGTGCTCCTCGCCCCACATCAGGTTCTCTCACTGCTACTGCTCCTCATCGCGCAGCCTCTTCCTGCATTCCTTCTTCCAGTTCCCTTCAAGGCCACAGTAGCGGCAACGCCCATTCTTTTTCTTGTCACGTGTTGGTTATTTACACTAATGAGTTTCAATCATAAGAATGATATTTTACTCAACTAGCTATATCCCGCAAGTATACAAGAGTAGCTGTAGCCGAGGTCGAACACAAGGAGCATTGGTTAGTTAGGCGCAAGGGTTATGATTTTCAATAATCTAGATCGTTGTACACAAGATGATTGGATTAGAACAACTAAATTATAGATTTAAAACAAAATAGTAAATTATCACTTAAGAAAGGTTAAGATTCAAATTTGGAAGGATCTTAGACTTGGGATTTCACTATCACATCATAGCTTGTATTAAAATACAAATTTAAACATGTTAATTAATTTGCAAAGGAGGTTTGTAGTCATCACTCGCCTCCCGATGAAGTGATGATGATTTTAACTCCATACATCACTCTCGTGTATGTATTTCATTTCAAATCACAAATCTTGCTCCTCAACATAATCCCAGCCACTCTCGCGGTCAAGGACAAGTTGCCAAAAGAGTAACTCCATACTCTCAAACACATCTTCTCAGATTATGAAAGAAAGCATAAAACATGCAAGTATGATGGCTAATCACACAAACAAGCATTTCAGATCTGAAACAACTCTTGGAACATGCAAGAAACTAACATTTAGTACGAAATTCATATGTTCTTACAAGCTATGACATGGGAGTTACTCTCCCATGCCCAAGAAAAAGAGTCTACTCGTCCATAATGATGTACAACAAAAAATGTGCAGAAATTTCAGAGTTTAACATGGTTTAGAGAAGGAAAAGCTAAGCAATCCCAAGGTGTAACCAAAGAAAGGTAGAATACCAACTTGAGGACGAAATCCCACTTCTACAGGTGCTCCAAACCGAACAAACTTCCCTCCCGAGAAGCTTGGTAGAGTGAAGAAGCTCTGTTGCACCTCCGGAGAAGAAAATGGAGAAAGAAGAGAAGAAGAAATGGACTCATTTGGCAAGAAACCACCTCTTTTCTCCTCCAAATCACCCTCCTCTGCTCTAGGGTTGCTCTGGGACGAGGGAAGTGACACAAATGACCGAGCATAACCGCCCATTCAATTCCCCTTTTGTTTTAAACAAAAACTCATATTTTTCAAATTTCTGAAACTGCCAGGTGCACGCCGTGCACCGTAAGTGCACATCGTGAAACTTTCTAGAAACTTTCAGTTTGCTCCAGAATGTACTGTGCACGGCGTGCGCTGAAGAAATGCACGTTGTGCAACTTTCTAGAAACCTTTAGCTCCTAGGTGCACGACGTGCGTTGAAGAAATGCACGCCGTGCAACTTTCCAAAAACTTTTTGCTCCCAGGTGCACGCCGTGCAACTTTCTAGAAACTTTCAGTCTGCTCGACGCTCCCAGGTGCACAGCGTGCTTTTTCAAGACACGACGTGCACCTGGTCGTTTTGGGCTGTTGTGTATTCTACTCATAATTTTCAGCCTGTAGGTCCGATTTACATGCCGTAAAAAGTAGTATTTGCATAGTTTCAAACCCCAAAACATGTAGATACTTTAGGAGTGATCCAATAAGTGATAATATGATATATTCCTCATCATTTCATTGCAAAATGTAGTACCTACAATCCAAACCATGAGACAAGTAAGAATAGCTAAAGATATAGAATCTAGCATGAATGAGAGTGATAATTGAGTCAAAACAACATGGATATGCAACCAAACATGATCTAAAAGATGGTATGATGTGTGCACGTCAAATCTCCCTAAGCTTAAACCATTACTTGCCCTCAAGCAAAAAGAGCATAGAAACACAAATGAAGAATTGTCAAGTTCATGCATAGATAAAATGAAAAGAAAGATGTGTATAAGACCAAACCAACCATGATCAACATGTTTATACTCATAGCCATCAATTCAACTTAAACACCCAAGAAAGATATTTTTAGTTCAGCAGGGATGGTCATAATTAAATGAATCAATCAATTAAACAACACTAAGTAGAAGTTGGTTGACCAAGCCAAACAATTAGTTGATGTGCAACTCAAACTCTCAACTATTAAGAATACAACTAATGAAAACTTAGTTAAAATAAACAATTTTAGTTGTACTCTCCTTCTTTCTCAAAAGTGATATGATAATGGATTATGGGTTCCGACACTCGGTTGCTAATGTAGGCTTATGCACACGTGGAGTTTCAGTTGGGGTATTTTACCCTCTTTTAAGACATACCACCTAACCATTGTGGCCAGAATGGACTTACACTAGGCTAGCATAATATGTGGGCGGTTTAGCCATCTTTTATGGGGTATAAAGATGAGATAAGTCAAAAGAAATTTTAATTTTTCCAAAACATAGGAGAGTCAACTAAATTGCAACATTAGCTAGATTTCATTCATTAGTTTTGAAAGTTTTTTTTTTCATTGAAGGAGTGGTTGAAAATGCACTAAGAGATTGGCAAGGGCATCCCATATTCTAAATGATGTTGTAAAGTTGATTTACTCACAAAAATTGAAACCATTACATGTTTTAAGCAATCAAGGATGTGAAAGATGAATATTCAGGCTAGAAGCATAAACCAGAGTTAAGCACATGTTGATGGCCAAAAGGTTTCATTTGATTAATGCATGCCTTTTACAATTTCTCCAAATGATATTTCGCATCAAAAGAGGACAATAAGTTAAGCATAGAAGTTCTATCCACATATAAAAGATAAACCTCATATCATACTAGATTTGCCACCAGAAGAGAAGAACTGAAAACAACAACTAAGAAAAAGATGATAAAATGGAAATAAAACTACACTACCAGCCAGTTTCTCTCCCCCTAAGCTTGAAATTTGTAGTGTCATCATTGCATATAACAAACTCAAGAGGATTGTAACCGGATACCTGTCATGGTGAATGATGAAGATGGAGGTCTATTACTTTGATTTGAGGCTGGAAATTGTTGTGCTAAAGATTGATGCCTCCTTGCAAATATGTCCTTGATTTGGGGCAAGCGAAAGCACCTATGAGTTGCAGCAAGAATAGTCTTTTGTACGCCAATACTATTTGTCTTTTCATTCTCCTTTGAAGAATCATCAAAATATGAGCTGGGAAGAGTGTTCTCATTATAAAGAAATGTGTCATCTAGAGTGTGAGGAGGAAAGACATGTGGCTTGCTTGAAGAATCAACATGTAGAGCATGTGTTGTAGCTTTCTCCCCTTTAGTTGTAACTTCATAATCATCATGGGTATCAACATCATCATACTTTAAAGGATATACCTCTATAAGAACTCCATTCTTCAATGTCAACGGCCTGAAATATGTAGGATTCATCTCCGGTGGACTAGGCAAGAAAGGTGGAATTGCTTCTTTGCTAAAAAGAGCTTGCTGGGCAATTTGTTTCTCCAAGATGTGTGCATCAGTGGCAATATTGTCCACCTTAGAAGAGAGTTGGCAAATGTCACCCTTCAGTGATTGTCTTTGTTGATGGAACTCCTCATTTTGTTGCATTTGAGTTGAAATAAATGTTGCAAGCATGGACTCTAATCTAGAAGTTACTTGTGGTTGTTGTGGCTGAATGAAATCCGGGTTCGCATTGCTGCAGAAGTCCAGTGGAGTGTAGCCCATTGGAGAATAAACAGAAGAAGCATAACATGTAGAAGATGAGTGTCTAAGCAACCCATATGCATCACAAATATTGTTGTTTGTTTGAATTAGTTGTGTTCTTAGATTCTCAAACCTTTGTGACAAAGTGTTTAGCCTTGCTGCAATCAAGTCTGTAACACCAACCGTGTGATCTTCCACTTGCATTTCAAAAGTAGTATGTGAAAAGGATGGGTGGTAGCTTGTAGCCAGACTCCATTGAAAATGATTTGCTGCCATATCTTCAATAATAGCATAGGCTTCTCCACAAGATTTTTTCATTAGAGCTCCATTTGTAGCTGCATCAATAGACATCCTTGTATTGTAGAACAAACCATTATAGAAAGATTGCAATAGAAGCCAATTGCTTAGACCATGATGTGGACAAATATGTTGAAGATCTTTGAACCTCTCCCATGCATCACATAAGGTCTCTCCATCCCTTTGAGAATAATTGATGAGTTGAATCATCAGTTGTAAAGTTTTGCTAGGTGGAAAATATCTTGCCAGAAAGACCTTTAGAAGCTCCTCCCAAGTGCCAATTGACTTATTTGGCAAAGTATAGAGACATGCTTTGTCTCTATCTCTAAGAGAGAATGGAAAAAGGATTAGGCATATCCCATCAGTAGGAATGCTATATATCTTTTTGGTGCTTAGCAACTGTAAAAATTTAGTAATGTGGAGGTTTGGATCCTCCATTGGTGCCCCTCCAAAAGCATTCAGCTATAGCAATTGTATGATGGCTGGGATGATAGAAAACTCCTCTGCCTCAAATTTTGAAATATTAATAGGCCCACTCATGTGCATTGCAGTTGTACCAAAGTAGTCCTTAAGAGGAAGGTCATCCTCCTTGTCTAGTTCTTCATGTGGATTCGAAAGATTAGGTGGATGTGGCATAGATGGTGGTGGTGTATGTGGTATGGATGTTGGTGGTGTATATGAGGGTGGTGCATATGAAGGTGATGTGGATGAAGGTGGCATGGGTGAATGTCGTTTGGATGATGGTGACATGGATGATGGTTGTATGGGTTGTGATTCCTCCATACATGTTTGGGTTTCACTCCTTCTTGCTCCATGAGGGATGCAAACAATGTGTTCATTTTCTGAATGTAGAGATATGCACGGTTCAAGGATCTTTTTATGAACACCCCATATGCTCCTGCAAATAAACAAGGTGAGTGAGATACAACAACAAACATGGAAGACACAACAAATTATGATGATCATGATGAATTGTGATTTATGGATATTATGGTGGATATGAAGGTTGTGATCTAGTCTCATTTACTTATCAACAACTCTTACTCTAAAAGGAATACCGATGCTCCCCGGCAACAACGGCGCTAAAAACTTATTGGTTATTTACACTAACGAGTTTCAATCATAAGAATGATCTTTTACTCAACTAGCTATATCCTACAAGTATACGAGACTAGTTGTAGTCGAGGTCGAACACAAGGAGCGTTGGTTAGTTAGGCGCAAGGGTTATGATTTTCAATAATCTAGATCGTTGTACACAAGATGATTGGATTAGAACAACTAAATTATAGATTTAAATCAAAATAGTAAATTATCACTTAAGAAAGGTTAAGATTCAGATTTGGAAGGATCTTAGACTTGGGATTTCACTATCACATCATAGCTTATATTAAAATACGAATTTAAACATGTTAATTAACTTGCAAAGGAGGTTTGTAGTCATCACTCACCTCCCGGAGAAGTGATGATGATTTTAACTCCATACATCATTCTTGTGTATGTATTTCATTTCAAATCACAAACATTTCTCCTCAACATAATCCCAGACACTCTCGCGGTTAAGGACAAGTTGCCAAAAGAGTAACTCCATACTCTCAAACACATCTTCTCAGATTATGAAAGAAAGCATAAAATATGCAAGTATGATGGCCAATCACACAAACAAGCATTTCAGATCTGAAACAACTCTTGGAACATGCAAGAAACTAACATTTAGTACGAAATTCATATGTTCATACAAGCTATGACATGGGAGTTACTCTCCCATGCCCAAGAAAAAGAGTCTACTCGTCCATAATGATGTACAACAGAAAATGCGCAGAAATTTCAGAGTTTAACATGGTTTAGAGAAGGAAAAGCTAAGCGATCCCAAGGTGTAACCAAAAAAAGGTAGAATTCTGACTTGAGGACAAAATCCCACTTCTACAGCTGCTCCAAACTGGACAAACTTCCCTCCCGAGAAGCTTGGTAGAGTGAAGAAGCTCTGCTGCACCTCCAGACTAGAAAATGGAGAAAGAAGAGAAGAAGAAATGGACTCCTTTGGTAAGAGACCACCTCTTCTCTCCTCCAAATCGCCCTCCTCTGCTCTAGGCTTTCTCTGGGACTAGGGAACTCACACAAATGACTGAGCATAACTGCCCATTCAGTTCCCCTTTCGTTTTAAACAAAAACTCATATTTTTTAAATTTTTGAAACTGCTAGGTACACGCCATGCACCGTAAGTGCACGCCATGCAACTTTCCAGAAACTTTCAATTTGCTCTAGAACGCATTGTACACGGCATGCGCTAAAGAAATGCACGCCGTGAAACTTTCCAGAAACCTTTAGCTCCCAGGTGCACGACATGCGCTGAAGAAATGCATGCCGTTCAACTTTCCAGAAATGATTTGCTCCCAGGTGCACGCCGTGCAATTTTCCAGAAACTTTCAATCTGCTCGACGCTCCCAGGTGCACGACGTGCATTTTCAAGACACAACGTGCACCTGGTTGTTCTGCGTTGTTGTGTATTCTGCTCATAACTTTCAGCGCATAGGTCTAATTTACATGCCATAAAAAGTGGTATTTACGTAGTTTCGAACCCCAAAACATGTAGATACTTGAGGAGTGATCCAATAAGTGATAATATGATATATTCCTCATCATTTCATTGCAAAATGTAGTACCTACAATCTAAACCATGAGACAAGTAAGAATAGCTAAAGATATAGAATCTAGCATGAATGAGAGTGATAATTGAGTCAAAACAACATGGATATGCAACCAAACATGATCTAAAAGATGATATTATTTGTGCACATCATCGCGCCAACCACCGGAAGAAGGTTTCTCAGTGCTTAGTGCCTTGGGTTTTCCGTTGTCCTTATTCTTGTTGTCGTCGGTGCCCAAGCTGGCGGAGATGCCTCGCTCGAGACTCCTCTAGCGAGCCGCCCACTCCTCTTTGGTCAGGAGTAGATACCCGCTTGTCGACAAACTATCGTCAAGCTCATAGTCATCCTTGAAAGCCACTAGCCGCCCACACAGCTCTTCAATCGTCATGACCTTGAGATCACACAATGATTGAATTGCCATGGCAATCGCCTTGTACTGCCTCGGCACCACGCGAAGAAATTTTTGGATGGCTTTGTATTCCATAATTGGATCGCCAAGCAGTTGGAGGTCATTCATAATTGTAGTCAAACAAAATGTGAATTCCTTGACTGATTCACCATCCTTGAACTTGAGATCGTCGAATTCACGTCGCCGCGTCCGTGCCCTTGCCTCTTGCACGCGCTCATCTCCGACACGAAGACACTTGATGGTGTCCCAAGAAAGTTTTGTAGTGTCCTTCACCGCCAGTGTCCGCAACAACTCTGGGGGAACACCCTTTAATATTGTGGAGAGGGCGTGGCCGTCCTCGTGGTAGTCATCGGTGCCGTTCTCAATGGTGTCCCACAACACGGATGCCTACAGTTGGACTCTCATAATGAGAGCCCAATCAGCGTAATTTGCACGTGTCAGTTGCATCCACTGACCGCCGCCACCGACGTCTCTCTCAATGACACGCTCAACGACCCGAAGCTCCCCTCTACCGCCAGCACTACTGCCCCCGGGCGGTGTCTCTTCCTTCTTCGACGGATCACCGCTGACCTTATCTTTAGGTTTCGACATCACCAGAACGGATCGAACACCGTACGCCATCAGCTATGGATCGAACACCACAAGCTCTGATACCAATTGTAGTTGTCGATCCCTAAAAACAATGAAACGCACACACGCGATAGTGGAAGAACACTCTGGTTTTTTTTGGTGCTGCTAATGGCACAACATTTTCTGTTATATTGCTAAACTTAAATACAAGTGTTGAATGTAAGATACATGCCGCAATGTGCGTCATTTGTTCCATCCCACGATCCGCTCATCTCGGCCTCTACTGCAACTATGAATGAGAAAATTGTGGCAGGGGAGCAGGAAGCTCATGCCGCTAAACTAGCAGACCAAGTCCACAAGCGAACCCGTCCGCAACTAACTGAAGAAATGTGCAGACATCGAGCAAATGCTAACAAAAATCACACCTTCCTAATTGGATGTCCAGGGAACAAATCAAATTCATCCCAGGTAGGAAGATCACTGACAATATTGTCTTTGTCCAAGAATTGATTTATAAAATGAGAAGAAGCACATGTGCCAAGACTATGTCCATTAAAGTTGACCTTACGAAAGCATATGACTACCTGTCGTGGCAGTTTGTGGAGGACACTCTGGTCCAGTTTGACATGCCTAAAAACATTCACAAGTACATCATGTACTCCATCAATGGGGGTTCTATCTCGATTGCTTGGAAGGGCACCACATCTACGGAATTCAAAGCTAGCAGGGGTCTTTGAAAGGGATACCCACTCTCCCCATATATTTTTGTTTTGTGTCTGGAGAGCCTCAAATGATTTACAATCTAGTTCAAAGAATGCTTTGGATATCGGTGAAGCTAGGGGATGCCGGACCGATGGTATCACATGTGTGTTTCGCAGATGACCTGATTTTGTTTGGAGAGGCTAGTCGAACTCAAATGAACATCATCAAAGAATTTTTGGAAAGGCGTCTGGGCAGACTATTTCAGTCAAGAAGACTAGAGTTTTTTTCTCCAAAAGCATCTCGAGAAGGGAGAGGAGACTAATAGAACACATGAGTGGTTTCCAATCTTCTAGCCCCTATTTGGCCATGGATCACGATCGGATTTCAGATTGTCTTATTATGCCACATCTGTGACATATCAGTAGATCCAGTCGCGATTATGTAGCATTGCGCACATGCACGTTTGGCTGGAAACCCCCATTTCGGGATTCTATAATCCCAAAAGCTGGATTATCTCAATCATGCTAGCAGCAGGATTAGGAATCTCAGTCTGGATTTCACTCTGTCTTTTATGTATTTTGTTTTACATAGCAGACTGAAAAACACAAGTTACGAGGCCAGTCAGATTGGTTTTCCAAATAGGGTCAAACATGAAACCCCAATCCGAATGATCCAGATGACTGGACTAATCCATTCTAATCCAGTCCGAATTTCATAATCCCAGTCTGTTGCCAAACAGAGGCCTAAGGACCAAGGTCGGTACCTAGGAGTCATGATTTTGCACTCTACTGTGAACAAAGATATATACTCTAGCGTCTTATCAAGTGTTAGTAACAAAGGCTATGTTTGGCGATGGACTGGATCGGGATTAGGCCGTGTCGCCTAGCTCTAGGTCAGCCCAATCTGGTCCAGCTTGGGCAAGAAATGTGTTTGGCAACCAACCCATTTTGATCCCCATTTTGGGATAACAGATCCCTTTATCTGGTTTAACTCAGTCCCCCTCGAGGCAGGATTACAATTCTCAGTCTGGTTTGCCCCAACATCACCCTCCCCTGGCCCCCGACCCCGATCCCTCACAACCCTCCCTCTCCCTCTTACCCTAACCTTCTCCTCTCGGTGCTCTCCCTCCTTGTGACGCTTTGCTACAGTCGCCCATCTTCAGAATTGTTGGTCCGTGTGAGAAGTAAAAGCGAAGGCTACTACCTTGAGCAAGTCACAGATGGAGTCCAGTCGTCGTCAGTGTGGAGCATCAATGTTTCCGCCTGCCACCGCCGGTCTACCTGGGAGGCTACCTCCCTCAAAAGCAAGGTACCCATGCCCTGCCCTGCTCTTCTCTACTACCTACTCTGACATTGATTTGTCTTGTCAATGCACAGAAGAAACCCTAGCTTGCCCAAGGCAACAAGAAACCCTAGCAAGTGTCTGTGTGCCTTCTTATTCCTCTCCTTCTGCTGTGAGGTTCTATACTTCCACATACGCCTTTTGGAGGAGCTGTTCGCGGAAGCTGGTCATTGTCCTTTGTTGCTGAACTGTGACAGTTCTCCTCCCTCGTGCTCTGGTGGTCTGGCTCAAACCGACGATTCTGCACTCTGTCATCGTTCTCACCCCCTTCTGCTCTGGTAGGTCATGAATTAGGGTAGAGGGTGCTTTGTTTGTGAGTTCGATTAGGGAAGACGTATAATAATCAGGCATGTGTATCGATTAAGTGGCAAATGAGCTGACATTAGCTGCAAACATTTGAATCATCGTATATGACACTGATTTATTCTACTTCTAGCTACTACTCTTATCTAGAAATGCATCAATTTACCACTATTATGTGTATGTGTGCTAAGTTAGAGCAATATCTAGTAACCCTATAGCAAATAAAAGCAACTAGCATGCCTGATTTTTGAGATTTTTGCCGGTTAGGTTATTCTGAGGATATCAATCTCTGTTAGTAGACCATAATTGGGGAGCAAGTAGCTATTAGTCTTATCCTATATTTCCTTTTTTGTCATTTATTTTTTCCTCACCCTGGTTTCTGTGACTTTATCTTTGTTTTTCTAACATGATTGGGCAGTAATGGCCGTTTACCAATTTGAAAATTGAATAGTTCTTATTTAGGCCAATTGATACATGATATGCATCTTCCTTGATTTTCCATTTCATTATGTGTGTCTGATTGCTGGAGGGAATGAAATGGTTTAAGATTAGGGAATTTGATAAGTGCAACTTTGTATTGCATCTTATATGCTTGATTGAGTGCTTATGTCCAATTGTATCACCCTTAGACGGAAATATATTTCCAATTGTATCAACCTTAGATGGAAATATATGTCCAATTATGATATCTTGTTGATTATTTATTATCCACATGGCTTTAATAGCAGTTCCCATTATTTTGTCATATCTCCCGCTTGGGTAGGCAACAAATCTGATCCCAGGAAAGAACGGTCATAATTTGTGAAGATCAGAGGACATTTGTGATGAACAAAAGATGTTATCGCATGTCCCTAAAAACATATTACGTTTCTCATTTGTTAACCAAGATAAAAATCATTAAAAATTACATGGCATAAAAGTAACTCTAATAGCATTAATTCATTGTCATCTACTAACCTACAGGCCATAGAGTCCATGTCATAATTCCCATTATATATGTACTCATGATCAATGTCCCCCCAATCGATGAACTACACTCCATAAAGTCATTCCATAAAGTCAAATATACAATGTGTAATTTCATAATGGAGTAATAAAGGAAAATTGACATATTTACATCTTATTAAAAGAATTTGACCCTTGTTCAGGTTAAGGATCTAATTCATATCAGAAAAAAAAGATGGTAGATTGTGCCCATATCATAGTAGGAGAATGAAGACATCTCCATGGAACCCTTCTACTATGGATTTGAGCTTTCATTGATTTTACAATCAACTTTCCTCTCTATCTTGCATTTAGAGTTTCCATTATTAATCCTTCAATATATACCATGGATGAACCTAATTTTTGCCTACATTAGCTCACCATGAGCAGGTAGTATCTTTGATTTGGCATGTGGGAGCAGACTCATGGTTATTTCATGCTTATGATTTATTTTAATGAATTAAATGTTGTATTTAAATGTCACTCTTGAGTTTTTGTGATCTTAACTTCATGTGTTGTTGATTGATCACCTATAATACATTTCTTATATCTTTCTATGTATTTTGAGATCGTACATGGATCAATAAGTAAATTTGAATGCATGATATCAATCCATTCTATGATAGTGGTTAGGTAAAGAGGGGAAACAACAAGAGATTTAAAACATGTCTAAATAAATAAGTGTGAGGTCTAGGTTAGGTTAATCCCTACATCTACAGAGTGATGCCTAGAAAAGTTTTTTTCCTATGCAAATGAATATTTTTTTATTGTGTGGTATTTTACCATGAGATATGTGGCTAGGTGAAACCCACTGATCAAGATTTTTCTCTTCATTTAATAAAACACATTAGTCTATGTTTTATTTCTACTTTGTTAAATTGTTTTCAGTTCATGTGAACCACCGATTAATCTTAAAAAAGATCAAGTTTATTGAATTCTTGCGCTTAACAACATTTGACTCCTCATGGAGATGACCTCTATTACATTAATTCTAGAATCTTTTAGGGCAAGTGGTTTGAGTTATAACAGTTATTCAAAATTCATGAAAATATACTAATAGTTTACTGTTATGCATGGTATAAGCTATCAAATTGGCTGAAATTTTTATATTCCTTAATATTTTTTATGTATGCTTGGATATGATGGAAACGATCCCAAAATGATGGATAGAGATGGAAATTCACATATAGTTGAATATTTTAAATAGAATTGTACTAATTCACAACAGAGCAACTGTGGTGCTACCTATATATACATCTAGCTGAATATTTATCTATAAAAATGCTTAGCACGTATCTTCTGCTAGAAACCCTATACAACAGACCACCTGTGGTGCTAGATTTTCAAGCGACTGCACCTTCTTACTTCTTATTTTAGTTTGTTTCCCTATATATGCTTACTTGGCTGTTATTTTGTGACTGGTCTATGAATTACAACACGTAATTGTATGCACATTTGTCCAATCAATTTACACGTTTGAATAGTTTGTTATGGGTTAATCAGTTATCATGTTCTTGGACATGGACAAGCAATCTCAATATGGTTTGATAAGTGGATTCCTCAAGTAGAAACTAGTACTCCCAGGTTTTGCATGAAGTACCTCTTGATCATTTAGATCAAAAAGTTGCATCTATGATTAATATACAAGAAGTAAACAAGGCCCTTGGTGACAGATATGAAAATTGCATTTACCAACTAAGTATGAAGTGTTCCTATAGACAAATTCTCATCAAGTTGTAATGAGAAATGCTAGAAGAGTACAACACCATTTCACTTAGGACTCTAGTTGCACCATCTATTGTGTTAACAACAAATCAAGCTGTGTAACTATAGTATTCCTACCATGGTGTGGAAGAAACTGCCTATGAAACAAGATATTCCAAATTTCTTCAAACTTTCTCTATTGGAATGGTTAAAATCATCTACAAAATCCCCTCTCAAATCTTTATGTATTTTTTAGCAGCTGTTATAACTTGTGGTTATCCAAAAATGACTTTATTTTCAACAATGTTGTTGCTAATCTCTATCAGTTACAATAAACTATTATTTGTATGGCTACATCTATCTCAATAGAATTTCAGCATGAATAGGTACATATATCAATCAATATGGATGCACAGTGACAACTATGGCTGAATCTTCCAAAGGATTAAAATCAATACAGATGCTTCATTCATAGAAACAATCTCATATATGGAAGCAATTACTATATCTCATGAAGGACTTTGGTTGTTTGTATGATCAATGATAGTTTACACAAATTTGGTACTAGAGGCTGAGATATCTGCCATTTACATGGCATTATCTTATGCTAGAGACAAAGATTGGAAGAGAGTAATGATCGAGTATGATAGCAATTTTGACTATCAAGATAATTAACACTAATGGTATTTCTAATCCTCATTTGCTTCATGGTTGGATGCATTCATCAATTGTTGACGTCACAATGGAAAGTTGTCATTGCCAGGACTAGTAGGTTCCAGAATGTCAAAGTAGATTATTTGGCAAAGATGCATCATTCCTATGGGAGTTACATACATTTGTATCCTTCACTACCACCCCTCTAGGGTTTGTACAAGTCATTTAGATGTAACTAATTGTAAACATTGCACATGTTTTTAAAGCATGTTTAATAAGCAAAAATCAGTTTTCCAAAAGAAAAAAGTTATCTTTCAGGTCAGTTAGGATATCAAAGCCTACATAAATTTGGTGGCTTTAAGAATCCAACCATTAAGAATTCAAATATCTGGTTATATTATAGTTTCAGTAGTGGAATCACACTACTTACACTATTAGAAATGTAGGGTAATTCAATGCATTAATTATGATTTAAGAGCAATTAGATTATTGAAATTTAAAGAAAGCCCTTATATCTTAGATATATAAATTAAGGGAACATGTTATGCATGTATCTGGGGTCAAATTCAATTTGAACCACAAATTGTCATTATTTCAAAATTGGGGCTAGGTTTTGAACATTATTTGACAATGATGCAACCCAAGGTATTATTATCATTGTGGTGTGTCATTTGAGAGTTTATTAATATCAAGAAAACAAATTAAATCATATCAGTCATAACAAGTATATATTATCTTCAATTTAGATAACTGAATATATAAAAATCAAAGTAGGTCCTCTCATGGTTTCACCTTAGTAAACATAAAAAAATTGCAAGTAAATATTTCGAATTAGATCTATTTCCAGGATGAAAATTTAGGTTTGGTACAAAGTTTGTTTTTCCTAGGCTAGTAGTCTATAAACTACAAGCGGTGTAAGAGTTGAATAAATTCTTCATACACATTATTAGATCCTTTAGGGACGGATCTAGATCACAATCAATCAAAAACCATATCTCAACCCCACCCTAGACTTGATAAAAATGTCTATGTACCAAATTTTGCCCATAAGTAACAAGTGTGTATGAAATAAACTATGGTTTCCTAGATTTGTGATAACGAAAAACACTATGGTTAAGCTATTTTTAGTTGTATAGTGCAAATGCACATTATTGAGACACGGTAAAGTAAATTTCCCCAACAATACTATAATACAATATTCTATACTTAATCCAGGCATAATGATCGATTTTGAACATGCAACACAAACTACTCGTGATAAAGGAAAACATAGCATGAAGACAAAACAATAATTGATGATCAACAAATCTTGTATATGTTTATGTAGAGAGTTGCAATGAATCGGTTACATAATTTCATATTTGCTACGCAAGAATCATGAATACAAAATGTGTTCTATGACAAAGACATTGACATCATGTTTGCTACATATTGTACTATCACCTTCACATTAGTATCAGATGTGTCAACTCTACCATCACAAATTATATATCCCATTACATGACAGGGGTGATTTATATGTCACTATGTACATACAAAGGATAGTCCTTCTGTCGTATGTTAGCCTCGATGTGGATCAAATCCAAACTCTTACTAGTCTTGCGACCTAGTACAAGTGTTGGTAACCTCTTATGCTTTTAAAATGAAATTTGTAAGATATATAATACCATATCAACTGTCTGTCGGCTACTCATAAGGTGGATGGTTGTAACAAAGTGGTTATGTCTTGTCCCTTTAATATCCCAATCCCTTTAATATCCCAAGAAAAAGACACATGTACGAAGTAAAAGAAATCATGGATACTGAATCAAGTGTAACCAATTGTGGCATCCAACTCACAAACATAGGATTAACTTAAGCAGAAGCGGATCATTTGCAGTGGATTACTGAAAATCACTAAAAAATAAAACTTTTTGCAAAGAAATCCACACATAGGAAATCTTTTTCATCAAGAACCATTGTATAACATTTACATTCTAGTTCAAACGTACATAACCAGTGCCATCTTTTCTCAAAGATTACAACATCAGCTGCCCTATAAACATTTTATACAGACAACATATGAATCTCGAGGCATCAAGCCAAAATCTCAAATTGATTAATGAAAACACTAACTATAAACTTTGAGGACCCAAGAGTACAGAGACGACACATAGGATTTTCTAATTACATAAACTTGATAGACAATATCTCCAACTAAGATCTCACTACTGTCCCTGATGTTACTGTTGTTGTCCTTTCCCTGCAAAAGGAGTTCTGCTTCTTTGTCCGCGTCCACCTAAAAAGTTGGATCCCATGAGGGTGAGACAATTGTAAATTGCCCCAGCGGGAGATATAACTCTCTGCCAAAACATTGTTATAGCCGTTTATTAAAATAAATTGAGCAGAAGGATTTATATATAATGAATAGCAGATAAATCACTATAAGAACAGAGTGTAGTAATCTCCTTTCTCAAGAAGAACATTGCATCTACTCATGGTAGAATCAGAGTTCATCCATCTACTTGTAATGAATACAAATAGATATGAATAACATCAACGAATTAAAGATATATAAAAGAAATGTAACATCAGCCAATGAATTTCTGCATTCAGTCCTTAAGCAAACATGCTATACGGCTGATTTCCTTTTACAATCACACTTATTCCCTGAGGAGATGAGGTATACCGCTCATACTCCAACCGACCACTGCGAAGTCGAAATCGGTACCATACATAGGTCAATGGAAGAGTTGGATTCCCATGACCTCACACATCCCGGTCAGTGCGGGACCACAAGCAGGACTATGTCGACTGCTCAGAATAGCTTTCCAAGGTATATTGGAACTTTGTTATATAGTTACAACGTCAACTACACTCTCATCGGCAATTGAGATATTTAATGTTTATCTCCATCGACCCGACATAAAGTATCATTGGGAGATTATTGATACATCCATCCCAACCATCGGGAGATTTATGATACATCCATCCCAACACATGAAGGATTGAGAGGTTTAATGTTTACCTTCCCTCAATCTCTTCACAAGGACGTAAGCATATTTTTGCATATTTACCCCCACATATTCAAAATATGCGTTTTGGGTTTTGCCGCGGAGCACCCATTTCACCATCACCTAAATACTGACGATGATGGATCTATGGTCAGGGCTCTACATGAAAAGACTTCACTTGATTAATTAAGTACATTTTCATATTCTTTTAGCATCAGCCAAGTTCTCAAACATGACTTATTACAATAATGCTATAAAGAGACATGTACTATTTTCTTCAATTACTTATCAGTCTTTAAAAGACATTGGGAACTCAATCCCTCATTTCAATACTGGGAATTCTCATCCCTTTACAATCTCATCACCATAATCATATGGTTCTGGGTATTCAAACCCTTAACTCATCATTGATCATCATTACGATCTATTAGGTAACTATCACCTTCAGGTCATCTGACCAAGGCATTCATGATACTTGTTACACAAGCATCACACGTGGCTCACAAGGCCAAAAAAATATCTTGTCACCTCTTTCTAGGCAACAGCTTACTCATATGACTTATGAAATCCATGCACATTTGTTACTTTTACTAAGCAACAACAACATTAAGGCACATAAGGCCAATCAACATTTATTATATATAAATGTCACAACTCAAATCTGGCTATGTTCATCATCTTATAATACATGCATGATTATTAGGCATAATAACAATCATACAAGTTATTCATCACATCATGTGATACAATAGTAACACTTATTCCTTTACCAGGAATTAGGGTTTACTATCAAATAGAGCTTTTCATTCCCTTTTACCCAAAATTAGGGTTAGGGTTCCCCATTTCCTGTTAATTAGGGTTTCATGATTATATTATCTGTCTAACCCTTAGGTTATTATTCCATACCTCTGGGGCATTCAAAGATATCATAAATACTTATTCAAGATCATTACTCTCATCATATAGCATTAATGATCATCAATTCAAGGTATGAGTTCATTTCTCATCCTCATCATGGTATGATTACATCATACTCATTAATTTAGCTTAACCCTATTCTCAAGGTACATCAGCCAACACTTATCAAAGTGCATCAACTCATTACATTTCATTGTAATAGTTGCATAACACACTTCATATGTTTCTCACCCATATATATATTGGATTTGAAGTGCATCAAGGTATATAAACCCTGAAGTGTTGAATGTGATAACTATCATATCTTGATGTATCACTTTTCTCATTATTTCAGACTCTCTTGAGTTAACCAACTTATCTTGTATTAAGGTATTCCCCTCTTGATACATTCCATCACTAATCTCTCACCTTTAGCATGTAATGCATAGGTCACACATTAGAATTGTCCAACTATCTTTAATGATATGGACTTGTCTAATGATAAGGACATTTCTTACTATAAGGTTGCTTATAATCAACCACATGAAATATTTCACCTTTATAAGGTAATTCCTTCTATCTCATCATTAGGGTTTCCTTATACCCTTACTTAAAAATTAGGATTAGGGTTTAGTGTCATATTGCCCAGGATTAGGGCTTTATGTATTATGACTCCAAATTAGAGTCTCACATACCTTCACCCTTCTTAGGGCCTCTCATCACAACATAGTATTAGAGCTTCACGTGGTGTTAATTCTTAATTCGGGTTTCTCATGGAATAACCCTCAACTAGGGTTTCTCATGGAATCACCCTCAACTAAGGTATCTCATGGAATCACCCTCAACTAGGGTATCTCATGGAATCACCCTCAACTAGGGTATCTCGTGGAATCACCCTCAACTAGGGTTTCCACTATAATTACCCACAATTCGGGTTTACTATACATCTCCATTAGGATTTCATTCTATTGTCCATAATTAGAGATTCACTATTCATCCCAAATAAGGCTTTACATCTCATTTCCCTAAATTAAAGTTTCACATATCATTACCCTAGATTAGGGCTACATCCTCACCCTGGATTAGGGTTTTATTTAGAATTGCCCTCAATTAGGATTAGTGTTCAATAACCCTGTCAATTAGGGCTTATATTCATGATTAGGGTTTTATTATTTCTTTGATAAGGATCATCCCATAATCACCTCATGGATCATACTCATGTATGAATTTCATTCTTTCATCCTATCAACTTGATTAGGTCATATCAACCCTTCAATCAAATATATACAACTATGATTGACATAATGTACCAAATTATTGTTCTTATAGTGATTAGGGTTTTCCCCTTTAATAGTACTAATCATTTAGGTACTTATAGGTCTTTAACCTTTGTACCATATTTGATTACCATCACTATAAATCATTTGGAACAATCATTACCTTCCATTACCAAGTGATTGAATCACCAACAACCTTCAATCGGTTTTGAGGTTTCGTCACCAAATGATTTTGAAACCATTTCACCTCCAAACGGTTTTGAAACTGTTTGACCCAAAACGGTTTCAAGACCATTTGGACTCAAATGGTATCAAGACCGTTTGGGCCAAATCAGTCCCAAAACCGCAAGGGTTCTTGAGGTACATTCATCAATTAGTTGATTATGATTAGCAACATTGAAGCCTACAATCAATTGAATTATTTAGCTTCAACCATAATTGACCCTTGGATCTTTAATCCATCAATCACCACCTTTGACCATCCAAACGGTCTTGAGGTGCTTGACCTCATACGGTCTTGAGGTTCTTGACCTCTAAACAGTTTTGAACCCGTTTTCCCATCTCATCATCAAAATCTATAACATCCAATTAGGGTTTGGATCATTGGATTGATTATCAAATCAGCAATTGATTGCATTTCAATTTAGTATCATTAGATCTTCAAATACCCAACCATACTCAACCCTAGACCTTCAAACGGTCTTGGTTGACCTCCAAACGGTTTTGAAACCATTTGGGTGATCCTCAAACGGTTTTGAAATTGTTTGGGTTAATCAACCCAAGGATTCAACTCAATCAATTTCAAAATCATCACTTAACCCGATTGGGGTTTGATACTTGGTGATTAACTATGCATTGAATTAATCAATTGGATCCTTTAGATTATCATCCAACATGCATTAGGGTTCTAACATCAAATGGTCAACCCTCATAAATAGTCAACTCCCTTAAACGGTTTGGGTCTCAAATCACCAAACGGATTTGAAATCGTTTGGTCTCCACACAGTTTGGTGAAACCGTTTGGACCAACAAGTTGAAACTGTTTGCCTTGAATATTTGGTGAGGTGTATGCTTATGATGATGTCATCATAATCAAGCTCTATACTCATGAAACCTGCTGTGATTTCCATGGTGATTGCACCAATCAACCAAATCAATTATCATGAATGAAGAAAGGATCATTATTTGATAAGGAATTGAATGCAATAACAAAATTAAGGGTTCAAGTTATAAAACCCGCCTCCAATTGAGCTCCAAAGCTCCAATCTCACATCAGAAATGGTGGATGCAACTCCTTTCACCATTCCAAGGCTCGTCCTCAAGTTTTGAGTGAAAAGGAATGGTTAGAATTGAAGAGGGGATCGAAATAGGAAGAATTCATGCATTGATTTGTGATTTCCACCATGGATTCAAGGTGAAAAGGGATCAAGGAGCTTACCAACAGGTTGTGGGTCGTCCTCCTGATCCTCCCAAGCTCCCTTGGTCTTCTTTCAAGCAAAGGAAAATAAATGGGATCGGAAAAGCCTTTCATTTGTCTTGTAAAGAGTCTTTTTATAAAATTCAATGAGAGAGAATATGCTTTATAAAAATTCATTAATCCCAAAAATAGAGCTGCCTCTTCCCCCTCAACTTACTTGGATCTGAGGCTATCTTGTTTGCCTCTTATTCCTCTCAATTACCCATGATTTAAAGAAAATCAAATTAAGCACCTCAAATCATATTATACTAATATCCATATATGAGTGGATATTTCTTTTTTATATACAAATTGTGAGTGAGTTATCCACTCCCTTAGATATTTTCGTGGTCCTTGCAAAGCTCAAGGACGTCCACAAACATATGAATCCAACCATTTTAATTTTGGTTGAAGGCCCTCTAATTAATACATTTATTTTTGCACTAAATTGAATTAGGGTTTCAATTAGGCATTAATCTTGATTATTTTAATATCAAGATTCTCTCTCCTCCAACTTAATTCAAATGAGGCGCCCCTCTCATTTTATTTTCTCTACATGATGCCAAGAAACATTAAGGACCTTATTGAAGTGGTAATTTGCATATTGAACCCTAGGTTTTGGGTAATTTGCACTTTACACCAAAACTAGGTTTTAATGCACAAACATTCTTTATCAGCTGTTTCTGGGTATGCAGGCTTCCATAAGCCATACCTATGCATCATCTTCATTCTCATGATGCTTAAACATATGAGGAACATATTATCATGCACAATTTGCACTTAAACCCCTAAACTTGGGTAATTTGCACTTTAGTCCAAAATAAGCAAAACATTAATTTCAACAATATTCAAAAAGGACTAGAATTGCAACATAAGTTCCTCTTAGGCCCTAATTACTTTTCACAAGATAAGATTAAGCATATAATCATCTTTCTTAATCAAAACTCCTAGGGTTAAAGTATAACCCAGGTCAGGGATGTTACACCAATAGTTTGTCAAACATGCACATAGTTGTCCACCACTCTCATTTTACATGTTTTTCTGACCGCAACAATTAACAAATTCAAGCAGTCATTTATTTCTGACCATGAGAATCCATTGTGATAACTAATGGAATTGGACAACCTACAATGAATATAGTTGCATTCACAAACACTGCAATAGTAAATAAAATATAATGTACTCAATCTTCAAGTAACACCTCGAACATTAACACGAATATGATAATCCAAGTCCTAACTGTGGTCTTCTTTTGCCGATGTTGAGGCCAACAACAACGCCAACAGATAACTAGAGTGATGTTGCGGACATTTAAACATCATGACGGAAGATAGCAGCTGGTCTCAACTCCCCTCAGATATTCTGGCTCTGATCGTAGAAAATCTTTCTTCTCCTGATGTTGTGCGCTTCAGATCTGTATGTGCCACCTGGAATTCAGCCCCTTCACTGTTGAATCCTCCCATGCAAACATTGTGGCTAGTGTTCAGTCCTTCCTCACGAGTCCATGAATCATGTGATGGCGGTGAAGAACTGAAAAGAAACGGAAATGAAAAGAACCAGAAGCATGGCGAGCAACCCATCGTGAATTTCTACAGTATTTGTGACAACAAAACCTACGAGTTTAGGGGCGGTGGCCACCACCTTATGGATGTGATGGAAGAGTGTCGTGCAATTGTTTCTTACACCCCTGGTGATTGGCTGATGTATATGGATAAAGCCTTTGAGCTGCAATATGTTCATCTTCCTACCGGTCAACGCATATATCCCCCGTCCATTACCACTTCTCCTGATTTCAGAGGAGCAGTGACGGACAGCCAAGGAAATATCACCGGATATTACATGAATAGGTTTCCTGATTATACTGACAAATTTCACTCATGTGAATCACTCTATTATATGTATGCATGTGGCATCATCTTATTTCCTGAATTGGCACCGGATCATATCCTCACAACTCAACACACTCATTCAACTAATGGTACGGTTCCTGAGTGACTAATCGTTGTTACACACCATAGTACCCAGCAGATTGGGATTGCGAAGCAAGGGGATTCATCATGGACACTTCAGAAGGATGCTAACTCATCATACATGACTAGTTTTCTTTTACATAAGGGATCCCTCTACGGAGTGTTCTGTAATGGCAACAATTTTTTTAGCTTTCAATTCAACTCGGATCATTCCTACAAATCAGCCAAAATTATACCGGTCAATTTTTGTTACCTGACTTCCAAGTACGGTGAAGTAACTTCGAGCTCTTATTTGGTCTGCATACATGATGATTTCTGGCTGATATGGAGGATTATGGACGTAGAACAACATTCAAGAGAAGACGACCCAAGAAGATGTGACAACAGGTTAACGGTTTTCAAGACATACAACTTCCAAGTGTTTAAATTTGATGAAAGTCAGTTTACATGGGTGGAGATGAATACCATAGGAGATTATGCCGTATTTTTTGGTAACAATGTTCCATTAGCTTTTTCTACGGATGACTTTCCACACATGGCAAGCAATTCCATCTACTTCACCGATGATTACGTTGAAGGTTTTACCCGGTCTACTTACTGGGATCTAGGTGTATTCAATCTACTGAATAAGACTGTAACGCCATTCTATGGTCCGCTTGTTGCACCACATGTTCCACAACCAACTTGGGTCATGTCTTTTCCACTATGATCCATAATCTAAGAATCTTGAAGATTGGGATACATGGTGACTTTCTATTGGACATTGTGTTGTGTTGTACTAGTGAGCATACAACTATGCATGTAATGATACTCCCCCTTTGAATATTTGTAAGAAATCATGATTGTTTTTAACTTTGTCAAGTGAACTCGACTTGTTATTGTTTGGGGAATTTGTCGCCACATTACGTTTCATTGTTAATTCCATTGTTATGGATAAATAAATATTTGTTATCATGGGATTGAAGTCAATTCATCTCCAATATGAAAAGGAATCATAAGTTATATATCCTTTCTCCTTTTAGTATTTCTTTTTTAGTTTTCTTTTCAGTGTTTTTACTTTTAATAGTAAAACTACCCATAGGAACATGTCGCACAAATTCAACCACTAAGTTGGAATGCAAGTTATATGTTTCCATATAGATAACTACACTAAAAAAGAGTATATATTCTAGGTTTTTCGAAATTGACATCCTTATATTATTGAAATATGATAAAATTCTTTTAAGTACTTTCATGGAGCCTAAGTGTAATGTATCCAACTACTACATATAAACATCTGGCTACAACCTTTGTTGTTATAACTAAATTCACTTCCTGATATGGTTATAATTTCCATACGAGACATACCTATCAAAACCAACTATAGAAAGAAAATCGTAGTAGAAAATTTGACAAACCACTTAGAATGAAGGAATATGAGAACACAAAGTGTCTTTTGTACACTTTAGATTGTATTTTGTTGATCAACATATAACTAATGTAGGTAATAATCAATATACTTGTATAGATTTTTAGATTCCCATGAACATTTCATTTTAGTTTATCCTTGAAAGGAATTAAAATAACAACAATTTGTTTCAGTTGAAAAGCTAGAATAAGACTTGAAACATGATAAGGATTTCTTCCAAAAATTAGTATTTTTCATATTCAATTCTATTGTTAGGGATTAGTTGACATGAATTAGAAATTAATAGAATCATAAGCATGGTGAATTTTTTTTGAGTTAGAAGAGACATTAGTCTCCCCCCTCCCTCAAAGAGAATGCCAGAGCCCAGATGACTGCAAGGGTGGTAAATATTGTGCGCAACAGGAGGTTCGAACTCGGGTCACTCGGGGAGGACCTACCGTGCTCAACCATCCGCGCTACACAAGTCGGGTTAAGCATGATGAATTGATCATTGAGAGTTTGTATGTTATATGAAACAAAGAGATGCACATGGTTAGTGGTGGAGGATACATTATGGATCTAATGGAAGGAACACACATGCCACTTTGCTTTTGTATATGGATAAAGTTTGTATGATGCAACATGTTCCTCTTACTATTTTTGGAATTCATCCATCTTCATTTTATCAAAAGTTCTACAAAGAAGTAATAACAAATGACGAAGGGAATATCACCAGATATAATTTTGAAGAATTTCTTGATAACGAATTCCACCCGTTTGATTCAACTATTACTTTTACAAATATGCCATCATCTTATTTCCCAATCCTCGTCTAATTATCTCTTCAAAACTCAACATACCACTACCAACATTCAGTCAACCATGTGTACATATTCTGACTGTATAATCAATGTTTCACACCATAAATATGAGAAACTTGCATTTGCAAGGCAAGTGGAGACATCTCCTACAAATTGTATACTCATACAAAAACATCACTAGTTTTATGGTACACATGTAATCTATTTATGGAACGAGTTATAACATCCAAGCGATTCATTTATTTCAGCTCAAGTTTGATAAATTGTACAAGTCAACCTATGTTCTACCTGTCAATTTCAAATTATTGACTTTGGGATTTCATAGAGTTGTTATGAGAAATTGTTTTGTCCACTAGGATGATTGTCATTGGCTAATTTAAAGGTTTATGGACATAGAGGTACATCCAAGAGAAGGTGTCTCAAAAAGAGATGACATTACATTTGTTGGTGAAATTTTATGTTAATTATGATCTTTGTAATAGATAAATGGGATTTCCTCTACTTAAGCCCATACTATAAGTTTACTTTATGTTATGTTGTGTATTCATTACACCATACCGTGAGACAAGGACTCAACTTGTAATAAGAATTTCTCTTTACATGGTATCAAGAGCAATTTATTATCCCTCACCTAGAGATGCAACCCCATCCCTTCTCTGTCTGTGGTGTGATCCATGTCCTCTCCTCCTCCTCCTCCTTCACTTCTTCTTTCTCTTCCCACACCCATGTGTTTCGTCTTCCCCCCATTCACCTGCACCCTCCAACCCACACACAACTACAACCTGGCGCCTATAGTGAGCCCTCATTCAGGTCAAAACCAAAAATGCCATTACGTAACCACAAAGGCTTCACCTGTTGGCCTTCTTTTGGTAACCACAGAGGCTCTTCCTCTTGGCCTTTGATATGGTGCTATCTAAGTGATTTGATCTTGGGATATTGAACTTACTTGCATTTCATATGAGACTAAGTCAAGCATTAAAGATGGTTTTGTGTCATCTCCAAAAGATAAATGGCACTTGGTCTCTAAGTATCTTGTTTATATTTGTCTTGGATTTGGGGAATTCTTCTATGAAATGCAATCTTTGAACTCGTGATTTAAAATGTTCTTGTTAACATACCTACATATTTCTAAACCATTCGTAATGTGTTTGATACTCTGCCAACCAAAATCGATACAAAAGAGTGGACATTGGAATTTATATATGACTAGAACACTTCTTGTTTCATTTGGCCACCCATGTTTTGGTCTTGTTCTTTCTGTCAAAACCCATAAAAATTAAACTATACATATATGTATCCTTGGAGCAGTTATCTTTGAGTTCTTTTAGGATAATTCAGTGAGAAATCAGATTCATCCCGTCTCTCTCATGTAAGAAAAACATTACAATCATGGAGAAATTTCTCAAACCCATAACTGCATATATCCCCAAGAAAAAAACTTAAAACTCCAGTAGGTGGCTCTTTCAGCTCAAAAAATCCTATGCCAGACTCTAGAGTTGTTTTCACAAGTTAACCTTCCACTGTATATGTCTCACAAAATACATTTTAGATTTTCATATTCCACTCTCTAGCATTAGACTTCTAAAAATCTAGATAATAGGCATGTTTGTACTACTTTCTTTTCTAGTATCATTGGGGACTTCATCCACAACTATTATGAAGATGGATTCAATAGAATCTTTCTTGATATCATTCTCCCATATATTTGCTCATAAATATGCTATTAGAGATGGGATGTGCCCCAAATGATGCATAAACTCAGTAATCTGTTGACTAGTTACATCTTAACTCATCCCATGCATAAAATCTTACAATTGTATGACTCCTTGTTCCATCCACATGGAACATGAACCAGTCTGCACTTGGGCATTCCCAACAGACCATTATGTGAGTTCATTCTTCATTTTTAGTTTATAAGTACCCAACCCACACTTTAAGATCTAGCAATATCCATCATATATTCTTTGACCATACACACCATGCCTCTGGTATCACCCTCTTAGACCTGGAATAAAAATTCATTTTTCCCTTACCACAATTTCCAAGATATCACTTGAAAGGTCGCAAACTTCATTTTCTTCATGAAGTTCTTGTGGATCCAGCCGACACATTCAAGATTCTCAAAATTAGCACTTCAGGCATTGTAGTTTTACCCACACAACTCTGGCATGTTCAAATATATTAATACATGAATAATTGACTCCGTCACAACATTTCATCTCACACATTCCCCTGACTTTCTCATTTCCTCTTAAGTCTTTCTTGGTTGGTCAGTAGTCTTAGATGTGTGTTATGTTTCTTTGAGGTTCAGGTCAGTTCCAAATCATCCTTTCCCCTATTTTCCTCGTCCCTGTCCCCCACAATGGTCTTTTAAGAAGATTTAATAGATAACAACCCATTCGTACAGTCATTCAATGTAAAATAATCATATCCTCTCAACTGAGATGGGGGGCATAAAAAAAAAATTCTCAAAATGTACCAGTAGGTAATTTGTCTTTGAACAACTCCCATTTCCATCCATCCTCATTCTCCACATCAGATATGCACACCTCAATAAGATTTGGGACCCCAATGATGAAGCATTGTTTCCAAAATAGGACTCTTTGTCTATTACCAATAGACAAGAAAATTCCCTTCTACTTCCTTGTATGATAGATAGGTTTCCAATTTGAGGAGCTATCCATATGTGGGCTTGTAATGTTTTGAGGAATGGGGAACAACAGAATAACAAAAAAAACTTCCATTTATACTCTGGTCATCAGATCCATTATAGCTATAAAATCTTAGTGAACGTAAGGCATAGGTAGGAATAAACGTTATACGTTTGCACATACTAGTTGTCCAACAACTAGACACATATTTTATTGGTGAAGAACTTGATCTCTCTAATTTAAATCCAAGTTTTTCACTAATAAATCTGAATGGATCACCAGCAACAGATCCAAATCGACCACCAAGTTGTTGCACAGTTGTTTTCTTTGCAGTAGCTTGTCTTCATCTTGTAGAACTGCTTTTCCAAGCCTATTCACATGTGAAAATCTTCTATTTTGTACATACAAATGAGGGAGAGCATGATGCATCACCTTGGATATTAAGTAAAAAGGGACACGAGTGTTGACATGCTAGTTGTCCCAAAAGCCCATTTCTTCTCCTATCTCAGTCACCCATTCTATGTGTTTCTCCCTCTCTCTCCAAGAGAGATATGACCGTCAACCTATCTTACAAGTTGTATCAAAGTATGTATCCAACCCTTTAGGATGCTCCCTCTTTATATAGGAGAGTCATGGTCTCAGAAAACCCTAGTTCCTATGCACTTGCAAATTGTAATCCCAAAAATAATCCTATAGTGAAAACTCAGACTAGAATTTTGACTGGCCAAAAAAGTTACCTGATCGGCCAATAGGGTTCCTGTTAAGACTCATAATGCATTCTAATTAGCCAACTAGAATACATGATAGGTCGATCGGGCCAGTTCATATACATATCTAAATTTCTTTTCAATTTGAGACCTTCCTTGTTGAATAATGATTAGCCAACTAGGCCAATCCATTGTAAAATTCAGTCAACCAATTGATCCATTGACCAACTAGACATTCTAGTCACTTGATCTAATAGGAAGTCAACTTGTTTAGGATTAAAAACCATTTGAATCATCTGTATGATTTCTAGCATCAATTCATTTATGCATCCTTATGCATGTGACCCAATAGGTTTGTAATTATGTTAGTAGTGATGTTAATAACTTCACAATCAAAGATTTCTATCTAGCCACATATCATTGCCACCAAAGTTATAGAAGTGAGTTGTAGAACAACTACAACCTATAAGGTGATCAATGTTACCATACATGTATAATCCTTCTATCACATATATCCAGATTGAAACTAAGGCATGGAATGTCATCCTCTTATCATTTAATCTATGTTCCTCGGTCAAGGTTCATATATTACCAATTTTCTTTAGCATAAGGGATCCCTCTATGGAGTATTCCGTAATGAAGATATGTTTTGGGGCTCTCGATTCAAATCCAATTACTCCTTGAAATTAGCCAATCTTCTACCGGTCAGTTTCCAACAACTGACTCCTGACAGGTACGGTCAAGTGACTATGAGCTCTTATTTGGCCTGACTATGTGATCATCTTCGGCTGATATGGATATATACGTATGTACAAACATATCCAAGAGAAGACAACCCAAGAATAATTAACACCATGATAACAGTTTTCAAGACATATAGATTCTAGGTGCTGAAATTTGATGAAAATTGGTTAACATGGGTGGAGATTAATACCATAGGAGTTTGTTCCATATTTGTTAGCAACAATAATCCACTAGTTTTCTCTACCATTGATTTTCCACACATGGAAATCAATTCCATCTACTTCACAGATGATCACGTTGAAGGTTTCACCCGGTCTATTTGTTGGGATCTAGGAGTATTCAATCTGATCGACAAGACTACAAAGCCATTCTATGATCCACTTGTTAAACCTTATTTTCCAAAGACAAATTGGCTCATGTCTTTCGCATTATGATAGTCATTGTATATGTGGATGATCTTAATTAATGAGAGATCTTAAAAATTAGAATACATGACCAATTTCTCTTGAACATTGTATTGTGTTTTACTAATGAGCATGCACTTATGCATGTAATCACATTCTCCATTTGCATATACTTAAACGGTCATGATTCTTTTGCTCAAACTTTGTTCAGTAAATTGTTGTCAATAATAAGTATAGTTATGTTATAAACGGAAAACATGAATCTGACTTGTTATTGCTTTAGGACATTATCCTCATATTATATGTTTCATTGTGACGGAATGGAAAAAATGTTTGTTACCATGGGAGCAAAGGCAGATCATCTCCAATGAGAAATTATTCGGCGGTTATATATCCTTCTTGGTTTTTTTATCTCTATTTTAATTCTAGTTTTCATTGTTGTTAGGTTTAATGGTTAAACTCCAACAAAAAAATAGTTAAACTACCCATAGGAACATGTCAGATAGTTCAATTAGAAAAAAGGAATGCTACTTGTGAAATTTCATTTAGTTAACACCAAAAAAGATTATTAGGTCTAGTTTTTAAAGTTAACACTTTTATATTATCACAATATGAAAACAATTTGGTTTCCACCTTTGTTATTCTAACTAAATCTACTTGCTGGTCTAGTTATAATTCCCACATGATACACATAGTTTTGCAAAAAAAATTATAGCTTGGTAAAGAAAAATCATGGTGAAGATTTGACAAACATCTAGAATGGAGGAAGTTGAGAAAAAAAACATTATCTCTTTTGCATACCATATCGTATTATAGTGATGATCATATACTTATGTATGTTATAAATGCAACTCCTTTAGATATTTTTACTAACCTTAACATTTCTATCGAGTTCATCATTAAGAACACTTTTTATGAAAAAGATAGTATTTCAATTGGAAAGCAAGAATATGATTTTAAACAAATTAAAAATTTCTTCCAATATTAGTATCTTTCAATTTCAACTCTATTGATAGTGAAAAATGAAAGGAACTATAACCATGATGAGTAGCTCATCGATAATTTCTATGAGATTTGCAATCATGAGAGCTATGAGTTTATATTGATAAATTGTAATCATCAAATACATCATCACACTGGGCTATTATCGGGTCCTAAGAAGAAGGGGATTAGCCCCAGTTGGTGAACATGGTACTCAGTAGAAAACTGGGAGAAGATAAAATATGAAATAAACTACATGGAACCCTAGAGATTATATTGACCATCCTTCCAAATTTTGTCAGATCTACCATTGTTTTCACTAGGAAATTACTTCTCAAATCTATTGGTTAGTACATTGTCTCCTTCTCTTTCTCTTATAGTCCTCTCCTTGGTAGTGCATTCATTAGTACTAGGATATGTTGATGGTATTATGTTGTTTTAGATATGACTAGATTGAAAGACCAAGTTAAACCCCGATCGTGGAACTTTACACATAGCATCTCAACCATTGATATTTTGCATTGTTGTTGGAACTGACATGGGTTGGTGCTTTCCACTCTATTAGTTCCATTCTGATTTTAGTTGAGTTGGCATCAGCAACTTTGCTGATGGTGGTATTGACTTCAATGTCATTACTTTCTGATCGATTTTGAATGTTGTGTTGGTTCCACCGACTGGAGTGTCAATGGTATTGGTTAGTGGATCACAGTACCACTAAGTTGTTTCAATGCACCAACTATATTGCATAGAAAACCCCATCATTTTAGGGAAAATTCTTCACATATAAGTCAAAGGAACTAGGTCGAGAATCACTACTATTGACTTTGTCAATAATCACTGGAATTTCCTAAAATAAAAGTGCAACACATGAAGTCATTTAGTAATATGGAATAATAATGCAAAATACTTGAAAATAGAAAACTACTGATGCAAAAAGGGTTTAAGACAATTTTTTGAAATATGAATGAAATGATATGTAATTAAGTTTGTTGGACATGAAATAACTGTAATTGTCATATAAAATGGTTATAATTATAAATATATTAAAATCCCATAATCTTATATGTTGCCCGTCTCGAGAAACACTATCATTAGACTAGATTGAAATAATCGAAAGGAAGATAAATATTATAAACACAAATCTCCTAACTACCCACCACTTCATAATCCCATATTGTTCC
This sequence comes from Alisma plantago-aquatica, assembly GCA_963693085.1. Lineage (NCBI taxonomy): Eukaryota > Viridiplantae > Streptophyta > Magnoliopsida > Alismatales > Alismataceae > Alisma > Alisma plantago-aquatica. The sequence goes on along the minus strand of OY856411.1, from coordinate 1,335,264,544 downwards.
AACAAACCATGTAATGTGTAGCTACTCTGTAAGCAATCACACATTAAACAACATGAGTGTTGACCATAAGATCAATAATAACACAAATTGGTCATAGAAGAGAGACATCATGGAAGTTGAACCTATGTTGAGTGCATCACACAATCTCCCTATCAACATTGTCTATGGATATATAAAAATCTAATTTGGATCCATCCACTAGAATAAAATGCATGAGGGCCAAATTCCATGGTGTTGGCCTTCCATATATAACAATAGGTGGAACGTTAGGTGGCTTAAAACAAGTGTCACAATATGATCTAAGTCATTATGCAATTAAAATAGCATGGTCCATCTAAATGATGGATAATATACTATGTTATCTAATTACTATTAAAATAAGGGAGAAAGATGCTTTCATGGAATCTCTTGTCTTAGTAAAGAGAGTGTAGGTGGAAGGTTTTTTTGCACAACTCAGTCCATAGTTTTCTTTCTTTGTTATGTAGAGAGTACACTTTTAATTGTAATGATAATTTCCTCTTTTTTCTCTTTTCTTCTTTTTTGTCATAGTTTTTTCATATCTACCTTTTTCTATCCTTCTTTTACTAAGATAAATAATTGATGCTACGACCTTCAGAAAAGAGATGAAGTAGACACTTTTTTCTATTGATTTAATTGTGTATCACAGTCATGATGTACATTATGAAAAATGTTTGCAAATGTATCTACATTGGAATTATATGCATTTATAAATGAATTTACTTTATGCAAGACTAATATGCAACACGAACTAAACAAGCAATTTTTCTATCTAATGCAAAAAAATAACAAATTATATGAATTATATTATGTTATGTATTGAAACAAAGGAAACAACTTGGACTAACATGTTCATCTTATAGTGGTTATGAATGGAATGAATCCAAATGATATCATGTGACAAGGATACATTATCTTCCTAAAAGATGATATGTCTCTCTATTGTTAACTTGTGAATCATGGTAATCCTACAGATTAATCATGAAACTATATGATAGATCAAAATACAACTTGGTCAGTTTGGAGTGTAACAACCTCTCTGTTTAACTATAGGGTTAACTTAGGTGTTTTGTTTATTGTAGATGTCTTCTAGCTGACTAATTCAAGGCAATTCCTGGTGTTGTGTACTATTAGATAAATAATTATAACTTATGAGGTCATATTGAAACCACAATCCATTAGTGAAGATACCATGAACCAAGAAGACTTTCCTAATTATTTTTCTTTTCATGGTTTACATTCATAACTACACTAGATAAACTTCGACCAAAAAAATAAAGGAAAAACAACTAAAACAAAAGATAAACAATACATCAAATAAAGATAGAAAGATAAAGATGCAAACATAGAGTGATGTGACATTCCATTCCCGCCTAAGATTTGTTTCGACATCATCCTTAATGTTAAGAACCAAGGTTAAGAGATGGGATGGGTGTATGGAATCCCCACTATGACAGAGGTGGGAAGAAACTATTTATCTATGATCTTGCTCAAAGAATGTATCATTGAAGGTGGCTTAATAGGTTTGTGATGGAGGTGGTGGTGGATAACTCCCTAAATGACAATGACTCTTATAGTTTATCATTGAATAATTGATTTATGTCTCCATACGTGTTAGATAGTCATGGAAATATTCCTAATTCCTAAACAATTATGCACTCATTCTCAAATGTTGCTTTCTTATTTTAAAATATTTGTTCCTAGTTCAAAAAAAAATTCTCATACTTCCTTGTGAATTGGTCCATGCCGGTGTGGTGTGATTGTTCTCCCTATTTAATAGATGTGAGAATATTGTAAATTATGTTCATTGGTACTAATCACCATCCCCTACCAAGGAAGAAGATGAGTAAGCTCCTTGGTTGTGGGGGACATGGTGTGGCGTGACCCTCCTTAGTGTAACATGTTGTGCCTCTACTTCCACTTCTTCCACATTAGACTCTTATCGTAGCCAGCACAGGTGCTCAATTTTGATGAGATAGAAGTTGGGGTCTTGATGGATTCATAGTTAAATTTTTCACTAATCATAGACACAATCACCATATACGTAAATAAACTATGGTGGAGAAAATGATTGAGGTCAAGGACTCCTTTAGATATGAAACTATGGAGTCTAGAGAAGTCGAGGCCAAGCTTCTATACTACCAAGTCAGCAAGACCCCAAAGTGTACGGAGAGATTTTTTTCTTTAGTAACTCGATATGAATGTGTGAGGATGAAAGCATCAAGATTGACACACTCTTTCCCAATGTGAGGAATGCCCACAACACATAGAGATTGTAATGCTTCACCTTCATTTTCCCTTGTGTGAACCTGGTAAACAATGTCTAATTCAAGATTCACTGAAGAACATAAGAAAAGATTTATTTTATGTCATTGGCAGAATAGCTATGGAATTCAATCATACTCAACCCACAACTCTATCATCTTTATTCATGGGAGGGTGCATTCAAAGTTTTCTAGGTCATATCTTTAATCATTGATTCACATACACCAAGCTTATATGTAACTCTAATTAGAAGACTCACATACACAAACCTACAAGCACCCAACCTCAAGAATTTAGTGCATAATTGGCAAGTCAGGGTTCAATTCTCAAGGAGAAAAGTAGGCACTAGAACTAGTTGTGTTTCTTTAGGTTCCTAGTGCGGATAATAGGTTTTAATGGTTTTTATTTGGATTGAGTTACTTATACTAAAGGTCAAGCAATAAAGGAAGGAAATACTAAAATCTGAGTTAACCTTAGAAGTTAGAGCTATCAACCTATCTAAAACACCAATTAACACTACAACAAGTAAGAGAAATTACCTACACTTATCTAGGAAAGACAAATAGGGAAATTAAATAAAATAATAAATGGATTTAGAAACCAACTATTGCGACCATAGTTAAAATTAATAAACCCTTACTAATGCAATTCACCATTAACTAAAAATTATAACCATGTGAAAGAAAGTAAGCTACTCTAGGATGCACTCAATCAATTGGGAGAGTAAGCAATCAATTAGGAAAGTGGATCGTTTAGGGGTATGAGACAATCAACCATTCACTAGGGTCATATTTTACATCACATCCTATATAAATTCTACCAAACCAAAAAAAAATGGAAGTGAGGTTAGGAGTTCTATTCTACTAGTTGTCCATTGGTGGTATAAAAGTTGTTTAGGGTAACTAGCCCCTAGACTACTCTATCCAACATTACCAGGTGAATTGACTAGGGTTTAGCTGAACATAATCCTAGAACAACACTAGTCTATGTTTCTAAGGTTGGTTCCCATAGTGCACATGGTGGTAAGGATTGGTACAAGGTGTAGGAGAAGGTGTTTCACTCATATTACCATGTATCTAACCTCTAACATGCTCTATGCTTAGTGTAGAAGCGAGACACACTTAGATACTTATATCACCCACCTAGGGAAAGTAGGAGAGACAAAGACAATGGTAGAGAGGATAACTAGCTATTGGAATTAAAATAATTTAGAATTCTCAACTTTCTACGATGTCTAGTAGATAGAATATGTTCAGGAACAATAAAATCATAATAACTTTTATTTTCATTCTTATCAAAATGTTTTTTAATGGACTTATTAGGTCCAAAAGACTTAGGTTTTTTTTCTTTCCAAGCCTCCTCTTTACTCTTTCCCCTATACCTTAGGTGGTTCCACATCTCAAACACCAAAGGCAGAGATATAGGGATAGAGAACAAGCATGAAAACAACATTAGAAACAATATAAAAGAATTAGCATAAATATTTCACATCACATGGTATCTAAGAAAATCCCCCCCCAAACACCCCAGAGAAGAAACTTGACTACTCATAGTAAAAGAAATTGCAAAAGAAGAGTAAGACACAATGGATGTTGGTGAAAGCTCCTTCTTCACCTTCAGATGCAGCAAGCTAACTCTCTTCCCTCCACCAAGGTGAAATGGCATGGAAGTGGAATAGAAGTGTTCAAATCTCTATAAAACTAGGGTTTTGGGGTGGAAAGTGGAGTATGGAAGATAATATAAGGTATATAGGTGGTAGGTGGTAGCTTGAAGGTTCTATCAATGCTTGGTTGCTCACCCTAGACACCACTAAGGCTTATCTAATATTGTAGGGTATCTATAAATGGTGGTAAAATGATTGTATAACATCATTAGGGTAGAGGGCATGCATGACCGTTCCATCCCTCCACACCATGGTGTGACATATGTTGAACAATCATGGTAGTAAGAATGGTTGTAGGGGAAGAACTGGTTAGAACTATGTGGATATGTGGAGGTGACTTCCATTTGGTAAAATGGTTGTTCTTTGTGTAGAATGGTCGTTGTAGGTGGTGTATTGAATGATGATTTTGGTGAACATGAATGTCATGAAAATAGTTTGGTTAAAAAATGTTTTGGTGGATTTGGGGAGTTTCCATAGCCATTCTAAGGGTAGAACAACCATTGTGGAGGATTGGTGGAACAATTGTTCTAGTAAGAACGTCCATTTTGTGATGACAAGTGGAATGTTAGTGAATGAAATGAATCTTGGAGGGGGAGCTCAGTTGAATGAATTCGTTCTTATGTATCCATTCATCCTACTAGTTGAATGGAATGTGCATGGGGCATGTGGAACTAGGGCTAATGTTTCCAAGCTAAATGTGTAATAAAATAGACAATGTTGGTTGTTAGAAGAATATTGGATTGATATTACATAGGGGAACTATTCCTTTCTTTTTTTTATTCCATTGTTAATATATAGGAGCACCTATATTTTATTTTTGCATATTTTTCTTTTTCTTTGTAGTCTGTTTAGCTAGGGTTTTATGGTGGTTGGAAGAAGATGAGGGGATGAAGGCTTGGCCACCCCAAGCCTTGGAAGGGTGGAAAATATTTACTTTTTTGTACTTCTTCACATATTTTTACGAGGTAGAGGGATAAGAAATACTAGAAGAGAGTGGATGAAGAAAGGGGTTAAGTAGTGTGGGTCCCCACATAAGGTCTTCTACATGCAATTTCTTCCAAAATACTTCACCAAGTAATGAAAAAAGCATGACAAATGAGTAAATATTATAAATTTAACTTTTTTTCTCAAGATTTGAGTAAAACATAGAACAGTCATGGCCTTTCAAGATTGCATTTCAGGTGACAATTCAACATTTCACAAGAGAGATGGAAAACATGTATGCAGTTAGAGAATGAGATGATAGATAAATGAATACATGATAATGTGATTGTATTTTTTAAATGTTAATCAAAATAATTGTAAGTAGATATTCAATTCAAACACCTTTTAGGGAAATTAGTTTCGATCATGGGCCATTTTGGAAAAAAATGTGTGAAAAAGCTCATAATAATTTCATGATCTACCTGCTTATCATAAACAAAATAGAAAGTAAATACTAGTTAAACATACACACGTATTTGATAAAAACTATACACAATGTAATATGCGTAAATGCATGGCAAGAAAATGTAGATTTTTTTAAGAATTATGGAAAACTACAAGAAATTAAGATGAGATGATGCATATAAATAAGAAGAAAAAGATACTAGGAGAATCATGTAATCAATCAAACTATCATCAAAACATCTCAAGGAAAAATGGGTGAAATTGGTCTAGAAGAAAAAGAGCCAAGGAAGAATAGAGGCCCGGTGATGTGATGAAATTTGCATAGTTTTGAAGGGAGTTTGAGAATTGATACTTTTTAGTTGAATTTGGAGGGGAATATGACACATTTTGACTAGTTGTAATACAATCTTTTTCTATGGATACTTTGAAAACATAATTCTTGGGGTTACTAAGGTTTGTCCTCATCTTGTGGCCATAAAAAAGAAGAGGATCATGAGGTTTAATAAGGGTTTGAATGTTGAATTGGCGCACTTCGCATCTATCTTTGTGAAGGTAGTCAAGAAGATAGAGTGGAATACGATGAACCTTTGGATATTGACACTACAAATAGGTCTGGTCAGTATTATTTTTAGTAGTATAATAGTAATAAGAAATAGAGGCTTCCTACATTACATAAACAACAATAGTATCGACAGGGTCAACAAAAGTATCACTAAGGTTGACAACATATGAGCCAAGTACATTAGTTCAGTCTTCGTGGTCTACTAACATGGGAAAATACCATGATATATTGTAGTTTGGAGTGAGCATTTCAGGATCAATAGGGTCACCTGACTCGTAGTATGAGAGAAAGTGTTTGAGTAACAACTGTCATTTAGGTGTTTTTTTTAGATGAGGAAATGTTATGAGGGTGGTCAATCTGGACATGTGAGACCATTTTGCCCAAACCAAAAAAATCAAGTGATACAATTCTCAACCTAAAGCAAGTAGGGTTCACAAATTCATAAGTTATGGGTGGATTTTTTTTCCTATGCACATTCATCTAGGAAATTTGTGTACTCTAGTGTTGTTACTAGATGCAATTTTAATGTGGTTTATAGCGATGAGGATGATAGATAGTGAAGTATGGTGACGTTGTTATGTAATACTTTATGACTTGGTTCAACATTGAATTTGGAACCTACCATCAATTTTATATCACAATGTTTTACCATCGAATTACTTTTATGTATAAGATTGTATGTACAAAAAAATAGATTCTATTTACATTATTTAATCTAAGTCAAAGAAGTAATATATTGTAATGTCAACAAGATACCCTATAACTAGTTAATAAAGAACTCAAACCTAGTTTTAGCAGTGGAATCATGACTAGGAAGATGAGGGTTGTACAAAATGTTTAGTGGACCTACCCTCTTTTCCCTCATTAGGTTATGGAGAGTTTCACCCCGTGACATGCTAGATGCTTATGTGAGAATTAAGGTTGTTATAAGACATTACATCTTATACCTAGTTAGTTGATATCATCCAGTTTGAGGAAATACATGTACATCATTAAGACACCTTCTAATCACAACTAGAAGATGTTTATCTATAACCTAAAACCTTTAGGATTGTTTAGCATGACTTATTAGGTTAAACTTGAGTAAATGTTTGATACTTCATACATGATTCAATTTCTAGAATAAAATCCTCTTTCTGGGATGAAGTGTTGTAACATAACCAAACTGGACCTCATAACCCTTGAAAACCTATTTCAATTTGTTTGGATACCTTTAGGATTAGTCTAATAGGAAACCCAAAACATGGTGTAAGATATAACCTTTTTTTGACCTGAGTGGGTGCAGGGAAATCGGGGCGATGTATAAGGCAGCGGAAAAAAAAGTTTAAAGCCTGATTCCCCTGGACAACAAGATCACATCAACAACAATATATCTAAGAAGGAAGGTTTGTAAGGTTATACCTGGTCCTGGAGAGAGTCTAATGACATTACCCTTGTAGTAGAATCATGCTTCTCCTTTAGGTAGCATCTCACTCCTTCAGCATCAACATCACTCAAACAGTGATCAGCAACAGCCTCCTGGTCTAGCCACCATGCACAGTGGTTGACAATGTCCTCCTGAAGGAAGAAAATGGCCTCCCGCCTATAGAGTATTCCATGTGGACCATGGGGAACTCCACATTGAGCTACCAGATCCAACATGAAGGAGGTGACCCTTTCAGATGTCAACCTACTAGAGTTGATACACTCTCCCACAATTGTCTCTCCCATGCTATCCTTCCCTTTATCCGATAGGACTTGGTGAGGCTCTCTATTGGTTACCACAACAAGAGAGGACAAAAATTGTTAGAGCAACTATTTTGTTATGAGAAGCCCCCAGTACCCCTCTGTTTATAGAAGAGGCTAGGGCCAGGGTTCCTAGTTTATGCGGGAGTTGAAATGGTCGAATTCAAAAAAATTCCAGGATCCTACACACGACAAACCGGGTGGTCTGCACACCCAACCAGTCAGTTGATGTGAGAGCCAGTTCATTTGCAAAGGGAACCAGTCGGTTTGTGCAATTTCCTATTCTAAACCAAATTGCTAATCAATGTATCATTAATGCACAACATGACGTCAGCACCAATCCTTGATCCAATCAAATTGGCAACCAAACCAGGCAGTTCATCCCATGAACCATTCGGTTGGGATATGTGAACCGGTCGTTTCACTATGTGAACAGTTTGTCTCACTCCCTAGTTCATTCGTTGATCAGCCAATGTTGATTCCAATTGACTTGACAATAAAACTGATCGACTCAGCCCTTGAACCAGTTGGTTTAGAGTCCAATTAATCAATTTTGAACCTCAGTTGTTTAATTGAATACCTAAACACCTTTATTAATAAATATAAATATCTTCATGAATATACTCCTAAAATCAAAGTGTATCCTATGTGTGTGACCCTATAGGTCCAAAATTCTGTTGGCAATGAATGTCTATAACAAACTTATGGAATCACAAGCAAAGAGTGGTATAGAATTGAGTCACATGAGTACAAACTTACATTTCTTAGCCCTCTTATCAAAAGGCCTTGGATATCAATCTCCTATATGTGGGACAAATCCCATCTACATCACTCACATTCAATCCCCATGTGTCACAATGAACCCAAACGTCACCGTTTTGGCAACCCTTATTCCAGATCATGTTGGATGATGTCAAAGTACACTAATGGCATGTGATGAATGTAGTGACTTCATTCTAAGAACCAAAATCACCACTATCACTATGAGAGATGATTATGACTACCATTCCATGGTTTCCATGTATCAATCTCATGGTGAGTCTGACTGATATGTTGTTCTCTAACATATATATGTGTGCTTGACTTGATATCATATATCATGAATGATGATATTATGTCATCAGTCATTACACACTCTAGCCTTATGTATTATTGTTGTCTATTTTTCTTCCACAGTAGTATTTGAATAGGGACGTAACAATAATGTATGTACTCTTATTATACATATGATCTCATTATTCGAGTCACGTACTTGAAGGCATACCTCATCGAGTAACTTCATTCTTTAGACATGTACTATGTCTATTCCATCATCTCATGTTGAGTGATGCACAGGTTTTGAGTTGCTTTTAAAGGCCAATTTTATATGTGTTTTGTACACTTATTTGTCATTTCTTTGTACAATATTTGCATAAATCACTATTGTTGGCATGTACACTTTATTTGCATCAAATCATGCTTGTTTCATCATATTTATATGATTTTATACATTCCATAGACTCATATTCAATTTTTTGCATTTTCTAGGTATATTATATATAGTGTAGAGTTGGTGCCACCGACCCCTAAAGTCGGTGCCACCGACGTGGCATCAGTGACCAGGAAGAAATCGACCGAAGTAGTCAGTCGCACCGACCACTAAGTCGGTACCACCGAGACAAAGATTTAGTGATAGAGGTGATCGCCCAGACAAGTCGATGGCATCGACCACACAGGTCAGTTCCACTAAGTTAGCTTCAGTGAGAAAGGGAGAAAACTCGCCTCAGCTTGGTGCCACCAACATCCCAGTCGATGGCACCGACTCAGCCAGAGATCGACAAAGGCCTGATACCGTTGGTGCCACTGACTTTGTCGAATTTCAGAAATCTAAATCGACCGCACGATCCAACGGTCCACGTTATGTGGTACCGTAAGTGACCTAGGACAAAAGGGAGGACAGACAGACCTAGAAAAAATCATCATGTTGCATCAGAGATGACAAGAGAAGAGAGGGAGATAAGCATGAAGCCAAAGGACAACAACCGGACGATTCGAACACTTTTGACGAGCATTTCCACTGCCAGAAGGCTACATAATGTGCATTTCTCGAGGAGGATCATCTGGAACATCACCTTTTCAGGGGTTACACAAATTTCTTTCATGTTTCCTACATTTTTCTTCTCTCTTCCATGTATTTTCAATTGAAAACCATGCGGGGCTAAACTCCTTGATTCCTTAGGACCCGGGAGTAGCCCGGGGAGCCACTGTATCGACTTTTACATGATGTAATGCAATCTTCCCTCCTAATTCATGGATATTTATGCATGTGAATGAATGTTCTTTTGTTGATTGATCACCTTCATTGGAAATCTTAGGCGAATAATTAATCTGGAAGGAGAATTAAATGCCTGAAACCCACACATAAACACTATCTTACGCATTCTTTGGTAAAGTTAATGCACGGGTAGTGGGAAGATACCTAGAGATTGAACGTAAAGGACCTAATCTAAGATATAAATTACCATAGACATGGAATTGGCTTAGAATTAGGTAGTGGATTGTACCATGGAAGCGGGTGATTCTCACTACGGGCTTTCTATCCAGAAAGAGGGTAAATTATATAAAAGTCAGTAAAAGAAGATACAACGGGGATCCGTGGTGAAACTGGTGTTCCTGAGGAATTCCACCTCCTGTGACTCAAACAAACCATTTTTAATTTTAATTTTCTCTTGTTTTGTTTTAAAAACCGATTCTCTCAAATTTTATACCGGCTTAGTTGATCGTACTGTAGTTAGTAGTAGTCACTGAGACTATGTCTCCCTGTGTTCGACTCGGGCCTCACAAGGCCTATATTACGTGATGCGTACACTTGCGTTTAGACGCACATAAAATATGTGTCATTGAGACAAACATAATAGACTAAATTACCTTTATATTATCAAAGTACATATTTTAATTCCTCATTCCAATCATCATATGATTAGTTATTTGGGAATACATACCAACATACCCCCACTTGCACTAAGAGCCAATCACCTACGAATCTTTTTCTAAGTGATCTTAACATATCCATCATGTTTCTATTGCACAAGCGCTTTTATAGTGGGTTAGTAGTGTTTGCTTCAAGTCGGTATTTTGCAAGTTTTACATCTCTTCATTGTACAAAATCTCATATGAGATGGAAGCGCCAAAGTATGCTATTTGATATTCCTTTGCCTAACCAATAGCTCCATTGTTGTCATAGTATTTCTACTATGTCATCAATGGTTGGAACCTCCCACAAATTCACACATATAAAATTATTGATCCATGAAGTATCCTCTATTGCTCTCATAACACAAAGATACTCAGCTTTTGTTGTAGATATAAACATATCACTTTATCTCAGTACCCTTTCCAGCTTATGGTTCTCATTTAATGTCAAATATAAATATAGATTGCAGTCATTAGTTTTACTTGTCATTTCATAAGCTTGCATCAATGTAACCCTTTACACCCAACTCTTCCTTATTACCATAACCAAGGAACATATCATTTTAGTGCTTCACAAGAACCTAAGGATGTTCTTTACGGTATATTGGTGATTTTCACTATCATATGATATATACCCTATTGTTATGTCCAATACATATGAGAATGTTAGGTAGGTATATATCCTCTCATCGTGTCCAATACATATGAGATAACTAGATATTTTCTTTTCATGTCCAATTCATACGAGATAATGAGATACATAACATTGCAATCAAGATAGATCCAATTGTGAATGCATATGGCATCTATCCATGTGTTCCTATTCTTTACAAGAACTAGGACATTAGGCTTCTGAGAGACTAACTCAATAGAACATTGACATGTTTTGTTTCATTGAGTTCTTGCATGATGAATGCATTCAATATATTGCTTTTTGTTTCTTAGGACAAGAAATTTTCTAGATCTATCTGTATAGATCTCAATCCCTATCACATAGGATGTCTTGCCTAAACCCTTCTGAGAAGATGTTTCTAGCCAGGGTTTAACACTTACAAGATAAGGACATTATTCCCCATCATCATGTGGAATATAAATATGCTCCCACTAAATCTATTGTAATCATAGATTTCATCTTCATTTTGACTCAAGTCAAACCATTTGACTATCTTGTCAAATTGAAGATTTCAACTCTGATATGCTTGCTTCAATCCACAGATTGACCTTTGTAGCTTATAGACTTTATTTGCAATATTGGATTTATAAAACCTTTAGGTTGCGTCACATATACATCATTATAATTATTCCAATTACGGGATGTGATTTATCATCTATATGCAAAATCCCATTAGTCATAACAAGTTGCAACAACAAGCATGATCCTGATGGATTTCACGATGGTAACTAGTGAAAGACTTCATCATGTTCAACACCTTGAACTTTTTTGAAGCTCATTACAACCAATATGCCCTTCGATGTTTGTCTTCTTCCTAATGACCCAAATGAAACTTATGGATTCTACTCCTTCAGGTGGATCTAGCAAGGTCATACCTTGTTGGTTTACATGGAGTCCATCTAAAACTTATAGTCAAAGCCATTTATGAGACTCTAGTCCCTCAATATCTTCTTGGTAGTTTGTTGACTCATCATCTATGATCAATTCATCAACTTTATGAGATATAAGATATCATAATCTTTCAAACTCAAGGCATGTTCTACTAGAACTATTAGGTTTTGTGTTACATAAGGAACATGAGATTCCACAATAACTTGTGGTTCTCCATGTTCCTATTGTACCTCTTTAGGTTCAATGTTTTTGTTGTTTGTCTCGAACATTTCAAGTGTTACTTTTACTACCACTTATTCCTTTGGAATTAAATTCCATTTATAAATTCACACATCTTGGAAACAAAGACCTTTGTTGTTGGACTAGGATAAAAGTTAGTATTCAACAAAATAACATTTATGTGATTTTGGAAATAGTTTTTAAGAAACTATTAAATTATGTATACTTTCAATCCTAATCACTATAAAAGACATATCAGGACAATTAGCATGCCATATCTCATATGGTTTCTTTATGAACCATTTTCTACGGTACATTGTTTAGTGGTAAGCATGTTCCCAAAAGAGATTGGAAGATCAACTAGTTTTATTGATAATTCACAATGACTAGAAAGGTGTGATTCCTTCTTACTGATACACTTCCATTGTGTTTCAGGTGGAGTTCATGATGATACATTATCATGATCTCCCAGAAGTGACTCAAACTCTTGGTTTAAAATATTTCAACAGAGGTCACATTGAAGTATCTTAATGCTTCACCAAGTTAGTTATGTAATTCATACACAATCTCCTTGAACACTTCAAGATATATATATATATATATATATATATATATATATATATATATATATATTATTTATTTATTTATTTATTTATATTTATATTTGATTAAATACAAATTTCCATATCTACTGATAACATCAACAGAATATATAATGAGGTACTTACAACTACGTTTAGAATTTACTCTAAAAGGTCTGTATACATCACCAGTATGAGCCCTAATAGAACAATTGCTCTCCCACTACATATAGGGAAGATACTTTTGTCATGTTGCACAAAAAATAAGATATGCATGTCTATATTGGTTCAATAACCACAATAGTCTAGATAACCATCATATGGATTCTAGAAATGCATTTCCCATTTATGTTCTATAAATGACAATGCTATAGGCATTCATTGTTTGAGTCATCGAGTCATTCAATATATGTGGCATACACATTTATCTCTACAACTATCAAGTATAGTTTATAAGACACAAGGCATTCCCATATAATATCTCATCTTTTAAAATGAAACACCAATTTATTATTGTCCTTACAAGATACACGATGTTTTCATTAATGGAAAGTACATAATAGCAAGTCAATAATTTTATTACATGCCCATCAATTTATTACATGCCCATGAATGATAGATTCCAACTGTAGCGGCAGCAACTCTTGTTCCTTACAATTCTAGCTTATTTCTTATTGGGTCCTGAAGTAGAGATCTCTTTCTCTTTATTCTTCCTTTGTTCCTTTAAGTGAAAAGGACAAATTCCTTTGCACTTACCCTTCTCCATAACTTGAGTGCAGAAGACTTGGAATTTAGATTAGCCATAAAACACTTCTTGGCCTTGCCTTTGCCCTTCAACTCACTTTCGTTCGTCATATCATGGATTTGTCCTTATTCATTCTTGCTTTGACATCAACATGCCAAGTAGTTCTGACAACAATTTAGCCAATTTACTCAAGTGAAAGCACTTGATAAGCTAGCTATATATGATTCAGACAATGACTATAGAATCATATCCATGGTCAAATCCTGACCTGAAATCCCAGTCTTTCCACATGCCCAATCATATTGAGCTCATGGGGCTCTACTGGATCTCCCTCTATCAGTTTGCACTCATATACCTTTCTTGCTTTACATGATTCTTTAAGTGTATTACCATCTTGAGAATGTCCAAGTTTTCATGCCACTCATGCAACTCATAGTACATACAATATAGCATAAGGTACTTAATTTCAATGACAACATTGGCATGCTTCAAGTAAGCATCCATTTGGAGTAGGTTCCTCTGGCTCTGGTCTTACAAGGACATATAGCTTTCTCTGATTGATGAGAACATTTCTCAAAGTTGTTAATGAATTGTGGAACTTCATCCCATTTTGTCCTTTATGAAGGACTGATCACACTGTGAATGTGTTTGTGTTTGGCATTAGATTCTACAAAGAAATTTTGCAACTTTTCAAAATATTTATGATTTGTTTGATTTGATAAGTTAACGTTATAAATTAGGCCTTTAACTAATTATCACTCTCACTATTTTGTTCAAATTGATAACCCTCGTATATCAATTCAAAAGATTATAGTGTACAATCTTCTAGTGAGCCAAATCCAAAACAATTCAACTATTATCCGGCCAATGTCAGTGTCCATAGTCAATTATTAAGGTAGGCAACATTTGCCAATTTCATCTCATATAAGTCTTGGATAGATGGTATGCACAACTCCCTGCCATAGTCCATCTGTGTGCCTCTGATGTAATCTCATTAAGGTCATTAGTTAAGCCTAACCCAAAAAACAACACGATAATAATGCACCCTTTTGGTAGGCCCACATTATTACCATTACAATTCCATAAGATAGACATCTTATCATCAGTGGTGTGCCCACAGTTAGTCGATCAAGCTTTTCATGTGTGCTACTTAAAGAAAGCATCTTAGACTAAATATTGTATTTTAGGGATTTTATATATAAATACATATACCTAATGAATCACCACATACTTAGTACGTATCATATACATGCTATAATCACAAATGACAACATGCAATAATTAGAATACAAAAGAGATGGTTATGGCCATACTATTGTAATTTCTTGGAGCCACAAGGAATTACTACTAACTTGGGTCCAAATCGTATGCAACCTATTGTTGATGAATATCTATTCTCAAACCAATCTAAGTTGATAGGCTCAACACTTAAACCGGCCGACTCGCCTCCTGGTCGCTCAGTTGGGCTCTTGAAACGGTATCCCGGTCTTCACATTTAATCGACATATGGAATCCTCCATCTGATTAGTTTGTCTCATGAGCCGGTCGGTTCACCTTTGTGTAGAAATTCTTCTCACGATACATAAATAAAAATTATCCAATTTCTTATTACTTTATAAAAGGGAAAACCTTGAGTTACATTTAAGGGAAAATAGGAAGAAGAGAATTAATTTACATTCAGAGAGAAGAGAGAGGCTCGGTACGCAGACCGAACAACAACATGGATAAACAACCACATACATTCACACATAGATCTAGGATTATTGGACATAGCCATACTTCACATCCACCATCAAAACCAACTTTTAGGGCAATGCGTGTAAATTGCATATATATATATATATATATATATATATATATATATATATATATATATATATATATATATATATATATATATATGATCTCATTATTCAAATCACGTACTTGATGACACACATCATTGAGTAACATCATTCTTTAGACATCTACTATGTTTGTGTCATCATCTCATGTTGAGACAGACATAATAGACAGAATTACCTTTATTATTATCAAATCAGGTATTTTAATGCCTCATTCCAATCATCATATGATTGTCTCTCTGGGCATACATACCATAGTAGGATGATGAAAATAGTAGCTATTAGATGAGTAGTATTAATGGATAACTAATAATTGAATATTTTTCATGTGGAACAATCAACTCGCTCAATCCAAAGAATTGGACACCTAAGTTGATAAATGAACTAATATAGTGTAGAGTATAATTTGAAAACCAATATATTATAAGTTTAAAATTATGTAAGATTTAGTCCTAATACATGTATGTTAATGTATTAATGTCTCAATCCTCAGCATTACAA
The DNA here is from genome assembly GCA_963693085.1 of Alisma plantago-aquatica. NCBI lineage: Eukaryota > Viridiplantae > Streptophyta > Magnoliopsida > Alismatales > Alismataceae > Alisma > Alisma plantago-aquatica. Next base: position 1,335,248,516 of record OY856411.1, on the reverse strand, counting down.
ATAATTCAACTAATATGTTTGATAATGACAAGTTTGAACTTATCCACACATGTAGGCATGACGTAATATATATGAATAGACATAAATGGGAATAGTGTATATTATTATGATCAAATGACTTAAAAGGTGGATGTTGAATCGATAATGAGGATAGTCACAATTAAGGGTGGGGAAGGTGTATCAAGATAAGATAATGATGAAACAAAATACTTCAAAAAATATTATAGAAAGATCTTGATTAGGACAAATGTAGTAAAATATTTCCACTACCATAATAATGTATATAATTCCAATAATTGGTTTATAGTGTTTAAAAATATATGGAATGTTCAATATCTTAAACTATGATGGGAATACCCTAATGTTATCGATAAGGAATATATAAAAAACTGAAGGATTATTTTTTTGTGACTGAATAATAATACCATTTTAGTGACTTTAACAACAATCCTGAATTAAATAGTGGATATTGTTAGATATACGAATTTTGGAAAGTAAATCATGTGAAGATAATAGGAAAAATTGAATATACTTCAAGATCTTAGTCACAAATTTTTATTTTGTGAATAAATTGGAGATAATACCTTTTGACCATAATCTATTAGATCACAGATTAGTTAATCTCAACAGTGAAAACTTGAGTAAAATATAGATGATAAAAAGATACATGGAATATACATTATAAATATATAGTATAGGTAATAAGGAAAGTGTTTTATGTCTAGATAAACCCCAGGAAAACCGAATCCCAAGTTGTTATACAAACTTATTGGGTAGGATAATATATATGCAAATAATAAAATGAAATTAAAAAACACTAGATAATATAATGGAGAACATCACAATTAGACAACTACGAGATATTCAGATTCTACACAGTTAAACTCAGATACCATGTTTAATTTCACCTTAAATGCACATTGTTTGCTAATCCAAATATATAATATAAGGAAAGCACATCAATTTTATCTATAGTAGTAATTTGTTTGGGATTAGACTGGCTGATTTTCAAAATTTTCTAAGTTTCCTCATTCCATGACTAATACTCCTTTCTCACAATGATTTACATCCCCTTTTTGTTTGTGGGATGCATGGTCTCAACATTGATGACCTAGTCGTCATCTACCTCATGACAAAGATCTTCTTATTATGTCATGTGGTATTGAGATCTCCCTCACACAAAGATCTCAATCTCAAACCCACATCATGCGTCGAGATAATACTTCTTATTCCGTCAAACTTATTTCCCCTTACTGAATCCAACTACCTTTCACTCATTTTATAAAAACTCTAGATCTTGAAACCCCTAAAAGTCAGCTACCTTTCCTTCCCCACTTATAATCTCATGAACCTCAAATAAATTCCACATGGTGATCCATTTGTATATATAACCACCCTTATAGCTTCATCTTTACTCAAATCCTCATCTTGATCCACCAATTTCTCATGACTTTCCTCTCTCCATCCCAACCAAACATGTCTTCTTCATCTTAACTCTTTACATGGTGCTAAAATTGTTAAAAACCAAACCCCAATTATATGCCCATTGATTTTCTTCAAATCACAAGGAACTCTTTTCTGGTATCCCTTGTAGCATTCTCCTCCTTTAATATTCTCCAAGTGTTGCCACTTGTGGTACTCATGGAGAAGGTCAGCTATCCCCATCCTAGTGATCATAGACCTTGGAACCTGTACATATGTATGCTCCGAATCTCTTTCTTTCTCCAATACCCTCATTTGATTGTAATTTGTCAACTCCATATCTCCCTCCTCCCTCTCTAAACCTAGTTTCTAAAGTAAAGGATTTCATTTTCATTTTCTGTGTTTTTAAAAAAATTGGCCTCGGCAGATCAATTATTCTCAACCTTTGGATGGAATGTGGGAGGTATACGGAACACTTCTATCTGTAACTCCCAACTCATGGGAGATGAGCACATGAGTGTTCTATCTCCTCTTATAGAAGCTCGTGAATCTACGTGAGGGGAAGTAGGTTTGGGTTTTTTTTCCAAAATAGGCCCTACCTTTTGTGTTTTTGTTATAGAGAAAATGGATTTTTTGGTTTTTTCACTGGTATATGCATTGTCTATTAGTTCTCTTTGAATTTGCAAAATGACCATATCATCATGACATGTTGTTGACTTTTAGCATGTGATTCCAGGCATCAACATGCCATTTCAACCCATTCTCAAATTTTAGTTTTAGTAAATAATATAACTTTCAAAAATATATAACGAACTAATAGTATCTACAAAATGATGTAGAAATATGCTCTAAAATGATAATAAAATTATATACATGGTGGTGGGGTATTGATAACCTATTTCAAAAAATATGAAAACATTACTTTCGAGGTTTATTATGAGATGAAAAATTAACACTAAAATTATGCAATTGTGGAATAGATGGCTTTGGTCACTAATGTGGATCTAGGCTTTGGTTTTGGATCATAGATTGAATCTCTGGTATGTTGTATTCTTTCATGCAAAATTGGGAAAAATCCTAATTCTTCTCATTTGATCTACTTCTAACTTGCAATCCTAATTTCCTTAATTAAGATATCCCTTGAATTGACCTTATAGAGAGATCCTTTTTGTCATTTGTTTCTCAGTCACAAGATTAAAATTGTATGATCATTATTTGTGGGTCCTCTGGCCCCACTTGTTATTCCATGGATGTACTTATTCATTTTTGGTATGTGAATATTATTTGTATGCACTTATGAACTTGATTGATCTAATGTACAATATGTGATTTTGACTAGTAATATCTAGAATTAGTTACATCATATTTTAGGCACTATATTTTGTTATCCTATTAGGCATTGAGTTTTATTTCCCTACCACATGTGATTTACTTACGTAATGGATTTTATTCCCTTTTTAGACACTAGGTTTTATTCCCATGTCACATGTGCTAGATGTAGACATTGAATTGTATTCCCTATAGGCACCAATTATTTATTCATCCTTCAATGTATTGAGGTCTCATTCCTCGTAGAATGATATATGTTATTTGGAAATAGGGTTTTATTCCTCCTACCCTTTGTTTGAATATACATAAGTCCATGTCCTACTTTTTAGCTTATGATAGGGTTCTCAATAATGAACATTCAAATGTTTAACTTATCCATGTTTGTGGAATTGTATAAAAGGCAATGAATTCATCTATATTGACGTTCTTGCTTAAATAAATTACCACTTGGCATCAATATTCTTTTTGCATCCACTTGGATGATTACATATCTCTCTTTTATTGGGATACTTAATATAATATTTGTTGTCATTTTCTATATTATTGACCAATTTCCCAACATATGCACATATCCGCTTTAGTTGACCTTTTCCACTATTTCTTATTTTGTGGGAATTTCTTCCAACCCCTTAGGTAAAGAAGATGTTCGAAGATGACTCAAGATGACCAAAACACATGTGTAGCTATTGATCATTGAGAAATAGAGTTAAAGTGTTTGGGTAACCCTATGCATCCAAGATTCATAGTATAGCTTGTACCTTATGCATTTACACATATGGGAGTTCAATCATGTTTCCAAGTAAATTTAAATAGCCAAAATATGTTGTTTTCTACTGCTAAATAGTTTCTAGTTTGAGCATGTTAGTTGAATTTATTTGATCATATTCCCTTGAAAAAGTTTTAGGATGGTGTTTGGTATTGCAGATTGTTCCTATTGACAACTAATAATGGAGTGGATCCTATCTTAGGCCACACTTTTTATTGTAAGGTATCAGATCTAAGGTTGGAGATTATCTAATATTTCAATTTTATGTCTCTTTTTCTCCTTATAGAACCCATACCTTAAACTCTAGGTTATATGTCTGTCTAAAGATTTAAATATGTGAGGTCAGAAGAGATATATCAAGTTTGATGAAGCACCCATAAGTATTTCAAGTAGTTAACCTAATGTGATGGTAGGTTGTGTGCCTATGGATGTTAATCTAGGAAACTCATGTATTATAGTGTTGTTAGTAGATTTGGTTTTGGGGTGGTCTAAAGTCATGAGAATGATAGAGAAATTGAGTATGGTGTTTTGGTTATGGAGTAATTTTTGAATTGATTCTCACATTGATTGTGGGTCTTATATTATGTCTTATATCATGAACCTTTCAATCAAATGATTTTAACTTATAATACTATATGTAAAAATGGATTTTGTCAGTGGTCTATTGAGAAAAATCGCAAAAATAATATATGCAATGTAGAATAAATATCCTAGAATTTGTTAGAATAGATATCTCAAACCCTATTTCTGGAAATGGAATGATGACAAAGAAGATGAAGCTTGTACTAAAGGTTTAGTGGACCTTCCCTCTTTTTCTCCATTAGGAAGTGCATAGTTGCACCCATTACTTGCTACATGGTTATGTGAACATTAGGGTTTGTATGAGAAACAATGACTTAGACCTCATTAGTTGAGATGATATAGTTGGAGGCTATATCTATTTACATCATAATCATACCTCATTATCACAGCTAGAAGAATTACATGTTTAAGGCCTAATACCTTTACAGTTGTTTAGCATGAGTTATTAGGTTAATTGATAGGTATTTTACGTGCGCTTAAAGTATACACTATCATAGTAATACAAGCCTATGAGGCCCAGATATTCAACACACAAAAGTGTTACTTCAGAAACTAGTACTAATTGTAGTACGATCAACTTTGGCCTATGAAAAATTAAATGTTCAGTTTGGTTATCTTAATAGAAAAGAAATTCAAATTATGGTTGTTTTTCTCAGTCTTAATGAATTCCTTAGGACAATGGTTTCACCACAGTCAAAATTGCATCTTAATCCTTGTACATTAATAAAAACTTCTCCTAACTCTGGATTAAGAGCCTGTAGCAAGAATTACCCACTCTCACAGTGTAATTCACTACCTAGCCTAATACCAACCCCACTCTCATATCGGTTGTGTTATTAGATAGGTGCCTTATGGAATTATCTAGGTATCTCCTCATGTTGTTAAACCACCTTTCCCAAAGGGTTTTATGAAATGTGTATTCCGATGAAGTTTTGACTATAAATTTCCTTTTTCAAAGAAATTAACAGTACAAATACTATCTATGGTGATCAAGCGCAAATAGTTCATTCATTCACACAGAATGATATCCTAAAATTAAGGGAAATTGATGAATTAATGCATAGGAGTTAAATACAATGCATAATCAGGTTACTCCTAGGACCTAAGGAATGTGGGGATTATCCCTCATGGTTTCAATAGTCAAAAACATCAAATGAGAAAGGAAAAATGTGGAGAACAAGAAGAACCCCTAAACTTGATGGTTCAAATTCTCCCTTCTTGCACACTTGCTGATTTGTACCTTCTGGCTACAATTATGTCTGTTAGAAGTTCCTGGATCAGTCGGTATGCCTCCTTCTTGTTCTTATCTCTTCCCCTTGCTCTCCCTTGTCGTGCAATGGAAAAAGATGAGATCCTTAGGTCTGGACATAACTCCCCTTAGTCATAGGCATGGCTTAGGGCGAGCTAGAACCTTAGCCATTGGATTAAATGCAGCCCTAAGATATGCCTGATCCTGATCTATAGGTACTATCGATGGAGTGTCGGTACTAATGACTCCTCTAAATTTGTGGCTACCTGTTAAATTTTTAGTACTACCGACTATGTGTCAATAGTACCGAGTTGCTTCAAATTTCTTTTCACAAAAATGTTGTTAACTCGTCGGTACTACCGATCATCCTATTAGTACTACTGACTGTCCTGTCGGTACTATCGAGTCTTCTCGATTCATTTCCTCTTCAACACTGAGCAAGTTTCGGTACCACTGACTCCAAAGTAGGTAGTATCAAGCGGTGTAGATTCTTGAGCATTCCTAAAATGCACAAAATTCAAACATAAGCTCTGGAAAATTAATAAATCACTTGAGAACATTAAAATTATACATATTTCATGAAAATAAGTATCACATGGTAATAAAGTAAATCATACACAATTAATATGAGATTTGATATAAAAAAAGTGCACAAAAATCAGTACAAAATACCCTGTGAAAATAAAAAATAAATAATGCATCAAACTCCCCTAAGCTTAAATGTTGCTTGTCCTCGAGCATCACACTTTCAGATCTTTTTGAGACGAGTCAGAAAAAGGACATAATAATATGAGTATCAATTCTCAGCTATCCTCACTTGGTGGTCCCAAACTGGATCTCATTAATCACTGAGAAATTAACTGCTCCTTAGCGACCAAAAACATCCATTAAAGATCAATGAACACTATAAAAAGAGCAGTTAACATCATACTCAATTAGGCATTTTGTTGGTTCATTATGTGATTCCCTATTCTACATTGTTCTTCCTAACTACCAATCTACGTGGAAGCAATTCTGCATATGAATATTAATGAGCAAAAAAATCATATAAGTGGCCTACCAATAAGAGCAATGGATGGTATCAAATGGGTGACAATTGAAGAATCACAAGTACATCCAACTTATTTATGCAAAAATATGATGAACCTATATGAGTGAAAATAAGAGCATGCATGAACCATAATGCCTATTTTTTCTTTTCCAAAGATGCATGAATTAATCAATCTCATCGACCAAATGAGAATGAAAGAAGAAAATAAAAGAATGCATCATTTGGATTTCTTCATCTCTTCAAGAAGTGTTCAGGTCATACTTTCTCCCTCATAACTTTGAAACATTGACAAAAAAAATTATTATCCCATGATTTTAGCATGATTGATGTTATGCTTGGGCTTTTACTGCATACCGTTCTCTTTTTTTTCTTTTCTCTTTTTTTAGAGATGTGGAGGTATATCATTGCACTCAACTTTATAAAATGAGACTAATATCCACATGATGAACAAAAATGAATACTATGGAATGTATGTACTCTACATGAAATTGTTTATGCAACTAAAATTGTATGCACAAAAATTGTTGATGCATGCATGTGTTTCTTTTAATGTAATAAAAGTAAATTAACTATCATGTTACCTATTATGCCATGTAATGCAACAAGAGAAAATAAATTGGATTACTTGTTCATCTTAAGGTGGTGATTCAAAAAAGAGTGAAGGATGAGTGGAATCACATAATTAAGAGACAAAGTCTTACCTAAAATTATGATATGTCCCTCTCTAATGACCTGTGATAGGGTAACCTTAGGATTTCTTTCTTAGATTTCAATTGAAGGTCTTGTTAACTGTTTGATCCACTTAAGCTCAAGCCTCGTCTTCATCAACTTTTCATGAATAATTAAGATTTTCATTCATATTAAAAGTCCTTAAGCTGACTAATACAAACACTTCCTTTAAGTGTGCAACTCAAGAACATTTGCAACTAAGCCAATTTTTTCATTTAATTAATTTTCATTGCACATAACTGAGAGCATATGACATGACTATGAATTAATCTCCATGATTACACTAGATAGATGTGGATCCTACAATTGAAAAGATAAACTAAAAAACAAAAACTAAACAATATAAAGAAAATAAAGCTAAAGATAGAAATCGTTCCATCTAGCCCCTAAGCTTGAAATTGACTATGTCCACATAGTAAAAATTCTAACTATAGAGGTGGAACAGTGGTATCGAATCACATGGGTGGTGGTGGTGAATGAGGCATGGTCGGATCATATGGTGGAATCATTCCCTAAAAACCCGACTGTTGTGGCGATATGGGTGGAGGTTGTGTGTGGCCACCAAAATATCTATAGCTCTAGTAATGATCGAAGAATGGATTTTGGAACCCCTCTATCCGCTGCAGACGCATATGCATGTTCTCTTGGTTGGCCAAGGAAACCTGCTCGTTTTGGAAAATCACTTGTTGGTTTTCATACAACTATCCCTAGACATCATGGATGCTTGCCAATGTAGCCAATTATTGTTGTTGTCCCTGTTAGATCTCCTGCCGCATCCTATACATGCCCGCCATCAAATACGGGTCATCCTCCTGAGTGGGTAGTGGAATGGAAGAATTGGAAGCTTCAAAGTGTCATGGGTGCTTACGCATAACCCGCCTCCTTATTACAGGGATGGTAGGCTCCACTTCCTCCCCCTCCTCTACAACTTGGTCCTTCTACACCGCATAGTCATCTTCTTCCTCCTCCTTGGATGATCTATCCATAGACCACCATAGGAGGTTTAACCCCTGTAGATCGAGGATGGCATCTGGAAGCTTCCTTTCCTTGTAGTGGGTCCCCACTGTACAACACACATATATATCATTCAGACACGTGTTGATGAGGCCAGATTGCTTGAAATGCTTGAGATATAATTTTGTTGTTGGCTTTAGTGACTTGGGAGTAGAGAGGTCAAGGTGTAGATGAACATCAATGGATGTGATCAACCCTCCAAAATGAATTGAAGGTTTCCTTTGCACCTTTCGCCTTACTCCCATCACAAGCTGAAGGAAGAAGGCTCCAAAGTTCAGACTTCGGGTTCTTTTCTCCAACATCTTATACAAGAAGTAAAGATCGACCCTTTGACACTTCCCTTTTTCTTGAGCTGACTTTGCTAGAAGAGTGTTGGTGATGAGGCGATGAAGTACATGAGAAAAAGGATGATCAACATTCATCAAGGAGATGTTGTTCCAACTAATGTGTTGACCTTCTGGCAGGCCAGTAAACAACTTCCATGTTGCCTCAAAGTTGAAGTTGTCGAGGTAGAAATGATTGCCTTCACATGGACATTCGTAGATGGCATTGAACTGCTGGAGCGTCATTGTAACTCAATGTTGTATAGCTGGAAAAGGATCTTTCCCATCCCCATGCTCGACGGTGATGAAAATATCTAAGGATGCCATGAACTTGCAGAAGGGGTTAGGGTATGTAGGCCAGTCATTGAAGAAGGGGTTTTTTCCTACTAACCCCTGATGCTTGTAGACCTTCTGCATATTGGTAGTGAAGCCAATGGAGTCAAGGAAGGCACAGTCTCCATATCATGTATCAATCATCTCCCGCTTGTACAAATCTTCATACGTCTTCTGATGTTTGCATTGGGATGGTCTACCCGTCTTGGTTTAGGAACCAAGTTAGTAACCCCTGCCGATGAAGAAGCCTCCCACCTTGAAGACATCTTTCTTAGATGAAGGAGATTAGAGAGATAGAGCTTGGTGTAGCATCCAGATGCTTGGAGATTCTCACGGCTGCTTGCTCGAGGGAGGAGAAGAGAAGGTGTAAAGACATGTGATTCACATCCCCTCCCTTTTATAGCTATGACCGCCAACCTATGACTGCTTCATTAGTATTGACATGGGTCGGTAGTACCGACATGGAATCAACATAGGATGAAAATTCACATGCTCGGGGCTACCGACGATCCCAATAGTCTGATTTCAATTACGTGGATTGCTCTGCATCAATAGTACCGATGGGACATCAGTAATACCAACATGTCCCACAAATCAGTGCTACTGACCATTAGATGTGGTTGATCTCGGTCGCTTGTTGGCGTTCCCCATGGAATGTTGACCTCAGCTGTCAGTAGTACAGACATCTTGTCAGTGGTACCAACCAATTTAAATTTCTCGGTGCTTCTGAGTAGGAACTCAGGTCTCAAACCTGGGGCCCAGAATTTCTTCGGTACTACCGACTCCAAATTCGGTAGAACCGAGTTCGTAGACAATATTCGGCCCCCATCTCTATAGAACGTCGGTGCTACCAACATATGACGGTAGTACTAAGATTTGGCACTCCATTTGTATAAACTCCCTGTAAAGACATTGGTAGTATCGAGCTTGGGTTCGGTAGTACCGACTTTTATAGTCGATTACATCTCTGTCCCTATAACATTGTCGGTAGTACTGAGCTTGGGCTCAGTAGTACCGACTTTCATCCTACACACTCCAAAAAATGCATAAAGGTGCCTTTTTATATCAACTAAGTAAAAATGGAAAATGCAACTACAAATTAAAAAATTAGAATGCAAAGAACATAAAAGATGGTTGGGTTGCCTCCCAACAAGCGTCATTGTTTTACCTCATAGGCTCAATGATCCAAAACTAAATGGAATAGTAAAGCTCAAAAAGCTTCAACTCATCCTCCTTCCTCATCACATCTCCCCCAAAGTAAAGTTTGAGACACTGGACATTGATAAGGAATGGCTCAGCCCCATTAATAATTTCTACAACCCCAAGGGGGAATGCCTTAATCACCTCAAAGGGTCCACTCCATCTAGACCTCAACTTACCAGAATGTAGCTTCAACCTAGAATTAAACAAAAGGACTTTCTGTCTTGGAATGAATGTCCTATGCAAAATACGGCAATCGTGAAATTGCTTATGCCTCTCCTTATAAATTCTTGAGCATTCATAAGCATCAAACCTAAGCTCATCCAATTCATTCAATTCTAGCAATTTCCTTTTTCCTGCATTGTCCAAATTGTAATTTACCTTAGAGCCCACTTAGCCTTGTTGTCTAACTCAATTGGTAGATGACAAGCCTTCCCATAAATCAACCTAAAAGGAGTAGTACCTATAGGTATTTTATAGGAGGCTATATATGCCCATAGAGCATCATTGAGTAACATGCTCCAGTTGGTCCTTTTGGTTGAATATGTCTTCTCCAGAATCTTCTTTATCTCCCTATTGGACACTACAACTTGGCCTTGAGTTTGGGGGTGATATGGAGTACCTACTCTATGTTTCACCCTATACTTACTCAACAACACCCCAAATTTCCAGTTAGTGAAGTCAGAACCACCGTCACTAATTATCAACTTGGGCATCCCAAACCTGCAAAAGATGTGTTCTTTTACAAATCTACATACAACATGTGTGTCATTGGTGTAGGTTGTAATTACTTCCACTCACTTAGATACATATCTACAACAAGTAATATTTAGATATTAGAATTTGAAGACATGAAAGGGCCCTTGAAGTCTATGCCCCATAAATCAAACACATGTATTTCTTGAAAAACATTTAGAGGCATTTCATTTTGTTTTGAGATATTACTTGCACGTTGACACACATCACACTGATAGACAAAATTGTATGCATCTTTAAAAATCATTAACCAATAAAATCCACATTCTAAGACCTTAGCTGTTGTCTTAGAACTAGAATGATGACCTCCTACAGGTAAAGACTGACAGTGTGCCAAAATACTCTGGAATTCACAATCTAGCACACACTTCCTCATAGTATTGACCCTACACTACCCAATCATAATGGGGTCATCCCATATATAGCACCTCAAGGAGTGGAAGAATCTTTTCTTCTCCTGGTACCCCAAATCTCCTGGTAGCTCTCCACATGCCAAGTAGTTCACTATGTTTGTGAACCATGGGTCTTTGATTTTCACAGCAAAGAGCTGCTCATCAGGGATCTCTTCTACGATGGGTATTCTAACAGCCTTTTCATCAACCCTTTCAAGCCTAAAGAGATGATCCTCCACCACATTCTCAGTGTTGGCTTTATCCTTGATCTCTATATCAAATGTCTACAATATCAAGATCCACCTGATCAGCCTAGGATTGGCATCATTTTTTGCAGCAAGTATTTGATAGCTACTTGATCTGTCCATACTACAATCTTGGCCCCAATCAGATATTGATGGAAATTTTTCAAAAGAAAAAACAACGACAAGCAATCCCTTTTTAGTTGTTGTATAATTCAATTGGGAATCATTTTGAAGTCTTAGACATATCATAGATGATGATAGGGACTTTGTCTCAACATGATCTTAGAACATCCCCTACTGCATAATCTGATGTGTAACACATCAGCTTAAAATGTTGGCTCCAATCTAGATCCTGGACAATGGGTGTGGAGACCAACTTCTCCTTCAACACCTCAAAAGATTTCAAACAACACTCATCAAATTTAAAGTCAGTATCCTTTTCTGATAATTCTAAGAGTGGTTTAGCGATCATTGAAAAATCCTTGATAAAGCGGCGATGAAAAATCGAGTGTGTCCTAGAAAGCTCCTTACTCCCTTCACCGATGATGGTGGAGGTAGTTTGGAGATCACCTATATTGGAGCCTTTGTGTCCCAAGACAATTCCTTCACTCACCATCATGTGACACTTCTCCAAATTCAACACAAGGTGAGTGGCCTCGCATCTTTGCAAAACTTTATCTAAATTGTCCAGGCAATCAACAAAGGACTTCCCATACATCAAAAACCATCTATAACACTTCTAGGCGTCACTCTACCATATATAAAAAATGGAAGCATGCATCGCTGGAAAGTGGTCAGCATTGCAAAGGCCAAACAACATACAACAAGACACAAATGTTCCATAAGGACAAGGACTTCTCTTGATTGGCTCGGTAGAAATTTTACTGTATCCCGAGTAACTATCAAAGAAACAAAAATGAGAGCATCTGGCGATCCGCTCTAAAATATGGTCAATAAAAGGGAGCAGAAAAAGGTCTTTGAGCATTGTGGTGTTCAAAATTTTGTAGTCAATGCAAACATGCCACCCAATCACTAGTCTAGCAGAAATCAACTCATCATTTAGAATTAGTAACAATCATTATTCCTCCCTTTTTAGGAACCACCTAGGTTGGAATAACCCAGTTTGAATCAAAGATATCATATATAATACCTACATATTAAAGTTTTACTACCTCTTTTTTAACTACCTTAGTCATGATGGGGTTGAGTCACCGTTGAGGTTGCACTACAGCCTTTGCTCCTCCCTTCAATTTGATCTTGTGTTGAAATAAACTAGGGGAGATCTCATTTATGTATGCCATTGACCAACCAAATGCAGCGCAATGATTCTTTAGCACACCAAGAAGTTGCTCCTCTTCCATCACACTTACTGAAGCCAAAATTATGACTGGAAGTTTCTCCTATGCCACCAAGAAAATATATTTCAAATGTTGTGTCAATGGCTTCAACTCTAATTCTAGAGGATACAACAAAGAAGGAACCAGTGGTGGTGGGGGTGGTCCCAAATCCTTAAAGTGCCTTGTATAGTAGCATGGCAAGATCTTGAGAAGCAAGATACACTCTTGTAAAGAATAGTGTCTGGTACAATCATCTACCAAATTCATGAGACATGCCTCTAAAGGTAGCTGCAATTATGCCTGGACAAGAGCAGTTGTGGTCTTCTCTTCAATTGTTGTTGGGCAAAATTCCTCCTCTTCATCATTGGGATGTTGCAACACCTTTGTAAGAGATATCTCCTTTGTGATGTCCAACATGTCCACCATTAGTGTACCCTTGTGCACCTACGTCATCGCATGTGCCATCTCAAGAAAAGGCTTCCCCAAAAATAGTGACACATTTTCTTGGACATGTTGCAGCATATTACATTCTGCTATAGATTTTGTAGTCTGCGTAGGCACGAGCATTAAGATTTAGAATCACTCCTCCCTATTGCCCAAAACCAATCTTCCTCTACCCATTTCCAAAATCATGTTAGTTGTGGCTTGGAATGGTCTAGCCAGTAGTAGCTCATTGCCTTGTCCATCTTGCATCTCCATAACAACAGAGTCTGCTAAAAACACAAATTTGTCTACCTTGACAAGAACATACTAGCAAATACCATAGAGCCACACCACATACTTGTCCACCAACTAAATAGTCATAGTGATCTTTCTAGACTCCTATTGACCTAACTTTTTGAAAGTGGTCAATGGCATTAAGTTGATGCTAGCCCCTGAATCACATAAGGCCTCTCTAAACTTTGTCCTCCCAATAAAGCAAGATATATTGAAACAACCCAGATCCTGTCTTTTCAGTGGCAATGTAGCAAGAATGAATGCAATGACTTGCTCTTTCAAAATTACCACCTAAGAGTCATCTATCCTACTTTTCTTGTGGATCATATCTTTTAGAAACTTTCCATAGGAAGGGATCTGCTCAATTGTGTCAATTAAAGGTATATTGACATGTAATTTCCTGAAGTTGTCTAAAAAAATCTGAATTTTTTTATCATCCTTTGTTGCTTTCATACTATTTGGGAAGGGAACTCACTTTACCACTTTCCTTTGATGAGGAGGAATATATGCCTTTTTTCATGTTTCCTTTATATCAGCGAACTCTTCCTCAGCTATCTTTTCCTCTACTGTAGTATTCGGTTCAGTTGCATCCACTATCATTGTCATGTCTATAGCACCTATAGTTTCACTAGCATCCGAACTAGATGGTGCATCATTCATCAATTTCCTGCCACTACGAAGTAAAACTACTTTGACTTGTTGATTTCTAGAGGGCACATTGGTGTTGTCTGGGAACCCCTACTGACTTGGCTTTTTCAAAGAAGCCACTTCTGCTGCTATTTGAGACATTTTTGTTTCAATACTGTGGATCTGCGCCCTTGATTCTGAAGTTCTCTTTGAGTCTGACCGATAAGAACTTCATTTTGGCTTACTAGATTTTTTAGAATCTCTACAATATGGTCAATCTTACTGGGACCCATGTCCAGTTGATATTGTGATTGTCCACCAACTTGTTGTGGTTTAGACTGTTGTTCCTGGGACGGGTCTTATCAAAAGTTGTTGGGATCCTTCCAGGAGAACTTAGGATCCGTCCTCCAAGAATAGTCATTGTTTATGTACTATTGTTTCTTTCTTACAAACTTGCACTCGTCATCTTCCCCTTATGAAGAATTTACATTTTTTGTACACAATGTTTTAGCAGTCAAGTCCAACTTCTCATTTAGTGTTGAAATAACTTTAGACTCCCTGACACTTTTAAGGGTTTTCGGGTGCTCTCTCTCATCTCCCCATGTATGGTTCTTGGACATTTTCTTCAAGATTTCATGATAGCGGGCAAGTTTGTTGTTGAGGAGGAAACCTTCTCCCACTCTATCAAGTATAGTCCTTTCTCCCTTATCCAGGTCATAGTAGAAAATCTTTGCCTAACCTAACAGATCAACACCATGGTGGGGGGCCTTCAACAATATGTTTTGTGATCTCTCCCATGCCTCAGAATATGACTCCTCAACTTGTTGTCTAAAATTGTGGATCTTATTTACCAGGGCATTTGTCTTTTGCAGTGAAAAGTACCGCCCAAAGAAAGCATCAATCATTTGCTCCCACATTTCAATGCACTCATCATTATGGTTGTGAAACCAAGACTTAGCATTGTCTTCCAAAGATGATGGGAATAAATTGAAGTATAAGACACTCATCAGCACCCTATCTATCTTGATCATATCATAACTTTCGACAAAATTGTTTATGTACATCATAGGGTCCTCAGAACTGTAGCCATGAAAGGCTTGTTATTTAACTAATGACACCAATCCTGGCTCGATCTTGTAGCTGACATTGATTGCTTATATCTTGATTGGCCCTTTTTGAGTAGTTGAAGATGATGCCTTAATCCTTCACAGATTGTATGCTCTTCTACTTGGTCACGCAATTCTACTGGCTCAGGTTCCTCTGGTGGCTCACATCCTTCAGGCGGAGGTCTAGTTGGTGGATTTTGATTAAATATGTCCATTTATCTTCTGTACTCCCGCTCTTTGTGAAGGAGTTCTGCTTGACCCAAACTTAGTGAGGACAAATCTCTGTATTTGTAGGCTCGTGTATGCACCATGGACTAGTACCTGAAAGTATTACAAATTGGTTGGGAGAACAAGGTACTAATGGTAGAACAAGAAAGATATTAAAATTTAGCTTGAAGGAATAATTAGATTAAAAAAAAGTTGGACAAGAATGGTCGACCACAACATTCATAGTGTTGAAGATTATTTATTCTCTAACAATGGTGCCAAAAACTTGATAGGTATTTCCTATACGCTCAAAATGCAAGTATATGCTATCATAGTAATACATGCCTATGAGGCTTGGATATTGAACACAAGGAAAAATTACTTCAGAAACTAGTAATAATTGTAGAATGAACGACTTTGGACTATCAAAACTTAAATGTTCAGTTTGGTTATATTAACAGAAAAGAAATCTAAATTATGGATGTTGTTCTCAGTCTTAGTGAATTCCTTAGGACAATGGTTAGACCACAGTCAACATTGCATTTTAATCCTAGTACTTTAATAAATAATTCTCATAACTCTGGGTTAAGAGCATATAGCAAGAATTACCTACTCTCACAGTGTAATCCACTACCTAACCTTATACCAACCCCTCTCTTGTATTGGTTGTGCTATTAGATAGAAGAATTATCGAATTCTCTGGGTATCTCCTCACGGAAACCACCTTTCCAAAGGGTTTTATGAAATGTGTATTCCTATGAAGCTCTAACTATTAATTTCCTTTAACAAAGCAATTAATAGTCCAAATACTATCTATGATGATTAAGCACAAATAGTTCATTCATTCACATAGAAAAAAAATACAGAAATTAAAGAAATTGATGAATTAATGCATAGGAGTCAAATACAATGCATAACTGGGCTACTCCCAGGTCCTATGGAATGTGGGGATTATCCCCTCATTGTTTCTATAGTAAAAAACATCAAAGGAGAATGGGAAAACATGGAGAACAAGAAGAAACCCTAAAGTGGACGGTTCAAATGCTCCCTACTCACGCACGTGCCGATTTGCTACTTTCCGACTATAGTTCTATCCGCTAGAAGTGCCCGGATTATTCGATTTGCCTACTTCTTCTTCCTATCTCTTCCCCTTGCTCTCCCTTGTCATGTAATGGTAAAATACAAGATCCTTAGGTCTGTCTGTAACTCCCCTTAGTCATAACCATGACTAAGGGTGAGTTAGAACCTCAACTGTTGTATTAAACACAACCCTCAGATCTGTCTAATCCCGATTCGTTGGTACTACCGACGTAGTGTCAGCACTAAAGACTCCCCTAAATTCATGGCCACCTGTCAAGTTTTTGGTACTACCATATGTGTGTCGATAGTACTGATTTGCTTCGGATTTCTTTTGACAAAAACATTATAACCTCGTCGGTACTACCAACAGTCCCATCGGTACTACCAAGTCTTCTCGATTCATCGGTACTACCACTAACTCCAAAGTCAGTAGTACCAACCTATGTAGATTCTTGAACGTTCCTGGAATTCAAAAAAATCGAACATGAGATCTGGAAAATTACTAAATCACTTGAGAACATTAAAATTATGAATATTTGATACAAATAAGTATCACAGACTAATAAAGTAAATCATACACAATTAATTTGAAATTTGACCACAAAGTGCATAGAAATATGTACAAAATAGCCTGTGAAAACAACAAATAAATTGTTTAGCATTAACCTACTAAGGGATAGAAAGTAGTTGGTTTATAGAGTATGGGTGATTAGATTTGGAGGAGGAGATACCCTTGAAGTGGTGGAGTGTTGTGACATACCACGACACACCTCGTACCCCTAGAAACACTATTTCTATGGGTTAAATACCTTCAGGCCTAGTTCAGGATAAAACCCCAAACATGGTGTAAGCTATACCATTTTCCCACCATGGTATGATGATAATAAGAGTAGTTTTTAGATGAGTAGTATTGATGGAATCTAATAATTCCACATTTTGCAAGGTAGATTCCAAATCGCTTGAAGCAAAGCATTGCACACCAAACTTGATAAAGGAAATAAAAAAGTGTAGAATATAATTTGAATACCAGTGTATTAACAAATGGTATATTAGGTACTCTTCAGGCGTACTACATGTAAAACTGATGTGTTTCACCTAAGGTACACCCATACCAATTGATTTTGGTTGGATGTTCCCAAGGCACACACACAAAGCAAGGTATTTCCAATTTAATAAGACCTAGTAGGCTTGCTCAGATACACTAACACACTTCACCTCCAAGAGCACAACATTGAATTGTAGTATCGAAAAGCAGAAAGTAGGGGTCAAACCTAAGAGAGAGGGGGGTACTAGAGCTAGTCTAGTTTAATCTAGGTTCCTAAAGCATATTCTACAGTTGAAGGATTTTAAGGTTGATTTTGAGTAAATTACACTACGTTTGATCAAATAAAAAATTAATTGGAAACACGAAAAAAACCTAAAGTAACCGTAGATAAGTTAATTCTAATTAGTAACAAAGGAAATCTAAGCAAGAAAAGAGAAAGGAATAGTAAGAAACTATATAAATACACTAAGGGAATAAATTCAAGATTGTCACTACACTAAACTAGCAATTAAGACTAAAAGGAAATTAAAGACATAAACTAACATGAACAAGGAAAGAGAAAGCAAAATTAACTAAGGAAGTAAAGAGATTAGATAATCGAGCATGAACTAAGCAAGAAGACCAATTAGGGGTTTACACAATTAATGGGAAGTGTGGGCTATTTGGGGGAATGTACTTGTCAAATGAGTTGGGGTAATAACAGGTAAAAATGTACACTTTCTTTTAGAGTAGCAATCTAAACAACAAGTCAAATTCTATTGAATTGCCTTAAACTACTAAATAATAATGGGTGGAGTAGGGTGTTCATAGGGAAGCAACCCCTCTCACCCCCTAACCAACCTTACGAGGCTCACTTTGATGCATGATTTACGTAGAATTATACTAGAATCTAATCAAGTCTAGGAATCTAGGATAGAATCTCCTAGAGAAAATGGGGGTCGATGGTAGTAATGGAGGGTGAAAATGAGGGTTTTACACCTCATATCACCTACCAGCTAGCCTTTATAAGATCAAAACTAATTGCACTAGATGCTTCTAAGCTAGATACTTAGATATATCACCTAGGTGTAGGAGAATTGATTATCATATAGGAATATGGGCATCTAGCTAGGGATCCACTTGTTGGACCTAGGAGTAATTCCCAAATTAACTATATATAAGAAACTTCCCAAGAATCCTAGGTGATTCCCAGATCAAACAAACAAGATATTTATGGAAAATGAGATTAAAGTAAAACACAACCATTTGCAAATGAAAGTACAAAGTTTACATATTACTTTCCCCCAAAATGGAATCAAAGTAACATTTGTGACTGCAAATGGTCCACCTAGGTGCGTAGATACTGATAAGAAAGGGTAATACAAGAGTGGAGAAACAAGGAGTTGAGTAGTGTATAGACATAGAAGCTCGGTGGAGCCCTCCTTATCTACCTCCTAGCTAAAGAAGCTCATTCACTTCTGATAACACCCAAAATTTAGGTGTTTATGCTAAGTATTTATCTATAGTTTCATGTTGCTATAGCCTTATATGCCCAAAATAACTCTAGATTCTTATCTTTCTGTAATTTATATCTTTTCAAAGATAGAGTTGCTCAACTATACAATTTTGAGACTTGAAGACACCTAACTCAAGAAGAAAGAAAATCTCCAGATTTTTTCCTGACGAACCCAGTCGGGTTCATCACCAAATTTTTGCAACAGTCAATGTTAGCAGCCATTGAACCTCTTCACCATTAGAAATTGATTGTAGAAACCACTGAGCCTCGTTATCCATCAGTGACCGCCAAAACCCATCGATTGTTGAAGCCAAATATCTAGTGTTCATAGAAGAAACATGATCTATGAGACGGAAGAACTGACCCCAGTCAGGTTAGCCTCAACCTAGTTGGGTTCACCATTGAATGTTGTGAATATAATATTAGCAACAATAGAAAAGTTAGTGATCTTTTAGCATCAACGATTGCCAAGAAACAACTGTTAAAACATCATGACCGCCGAAAAGGCTAAAACATCAATGACCTCTGAAGACAGAAACATCATCGACCATTGTCAGACAACTCCATCAACTACTGATGGGTATGAAATCGGTCAGTTTCGCCAAAGAAAGTCATCTATAGCTAAAACTTGATATCATCAATGACTGCTAAGAATCCAATTACCACTTTTCACATACACTCTGCCTCTCCCTATAAATACCCCCCCGTGCTACTTAGTGATGCAACCCTTTTTAGGGCTCCATTTTGTGTCTTTTTGTACTACAATCACATTTATACATGTTAGATTGCATTTCATTCTCCTCAATATGCGTAGTTGTGTAAAATGTCGTTATGGACATTTTTTGCATGTTTTCAGGTACTTAGACTATGCTGGGATAGAAGACATGATTTGATGGAAGAGAGAGAGATAAAGAATGATCCTAGGGTTTCTCTGTCCTCAGAGAGGCCCAATGTGAAGTCCAAAGATCCCTCAACCTATTCTTATTTTATAAAGATCACTTGAAGCAAGGATGTCCAAGAACAAGCTCAAAGTGCTACTGAGGAGAGAAACACGACATTAGTGCTGGTTTAGTCAAAATCACCAATTGAAGTATTAAGGATTCAAGTCAGTAGAATAGTCATGCAACACAACATAGCCCTGCCACCATGACCCAGAGCATGATTGTGTTGCCAAGACATCAGAATGACCGTTTTCCTCACCACATGTAGCACTTACTTAGCCACCACATCCGCGATAACCACCATGACCGTGCTACTACTAACCCACAAGGGTCGTGGTGACCACCACAGGCATGCTACCACCCACTCAAAACCTCCCAAAAAAACCTATGAATTTTCCCATTTCTCACCTCGCTTGTTCCATTCTAGCACAACCACTCTCATGCATACCCTCCATGGTCGTGTTGCCTCGTGCTGCCCAGCACAGTCATGCTACATATAAACCTAGCTCAATTTTGGCATTGCACTTCCCATTTTACCCCCACTTAATCTAGTGCTTCTCCACTGCACCTATATACTTGGGTGGCAGCTCTAGCTTGAGGTTGGATGCCCTATACCCACTCTGGCTCCCCCATTTTTGCCTCCCATTCATTCCCACCTCATTCCACCTTCACTTCACCAATTTTACCACCAAAACCCTAGTTTCTAGTGTTTTGGCCACTTTTCACCATACATCCATGGCATTCACCTACCTTGGAGGAAGAAGCTCGAGGTGTTCTTGCTAGGAGGTGGAAATGGAGGAGTCTTCACTGAAATCATATTAGCTTTCCACTCCTCTACTCATTCTTCTTCCTTTCTTTTTGTATTTTCTTGTTCTATGAGTATCTAGGCCCCTTATGTGGGCTGTTTGGGGCTCAAATTGTCACTTTGATACCATGTTAGGGGGAAATGACATGTAAACATTATGAATTATTTTACAAATGATTATGTTCTATTTATATCTCATACTTGATGAATTTATTTGTGGTTTGTGCTTGAAATCACCTAGGATTCTAGAAAAATTGCTTATATGTGGCTCTTTTTATGAGTTGCTCCTAAGTCCAATTAACGCATCCCTATTTAGCTATTCACCTTCCTACATCTTAATCGATTCTCCTATACCTAGGTGAGGGATATAAGTATCTAGTATAGGAGATATTAGTTTAATTATCTTGGAGCCTTTTCAAGGCTAGAATGTGGGTGATGTGAGGTCTTAAACCTCATTTCCACCTTACATTGCTACCCTTGGCCCCTAATTACCCTATGAATTACTATCCTAGAAACCTATATTTGACTAGACCCTAATTGAATTCCACCTAAACTCTTACTCAATTTAGCTTTGTAAGGATAAGTAGGAGGTGTTAGGGATTAGTTTCCATATACACACCCTATTGTATTCATGGCCATTTAGTAGTTTAAGGCAATTCATTAGCCCGAAGCTTGTTGTTTGGTTTGGTAATATGAATGAAAGAATGAAGTTTACATATTAACACCCCCAACCTAATTGATAAGTGCATCCAAGAAACATACCACACATCTCTTCATTGCATTAAAACCCTAATTCCCTTCTCGCTTAGCTAGTGTTAGCCTAATTAGCTCTTTACTTGCTTAGTTAGCTTCTTGTCTTGTTCTTACTTTGTCTTGCTAGTTTAAGTCTTTAATTTCTCTTGTGATTAGTTTGCTATCTTAGTGTAGTGCATATATTATCTTTCTTGCCTTAGTGTAGTTTTCTCTTTTCTTTCCTTGTGTTTCCTTTCTCACTAGAATTAATTTTCTTGGGTTAACATAGGTTTTGATATTATTTGCCTTCCTTTAATTGCTTGCTTATTCAACCCTTAGTGTAATTAAAAAATCAACCATCAACCCTTAAACCCTAGACTCTATAGTAGGAACCTAGCCCAAACCATCCTAGCTCTAGTTCCCCCTTTTCTCCCTGTGGATCGACCCTATTCTTTCCACTTGCCTATATTATAACATGACCTTGTGCGCTTGTGGGTTAGTGTGTTAGTAAAAGTAGGTTTGTTAGTTTTGTCTTTGTAAATTTTGAAAGATACTCATGTGTTCAAGCCCTAAAGTTATGCCCATCTAGTCAAGATTAAATTTATTTAGGTATGTATACCTCGAGGTAAGCAAAAACACACCAACCGTTCTGGCATTGTTGTCGGGGAGAAAGGTGCTCGTCCTAGATACTTAGTTTTGCTTTGATCGTTTCCTAGTGCCCTCATCATTGCTATTATTTCTTATTTGTTCTTTGCATTCTTTTTGCATATTGGTTTTCTAACTTTCTTTCTTTTGTTTGATTGTCCCTTGTGCATGTGACAAGCCACTCGAGGAAGACAAGATGGAATGCCAAGATGCACCTCACAAGCCACTTCAAGAGTATTTCATGCCTAGCAGCTACAAATTGCCAATTGCTAGTAGAGTTGTTCACATACCAAGGGAGCAATTCTCAATCCCTTCGGATCTTCTTAGGATCTTGATCACCTTCTATGGATCATAGAGTGAGAACCCCTGCAATCATTTAGAATCCTTTCTTGAAGTATGCTCCACCTACAGGACGTCGACATCCAGTGATGACACAATTAGGTTGACCTAGTTCTCATTCTCCCTCAAAGACAAAGACAAAGATTGGTATTATTCAAGGAGGGAAATCATGAATTCAGAATAGATGAAGAATGCCTTCTTAAGACAATTCTACTCCATTTCAAGGTTGACATAAATGCGGTGTGCCATAGTGAGTTTCAATCAAGTGAGTAATGAGCAGTCCATGATGCATGGTAGAAATTCAGAAGATGTTGAGAGAGTGTCCACATCATGAGAACCCTTTGTGGAAGCTAGTTCAATCTTTTTACTCCAATCTATCTCCCATGGGAAAAGCTACAATGTATTATTCTTGTCGAGGAGCTTTTATGACTAAGCCACCTGAAGAGACATGGACCTTGTTTGAGCAACTGGCAGAAAACTCAAGGATCCGAGCTTCTAGCATGGCTAATGATGGTGACCAAACTTTTTTTGTGCCACCTTTAGCTTCTAGTTATGCAATCTCAGAAGTGATATGTTACACCCCGATCTCACAATTTCCTCAAATCATGATATTAGGGCATAAGATAGGATTTATATGTAACACCAAGAACACCCTTAACTTTTTTTCTTTTCTTTTAACTCTTGTTTCTTCGCATTAAACCACATAAAACATTTTAACAAGGGAATCTGAACATTTCTTTTACTAATCAAACTTCAATAGTAAAGATACATGTATAAGCATTCATGATGTCTCTCACACATTATGCACATGAAACTTGCTAATTAGCATACATATCAAAAGAGGAATAATATTACACATCGTAATTACAACTCTCTCTCTCTCTTATCTCTTACTGAGGACCTAGAGTGACAAGGACCGACTGACTCAACTAATCTCATACTTGACTCCTGTGGCAGGTCTACATTGATGCTCTGACCATCTTCAAGTCCACGCGGTTAACCCTAAAAATGTTTGAGTAGAGGGGTGAGCCTACTCGCTCAGTGAATGAGTACTTCAAGGAAACAGAATAATGCACTAATGTGATTACAGATATAATTTTGAGTAAACGATATAAAATTTAACAATAATAAATACTACACTGAGCAGTTCTAAACAATATAATTGAAATAACAAAGAATGTAAATATTGCATCCAAAGAATAACTACTAGAAGACTATGCTCTAGTCTTCCTTAACTCTTTCATTTATAAGGAACTATGTGAATCTATATGATTATATTTTAGATTATGCCCCAAACATATGCAGTGCACTCTGCATATGAAACTCGCAGTGCACTACGAGCCCACCGTACAAGACTTAGCGACACACCCGGGAAATGCTAAGTCTGACTACTCGTCCTGGTCTGCACAGGACTCTCAGGCACTCAGGGGCCTCAGGCACTCAAGGGCCTCACTGTACTCTCAGGCGCTCAAGGGCCTCACCGCAGGTCCTAGGCACTCAAGGGCCTCTCTGCAGTATTCTAGTACTCTAGACTCCTCCTCTAACCTGAGTACATAGGCGGAGAGCCTCACCAGGTTACCTTCGTGACACAAGCACGAATGGTGTTGGATAACCCTCATTTCTTTTCCCCAGTGCCATCGTGACACAAGCACGATTGTTGTTGGACACTGTCTCTCTTTCCTCGTTTGTCCGTGACACAAGCACGGATGATGTTGCAACACGAGTTTCACCCCTAAGAAGCAGACCTCTCTAAGGGGTTCTACGGTGTTAGGGCACCTAAGTCTAACAATAACATTATATGTACATTTTAAACAGGAATCATAACTCATTTTACATTTCTCACAAGGCCTACACAGCCTGCCATATCATATCATAAGAAACATCATAATTCATGTATTCAACATTCATCATGTCTCAGTAACATCCCTTTCTAGGGCATGTCATATCTCATCACCTGCAATTTATGAGATAAGTATTGAAAATAAGAAGCCCTGCAGTATGTAGATATCATCTCAGAGAGAACAAGCATATAAAGTTAAATGCACTAGAAACATACAATTCAACAATTTAGCATCAACACATCTCATATCGAGACCTTTCATATTATCATAACATGATTCATTGAACACCTTATCCTTAGGGTTTCATTCGCCTTATTCATTCATCACATGCCAACACCCTACTCTTAGGGTTTCATTTGCCTCATTCACCTTTTCATTTACCTCATTCACTTGTCACATGGCTCTTATCATGATCTCATAAGATATAAGCATTCACTAAATAAAGATTGTTTCCAACAAATCATATACAATCAATATAGATATTAAATCATGGAAACTTAACTAATTTAGATTTTCCATATCATTTACTGAGGTATCATGTATTAAGAATAAAATTTAATTAAGATAACCCATGAGATACATCCTAACCACTTATAGGATTACTAGTCCTTTTCAATAAGGTTGAAACACTAGTGATGTCTCAATTAGGTTAAACCCTAATTACAACATTTGATATAAATCTGAAAATCATTCTCACTAGGAAGTGTTGTATACGTTTCTGATATGAATCAACCATTTAGGAATCATTCAAACAGAGAAGGAATCCACATCATATCAATTTGTAACAATCTTAAATCAAACGGACATTTCAGGATTTAGAATTATATGCTAAGCATTTAGGGATTTGGATGCTATAATCAAATTCGTGCATTACACTGTTTGAAGGAAGAACCCACTCACCCTAAGGTGTGAAAACACCTCACAACTGCAGCTCAACTCAGGGAATCTCGAATTCCTATCAAATCCCTAGCAAATCTCCCAACTCTTCTTCCATTCAACTCGGGAACCTTGAAAAAGAGGGATTATGAAGAAAGGGTGAGAAAAGAGGGAATTTCGACATCATCTTGGATCAAATCAGAGAAAGGACGGAATCTTGACATGAGAGAGAAGATTCACCATAAAAGTCTATGCAAGGAATCCGAACTTACTTGATTTCACCCTTATTGGAATCGCAAAACCCTAATTCAGCAATTCCCCCACTTTCTCCACTCAAGCCCTAATTCTCCCTCTCTCTCTAGGAGCTCGTTTCTCTGGAATGAAATGAAGAAGAATGAGATCTGTGTGTGTGTGTGTGGTTGCTCATACAAGTCAATTGAGCTGCTTGGGTCAATTTCATATTGACCCAACACTTAACTTTAATTATATTGGCTGAATATTCAGTTATACAAAAGTTACTGTAATTCGTTTATTTCAGAGAACACACATTCTCCAAAAATTATGGGAATTTAGCACGTTGTTTATAATTGATCTATAAAGCTTCAGTTAAAATTTTAGATCATTTGGAGTTACCAATAAATAATTACAAATAGCACAGTGCACTGCTATATTGCAGTCTGCAGAATATTCGGCCGAGTTTGTCCTGCACAGAACTCGACCGACACCCTTACTGTAGAGATTCAAAAGTCATCCAAAAATTATGCCAATTTAATAGAGTGTCTAAAACTGTGTTTTTCAAGCACATTTAAAATTTGAGATCAATTGGATATACCAATAAAAATATAAAATTCAATTACCACACTGCTGTAAAATTCTGGAAATGTGATCGGTCGAGTTTGAAACTCGGCCTATAAACAGGTCAGAGCATTCTTCAAAAATTCTGATATTTTCCAATGTTGTTCACATTTCATATATCCAAATCATATCCAAATTTTAAGTAAATAAGAGTTACACATAAAATACTAAAAATCATTTAGTGAGACATTCTACTTATCAAATTCTGTATTCATATGTCATTAAAACCCTATTTTGGGCCGATTAGGGTTTATGCTTCTCAAACCCTAATTCTCAAGACAAAAGAACATTTAGACTTCTTATCATAGTTAAAACATCCTAATTGTGTTATCGTCATTAATTAGATTTCAAGAATGATTATTCTAATTAACCTTTGCAATTGTCTAGGTAAACCCTAGTTTATCAATTAAGCTCAGATGGGGTCGTAACAACTCTCCCCCCCTTAGAATGTTTCGTCCTCGAAACATAAACCTACAAGAAAGATACATTCAAGGTTATTCTAAGCTTCTAAAGCCTTCCATGTCATTATACTCTTGTATTTCATACCTGAATGTAGTTTTCAACATTACATCTTTTAATTCTTTACTAAATCACAACATATTTCAAATAGTTCTCAATGATATCAAGCAAATTCTTTATGCCACAGTCAAACATCGAATGTAAAGATAAACCACCACGCTTTCACTGCGCAACTCTGATACTCTGATACAACTATCTCAACTTATGCTGTTCAGAGAGTTCTATTGTTCTGTATCATCTTTAAGTGACAAAAGCAAGTTCACCATGCTGGTTTAAACTTTAATAACATGCTACTCAGATAGCAAAACAGTCTTGAATTAAAAGACTAGATTCAACAATCAATTGCACAATACTACTCTTGGCATCCCCATTGGGTCATGGATGCATGAGGTGAAGCATTACCACCTCATTCCATACTATCCTGTTTCGATCCTAGGACCTGTGGGTTATGGGCCCACACACAATTCAAAGTGTAACCATCATATTATATCATTTTAGAGTTTCAACATCAGTAATAAGGTAATCCACAATTGTATTAGTCATTCAAGCATTAATCATACTCAACTATCATCACTCAGTTATATTAGAGCTAGGTATAACAAGCTACACCTCATTAGGGTTACTTGTCCAGACAATCTGATTATCATCCCTTTTCTATTAATATGAGTGAATAAGTTTGACTACCTTGTTCATGATATCACTCCATGTCTTCCGTCATCATCCAAACTGTATCACCATATTACAAATACACAATACTAGGATGCATATCTGGTATGAATTACTACAACTATCATACACCTTTAATTAACACATAGCTTGCACAAATACACTGAAATCATATGTAGAACCAACTTTCATACCTTAATATGCCTTCAACAACTCATACATGTAAAAACAAATTCACATACTACACAAAGCTAGTGTTTTCCCATATCTCTCTACTCATTCATTACTTCTTTACTTTTTGCTACCTATCCTTTTCATATGATTATATACGATAAACATTATTAACATTGAATCATTTAAGATAGGAATGGATTATTCATCATTCTTTCTATCACACAAGAATTTATTTCTTATCGCACTTCATCCTACTGTATGTCACTATTACATTCACTAGATGACCCCACCAAGGTAGTTATGCACCATATATGATTCATTTTCTCTTATCATTTCATTCCCACCTTGCTCTTATTAAGGAATATATGAAAGGGAAGATGATTTTAAGACTTGGAATACTTGTATTCAAACATTCCCTTAATACATTCTCGTATGTAGATTTACTTAGTTATCAACAGAGATATTTGATTAACTAGCACTTGCTTGAATCTCACAACCTATTTATTTTATAACTTCTCCATCATATTTCAAACCCTTTCTTACGTTTCATAGTCCTCTTACTATATACTATTCTTTAACCAGTCATCTTAAATTCTAAATTTTTCTCTTATGACCATGTTGCTTATTCATATGTATGGTCATGTATACCATGTTTCACATATTTCCACCTTTATCTTTATACTATTGTGAAGTTAACATTCTAAATTAATAGTCCTTCTATTAGTTTTTACTCATGTTGAATACATTACATATTCTTCATTTTTACATCAAGTGGATCATGCATGGGTCAAACATAGTTTCTCTTTCAATCAAGTTTTTCTCTTCTGAATACAGTCCACCTTTATATGACTTATTCATTCATTAAACTACACCTATGTTCTTTGCTTAGCAACTAGTTTATTGTTCTAGTCTTATGAATTACATGTTCATACGATCCTTTTTACTTTTATGGACCTATTGAAAGCTCACTCTATTCTTCTACTTAGCCTTTGCTTTAGAGTTCATAAAAGCATTATACGCTATTATATGATTCATTCTTCATGATTGATTCTTGTTATCTTGAACCATACATACATACATTTCACATATCTTTTCTATATTTCATATGTATAGTTCATGCAAAATTAACCAATAAACTGATTATGAGCTTCATATCATGTTCTATTATTCCCAATTAAGGGTTTCACATTTGAGACCCCAAAGTTGAACCTCAGATATCAGTTTCAACTAATTCTTAGTTGTTCTGATCTTGCCCATATGTTTCAACATCTTACTGTATGTACATTCTTACTCTGATGTGGGTCTAATTATTCCAATTCTATTCTTATTATGCTATTGATAGGATTCATTAGATCCTAATAACGCATCCTGCCAACCGGACCAGGCCAAACCTGAAATCCTGAAGCCAAGAACTACAAAGGATCACATTCTTCCTGAACTGCCACTCACAGCTCAGAAACTCGGCTGATTGGTCAGAAACTCGGCCGATTGCTTCACAACTCGGCCGATCCGCTTGAAACTCGGCCGATCAACTTGCCGTTTGATTTCTTGTAAAAGCAACTCGGCCAAATCACATACAACTCGGCCGATCAGTTTGCTGTTCAATTTCCTATTAAGGAAACTCGGCCGAATCACATACAACTCGGCAGAATCGCGTACAAACTGAAAACCTAAACAGACCTGCTGATGTCAATTTAACTCGAATCAGCGGGCAAAACTATAGAAACAAAAGCCCATTCAAAGGTCAATTCTAGTCTACTTGTTACAAAGAATAAAATCAATAAATGCTATAATTGCATAGTATACAACAGATATTAAAGACCCATATTTCAAGTATTGAATATTTCAATTCAAGCATATAAGAGCATTTCTATACATTTCCAACAAAAACAACATTATGAAATATAAGTTCTATCTCCTTTTACAATTATGCTCTTAATTCTTGTTTCTTTTCTCGTTTTCTAACCCTAACATTTCTAGGGTTCCTCTCTAGCCCATTCTTCCACTGTATACCTGGCCAGGGTATACGTGAGAGAATAGACAGAGTAGCTTGTACTGGTTGATCCAAGTACTCAGATATCGGGCCAGGATATCCAAATACTCAAATCCCCAAAGCTAACATCAAAACATCTCCTATCTGCCACACATAGGACTCTAACTTACTAACTTAATGGTCCTTGACAACTCACCCTAAGCTCTGATACCAAGCTGTTACACCCCGATATCACAATTTCCTCAAATCATGAGATTAGGGCATAAGATAGGATTTATATGTAACACCAAGAACACCCTTAACTTTTTTCTTTTCTTTTAACTCTTGTTTCTTCGCATTAAACCACATAAAACATTTTAACAAGGGAATCTGAACTTTTCTTTTACTAATCAAACTTCAATAGTAAAGATACATGTATAAGCATTCATGATGTCTCTCACACATTATGCACATGAAAGTTGCTAATTAGCATACATATCAAAAGAGGAATAATATTACACATCGTAATTACAACTCTCTCTCTCTCTTATCTCTTACTGAGGACCTAGAGTGACAAGGACCGACTGACTCAACTAATCTCATACTTGACTCCTGTGGAAGGTCTACATTGATGCTCTGACCATCTTCAAGTCCACGCGGTTAACCCTAAAAATGTTTGAGTAGAGGGGTGAGCCTACTCGCTCAGTGAATGAGTACTTCAAGGAAACAGACTAATGCACTAATGTGATTACAGATATAATTTTGAGTAAACGATATAAAATTTAACAATAATAAATACTACACTGAGCAGTTCTAAACAATATAATTGAAATAACAAAGAATGTAAATATTGCATCCAAAGAATAACTACTAGAAGACTATGCTCTAGTCTTCCTTAACTCTTTCATTTATAAGGAACTATGTGAATCTATATGATTATATTTTAGATTATGCCCCAAACATATGCAGTGCACTCTGCATATGAAACTCGCAGTGCACTACGAGCCCACCGTACAAGACTTAGCGACACACCCGGGAAATGCTAAGTCTGACTACTCGTCCTGGTCTGCACAGGACTCTCAGGCACTCAGGGGCCTCAGGCACTCAAGGGCCTCACTGTACTCTCAGGCGCTCAAGGGCCTCACCGCAGGTCCTAGGCACTCAAGGGCCTCTCTGCAGTATTCTAGTACTCTAGACTCCTCCTCTAACCTGAGTACACAGGCGGAGAGCCTCACCGGGTTACCTTCGTGACACAAGCACGAATGGTGTTGGATAACCCTCATTTCTTTTCCCCAGTGCCATCGTGACACAAGCACGATTGTTGTTGGACACTGTCTCTCTTTCCTCGTTTGTCCGTGACACAAGCACGGATGATGTTGCAACATGAGTTTCACCCCTAAGAAGCAGACCTATCTAAGGGGTTCTACGGTGTTAGGGCACCTAAGTCTAACAATAACATTATATGTACATTTTAAACAGGAATCATAACTCATTTTACATTTCTCACAAGGCCTACACGGCCTGCCATATCATATCATAAGAAACATCATAATTCATGTATTCAACATTCATCATGTCTCAGTAACATCCCTTTCTAGGGCATGTCATATCTCATCACCTGCAATTTATGAGATAAGTATTGAAAATAAGAAGCCCTGCAGTATGTAGATATCATCTCAGAGAGAACAAGCATATAAAGTTAAATGCACTAGAAACATACAATTCAACAATTTAGCATCAACACATCTCATATCGAGACCTTTCATATTATCATAACATGATTCATTGAACACCTTATCCTTAGGGTTTCATTCGCCTTATTCATTCATCACATGCCAACACCCTACTATTAGGGTTTCATTTGCCTCATTCACCTTTTCATTTACCTCATTCACTTGTCACATGGCTCTTATCATGATCTCATAAGATATAAGCATTCACTAAATAAAGATTGTTTCCAACAAATCATATACAATCAATATAGATATGAAATCATGGAAACTTAACTAATTTAGATTTTCCATATCATTTACTGAGGTATCATGTATTAAGAATAAAATTTAATTAAGATAACCCATGAGATACATCCTAACCACTTATAGGATTACTAGTCCTTTTCAATAAGGTTGAAACACTAGTGATGTCTCAATTAGGTTAAACCCTAATTACAACATTTGATATAAATCTGAAAAGCATTCTCACTAGGAAGTGTTGTATACGTTTCTGATATGAATCTACCATTTAGGAATCATTCAAACAGAGAAGGAATCCACATCATATCAATTTGTAACAATCTTAAATCAAACGGACATTTCAGGATTTAGAATTATATGCTAAGCATTTAGGGATTTGGATGCTATAATCAAATTCGTGCATTACACTATTTGAAGGAAGAACCCACTCACCCTAAGGTGTGAAAACACCTCACAACTGCAGCTCAACTCAGGGAATCTCGAATTCCTATCAAATCCCTAGCAAATCTCCCAACTCTTCTTCCATTCAACTCGGGAACCTTGAAAAAGAGGGATTATGAAGAAAGGGTGAGAAAAGAGGGAATTTCGACATCATCTTGGATCAAATCAGAGCAAGGACGGAATCTTGACATGAGAGAGAAGATTCACCATAAAAGTCTATGCAAGGAATCCGAACTTACTTGATTTCACCCTTATTGGAATCGCAAAACCCTAATTCAGCAATTCCCCCACTTTCTCCACTCAAGCCCTAATTCTCCCTCTCTCTCTAGGAGCTCGTTTCTCTGGAATGAAATGACAAAGAATGAGATCTGTGTGTGTGTGTGGTTGCTCATACAAGTCAATTGAGCTGCTTGGGTCAATTGCATATTGACCCAACACTTAACTTTAATTATATTGGCTGAATATTCAGTTATACAAAAGTTATTGTAATTCGTTTATTTCAGAGAACACACCTTCTCCACAAATTATGGGAATTTAGAAAGTTGTTTATAATTGATCTATAAAGCTTCAGTTAAAATTTGAGATCATTTGGAGTTACCAATAAATAATTAAAAATAGAACAGTGCACTGCTATATTGCAGTCTGCAGAATATTCGGCCGAGTTTGTCCTGCACAGAACTCGACCGACACCCTTACTGTAGAGATTCAAAAGTCATCCAAAAATTATGCCAATTTAACAGAGTGTCTAAAACTGTGTTTTTCAAGCAAAGTTAAAATTTGAGATCAATTGGATATACCAATAAAAATATAAAATTCAATTACCACACTGCTGTAAAATTCTGGAAATGTGATCGGTCGAGTTTGAAACTCGGCCGATAAACAGGTCAGAGCATTCTTCAAAAATTCTGATATTTTTCAATGTGGTTCACATTTTATATATCCAAATCATATACAAATTTGAAGTAAATCAGAGTTACACATAAAATACTAAAAATCATTTAGTGAGACATTCTACTTATCAAATTCTGTATTCATATGTCATTAAAACCCTATTTTGGGCCGATTAGGGTTTATGCTTCTCAAACCCTAATTCTCAAGACAAAAGAACATTTAGACTTCTTATCATAGTTAAAACATCCTAATTGTGTTATCGTCATTAATTAGATTTCAAGAATGATTATTCTAATTAACCTTTGCAATTGTCTAGGTAAACCCTAGTTTATCAATTAAGCTCAGATGGGGTCGTAACATGATAAATATTCTTGGGGACATGGTGAGCTTTATGAAGAACCAAGTGGGAAGTGTTCCTTGCCACTCAATCAATCTTGGTGAGTCCTTTTGTGAAGAGATGAAGACACCTCACTCCTATATCTACCCAGAACAAAAAAAATCAAGATATGGCTCAAGGTTTGAGGAAGAGGTTCTATCCTAGTTGAAAATATTTGATCATATACAAAATAATACTACAAGGATTGAGGAAAGGATAGACAAGCTATCTTCCATACTCTCTCCAAGAGGTAAAATTGTCTTCAAAGCCCATAATGAGTTTCAATGAAGTGAGTGGACCTATGTATTCCACTCAAGTTCTCCATAGTCCACCTCACATGCATGTGCAACCCATACACCACTTCCAAGGACATCCCAAGACTTACACGCCTCCTCCTCCTCCTCCATCATCACAATTTTCACACCAATTCACCTTCCAACCCCAAGTCTCCCCTCTGCCTCAATTTTAGTACCGAGTGCCACCTCCATTTCCTATACAACTACAACATGCTCCCCCTATCACCATGAGCAAGGTAGTGTTGTGACAATTCTAAGGAGTGGGAAATCTATTGAGCAGCCTGTGAGTCAAAGAAAGGTTGATAAAAAAAAAGCAAAGGTTGCATAAGGATGATACTGTGCTTGAAATTTTTAAATATGATACCATGACACCGCATGTTGAGTTTGTGATACTTGTGCTCCACCTAACACTCCATTTTTAGGTTCCACCATCCCTAGTGTTCCACTTCATGGAATGCTCCAAGAAAATCATGTTGATGCAATTCAAGACAAAGCAAGTGAGCCACCATTCCATGAAGCATTGGATGAGCCACCAAAATTGAAAAGGAGGTAGAAGCAGAATTTTGACATTCCAGATGTGTTGGACCAAGTGATGGTGAGCGCTCCATTATTGGATGTTGTCAAGTAGATTCCATCCTATGCCAAGTATCTCAAGAACCTGTGCACTATGATGAGAAGGTCAACATGGAGAATACTAAAGAGAGTCAAGTTGATTGAACAAGTGAGCTCTATCCTCCAACATTCACTTCCAGTAAAGAGGAAAGACCTAGGAGCCCCACTCATACCTAGATGCATAGGAGGACATTGCACAGACCGATCTCTACTTGACTTGGGATCTAGTGTGAATCTGATGCCATATAGTGTCTATATGGAGCTAGGGGTCAGGAAAGTTGAAACTGGCTCAAAGATCCTAGAGGGAAGAGTGGATCATGTTTTTTTGCTGATAGACAAGGAAAGGGGAGCATTATTATTGACAAATTTCATTGTTTTTGACATGGAGCCGGAGGATAGGAAGATTCTCATCATCTTGGGAAAGCCATTCCAATCTACATATGATGCCAAGATACATGTGAAAAATCAAACAATGACAATCTCTTTAATGGACATGAAGATAAAGATCAACATGTACAAGACCCCAACCCAACAAACCTTATATGAGGATATTGGACATGGTCACTTCAAGAATCTGACTTGTAATTTAAAAGAAGGGGACTTGAATGAAATATTGAATGCCAGGTTTTGTGACCAAAGGTATGAGGAACATATTTTGAGTGCAAAATGAGAGATGCAGTTATTGCAAGAGTGGACACATGATGATGCCAAATGGTTGAGTGATGGAGGAATCTATATGAAACCCAGCTAGAGGCATAAAACATAGTGCTAGTGGGAAGCAACCCACCTAGGTTTGGCGAATTTTTCACCCAACCTTCCATTTTTTATACTTTTTGGTTATTTTTCACATTTTTCCATGAAAACACACACACACACTTGTTTTTAATAGATGTTTCTTAGTTTTTAGATGCATAGGTGAAAAGAGTGATGAATGATGGAAATTAGATGCAACATGGAAGAGAATGAATGAAAATATGATTTAATTCAAGATTTGATTTTTTGATGAGATTCAATGTGAAATCACCTGCTACGTGGTATAATGGAATGGTCGTGGTTGTACACTCAAAATAACATGGAGATATAGAGAAATCAAGGAAAGAAATTGCAGACCAAAATGGTCATGCAAGGAATCACAACCATGTGACCAGCCTGACACCACGACTGTGTGGACCAACATGGTCGTGTGGCCCAGGACAATTGTTTACCAAGCCAGTCAACATGGCCCTGTTACCCATCATGGTTACGCTATGTGTAGGTCCAACAACTTAAGTCATCTGAGCCACCATAGTAGCCCTGATAATATTCCCTATCACTCCTATAATTTAGTGTCATGCTAAGGAAAACATGATTCAAAAATTTGGGGTGGTAGGGAAGTATGTCCTCATTTGACTCATTCTGCATTTCACCCTGTCATTCACTTTTTTTTATCTAGTTTAGATGTTTGCTTCCTTTGAATACTTGCATGCCATGTAGTTCACTTTCTTGCAACTTTTGCATAATTTTTTGAAACATTTGCTCTTCTTGCCATGCATTGCATTCCATGTAGCATTATATATTTTTTTCATGTTTTAGCTAGGATTTGCTTATTTCTTTCTTTATGTACTGTAATGTAGGCTTAGTTGTGATTGAAGGCAGTTTGGCACCATTTTTGGCAAGTTTTTCCCAAATTTACAATGTTCTGCCCCAAAAGCATGTTTTGACCCTATCTTTACGTGTGTCACCTCTATTATATTTGTAAATGGTTTGGTTGAATTATGATTTGAGCAAGCTATGAATGCTTAGGTCATATGGAATCCCATGATAGAGTATGCATTTCTTGTTGTTCACTCATGTGGTGTGACATTACTTGATGAAGTGTTTGAATAGTTTTCATGTAGGATATTTATGTGGAGAACCACACTATTGACCCCTCATTGACCCAACTTTTCTTTCATCATCTTATTACACACCTGACTCACAAAAAGATGCCAAAGTGCACATATTCAGCCTTGGCCACCTCCAAAAAATTGGGGTGGCCATATCTATATCTCACTGCTTCGCTCTCACCACCATATGCCCTACCTACACCACGAGAAAAATAAAAGGAAAAAAAGAAAAAGCAAAAAGAAAATAAAATGTGATCATGTGTAAGAGCATCTAAATAAAGAAAAGATGAGTGCTCTATGTAATAGCACTACAATCTCTTGCAACAATCCTTTCTTCTATTTTCATGCCCATTGAGCTAGGAAACATCAAACCTAGCTCACTTCACCCTTTTTCCACAGCCAGGTGGGTCACTTGGTGTGGTTTGAAGCATAAAATTGAATGCATGAAAGTGAAACATCATTCCTAATCAATATTAATGCCATCATGAAAAATTCTACCCAGAGTTACATGAAAACGATATGGATCAATTGTGTATTCTATGTTCTATATTTGAAGTTTGTATGCTCAGTGCATTAATCATGATTGGTTTGCGAATGAGGAGAGGAGAGGTGGAATGCATGTACTTAGTCACGACTAATCCCATTTAGTCAATATTCATATTTTCCATTGAATTTGCACTATCTTGATTTTGGAAAAAATTGTAGAGATATTGAGTTGGAGAATACTTAAGGACAAGTATGTTTTAAGTTTGGGTGGTGATGCAACCCTATTTTAGGGCTCCATATTGTGTCTTTTTGCACTTCAATCACATCTATATCTGTAAGATTGCATGTTATTTCCTTTGATATGCATATTTTTGTAAAATGTACGTATGGACATTATTTGCATGTGTTTTAGGTACTTGGACCATGCCTTGATGGAAGAGAGAGAGAAAGAATGATACAAGGGTTTCTCTTCTCTTTGAGAGGACCAAAGTGGAGTACAAGGCTCCCTTAACCTACCCCTAGTTGACAAAGACCAATTGAAGGAAGGATGTCTAAGGATGAACAAAGAATAAGCTCAAAGTTCTATTGAAGAGAGAAGGACATATGTGGTACCCATAATGGTTGTGCTAGTTAATTCAAAATCACAACTTGAAGCATTGAAGATTCATGTCAGCAGAACGGTCATGAAACACAGCATGGTCGTGCCACCGTGACCTAGAACGTCCATGCTACACAACACGAGTGTGTTGTCAAGACTTTAGAATGGTCATTTTCCTCACCATGGGAACCACGACCGTGGTGACCAATACGACTATTCTACCCATGACCCACCGCAACTGTGGTGACCATAATGGAAGAGCTACCAATCACTCAAAATGGCCAAAACAAACTATGATTTTTTCCATTTTCCACCTCACTCGTTCCATTCCACCATTTCTATTCTCACTCCTACCTACCACGGCCGTGCTTCCAAGCACAACTGTCCTACATACAAACATAGGTCAACTTTTGCACTACACTTCCCATTTACCCCCACTTAACCTAGTGTTTCCCATCATCTATATATACTTGGTTGGTAGCTCTAGCTTGAGTTTAGATACCCTACAACCCCTATAGCTCCCCCATTTTGTCATCCCATGCATTACTACCTCATTCCACCTCCATTTCACCATTCCCACCACCAAAACTCTAGTTTCTAGTATTTTGGCTACTTTGCACCATACATCAATGCCATTCACCTACCTTGGAGGAAGGAGCTTGATCTACTGCTTCTAGGAGGAGGAGGAGTCTTCACATATCTCATCATGGCTTTCCACTCCTCTACTCACTCTTCTTCATTTCATTTTGTATTATCTTGTTCTATGAGTAGCTAGGCCCCTTAGGTGGGTTGTTTAGAGCTCAAAATGTTACTTTGATGCCATGTTGGGGGGGAAATGACATACAAAATAATAAATTTGTTTGATAATGATTATTTTCTATTTCTATCTCATTCCTCATGAATTGATTTGTGGTTTGTGCATGAATTCACTTAGGATTCTGGCAAAATTGCTTATATGTGATTTTTTTGTGAATTGCTCCTAAGTACAATTAATGGATCCCTAGTTAGATATTCATGTTCCTACATCTTAATCAATTCTCCAATACCTAGGTGAGATATATAAGTATCTATTATAGGATCATTTAGTTTAATTAGCTTGGAGCCTTCTCAAGGCTAGAATGTGGGAGATGTGAGGCCTCAAACCTCACTTCCACCTTACATTACTACCCTCGGCCGTAATTAACCTAAGAATTCCTATCCTAGAAACCTATAATTGACTAGAACATAATTTAATTCCACCTAAATCCTAACCCAATTGATCCTTGTATGGGTAGGTAGGAGGTGTTAGGGACTAGCTCCAGTATACACACCCTATCTTATCCATGGCCAATAATATTTTTAGTACAATTCATTAGTCTCTAGCTTGTTGTTTGGTTTGATAATCTAAATGAAAGAATGGTGTTTACATGTTATCACCCTAGCCTAATTGATAAGTGCATCTCCCAAACATCACAAACATCTCTTTATTGCATTGAAAACCTAATTCCCTTCTTACGTAGCTATTGTTAGATTAATTAGCTCTTTACTTGCTTAGTTAGCTTCTTATCTTGTTCTTTCTAGTTTAGGTATTTAATTGCTCTTGTGGATAGTATTCTAGCTTAGTATAGCATACATCTTTTCTTACTTGCATTAGTGTAATTATCTCTTTTCTTGCTTAGGTTGTCTTTCCTTGCTCATTAGAACTAATTGTCTAGGGTTAACTTTGGTTTTAATATTGTTTGCATTCCTTTAATTGGTTTCTTTTCAACCCTTCGTTTAATCAAAAAATTAAACATCAAAACCTCAAACCCTAGACTTTGCAGTAGGAGCCTATCTCAAACTAACCTAGATCTAGTGCCCCTTCTTGCATCTTGCCTATACAATAACATGACCTTGGGCTCTTGTGGGTTAGAGGAAGGGTGGATGTAGGATGTGTTCTTAAGCCCTTTTATACTTTCGATCTCTCCCACAGAGCTCTGGGAATAGATGGTCACCTGAACTTAGAATAGGAACCAACTGAACTACCCGAACATGTCAAAACCTTTGCTAGGTGGTGAGTTTTTCCTTACTCCGAGGTATACATACCTAAATATTTGAATATTGACTAGATGTACTACCTCAAGGGCTCGAACGCATGAGTATCTTTGAAAATTTATAAATACCTAAATTAACACACCTACATTTACTCCATCCACCATCATTTTCCACCTTCATCCACCCATTTCCAACCATTCCCAACCACCTTCCACCTCTATACATCAATCAAAGTTGTTGTTTGTGGTAGAATCAAGGAGAAAGGAGGCGAAGGAATCTTAAATATTAAGGAGGAAAACCCAAGGATGAGATCCATCCCTTCCATAGGCTAAGGAGTGAGAGACACCTCTCCTCTATGGGATAAATCTTTTCTTCAACTACTTTCTTCTACTTTTCTCTTTATTTTTTGTATGAATGATGTTATTCCATCTTTGTTTGATGTCAACTATGCTTTTCCCTGGATAGTTGATATCCTTCATGTCTATGTACCATGTTTTGGGAATGTTTATTACTTTTACCATAAGCTAGTTGTCTTATTCCAGGTCTAGTATGTTTTCTATTTGGTTCAACTATAATTACTTGCTTGATTGATCACTTTCTTGGTTGAACTTTCTTTTCTACTAAGATCGAGAGATTAGTGTAGAAATGGGTAAAACAAAGTAGTTTGGATTGAAATCTAAGAAGAGGACGTCCAAAGGAGGACCAACACAGAATGATGTCGGAGATATCTGACCTGATCCTTGAACCGTATCAAACTCATATCAATCTTCCTGAAACCAGTATATGTGTTCAACGCAGATCCTCTACTATTCCTAACATCTCTGAATATTTTGGACCTGAGAGGGTATTTGGAATATTTAGGAACATTTACCCATTATACTTCAAAGAGGTTTTAGTCATGTTGTGTGAGAGCAAGTGGGATGACCCTCAGAGGAGTGCTAACAACTACCATGATATGTGCTAAGTTTGGATGTAGCTTGTATGCTGGGGTGTTTGAGGGTTGTCTATGGATGAGAAAGGTTGCATAGACTTCCTAATCTATGGTTATATAGACAGGAACTCCTTCCCCTGATTAGTAGGATTCGAAGGACTTTATTTTATTTACTTTGTTTTGTTGTTTTGTATTTTTTTGTTAGACTTGTTCTAATTCCTTGCATATATCAACTACTAGTTTGGCATAACTTACTCAGTAGAGGGATCTTAAGTGTCCTAAACTTCCCCACATCCCTGTGGTCGACCTCATATATCTACTTTGACCCTGTATCGAGTTTTGGAGGCCTTTTAAGGTTTCAAGTTATAAATTTAAAAGTCTGATTTAGCTTCG
Organism: Alisma plantago-aquatica; assembly: GCA_963693085.1. Taxonomy (NCBI): domain Eukaryota; kingdom Viridiplantae; phylum Streptophyta; class Magnoliopsida; order Alismatales; family Alismataceae; genus Alisma; species Alisma plantago-aquatica. The sequence goes on along the minus strand of OY856411.1, from coordinate 1,335,208,271 downwards.
GGATCACACTTCCTCTTTCGGATGTGCTCTCTGGGCCGATCAAATTTTTGTCACTATTACTGGGGACTAAAAGACCCTTAGCTCTTGAGTTAAGGAGGTGTCCCCAACACTGACCCAGAGTTGAGATAAAGTTTTTGGTATCTTTGTCGGTGATTGAAATCCCCTTCACTCTTGAGTTTAGGAGGTGTCTACAGCACAGACCCAGAATTGAGATTCAATTTTTTGGTGTCATTTTTGTGACGTGATTTTCCACATTTACACATCCAATTTTTTACATGTCACTCATAAGCATGTATATATATATGCATAGTTCTTCTTTTGTTTTAAACATATTTGTTCATATACATTAAATAGTTTCCCCTTTACTTGTACTTTTTTATCCATGAACCTTTCTTCTGCAAGGTAGGTTATCTTGTCCACATGTCCTTTTTAATCTTTCTCTAGTCCCGACTATTGGAAAATAATTGATAGTCGTGTACTTCATCAAGTCAAGATGTATTCACCCCCACCATCGTCATATGTAGATGCTCCAAAAATGGATATTGTCGATCAACCCTTGACCTCCACTTCATCGTGGGATCAAGAACTGATCATAGTAGTGGTGCAAGCAAAAGAAAGTGTTGATGCACTCATATCTTCCCTAGAAATGCATCTCCAACACCAAGTTGATATGCTTTTGGAGCTACTCAAAAGGCAAGATTGTCAGCTTCAAGTGGCCATCGAGATCTTGGAGCGTAGTAGAAATATGCTTCAAACCATTGAATAAGGAGCAATCCAAGTGCAAAATTTTGATACAACAAATTTCCAATAGAAGTGCATTGCAGAATTGGTGAGCCTTGAAAGCATTTCCGCCCAAGTCCAACAAATCCATGATACAAATGTTGAACAGGGAAGAAGACTTTAAGAGCTCAACAATTTGGTTATAATGCAATTGCAAGTGCCATCACACAGCAATGAACATTGTATTCATTAAAACAACTCCATTGAACCTGATGAGGAACATATTTCAACTTCCTATATGGACAACTAGTTATACTCACCCAAATTTTTCTATGAAGACTCTCCCATCTAAGGAAAACCTTCATTTTATCCATATGATTCAATTGAGCAACCAATGGAAGATACTCATCACCTACAAAAACGGTTTGATGATGATCACTTTTACCTCCACAGGGTAGCCAAATGACCTAACAATATGAGGGGTAGTTTGAGCAGCCTAATTTGACTTAGGACCTTACAACTATTGTTCTAGATTTTGAATCTACTTGGTTAAACAAATGTGACACTAATGCCCACACCATGTACAACAAGAAATACATGGATGTGAAATTTTAAGCCAAAGTCTCTGGGTTGTTTACATCTTTCAAGACTGGTACTAAGGCCTCCTACATCCATAACCCCATAATGAGGTATATCCATCACATCCATTCTCTCATGTGAATGAAGAGCCTATCATTTGGGTAGCACACTAATTGAACATGCACATCTGGTAGTCACTCAAAACAAGAGCTCTTAGTTCACATAGGTTGGGCTTGTCACTACCATTGCTACTTACCTAAGCTACACCCACATACTTTAATAGGCAATGACTCAAAAGGAAGGAGCTCTAATTGATATGAAGCACTTGCATGGATCCACTTTTGTTCATCAATCTTATGGAATAGGGGGTCTATTTCCTACTATTCAAGGACATTCTGGCACAGCTCGCTCTGCCTACTCATGCTAAATTTGTTGCGGAAAATCACTCCTACAACCTCACGGACTCGTCAACATGGATGTGATGTTATTTGTGCGACTACCAACTGGTGAAGGGTGATATATCAAACACCCATTCTAGCTGCTATAGTGACCCTATGGAAGAAAATGATAAGTATATTGGCTCCTTTAGAGTTCCCACTGGATGTCACACAGAACAATGTGTTCTTAAGAATTCCAAAATTGTTGTCGCTAATGACTTCATTGACCTACAGGCTCATCTAGGACACATCAAGAGAACACAAACCCACTTGGAGCGGGAGTAGTATCAACATGGTCATCATTTGAACTGTATGTATATGATGCAACACACACATCACCTATGGAATGTGCAACAAGGTGATTACCAGAAAGCGCACCTAGACTTTGAGGAGTATGGCACACACCAGACCTACCCTAGTTATGCTTCCACCTATTGTGGACAATTTTACACAGATCTACCAACCAAATATGATGCTCCTACCCTATTGAGATACCAGGACTGGAGTGATCAACACACACCCTCTTCTAATCATGAAAATGTCTATTTTCCATAGTATCCACCTCAATAGGACCCACCACCCTAGGGTGAGTGGGAAGTTCATGGCCTTGGTATTATCTTTCCTTCCCCACCATTATTAGTGTTTGCATAGGGATGAAATTTTTTTTATATGTTTGGATTTTAGGGTGGTTGGTACGTACTTCATTCCACCCACACCTACCTTTGTATTCAATTGATTTATAAACATGCTATTTCATGCTCAGGCATCCATATCATTGGATCAACATAAAATTTCTTTCTTCTAATTTTTAGTTTAGTGAAGCCAATACCTAGCCAGTCTAGATTTGTTTTTCTTGATTAGTATTACATGCATACACATTCACTTCATCACACAATGCACTTTGAGTGAAGTGAACCCTCATTGTAAGCATTTAAGAGAAACATCCAATGTTTCAAACTCACTCCATTTTCCAATCATCTTAATTATTATTCTCCTAGTGGACCATGACACACTATATGGAACACAAGATAATCAAATGCAATGGTCCTTATACCAATTAGCATAGAATATTTGTGGAAATGTCATTATCCATGGTTATTACATTGTTTGAATGAAGTGGATGTAAAGAATAGCCCAATGTATTGAAAATTGGTTAAATGAGTGTGCATGGTACAACCCCTCTTCTATGCTTATTTTTACTTCTTCTTACCCTCCATCCACCAAATATAAATAAAAAGCAAAAAGTTTGACAAACCCTAGGTTCAATGTGGCTCCCCCTCTCTATATATTGGCTTCTTCCATACCACTCCTATGTAGTAGGAGTGTATCATAAAAAAATAAATAAAATATGCCAATGTGGACAAACAAAAGAAAAAATAATGCAATATACATATTTGCATAAATAAATGCAATCTCAATTCAAAATGTCTACATATTTCCTTCCATACTCATGTTCACTCCATTTTACACCATGAGACACAAATGGTACCCCACCGTATCCCTTTTCAGCCCATGTTAGATTATGTGAATGTTCATAGATTATGCAAGATTCTTTACCTCTTCATGAATTTCTCATTTATGCATGATATTGGGGATTTTGACGTGGAATGGGGTATTGCAAATTGATGTTGGGGATGAGGAAAGTTGTTTTTTTTATTCTAGGAAGTTATGATTTCTTGACCACATTTGGTGATAATAATAGAGCACAAGAAGAGAGTGAGGCATGAAACATTATATTCATATTATTTGGTGATTCTCTCTGATTTTGTCTTACTCAAGGATGAGCAACATATAAGTTGAAGGTAGTCTAATGAATTTATATTCATCTTAGTTCACTCTCATATTTAGAATATGTTTCCATTTCACTTATTTCTTTATTTTAGCTTAATTAGTGTTTTACTTGTCTTATTTTATTTTACGACTTTTAATGAGAAACTCTTATTTTATTACAGGGATTATGAAAAAAGCATCTCAAGAAACCCAAAAGTGATGATCATGTTTAATTGAGACCTAGTGTATCAGTATCCCCCATCTCCAAGCTTTAAGGGATAATTCACATAAGATTATGGAAATTCATCACTCACAATAGCAAATGGATCACCCAGTCAACTAATGTTGCCAAGAAGCCAACATAATAGTTGTGAATTGACTGATTTGCTATACTAGTCACCCAATTTGCTAAATAAGAGAAAACAAAAGTAACTCTCAATCCATACGTTTTACCAACTTGCCAACCAATCAATCGGTCATAAATTGGAGTTCACCACAAAGCATTACCTAGCTTACCAATTCACTAACTGAGTCAACCAAGTTGGGATAGATTCTCAAGAAGCTTATTAGTAGACAATCCATTATTTCATCAAGTAAGTTAATCAATTTGGTATTTGTCCATGTGCATAAGAAATTCCTTCCCCAACCAGTTGGTTGACCCATTTGCGAGTTGCCCGATTTGAGGTCCATGCTTTGCAAATGTAGTGTTTAGTCGATCGACTAACCACCCAATTGACCAACTGGCAACTTTCTAATGCATGAATTAAGGGTGCCACTAGACCAACTTAATTCTCAATTGGTGGTCTAGAAAGTGAAAGTGTGTAGTGAAATTTGATATAATGAATAGGGGTTCAATCTTCATCATCAAAAATCATGATTTTGGAGGTTTGGAGCATGGAAAAGAATAGAAGAATCATGTCTTCCTTAGGTTCCTCACCAAATTGTCAGCCTTGTTGGAATACTATTTGTTGGTAAAAGATCAAAAATTACATCTCTATCACTCTAGTGATACTGACTTCTTCCTAATCTCTCTACCCTATGATACAATTCCTACTATGAGTGAGTATTTACCTCATTGGGGTGTGGGGATTAGATCTAATACCCATATTCTGTGGTTTTGTGTTGTGAATTACTATTTGTATGAAGTATTGGTTTGATATTTTATTGTTTAATGCATGCTTTACATATCAATCATTGATCCTATGTGCATATTACAATTATTGGCGTAGATACATACATATCACATGTGGCTATTACAATTCTAGGCATAGAGACATTGAAACCTAGGATTAGAATATCAACTGAACCACAGATGAGACATTGGAAAGGGGTTCTCCAGGTTTACATATTCATTATCCATAGGTAAGAACCTATGGGGAAATTTATTGTTGTGAATTTCATACTCCAAAAGGATATGAAATTTCCTTGGCCCCAAATCTATCAAGCATACTAGTGAGTAATGCATTGTGAGAGAGTGGGTACAGTAGGCAATGATGGTGAAACCTAATTCATCTTAGTGTCTCCCATATATATTAATTTAAATAATTCTTATTGCATTTTAATTAGATTTCAATTAGAATAATCAACCATCCATCAACTTGGTTATAAGTATTTGTCGTTACTTAAATTGGATTAAATTAAAATATTCTTGAAAATGTTGTTTCGTTGCTATAGTTATTTCTTGTAAATTCAACTAGACGTGACATGTGCCCTGAGATTTATTATTATATATGTGTGTTGGCACTTCACATATAATTTTTTGTTGGTTCTTCATGAGTGTTACAATTTCATATATAAGAGACACTAAGATAGATACCAATAATTTATATCCTTGGGTAGATCCTTAGAAATGCATTTTATTACAAATTTCCCCTAAGAGAAGGCATGATAAGGGCATGGAGCTCATGGATGCAGACAAAAGCTCTTTCACAACAAAGACTAGGTATGATGCTTTTGAGAGGAGGAATCATAATGTTCCCTTTGATGTGCAAGGCTTGTCTCTCACCCTATCCCTAGAAGGCCCATAATAGAGACCCCAACCTCTAAGAAAGCCTAAAATGATTGTAGTGTACCTTTTTAAGATCAAGCTAGAGAACCATTTTGGAAAATCAGGGACAAATGTAGGTTTATGCATTGAAGAATGGTTGTTGAATGCTTTACACTACTTTCATGATATTGGTATCCTTGAGTAGTCGAAGGCTATCTTTGGGAGGCATTTGCTGAGGAGTGATGCTTGTACATAATGGGAGAACTTTCACACACTCAAGGACAAGGAATGCACCAATGATCTATGAGGATCTCACTACCATTTTTTTAGAGTTATTATATCTTTGAGGATATAATCACAAATAAGGAGATCAAAGTTCTAAGACTTGAAATAATATGACTATTATATTGTTAACTAGTTGTGAGGAAATTTAATGCTATAGAAATATGGAGTTGGCTAGGACAAGACACACTTAAATAGAAGTTGACTTTTGGAATGAAGCCTGACCTTGGCTATGATATATTTGTACACATCATCATTATAATTCAGACAAACTAGTGGTTTTCATGGAGTTAGAGGATCACCCAATACGGCATTAGAAAAAAGGAGGATCTTGAAGAGAAAGATACACCCACAATAGTCAAAATGGTTAAGATAACAACAAGAGGAAGGATCCAACATTCTAGGTCATAGAAGAGGAGATCCAGTGCATAAAGGAGGTTTAGAAGCCCCCCCCCAACACATAGTATTGTACTAAGAAAAAGAGCACATCAAATACCGGTCTCCATCTAATAAAAGTGTTAGAGGTTCCATTTTGGAGAGTGCAAGTTTGGACAACACCTATGATACTACTATTGTGAGGAATGCCATATCAAACTTATATGCCTAAAGATAAAATAGAAAATTGGAAACAACCATCAAATACATGATCAAATAGCTAGAGGGAAAAGCATCAAATATGGTCAGAACAATAAGAGGGAGAATCATCATGACATGCATTTATATATACCACCTTGGTTATTATGTTAGAACTATCTATAAAATATCTTGATAATGATCTTAGTATTAAGACACCTAATAATCCTGCACATATACTCAAGTGGATGATTTCTAGGGTTGGGAAAAACCTAAATGAAAGGGTCTTCCTGAAAGATCTTAGGTCATTCCTACGGTGGATTACATGATTGGGTTGGATATATGAGCATGATGTGCTCCTCCACTATCATAGGAAATTATTCATCATATCTATCCACATTAGAAACCTCTAGTCATCAAGGGAAGGAAGAAGCATCATATATATTTCTTCATATTTGTGGTCTAGGTGGATAAGATGTAGAAGAAGGGGTATCAAACCTATATCATATATATGATTTCCAAGAAGAAGAAAGTCATTGCGACTATCCTTGTGGTTAGATATATCTCTGAAATATTTTATGAGGCCTTGCTTAGATTACCTATTGACCAAGATATTGAGTTCTCCGTTGATCTTCTTCTTGACACAACCCCTATTTCCAGGGAACCATACAAGATGGATCCCTTTAATCTCACCATACTAAAGAAACATATCGAAGATCTCCTTCACCTACACTATATTCTCCCCTGTGCATCTCCCTAGGGAGAACCTATTCTCTTTGTAGAAAATAAGGATGGTTATATCTAGATGTCCACTGAGTACATGATGTTGAACTAAATGATGATTAAGATCATGTATCCATTATTATGGATCGACAATTTGACCAATTGGATTCAAATAAGGTATTCTCAAAGATAGATCTAGAAAGCAACTACCACCAAAATCAAGCCCTCTGATATAGATAACAAAACCTTCCACACAGATTATGGTCTGAGTCCCATGTGATGCCATTCGTCCTCACAGTTTCCCTATCCATATTCATGGATATGATGAATCATACCCTTCTCCCATACTTGGGCTCCATTATTATTGTATTTATTAACAATGTTCTCATACACCTTGATAGTGATCAGTTACATGAGGAGCATCTTACTGTTACCCTTAAGATGCCTAGGTAACATCATATATCTATAAAGTTGTTTGAGTGTGACTTTTAGCTTCGTAAGGTCATGTTTCTTGACACAAATTTCTTATGGGAATATCATTCTAGATTTGACAAAGATTGAGTCTATTATGAACTGGAATACCCATATTATTACATTAGACATTAGAAGCTTCTTAGGTGGTGCATGTCGTTTATACACCAAATCACTAGGGGAAATCCTATAGTTTAGCCTTTAAATGGCTAACAACTTGCTTGAGCACAGAAAGGTATTGTTCCCAAAGGGTGAGGTTTTTATTATTTAATTCCAAACCAATTGTGATAATTAGAAAGTAAATTCTAGTTTGAGAGTGGTTTATTAAAACTAGAGAAGAAATGCAACGTGCAAAAATAAAACTAGTAGATCGAATGATAAAAGATACTAGGGGCCCGTGGGATCGTCACCAAAAACCATGTCTTTACTTAACCAATTCAACTCTTAAACTTTTAATCGGATAAATTAGGACCATGTGAATTGATGTCCTTTTAGATCATCAATCTCACAAGGGTTAGACTTCTCTAAACCCTGAGATATCAGTGATTGAGGATCCTCATTCAACCGTCTAACAAGTCCTTGTACAAGATCTCATCATGTGATTCCCATTCTGATTTTGAACTTATGGGTTTGACGGTCACGTCACCACAATCCATAACAAACTACATGAACTAGATAGAAAGATCATAACTCCCTGTCCATGATCTCATAAAGGAAATTATGGGTTCACTCTATTGACTTAACAGTTGTACATTGTCCATATTTTGATAATGACTTAACCATTCCATTCATCTATATCTAATATGTCTATTTGAGATTGATTTTAGGTATTAGATACAAGAAAAGGATCACTTCAATCAAGTTCAAACTTGACTCCATACTAGCCAAAGTCAATGCAAACACACTTTTGTGGAAATTGTCTAAACCAATTATAACAATTATTATAATCATTTGTATTGATATTATGACTTATAATTAAGATAAGAAAAATAAGGAGCACTTAATTTGAACGTTTGATCACTTTAATGACATTTTCCAAGATGCATCACAGCTGGTTGTTTGATCGGTCGAGTTTCTCTCCCAAAAACTCGACCAATGCCTAGGATGGGTCTTAGAAATGTCCAAGATCAGTCGAGTTTACCTCATGATAAACTCGACCAACACCTTGCATTGGAAAATAGATTTTAAGCCATTGGTCAAGTTTCATCTAGGATAAACTCGACCCAAAACTCAAAATTAGCTGGTTACATAATGTTGTCGTCCGAGTTACCTATGAAACTCGACCGACTGCACTATATGGAGTGCATAAAATGTGATTCTAGCCATTGGAGTGTTCCAAACATAAAAAATAGACATGTTGCAACACCCCAAATGACTAGATTTTGCTCTTAAGTACTTCTAGTAGCTAGTGGATGTCCCCAACTATAAATAGGATCCATTAGGCTTCATCCCAAATTTGCTCCTTCATGCTATTCAAGCATCCTAGATATAATTGATTGGATTTTATCTATGAGAGCCACCTTCCCTCTCTTGCTTACAAATCCAAAAGTCCATATGAGTGGGATAGGATATTTGTGAGAGAGCTACTCCATTGTAATTGTGTGAAGCTCTCAAATTTCTCTTTCTCCAACCCCTTTCTTCAATCTATGTTGGTGAAAGCTTCTCTAAGTTGAAGGAGAAGGTGAAGGCTGAATATCCATCAGAAGAGTGGGTAATTCCTTCAAGGTGGAAGACTTGTTGTAATAAGGGAGCTCCTTGGTGAATGTGTCCAACTCCTTGCATAAGTGGGTAAGCCATTGTAGAGGTTGAAGACTCTTACTCAAAGGATAGGTAAGACCTTGTAAGGTTTACTAGCTCATTTTGGTCCTTAAAAAGGAAGGCTATGTATCCTTGCCCTACAAAAGGAAGGTCTTATTGTATGTATTATAATGGAATATAAGTATGCAATGGTTGAAAAATCCTAAGGCTGACCTCTCTAGGTAGTGGGGAGACTCCTAGTTTGGAGATTGGAACCACTCTACATAGCTTATTCTTGATCCTTCAGATCATATTCTCCTCAAACATTATAAATGTGCAACCTCTTGGCAAATATCTTCATTGAGTAGGTGGCCAAAAATCACAAAATGAGCTCCGTGTATATTGGCCCAATGTTAAATGGAAAGGTGAGAAGGGGTTTCCATATCTCGAGCTGGTCTAGCATAGTAGGACACACCGACTAGGGTAACTGAACCTAGATTGCATCCATATCCTTGAAGCACTTCTTCTAATATGCAATGATTGTGGGCTTGTCATTACTTGATTAGGGAGCGATACGGGGTGGTGAGTAGGATAGAATAGGAAAGGTGTGCCCATAGGAACGGAGGGCCCCCACATCTATTGGCTCAAGCATAGTGTGTTGGATGGAGGAAGGGTCCTCAGCATAAACAACCATCATTAATTGTTGTTGTTGGTCTTTTTTTTCTATCATTTTATTACATGCTTCCATGTCATGAATGGTGGCAGCGTCATATCGGGACTCATAGACCCCTAAGACATCCATTACTTGAGAATCATCTGAAGGATGTCGCACTTGAATACAAATCAAGCATGATCCCATGGAATGGGGGACTATGAATGGAAGAGTGATGATGTTATCTCCTTCTCCTTATGCTTGCTCTTCCTAAGGGGGATTCTAGATTGGAATTTCCAAGAAAACTGTTAAAATGGGAGGTGGCTCCTCCCTCTTTTTCAGTGTTTCAAGGAAAGTAGAGATGATTTGCCTTGACTACTAAATCAACCCAACTGGGTGACTGTGAGGTGAGTCATACACTCGATAAGGTGTGTCTCTTGAATAGAAATGGAAATTGATCAATTCCCCATTGATCAAGAAACATTGTTGGGGTTCAATCGACTTCTTGGAAAGATGAACTAATGAATTCAAGGAAACAAAAAAAGAGCCAATGAGGTGGAGTTGAGAGTTTTGTGAAACATAAGATGCCTGATTGGTGGAGGAGAATTTTTTGACTCATGGATTGTATATTATCAACTTTATATGGAAGTAAGATGGTTATGATGATGAATTTTAATTTTTGGTGGTGTGGGGAGAGGTGTGGTCAACTCACAAGCACCATATCAGGCAGTTGGAAGCATTTGATTATTCATTTGTGTGGGTGGTGATTTCCTCCCAGACCCTAGGTGAGGATGAGGGAGGGGTGGTGGATATAGTGAAGATGGCATAAGTTTTAGTGGCATCATTGAGATGGTCATTTACAATAGGCACATCACTCAATTGGCGAAGGTCGTCTGGCTAATGGAAACATGGAATGGTGACATGAGGTACGGTGCAGTGGATCGCTAATCTCCCATTTCTCTAGATAAATTAAGAGGTGAATAAGATAATGGGGATTTGGCATAGTGGACCCCTTGCCTTAAGTTGGCATATCCTTAGAAGGCCAATTGTTCAGTTCACGAACTTGGGTTTACCCATTTGTGTGAGTTGAAGGTTTAAATCCTTACAAACAAATTGTCAAATTGGTGAGTGGTCTATTAGTTTTCCAAATTTAAAAAACCATGTCTACTAGGCCATCTTGTTCATCAGACCAAGTCATGAGCATCGGTCTGGCAGTTGTGATTCACTCTATAAGAAAATTGACCAATTATATAGCCAACCAACTAATTCAATGAATTTGGGAATCATTGTGAGTTTAGTCATCAATTGACCATCTACCCAACTGGGAAAATGGAGTGTCCTCTTGACTGGTTAATCTCGTAAGGTGTGATCCACTCTACATGCATATCAATCAACTAGTAAACCAATTAACAAGTTCGTCATCTAAAAAAATCTCTACAAAATTGATGATCCTCCTAGTCGACCGACTAGTTATCCAATCACTTGATTGGGTATTCCTAAGTTGATTTCTAGAGCCCATTCAATATCCCCTCCACCTACAGTCAAAATTTAGTCTATTTTGGGATCTAAAACATGATTTTAACTATAAAATCCTACAATACAATGTGAAAGATGAGAAAAGGATCCAAGGAGGAGGAGTTGATAGTTTTATGAAAGATGAGGCACCTAATTGGTGGAGGGGAATTTGTTGACTCATAGATTGGATTTTATCAACTTGCTATGGTAAGCAAGATGGTTATGATGATGATTATAATGGTTGATGGTGTGGGAGCATTGTGTCCAACTCATAGGCACCAGATCAGGTGGTTGGAAGCATCTAATTGGTCATCTATGTGGATGGTGATTTCCTCCCAAGCCCTATGTGAGGGTGAGAGAGGGGTGGTGGAAATGGTTAAGATGGCATAAGTCATGGTGGCATCATTGAGTAGATTCAGGCAATTTATAATCATTACATTGATGCAGCCCTATTTTAGGGCTCCATCTTGTGTCATATTGCATTTCAATCACATCTATACAAGTTAGATTACATGTTATTTCCTCTAATATGCATATTTATGTAAAATGCACTTATGGACATTATTTGCATGTTTTTCAGGCATTTGGACCATGCTTGGATGGAAGAAAGAGAGAACAAGTTATCCTAGGGTTTCTCTACCCTTAGAGAGGCTCAAAGTGAATTTTGAGGATCTGTCAACCTATCCCTAGTGGCCAAATCTCCATTGAAGAAAAGATGTCCAAGAAAACACCAAGTTTCAACTCAAAGTTCTGATCCAGAGACCAGAATGTCTGTGGTATCATAGAAAGGTCATGCTGGCTCACTCCAAAATCAATAGAGTAAACATTGAAGCAATACAGGAATCACCAGGGTTGTGCCACTCAGAATGGCCGTGGTAGATTGACCCAGAACAGTCATGCCACCTTGCATGGCCATTTAGTAGCATAGTGCAAAATGGTTGTATTATCAAGAACGGGCAAGCTAATTCCAAGTCACACGGCCGTGGTGACCACCAGGTTGTGCCACTCACACCCCACCACGGTCATGCCATTGTCAGTTCAAATACACCATTGTTACTATCATTTTAGCCCATTTTTCACCTCGGTCATTCTGCCCCACCATGGTCGTGATCATCTCTATCCACTATGCTCGTGTTGCCGAGCACAGATGTGCTACTCACAAAAACCTAGCTACTTCTCCACTACATTTCCCACTTTACCCCTACTTAACCTAGTGCTTTCCCCCACCTATATATATGTGGGTGGTAGCTGGAGGCCGAGCCTGGCCCACCCTTAGATACCTTCTACCCTCTTTAGATCCCCGTTTTTTCATTCCATCCATTCTACTTCATTTTCATCTCCATTTCACTCCATTTCACCATTTCCACCATGAAAACCCTAGTTTCTTGGCTTTTTGGCCACTTTCCACCTTCATTACATGCCCTTAGACCTTGGAGGAAGGAGGAGGACGTCTTACAGAAGCTGAAGAGTAGGATCACTCCATCTACACCAAGATCCATGGCTTCTTCTACCTCTTTTTCTTCTCTTTTTGTATTTTGCATTTCCATGAGTAGCTAGGCCCCTTGGGTGGGTTGCTTGGGGCAAAAAATATTACTTTGATACCATGTTGGGGGGAAATGATATGTAGATATTGTAATTTAGTTTTCTAATGATTATGTTCTATTCCTATCTCACTCTTCATGAATTTCTTTGTGGTTTGTGCTTGAAATCCACTAGGAATTTAGGGAAATTGCTTATATGTGTGAATTTTGGGATTTGCTCCTAGGCCCAATTCATGGATCCCTAGATAGCCGCCCACCTTCCTACATGATAATCAATTCTCCTAACCCTAGTTGAGATATCTGAGTAACTATTTTATAAATTTAGTGTGCTTAGCATGGAGCTTTCTCATGGCAAGAATGTGGGTGATGTGAGGCCTAAAACCCCACTTCCACTCCCATTACTACCCTCAGCTCCTAATCACCCTAAGATCCTCTAACCTAGAAAACTAGGATTGTTTAGACTCTAATTGAATTATGCCTAGACCCTAACCCAATTGAGCCTCGTAAGGGTAGTAGGAGGTGTTAGGGACTAGTTCCCTATACACAACCTATCCTATCCATATCCATTTAGTAGTCTAGGGCAATTCATTAGAATCTAGCTTGTTGTTTGGTTTGGTAATCTAAATGAAAGCATAACGTTCACATGTCACCCACCAACCCTTTATTGATAAGTACATCCCCTAAACATACCACACATCCCTTTATTGCTTTAAATCCCTAATTGCCTTCTTCCTTAGCTAGTGTTAGCTTAATTATATCTTTACTTGCTTAGTTAGCTTCTTACCTTATTCTTTCTTTGCTATTACTAGTTTAGGTATTTAATTGTTCTTTTGCTTTGCTTACTAGCTTAGTGTAGTGTACATCTCTTCTTGTTTTCCTTAGAATAGCTTGATCTTTTCCTTGCTTGACTTGTCTTTTCTTGTTCATTAGAATTAATTGTCTAGGGTTAACTTAGGTTTTGATCTTGTTTGTTCTCCTTTACTTACTTTCTTGTTCAACCCTTAGAATAATCAAACAAATAAACCATCAAACCCTTCCACCCTAAACTCCGCGAGTAGGAACCTAGCCCAAAAACTAATCTAGCTCTAGTGCCCCCTTTTTTCCCTGTGGATTGACCCTATACATGTCGCCTACATATACTACAACATGACATGTGCGCTTGTGGGTGTAGTGTTTTTAGTGTATACAAGTGTGTCTGTGTAGGCCTATTATAAATTTTGAAAGTTATCCCAAGTGTGTTCCAATCTTGTGGGGTGCATCTATTCAAATCCTAATTTATTAGTGTTCGCACCTCTGGGGGGATACCCCAAGCTTTCTAGTGTCATTTCGGGGGACAGAAAGTGTCATAGCTACCTAGTAGTTGTGGTATTGACTCTCCCCTTTGGCACTATCTTTTATCAATTTACTTGTCTATGTTTGAGAAACACACCAAGCTTTTTGGTATCATTGTCAGGGATAGAAAGAGCCATAGCTACCTAGTAGTGTTGTGTTGACTCTCCCCTTTGGCACTGTCCTTTATCAGTTTATTTGTTTGTGTTTGAGAAGCACACCAAGCTTTTGGCACCGTTGCTGGGGACAGAAAGCACCATAGCTACCTCGTAGTTTTGGTGTTGACTCTCCCCTTTGGCACCATCTTTTTCCAGTTCATTTGGCTGCATTTAAGAAACACATCAAGCTTTTTGGTGTCGTTGTCGGGGACCATAAAGCACCATAGCTACCTAGTAGTTTTGGTGTTGACTCTCCCCTTTGGACCATCTTTTTTCAGTTTGTTAAGTTGTGTTTGAGAAACACACCAAGCTTTTGGGGATCGTTGTCGGGGAGAAAGGTGCTCATCCTAGCTAGTTAATTTTGCTTTGATCTTTTCCTAATGCCCTCATCATTGCTATTCTTTATTCTTTATATTCTTTGTGCATATTGGTTTTCTAACTTGCCCTATTTTGTTTCGTGTCGTGTGCATGTGACAATCCACTCTGGGAAGACAAGATGGAAGGCCAAAATGCACCTCACAAGCCACTTCAAAATTACTTCATGCCTAGCAACTACAAATCGCCAATTGCTAGTAGAGTTGATCAAATGCCAAGGGAGCAATTCTCCATCCCTCCAGGCACCTTCTATGGATCAAAGAGTGAGAACCCCTACAAGCACTTGGATTCCTTTTATGAAGTGTGTTCCACGTTTAGTACTAGTGATGACACAATTAGCTTAACCTTGTTCTCCTTCTCCCTCAAAGATAAAGACAAAGGTTGGTATGATTCAAGAAGGGACATCATGAGTTGGGAAGTGATGAAGAATGCCTTCTTAAGGAAATTCTACTCTATAGCAAGGTTGATACAAATGTGGCATGCCATAGTGAGTTTCAATCAGATGGGCAATGAGCAGTTTCACAATGCTTGGGAGAGATTTAAGAATATGTTGAGAGAATGCCCGCACCATGAGATCCCTTTATGGCAGCTAGTTATACACCTCAATTTCCCCCTTCATCTCAATTTCAATACCATGTACCACCTCCACCTCTTCCACAGTTACAACATGCTCCTCCTCTCCACCATGAGCTAGGTAGTGTTGTGACAGTTCTAAGGAGTGGGAAAACTCTTGAGCAGCGTGCAAGTCAAAGAAAGGTTGATAAAGCAAAGCAAAGATAGTCAATTGGTGATACTGTGATTGAGATTGCCGAAGATGATTTTGTGATACCTCATGTTGAGTTTGGGATACCATGTGCTCCCCCTCACACTCCATTTGTAGGTCCCAACATCCCTAGTATTCCACCTCATGTTGATTCAAGTAAGACCAAAGACAGTGAGACACCATTCATTGAAGCATTAGATGAGCTAGTGGAGGTAAGAGGAGACAAAAGCACAATGTTGACATTCTTGAGGCGTTTCACCAAGTGAAGATCAACATTCCATTGTTGGATGCTATCAATCAGATCCCATAATATGCCAAGTTTCTTAAGAACTTATGCACTATGAAGAGAAGGTCAACATGGAGAATACCAAAGAGAGTTAAGTTGACCAAAAAAGTGATCTCAATCCTCCAACACTCACTTCCTGTGAAGAGGAAAGATACAAGAGCCCCACTCATACCTAGATACATTGGGGGACATTGCATAGACAAATCCTTACTTGATTTGGGATCTAGTGTGAATTTGATGCCATATAGTGTCTATGTTGAGATGGGATTAGGAAAGTTGAAACCAGAACATTGCACTCTCCAATTGGCAGATCGTTCCATCAAAGTGCCAAGAGGATGACTGGATGATGTTTTGGTGATGATAAATAAGGAAAGAGGTGTAGTGTTCCCACTGGATTTCATTGTTCTTGACATGGAGCCGGATGATAGGAAGATTCCAATCATCTTGGGAAGACCATTCTTATCTACAATTGATGCCGAGATACACGCTCGTAGTGGCATAATGACAGTCCCTTTCATGGACATGAAATAAAGATCAACATATACAAGTCCTCAACTTGGTGAGATCAAGATGAGGATATTGGACATGGTCACGTCAATAGTCCAACTGGTCATTTGATACAAGGAGATCTGGATGAAAGATTTGATGATAGTTTTGGTGATCAAAGGGATGAGGAGCATAGGTTGAATGCAAATGAGAAATGAATTCATTGCAAGAATGGACACATGGGGATGTCAAATGGATGAATGATGCAAGAATCTCCAAGAAGCCTAGTTGAATGCATGAAACTTAGCGCTTGTGGGAGGCTACCCACATAGGTTTGGGAATTTTTCACTCAATCTCTCAATTTTGATGCTTTTTTATTAATTTTACACTTGTTCTAAGAAAACACACACACTTGTTTATAAAAGTTCTTGTTTAGTTTTAAGATGTGCAGGCGAAAACAGAGTGAAATGGAAAAAAATAGATGAAATTTTGACTAAGATTCATGAAAAATAATTTTGGATCAAAGATTTGATGTTTTGATGAGATTTAAGTTGGAATGAATTGCCACAATACTCACCATAGTTGTGGTACCATGGAACAGTTGTTGTTGTGCACTCAAAATCAATAGGGAAATCGAATGGAGTCAAAGAAAATCAATCGAAGGAAGAACATACTTAGAACGGTAGTGCAAGGCAACACAACCATGTTGCAACTAAGTCAAAACAGTCATGTTGGGCCACCTCAGTCGTGTGACGAATAGAGAAGAGAATGGTCATGCCACACACTACAGTCGTATAACAAGTAAAACCACATGGCCATGGCATGCAGCATGGTTGTGCTATGGCCCAACTCTAGCACATATCAACCTGACTCCAGCAATTTGTTGACTAACTTATTTCATTTCTCCTAAATAGCACGCCCATTCTCTATGAATCGGCAGTCATGCAACACCATCTAGCACCTCTCCCACCTTCGAGTCTCCACCAAATCACCTCTAATCTGCCCCAAATAAGTTCCCTAACATTTTCTCTACCTCCATCCATCATATTCACCCAAATTTATCCACCGCTTTTCTCCAATCGACCCCACATACGTAGAACTAGGAAATCCTAGTTTTTCCCAAATTATCCACCCAAATCCATCCACAATGAAGAAACTCACCAAGTACGTGGTGTTTAAGACCAAGGAGTTCATTTCCTATGGACGTCAGCCCAAGAAGCATCATCTTCATCTCCATCAACATCCCTATCCCCTTCACCACCACAGGAAGCCTCCAGTTCACATGGAGAATCACCCCATATGGAGGTGTTAGTGGATCCCATGATGGAGTAGTCCTCTAGATTACCTAGCAGAGATGAGATAGTAGTCCTTCAAACCAATTCCTCTAGAGCACCGCCACCACCCTCATCACCTCAGATGTTAGTTTCAACAACATGTCCTTTGACATCCACGACACCGCAACCACCAGCCTTAGCCTCAAGCAAGAAGGCAGTTACTTTTAGATGGTGAGGATGAGGTGATGTA
The DNA here is from genome assembly GCA_963693085.1 of Alisma plantago-aquatica. Classification (NCBI taxonomy): domain Eukaryota; kingdom Viridiplantae; phylum Streptophyta; class Magnoliopsida; order Alismatales; family Alismataceae; genus Alisma; species Alisma plantago-aquatica. The sequence goes on along the minus strand of OY856411.1, from coordinate 1,335,190,363 downwards.
GGATGCACCCCAGACAGAGGCACCCCCACAGCAGCCAAAGAGATCCCGAGGTTACTAGCAGTCAAGTGAAGAAGCCGACCCAGAGTGCCTGACGCGTAGGGTGATAGGCACTTGCTACGTGTGTCAGGAAACACTAGAGGCCCTAGGTTTCTTTAACTATTATGAGTGTGTGATGAAGGAGATGGGATTTTATGATATTTTGACTACAATACAGGAGACTTATGTTGAGATCATGCAGTAGTTCTTAGTTCTTAACAACTTTAGACAAGGTCTCCCACGATGGCGAAGATGCCATTATAGTCATGATTGGAGATAGACGTTGGGTCATCACGTCATCCATGTTGAACAACATTTTTTCTACAAATGAGGAAATGGAAACTCTCTTTGATACTGGAAAGATAGATAAGAGCGCCAGTGCCAACGTTATTGCCATGTGGAAGGCATTCACCGACCTCAATGACTTTGTAGTGGGGAAATCAAAGACAAGTTTTCTCCACAAGCCCTTCCTATGCTATGTTCAGAAAGTCCTCACAAATATATTTTTTGGCAGGTATGAGAATCAAGGGAGTTTTATTGAGAAGTATTTATGTGTTTTGGTCTGGTTGACAAAGGGAAAGTATGTGAACTTAGGAGCATTGATGATTGATCATTTGAGGACAGTCCCATCCAAGAGCAAGAATCCATTCATTTTTGGAGGGATTGTGAGATCCATTATTGTTGACCAAGGTCATTATGTTTCTAGATATACCAGGGCAGAGGGGGGGGCAGTTGGTAGACCTACACTATCTCATTCATTCTTCAATGATACATGTTGTTGATCAGAAATTAACATATAAAGTCAACCCCCATACCCAAGCATCTCTCTAGAGCTCCCATACCACACTGCACCTCTCTTAGAGGAATTTGTCCCCACTCTAGAGTTCTTGGATAGAGTGAGGAGGTGGGAGGAGGAGAACCCTCAAGACACTTTCCAACAGCCATAAATCATTCTTGAGGGATTAGGTGAGTCACATGAAGTCACTGAGAGGAGGAGGACAATTGAGGAGAGAGAGTCTTGTAGGGTCAAGAGATAAAAGGTGGAGACATCACAGTAGCCACAATAGCCCTCAGTGAACACATATGATATGTCTACTATACATGTGCAGTTGGAAGGTATTCAGAGCACATAAGATGGAATCTTGAGAGCCCAGGAGGGCATTCTGAGGGCACATGGGGGTTTTCAGTACACGCAGGATGCAATGTGGTTGGATCATTAGTAGATGCACTATTAGATCAACCACTTGTGTTAGTTTCAGCATGCCCAGGCCTACATAAACCCACAATGGGGGGGAGATTGGTGGGGTGCACTTTTAACATATCAGGATGCCTATCCACCTCCATAGGAAAACTACTGAGGAAACTACTACCAGCACCCTCCACCGCAGGGAGGATCACCATCAGATCCACCACAGTGATCATCTACCTATCACTCCCGACTTTAGGTTCATGTTGAGGACAACATGATTCAAAAATTTGGGGTGGTAGGGCGGTATGTCCTCTTTCGCATTTCACTCTTTTTGCATTTCACCTACCATTTAGTTTTGTTTTCTTATTGTTGCTATCTAGATTACATTTTACCTACTTAGCATGCTTGCATGTCATGTAGTTTACTTTCTGTCAATTTTTGCATAATTTTCAAAAAAATACTCTTTTTTTCATGCATTGCATATCATGTAGATTTTTGTAATTTTTGCATGTTTTAACTAGGATTTTGTTGTTTCCTTCTTTATTTTCCATAATGATGCCTTATATGTGATTCAAGGCTATTTGGCACTGTTTGGCCAATTTTGCCCAATTTTAGAGATCCTTGCCTAAAAGTGTGTTTTGACCCAATCTCTACTTTTTGGATTGAAAATGATGACCGTCGACAAATGAAAGTGAGTTATTATGGTTTATTGTTAAACGACCTCAATCTTGACTTTTTACATGTGAACTACCTCTCTCATGCTTGTGAACTATTTGGTTGAGTTGTGATTGAAGCAAGCCACAAACACTTTGAGTTTTGTAGAATCTCATGATAGAAATGTGGTTTTAATATTGCCCATTCATTTGGTATGTCATATCTTGATGAAATTGTTGGAATAACTTTCATGCAGGAGATCTCATGTTGAAGTCCATATTAGTAACTCCTCTTTGACTCACTTTTCTTCTATCGTCTTCTTACCTCTCCGCCTCATGAAAGGATGCCAAAGTGCACACATTCATCCTTGGCCACCACCAAAAGTTTGGGGTGGCCATATCCATCCCCCCCATTTCACTATCATCATCATGTGCCCTATCAAGGGCAAAGAAAAAGAAAATGAAGAAAAATGTGCAAAAATAAAATAAAAGATGCTCCTATTTAAGAGCTTCTAAATAAAGAAAAGATGAGTGTGTAGAAGAACTACAAACTCTTACCACAACCATTTCTTCCTTTTGCATTCCCATGGAGCTAGGAAATATCAAACCTAGATCATTTTGCCCTTTTTTGCAGCCACATGGGTTACTTCGTGTAGATGGACATATGAGATTGAATGCATGAATGTAAAATAGTAAATTAGTCATTTTTTACATTAACTACCATGAAACGGTTAACCCAAAGTGATATGACATCCATATGGATTGATTGTGTTTTATGTGCTCTATATTTGAAGTTTGCAGGCTCAGTGCCCTAATAATGATTGGTTTGGGAAAGAGTAGAGGAGAGAGTTGGAATGCATGTACCTAGTCATCTTTGAGCTCATCTAGTCAATACTCATCTTTTACATTACATTTGTCATTTTTTTATTGTGGAAAATTTGTAGAGAGATTGAGTTGCGGCATACTTAAGGACAAGTATGATTTAAGTTTGGGGTGGTGATGCAACCCTATTTTATGGCTCCATCTTGTGTCATATTACATTTGGATCACATATATACCTGATAGATTACATGTTATTTCCCCTAATATGCATATTTGTGTAAAAACACACTTATGGACATTATTTGCATGTTTTTCAAGCATTTGGACCATGCTTGGATGGAAGAGAGAGAGAGAGAATGAGTAATCCTAGGGTTTATCTACCTTTAGAGAGGCCCATAGTAAAATCTAAGGCTCCCTCAACCTACCCCTATTGGCCCAAGCTCCATTAAAGAAAAGATGTATAAGAAAACACCAAGTTTCAACTTAAAGTGTTGATCCATAGACCAGCGAGGCCGTGGTATCACAGAACGGTCATGCTAGCTCACTCCAAAATCAATAGAGTCAACATTGAAGAAATGCAGGAATCACCACAGTCGTGCCACTCAAAATGGCCATGGTAGATTGACCCAGAACGGTCGTATAGCAGCTTAGTGCAAAACGGTTGTATTGTCAAGAATAGGCAAGACAATTCCAAGCCACACGGCCATGGTGACCACCATGGCCGTGCCACTATCAGTTCAAATCCACCATTGTTAATATCATTTTGCACCACTTTTCACCTCAACTGTTCTTCCTCACCACGACCGTGGTCAGCCCTATCCACCGCAACCGTGTTGCCCAGCACAACCGTGCTACTCACAAAAACCTAGCTACTTCTCCACTACATTTCCCACTTTACCCCTACTTAACCTAGCGCTTCCCCCTACCTACATATATGTGGGTGGCATATGGAGGCCAAGGTTGACTCAGCCTTAGTTACCTTCTACCCTCTCTTAGATCCCCATTTTCACATTCCACCCATTCCACTTCATTTCCACCTCTAGTCCACTCTATTTCACCATTTCCACCACCAAAATCCTAGTTTCTTGGCATTTTGACCACTTTCCACCATCATTCCATCCCCTTGCACCTAGGAGGAAGGAGGAGGGCGCCTTACATCAGCTAAAGAGGAGGATCCTCCATATACACTAAGATCCATGGATTCTTCTACCTCTTTCTCTTCTCTTTTTGTATTTTTCATTTCCATGAGTAGTTAGGCCCCTTGGGTGGGCAGTTTGGGGCCAAAAATGTTACTCTAATACCATGTTGGAGGAAAATGATATGTAAACATTGTAATTTCATTTGCTAATGCTTATGTTATATTTCTATCTCACTCTTCATGAATTGTTTTATGGTTTGTTCTTGAAATCACCTAGGAATTTAGGGAAATTGCTTATATGTGTCAATTTTGGGTTTGCTCCTAGGTCCAATTCATGAATTCCTAGCTAGCCACCCATCTTCATACGTTCTAATCAATTCTCCTAACCCTAGTTGAGAGATCTAAGTAGCTAGTTTTTATGAATTTAGTGTGCTTAGCATGGATCTTTCTCAAGGCTAGAATGTGGGCGATGTGAGGCCTAAAACCCCACTTCCACTCCCATTACTACCCTCAACCCCTAATCACCCTAAGATCCTCTAACCTAGAAACCTAGGTTTGTTTAGACTCTAATTGAACTGCACCTAGACCCTAACCCATTTGAGCCTCGTAGGGCAATAGGATGGGTTAGGGACTAGTTCTTCTATACACAACCTATCCTATCCATGGCCAGTTAGTAGTCTAGGGGAATTAATTAGACTCTAGCTTGTTTTTTGGTTTGGTAATCTAAATGAAAGAATGACTTCATATGTCACCCCCAACCTAATTGATAAGTGCATCCCCTAAACATCGCACACATCCCTTTATTGCTTTAATCCCTAATTGCATTCTTGCTTAGCTAGTGTTATGTTAGTTAGCTCTTTACTTACTTAGTTAGCTTCTTGCCTTGTTCTTGCTTTTCTCTTTCTAGTTTAGGTCATTAATTGTTCTTTTGCCATGCTTGTTAGCTTAGTGTAGTGTAGATCTCTTCTTGTTTGCCTTACCATAGCTTGCTCTTTTCCTTGCTTGCTTTGTCTATTTTTGTTCATTAGAATTAACTATCTAGGGTTGACTTAGGTTTTGATCTTGTTTGTTCTCCTTTACTTGCTTTCTTGTTCAACCCTTAGTGTAATCACACAAATCAACCATCAAACCCTTCAACCTTAGACTCTGCAATAGGAACCTAGCCCAAAAACTAATCTAGCTCTAGTGCCCCCTTCTCTCCATGTGGATCGATCTTATACTTATCACCTTCCTATACTATGACACGACATTATGTGCTTGTGGGTGTAGTGTTTTTAGTGTATGCGAGTGTGTTCGTGTAGGTCTATTATAAATTTTGAAAGTTATCCCAAGTGTGTTCTGATCTTGTGGGGCGCATCTAGTCAAATCCTAATTGATTAGTATGCGCACCTCTGACGAGATGCACTAAGCTTTCTGGCACCATTGCTGGGGATAGAAAGTGCCATAGCTACCTAGTAGTTGTGGTGTTGACTCTCCTCTTTAGTGCCGTCTTTTGTCAGTTTACTTGTCTGTGTTTGAGAAATGCACCAAGCTTTCCGACACTGTTTCTAGGGACAAAAAGTAACATAGCTACCTAATGTGTGTCGTTTAGCACATTAATCACTAGGAAAATTATCCTAGACTTTATCCTTTTTCTACTTTTTGATAAAGGCTAGTATATAAAGGTCGATCCATAGAGATGGAAAAAGAGGATGGTTGAATTCAAATCTGATTGTGAGAACAAAAAGTAAAATATTTTTGAGAGAGAGTTTGAATTAGACTAAAATAGAAACTAAAGTTGTATAATTAAAATGTAACTAGATTCATAAAGGAAGGATATGGGATCTGAGGATTTGCCACCAAAACCATGCTCCTGTACAATTCAATTCAACTCCATTTCTTAGTTTCTGAATTAAGACCTTGTGGTTGTCTTTCCTTATGGACCGCACAAGGGTCAAGCTTCCCGCATACCTATTGGTCCTGGTGTATGTGGATCATGACCCAACCATCTAACACTTTCTTATCCATGGTCACATCAAGAAAAATGTAAATATTGCTCTAGTATTCTAATCCATAGATGAGTTGGTCTCGTCACTATGAACTATAATAGATAAGAAAAAAGATAGAGTAAAATCACCACTCGTGCTATGCAAACCCAAGGTATCGGCATTCCGATAACAAAAGGACCTTACCTATATAAGATCAAGTATGAATCAAAAGATGAAATATCATGAAAACTTGTCAGGAATTCATGCATTTCATTCAATTGAGGCCCTAGTTTTGGTACTCCCGCATGAATATATCCATCATTTGCTTGAAAGAATCAGATTGAGAGATATTCATTAACTAAGAACAAAAAAATGATACAAAGAGAATAGAGGTGGGTTGTGGTGTTAGTCCCATAGATCAAAAAATACTACTCGAACATGATGCTATGAACAAAAATTACGAAGAAAGTAAGGGTAAGAACTTAATCTAAGATTACAAGATGGTGCCCCCTATTTGTGAAGTCCCCCCTCATTTTATAGGAGAAGGAGGGGTGAAAATCCTAAAAGGGGAGGATAAGCAAGTGGAAGAGGTGGGTTTTGTATGTCTTGTTCAAGAGAATAGTTTCCTTCCTCAATAGCAATAAAGAAAATCATTGATTGTCTTTTTTTACCATTAAAATTCTGACTTTCTTTCTGTAGATTCTCATTCCCAAAGTTTTGTGCAAATTTCGGATAGTAGGAATCTTTAAAGTGCATCCAAAAATCCATTTCTCCTTTAGGCCTTTGAATTCCTTTTTCAACGCATATTTGAACATTAAATTCATCTTTGGGATGTGAGAGTTATGCCCATTTTGGTACATGATATATATTTAAATCAGGCACCGCGAAAAAATAAATAGGTACGTTCACTAGCTGGTTGGACATTCAAATGACTGGCAAAGTTGTCGAGAAATATGTTTTTCTTGTAGAATTGGAATTATATTTTCAAAACATATCTAAAATCCAAATTTGAAATTTATATGTGGGATTTATGACTTTTTAGTGGGAGGTAATCAAACTTTGCGAGAAATCTGAAAGGTTTTCTATCTTCATCTTTTCTTATCTTGATTTAAATTCTTCAATAATTCCTAAAAATTGTAAGAAATCTCATAAAAATTCAGAAAAAGAATATTGAGAGGATGAAAGTACAATTTATTTCTAAATTAAACTAAAATTACTAAAAAAATTAATTAAATATCCTCAATGATGTAGAAATAAATGATGAATATGCATTCATCAAAATACCTCAGACTATAATTTTTGCTTGTCCTCAAGCAAATAAAATCACAAACAAATCCAATTTATACCAACAACATATCCATTCTCACCCTCGTAGCCATCACTTTATTCCTTACCTCCAATTTGGTTGAGCAACCTTATCTCCTAAAACTACAAAAACAAAATTATGTATTCCCTATCAAAAACAAATACCATATCTTGTTTCTAAATCAAGACTTTATAGAAAGAGAGACTTCATCTTTCTTTTGCTTTGACACACTCCTTTTTATTATTTTATTTTCTTGATGTGAGTTGTTCTTTTAGGATAAAATTGGAGGTGTGAAAATAAAGAAAGAAGTGATGGTCCCTCCTCTATTGACTGGGGAAAATTTTTTATTTACGGAATTGTGGCTTCATTGGTCACAATTTTTTTTCTTGTGCTTTTTGATCATCTTTCATGGTACGCCCTTTTGTGGGATATGGAATTTTTTATATGGGAAGCATGTCAACCCGAACTTATTTTTTTCCGATGGTGATTCTTTGCTTCTCTTTTTTAGAAAGATAATAAGGGGGAAACAAAAGGTGTTCTTATACTTATAACTTCACTTTTTTTCTTTTTCTTTTTATGAAAGTGACATTACATTTAGATAGAATATTCCTGTCAATCACATTATACAAGATTTATATTAAGTTAATCTATAGTTTAAAATAGAGAAAAGTTGTGTTTGGTTTTTATTGATTCCATACGACTCACCAACTTTTCGAAGGAGTGATGCTATTTTGGGGTCCTAAGTGACACGATGGTTTTAGACATGACAATTTAAAGAAAAACATTGCAAAGGATTTACTAAATTTAAGAAGGTACAATGATAAACATCTATTCATATTAGCCGACCAGATAAGGGCCAAACTAAAAAATTGAATTTTTTTGATTTTTTTTAAATTAAAGCTAAACTACAAAACATGATGAAAAATTGCAAAAAAGTAAGATAGAGTGGGTAGAAGGAGTACATACCACCCACCTCCACCCCGAACTTAAAATTTTTCTCATCCCAAGCAAAACTTAAATCCAAGATGGAGGAAGAAGAGGGCGTCCAGGTGGCCTTGGTAGTTCAAAAAATGTCCAACTGAAGGGGATGTGTATTAGGGATGGAACCTTCATTAGAGGAGTTTCATAGCATACCCTATGACAGGGTAGTCGTGGAAGGTCGGTGGGGTGTTCATATTTTCATTCACATCACATTTCCTCCAATAAGATCCACAGATCTTCCTTCCATAGCAAAGGAAGTGTTGAAGATGGATGTGGATTGGGGGAAGTTGGTAGGTACTCGACAAGTAATGCCAGTAGAGTAGGATGAGAAGAGTCGGGTGGAGGACCTGGCTCAGGTTTTCCACCATCATAATGACATGCGTATGGGATAATTTATGTTGATACAAAATATTTCAAATCATTTACAAAAGTATTTTGTTTCTCCTTAAATATAATGCCATCAACATTGGGTTTGGTAAGTTTCATTGTTGATATAACATATGACTCTAATTCTTTTGTATAAGGGGTCCCCAAGGATTTATGAGGGATGATGATGTCTTTCTTGCAAATAACAGAAGGGGGTTATGGACTTCTTCCAAGGGTGGTATCTCCCCTTCTACGATAGTCTTATGTGGAATGAGAACTGGTTGTGTCAAAAAGGAGGTTAGATGCTCATTATCCAAAATAGACTCAAACAAAGGGTATTGGCCTATGGTATCATTCAGATTTATGTTAAGGATGGGAGGGCTTGTTAGTTCTTCATAATGACTCTCCTGCTTCGACTTTTCGTATCCAAGTAATAAAGTCTCTAAAGGAAAGGTAGGGATACCAACGTCCTCATCGCATACAAAATATAGCTCCACGGTTTGTACTATTTCTCCAAGATCCGACATATATGACACAAAAATAGGATCATCATCGGCATAGTCGGGAAGAACCATCTTGGGTTTATCAAGCTCTACAGGGGGAGTGTGTGATTGAGTCTCTAATAAGGTATCTAACACGGCTTGACTGGGTTCAAGTTTTGCTTATCCTTCTGCTGCCATCTTCTCTAGGGCTTTAAGTCTCTCTTCTAGTCCAGGCTTAAATTGAGTTCCACCATAGGATTTATACACCTCAAAATTGTGGCCATCCTTACCATACCCCTCATAGTATTCTTGGTCCTTGTGCTCCTTATATTGATTGTGGCATTTCTCCTCATAATAATCTTCATAATATGGTGGATTGTAATTTCCATTACATCCATCTTGGTGGGAAGATTCAGTATTGCAAGGTGCCACCGAATCATGGGGGAACATATTGGGAACATATGGGTTTTGGGATTGGGCTTCCAATAGAGACGCTAACAAGGTTTGTCTAGTTACCAATTTTGTTGCCATCTTCTCTAGGGAACTAAGTTTATCTTCTTGTTGAGGATTATAGGTCCATTTCCCCCAAAGTTCCGTTGGTCATACCCTTCAAAATTGTGTTGATTATACCCCCCTATGAATATGGATCACAAGGTTCCCCATAATGGTTTTCAAAAAAATTTGGATTCACATTGTACCCACCAGGATGAAAGGGCTCATAATTAAAAGGGGTGCTACCATAAGTATGGGGTAAAGTTGGAGTGGCAAGAGATGCATGGTGGTAAAGACCGCAATATTGTGGTGGATATCGGGATGTCCACTCCATTTGAGAAAAAGCTCCTGAAAGGTATGTCAATTAAATCAGGAGAGTAGAAAGATTAAGCGATAAGGAGTTTAGTCAAAATTACAAAGAGAATTAAAAATTATAAGCTAAGAAGTTATGGAAATAAAATAAAATTATGAGGAAAAACATAATTAGAAAATAGTACTGCTGAAATGAAAACTTAGTAGAAAGAGGAGATACACTTTTGAAATTGTGCTCAAAAGGAAAAAAGAAATTACAAAAATATAAAAGAAATTATAGAAAATACTAAAGTTATAAAAATTAGTGAATATGAAATAAGATTATACAAGAAATACAAGAAACCGAATCTAAAAAATAATCGTGATGTCCCCAATAATGGCTCCAAATCGATGTGCATCATTTAGGACACCAATCACTAGGAAAATTATCCTAGAATTTATCATTTTGCTACTTTTCGATAAAGGCTAGTATATAAGGGTTGATCCACAAAGACACCGAAAGAGGATGGTTGAATTCAAATTTGATTGTGAGAACAAAAAGTAAAATCCTTTTGAAAGAGAGTTTGAATTAAACTAAAATAGAAACTAAAGTTGTAGAATTAAAATGTAACTAGATTAATAAAGGAAAGATCTAGGATCTGAGGATTCACCGCCAAAACCACGATGCTATACAATTCGATTCAACTCCATTTCTAAGTTTCTAAATTAAGACCTTGTGGTTGCCTATCCTTATGGACCGCACAAGGGTCAAGCTTCTCGCATACCCATTGGTCTCGATGTATGTGGATCATGGCCCAACCATTTAACACTTTCCTATCCATGGTCACATCAAGAAAAATGTAATCTCACTTTGGTATTCTAATTCATAGATCAGTTGGTCTTGTCACTATGGACTATAATAGATAAGAAAAAAGATAGAGTAAAATCAGCACTTGGGCTACAAAAACCCAAGGTCTCAACATTCCGGTAACAAAAGGACCTTACCTAGATAAGATCAAGTATGGATCAATAGATGATATATCATGAAAACTTGTCAGGAGTTCATACATTTCATTCAATTGAGGCACTGGTTTTGTATGAACATATCCATCATTTGCTCGAACGAATCAGATTGAGAGATATTCATTTACTAAGAATAAAGAATTGATACAAAGAGCATAGAAACAATTTGTGGGACTAGTCCCCATATCCCAAAAAAAGACTATTCGAACATGATGCTATGAACAAAAATTACGAAGTAAGGGTAAGAACTTAATATAAGATTACATGATGGTGCCTCTTTTTTTGTGAAGTCCTCTCTCCTTTTATAGGGGAAGGAGGGGTAAAAATCCTAAAGGGGGGGAAGGAAGTGAAAGAGGTGGATTTTTTATGTCTTGGTCAAGTGAATAATTTTCTTTCTCACTAGGAAATATAGAAAATCATTGATTGCCTTCTTTTGACCCTTCAAATTCTGACTCTCTCTCTGTAGATTCCCATTCCTAAAGTTTTGTACGAATTTTGGGTAGTAACAAGCTTTAAAGTGCATCCAAAAATATATTTCTCATGTATTCCTTTGAATTCCCCTTATAATACATATTTAAACATTAAATTCATGCTTGGGATGTGAGAGTTGTGTTCATTTTGGTGCAGGGTGTATATTTAAATCAGGCACTGTGGAAAAATGAATAGGCATGTTTACAGGTTGGTTGGACAGTCAAATGACTGTAAAAATCACTGACAAGTATGTTTTGCCAATAGTAATTGAAATTATCTTTTCAAAACATATTTAAACTTCAAATTTGGAATTTTTATGTGAGAGTTATGACTGTTTGGGTGGGAGGTATATCAAACTTTGCGGGAAATTTGAAAAGTCTCCTGTTTTCATCTTTTCTTATCTTGATTTAAATGCTTCAATCATTCCTGAAACTTGAGAGAAATCTCATAAAAATTCAAAAAAAAAGAATATCTACAGGATAAAAGTATACTTGATTTCCATTTTAAAATAAAATTACTAAAAAATCTTAATTAATTATCCTAAATGATGCAGAAATACATGATGAATATGCATTCATCACTACTTGGTAGTTGTGGCATTGACTCTCCCCTTTGGCATTGTCTTTTGTCAGTTTACTTATCTACATTTAAGAAACACACCAAACTTTCTGGCATCGTTTTCGGGGACAGAAAGCGCCATAGCTACCTAGTAGTTGTGGTGTTGACTCTCCCCCTTGGCTCCATCTTTTACCAATTTATTTGGCTACATTTGAGAAACACACTAAACTTTCTGGCATCATTGTCGATGACAGAAAGTGCCATAGCTACCTAATAGTTGTGATGTTTACTCTCTCCTTTGGCACCGTCTTTTTTTAGTTTGTTTGGTTGTGTTTGAGAAACACGCCAAGCTTTTTGATGCAGATGTTGGGGGGAAAAGCGTCATATCTACCTAGTAATTGTGGTGTTGACTCTCCTCTTTGACATCGTCTTTTGTCAGTTTATTTGTCTATATTTTAGGAACACACCAAGTTTTCTGACACTGTCACCGGGGATAGAAAGTGTCATAGCTATCTAGTAGTTGTGGTGTTGACTCTCCCCTTTGGCGCCATCTTTTACCAGTTTGTTTGACTGTGTTTATGTAACACACCAAGCTTTCTTGAACCGTTGTCGAGGACAGAAAGTGTCATAGCTACCTATTAGTTGTGACGTTGACTCTCCCCTTTGTCTTTATCTTTTTACAATTTGTTTGGTTGTGTTTGAGAAACACACCATACGTCACTCAATTGGTGGAGATGATGTGGCTAATGACAACATGAGATGGTCGCATGAGGGAAGGGGCGGTGAATCACTCATCTCCCATTTCTTTAGATGAATTAAGAGGTAGGCAAGGGGGATTTGACGTAGTGGATCCTTTGCCTTAAGTTGACATATCCTTAGAAGGCCAAATGATGAGTTTACGAGCTTGGGACGACCCATTTGTGTGAGTTGAATGTTGAAACCATTACAAACCAATTGACTAACTGGTGAGCCAGTTTAGCAATTCATCAAATTTCAAAAACCATGTAGACTAGGCCACCTTGTACATATGATGGACTCATCTCCTGAGGTCTAGGAGTTGTGATTTACTCTACAATAAAATCGACCAATTGGGTAGCAAATTGACTAACTCAATGAATTTGGGAATCCTTGTGACTTTACAAATAATTGAACATCTACCCAACCGGGTGAATGGAGTGTCATCTTGACTGACTAGTTTCTTAGGTGTGTACAATCTACATGCATATCAGTCAATTGGTAAACCAATTGACAAGTTCGTCATCTACAAAAATTATATAAAATTGATGATCCTTGTACTCAACTGATTGGTTACTCAATCAATTAATTGGGTATTCCTAAGTTGATGTTTATATCCTATTCAATATCCCCTCCACATACATGCAAAGTTAGTCTATGATGGGATCTAAAATGTAATTTTAACTATAAAATCCTACTATACAATGTGAAAGATGAGAAAAAGAGCCAAGGAGGTGGATTTGAGAGTTGTGAAAGAAGAGACGCATGATTAGCGAAAAGGAATTTGTTGAATCACATATAGGATTTTATCAACTTGTGATGGAAAGTAATTTGGTTATGAAGATGAATTTCAATGGTTGGTGGTGTGGGGAGAGGTGTGACCAACTCGTAGGCACCAAATCAGGCGGTTTGAAGCATTTGATTAGTTGGTTGTATGGGTGGTGATTTCCTTCCAAACCCTAGGGACAAGTGAGAGATGGGTGGTAAATATGGTTGTAATGAACCGAAACTCTAGCCTCCTGACCCTAATCATATGTCTTGGAGGATAGTCAAATTGGTTCTTTGGGCTTAGCCAAATAGGGATAAAAATACACATAATAGTAGTTAAGTGTAAACCCTAATATGTTAATGCATGAATAAATCACCCTTACACAGAAACAAATATGGATTAATGCTTACATAATTAATCCTTAGATTAATAAAGGGTACCTAAAATATGTCAAATTAAACAATGTTAATAAAAATTGATGATATGAGGTAATAATGTGCATAAAAGGACAATGTATCCATAATTGAGAATAATTATACATAATTCAACTAAAAATGAAATTAATAAACTTATGTGAGATAATGGTAGAGTATATTTACTCTAGATTATTCCTTAGTCTTTTAGAATAAGGAACGAGATAAAGGAAAGAATAATAACTCCTTAACAAGATAATGTAGGAATATTGGTAATATTGGATAATGAATTAAAACTCATAAAAGGAAGACTAGTTAATTAAAGATAAGTTGAGATTCATTTTACTTGGGTTTGTCTTGGATTGGAGGCCAAGTTTCATAATTTTGGAATGGTAATAATTATCTCTTTTATCTTGAAAAGAAAAGGTGAGTTTTCCTCAAAATATGAAATAAAATACTTAATGGCTCAAAAAGTGGAAAATAATCTTATATTCATAATGTACACATTAAAAATAGACTTTGAGTGAATTTTCATGTAATTTGGATAATCTTTAATATACATGTGAAGTTAGGAGAGAGAAAGTGTGTAGAACCTTAAAATTATTAAATAAATGTAGAAATAACTTCAACATGTAAAATTGATGACAAATTCATATCCAAGACATTTAATGTGACTTGTGGGTGAAGTTTTATCAAATTTGGAGAATCTTATAACCATTAATTATGGAGGAAAGAGAAAATAAGATTTTATTTATTTAGCAAATCAAAAGTTCTCAAAAGGAAAATATAATTGCATATTCATATTCCTCATATCCAAAATAGGTTGGGTGTCAAATTTCATTTAATTTGGAGTTCGCTTGCACCCTCAAAAGAAGAGAGAAAACGGAAAATAAATTAAATGAAACCTTATTCGAAATCAAATAGGATAACATTTAATATGTCACGTTTATTTTGGTCTGGCATGCGTAACCTAGACCATTGGATCTGTGATCCAACGACTCACAGGTCGTCACCTTCCTCACACTGGTTATGGAAATCTACCACACAGTACACCTTAATTTGTTTTTGCAATTTTGCCTCCCACAATCCATCTTTCCCCAAAATTTCTTCGCCATTTAGTTCCTCATTAAATTTCACATCTGCTGATGTATTACTCGATGCCTATCTTTGTTTATATGACTTTTACCCAATTTCTTCTCCACTGACTCTCGGAGCTTTGATCCCGTATACCCTAAGATCAACCCTATAAATAACTAAACCAACCTTAGTTTTTGTTGCAAGCTTCACCATCTTTCACCAAAGCCAATTGGTTCATATCTTTGCTCTTCATCTTGTTACATCTCATTCCCTGGTTGGGATTTTTGATGAGCTTCGGTGGTGATTCCTCTCATCACAGTCAAATCTGCTTGAAGATAAGAAACCTCGACTACCATTCTTTATTTTTGTTTCTCCAGAATTGGGATTCCTTGCTCGAGGCAGTTATCCACAAATTCATGCTTAAGCTATTGTTGCCATGGCGCAACAATCCTGTGAAGGGGACGACCCCTATGCTTTCTCGATTCTAACCCTCGTTGTTCCTTCTTTTCTTTGTTTTTCATCGAGGGGCAATTTTGTCTTTTCACCCTTCTTATTTTGTTTTTGTCAATACTGAGGTTTTGTTTGGTTTTTTGGTGGGCCGCCCTAGGTGGCGAAGCCCGATCAGGCCAATTAAGCAAAGGTTTGACTGTTGACCGAACCTTCTATGATTTTGGTATTTTCTGATTGGTTGATTTTCCAAAAATTGTATCTTTTAATTTGCTTGTCCAAAATTTAAAGTAAAATATTTTTTGGAATCAGAAAAATGTGTTCTTTCTAATAAAAATAGTTTTAGAGCATGATTCCCATGTTTTTATGATAAATTTTTAAGGATCTATATAATTGATATTAAAGCCCTAAAATTGGTAACTAATTCATCTTAACCCCAAATATAACAAAATAGATATATTTTCTTGACCAAAAAAACATAAGGATCATTTGGTTTAGGTTTTGAGTCCAAAATCTGAGTTTTGCTAAAAGGTTTAGAATTAGGGTTTCATTATCTTATATGAATCTCAAACCCTAATATATGTGAATAATTTGTAATTAGGAAAATATGATCTTGAAAATAACTAGATTGGTGAAGATTGTTTCTAGGAATCTAATATAAGGTATGATTGCATCCCACATTATTTCAATATTGATCAATTTCTAATTCCTCTCTCTAAATGTATGTTTACATCCCCTATTGTTTCTTTAGAGAAATTCACCTACTTTTATCTTTTTGTTGGTCCTATGGACAATAGACTACACATTACTCTTTTCTTTTGAGAATTATGGTTCATGTGAACTACTCTATTTGTTACTAATCTTGTGATCATATTTAGACATTATCTTGATCTCTTTCGTAGACATTGCAGTGGATGTTTATATGGCACATTATGTGACGACGTGGATCCTCTTATCCCACCTTATTTTGTTGGATGTTCTCATCTTTCTTATTCTCCTTTATATATTCTTATTCGTTTGATATTCATGATGTGGTGACTACTAGAATAATGTTACATGTTATTGTATGTGGATGTGAAAATTCCCACATATGCATGTAGATGTGAAAATTCCTGCATATGAAACTATTTAGGGCAGACGTGCCTAGCAGATGTTGACAGACCATACCACTCCATATTTTAGAGAAGATGTATACAAGACCATGCTCACCCCTCATTATTTTTTGTAGATGTGTTATTTCCTACCTACTTCTTTATATTGTTCTAGTATTGTCACATGTGAAACACATGGATGCTTTATTTTTATACTTTTCCCTTATTTATCTCTTTTATTGAGATTCTTTTCTTTTATGTCCGACTAGGCAGTATTTTACTTTTCTATGGGAAGCCTTTTATTTTGATGTCCTTTATTCTTTATAAATTTCTCAATTTCATATTTAGTATGCACATACTAGCCTTTATTGATGTCATCTATTTTTCTCTTCTTGTTGGGGTATGCTTCCAACCCTAGGTGAAGGACTTGGATGATATGGCATGAATTCTTGGACTTAGCTTAAGGAGTTAATGCTTGGAGACAAAGTTGTTATGGTTTAGATTTCCCTCTAAATAGATTCATATGTTGTACCTTTTATGTAAACCCTGCATGGGAGATTATGAATGAAATTTTGTAATCCTTTGGAAATTTGGTAATAGTCATGTTTTATATTCTGTTGGTATACTTTGGTTGTTTTGAATACCATTATTAAGATTTGAACATTTTACATCCACTCCATATACCTTTTTGGGTGTGTTTGGATTGAAGGTTTTATGTTTCAAATTTAAGTAGGGAGTGGATCCCCTCTGGGTCCCACTCCTTACAATGGTGAAGATAGCATAAGTTGTGGTGGCATCATCAAGATGATTAAGACAATTTACAATCAGCACATTACTCCATTGGTGGAGGTGGTGTGGCTGATGGCAAGATGGGATGGTGACAAGAGGGAAGGGGTAGTGAGTCGCTCATCTCCCATTTCTATGGATGAAATATGAGTTGATTAAGGCAAGGAGGATTTGACGTAGTGGACCCCTGCCTTAAGTTGGTATATCCTTAGAAGGCAAATTGATCAGTTCACGAGCTTGGGTTGACCCATTGGTGTTAGTTGAAGGTTGAAACCCTTACAAACACATTTAGTAACTAGTGAGTCGGTTGACCGATTTGTTATTGGCTAAATGGACATCTGTAAATCCCTTTGTTTCGATAATGACAAACATTTCATTCTTGTTAATCTAACGTGCTACTTGAGTGTGCAGGAACAAGGTGGATGACAAAGTATTAGGGAAATCCATATGCTTACATATTTATATTTTCATAAAATGTAATCGCTTTGTAAAAACTTGTACAAATATATAATGTACAAGTACTTAGATTTCATGTAAATCAAGCGTTAGATTCTCCCTAGCTAAACATCACATTTAGATAGGTCATCCCCTTCAATAGTGTCACATATGCACACTCATACACACACTTAGTGCTTTAATTAGAAAAGTGAAACAGGGTCAATCTCGGTCGACTAACTCCTCGACCGAGACACTCTCGGTCGACAATCTTCTCGACCGAGAAAGACCCAAGTAGCCGCTAGACACAGCTGACACGGTGGTTGCCAGTTGGAGATAAACGTTGCATACCCTTGATTCAGAGAGCCTGTCAGTCGACAAGAGTTCGACCGAGTAGGTGTCTCGGTCGACCATTCCTCGACCGAGATGAACTCTGACAGCAACTGCAGAGTAAATTAATTAGTCATTGCTAAAGCAACAAACTTGTACCTAACGGCTAGTTAAGCACTTAGAAACCCCTAGAAGGTGTCTAGAACGTCCTTAAGCATCCATAGGCCATTCCTATAAATAGGAAAAGCCATAGGACACTCAAACTTACTTGTTACACTTGAGAAATCCTTGAGCATACTTTGAGCAATCTGTTTGTGAGCAAATTGAGCATTGTGACAATTGGCTACTTCCTTCCTTAGCTCAAAATTCGTGTCCTATAGGCTAGCATCTCCTATACACTACAATTACAATTCCATACACTTTGGTTAGGAGATCTACACGCTTGATCTAGGCAAATCAAGCCTTGGGCTATAAAAGGATAAGTTGTAATTTCCTTTTTCCTTTCTTGTTCTCTATTATTGTTTGTACTCTCCTTGCTACTCCTAGGTTGGAGGCTGCGGATTGGAGAGGGTGGAGATCTTCTTGGTGAAGAAGGAGACCTTGAGCTACTTCAAGAATTCTGGTGCAACGGGAGGTTACTTCTAGAGAGGAAGGCTACTTCAAGGGGGAGCTTGGAGTTACTTCAAGAAGGCTACCTCAAGTTGGTGCATCTACTTCAAGTGAAGGTTGTTCAAGGGGTGTAAGGAAAGTATTGTATTTTGTATAAATCCTTGAGAAGGTAATAAAATAGATACTTTCAAAATCCCGGTTGGGTAAGCAACCGGGTAGTGGACTGACAATCTTAGTATTTGCTAAGATTGGAACCACTCTAAACACTTGTCTCCTTCTTCCAATTTCAATTGTGGTTGTTTGAGTTCAATAATTGTTAAAATCATTTTAAAACTCTATTCACCCCCCCTCTAGTGTTTTTAAATTGGTATCAGAGCAGGCTTCAAGGAGCTCTAATCGAGTCTTGAAGAATGAAGGGTGGTGGTGTTAACAACCGCAAGCAAAGGAAAAGCATGGACCAATCTTCAACAAGTTGCAATTGGTGCTTAGGAACAATGCACACTACACTTAACTGCCCATGGAGGTCAAAAAGGGAAGATGTGCATAAAGAATGCCTTATTGCTACAATAAGTGAAGAAGAAGAAGAGGTAAGCCTTTTTTATTTATCTAAAGAAGAGCTAGTTGCGAGTCTGGAAGAGACACATAATAAATATATTGAATGCAAGAAGAAATTAAAGAAATCTAATAAAGCAAATGATGAGTTACATGCTAAGCTTCTTGCTCTCACATCTGAAAATGAAGATCTCAAAAAAGGTTATTGAAGATCATGATATTAAGCTAAAATCTATAGAAGCAAATTGCAATCTTCTTTCTCTAGAAAAATTAAATTTACAAACTCAAGTAAATGATCTTCAAAAACAACCTATTTTATGTACACATCTAGATTATGATATTATTGTGAAAGAAAGAGATTCCTTGCTATCTAATCTAGATCAAGAAAAGTTAGACATCAATAAGAGAATGGATGAGATTGTTAAGATGCAACAAAAAGTTAGTAGCTTGAGTAATAATAACACTCTTGATAAAATCTTAAATAATTCTTACCATCAAATTGGAAGGAGAGGACTAGGTTACAAGCCTAAAGGAAAATCTTATCAAAAACCTAGTTGGGGAAGAACACAAGTGCCAAAGAGCGAATCTATGTATGTACCTAAAGGCACAAATACATATGTACCCAAGAACAACCTAGAACAAAATCAGAGAAAGAGATATGAGGTTGATTCTATATGTTGTCATTACTGTTTGCGCCTTGGACACTATTCTTTTTCATGTCCTTACAAGAAAAAGGATGTCGAGTTAGTATGGGTTCCAAAACCCCCAAACTAAATGGATAAAATTAAGCTGAGATATGACCAAAGACTCTAAAGTTGTATATCTCTATGTCTATCTTAACTTAACCTAATAAGACACTAAGTTAATCCAAGAAATTAAAATTTCCAAATATACATCTTAAACTACTTGTTTTAGTTTGGATTATCAAAATGTATATGATTAGTTGAGATTTAACCTAAATATTACTTTGATATTTAATCAAGCTTTAACTTTCATATTTTTGCTTTTACTTGTAAACAACTTCTGAGAACAGGTCTGAAACAATACAGAACCTTTCTCGGTCGATAAAACTGTCAACCGAGAGATCTGTCGGTCGAGAAATAGTCGACCGAGCAGGTTTCTGTTGTCAAGTCTGCAATAAATCTGTTGAATATGTCTTCAAGTAATCTATTTGCTATCAATTATGACTGATTTTACATGCAAAACAAAGTATACATTCTGGAAATTATTTTTGAAAACTTATATGAGATTGGATTTATTCTCTAAATTATGGATCATATTAATTTAAGTCAAATTGCAGCCTATATGATCTGTTCCTTGATTTATTCACATAGAAATCATATATGGAATTTCATTACATCATATATCTTCACCAATTTCATTATTCAACCTTCTATAGATAACATTGATGTTTGGCGTATGAATAATGATTAGTGCATCCTTGATGATACATAGGCAAGTAAAGTGATTTGTTGGTAATATGCCATTTTAATGCTTGCAACACATAAGATAAATATTTCTCAATCTGTATCTTTTAAGAACTGCGATATTAATCATGCTTTCATATAAGAATTTTATGAGGATACAAGAAGAAGCAAAATTTGATATTCATGTAACTACAGCAAAGCTTATATTTTAAGAAAAATCAAGGACAAATGTTTTCATATTGAGTATCATTTAGAATACTTCAAATTGATATCTAATCAAATTACATGCAGATATTATATATATGAATATTCAATTTGGAAATCTGCAAACTCGCCTCTTGGTTGAAACAAAATTTGATCAAGGGGCGCTATGGTCGTAGTCAAAGTCGACCTAAAATAAGTTTGACACAATACTTATTTGAATATTATTTTCTATTGTGATTAAAAGAACCATAAATTTATGATCACAAAATTTTCCAAATATTGGTAATAATATTCACAATATTACTCCCTTAGATAATATATATATGCTCTACAAAATTAGTCTATCATTTGCTTAAAAATTCATACTTAGTAAGTCTGTCGGTCGACAAATTCTTCGACCGACAACATCTCGGTCAGCCTATCTCTTTTGACCGACAGACCTCAGACAAAAGTAACATCGGACACACTTCCGGTCGACAATTGCTCGACCGAGCCGATGTCGGTCGACAATTGTTCGACCGAGAATTGACCGTTGGATATGACCGTTGGAATCCGACCGTTTATGACCGTTGTAAATCCAACCGTTGGGGGATGAGTGGCGCGTCTGCAATATGCCGTTGTGGACGCTCGGTCAACAAATTGTCGACCGACCTGGTCACTAGATTGTTATAAAAGGGACCAAAAACGGGTCATTTCTTCACACTTTCATATCCTTGTTTCCATAGCTTCTCTCTAGAGCATTCTTGTGCAATCCTTTAGCTTCTTCATCCCCAAGACTTCCTTGCATCTTCTCCACCTCAAAGCAAAGAAATGGCATCATCATCTACACGTGGAAAGAAGAAGATTGCTAGCAGGAAAGGAAGGGCGGCCTCTCCACCATTGACGATCATCAACGACATCCCTTTCGTCGACGCAGATGCTGGTGATCGATATCTAAGGCTCTCCTCCAAAGATCCTCTTCCATGACGGCCAGTTGAAGTCCTGGACTTCCTCAGCATTGTCGACCTGGAGGATCTTTTTGAGGTGCAAAATTTGAAAGAATTTCTTAACCCTTCTTTTCCCTCCTACTCTTCAAAAGTGGTAAATGAGTTCTATGCAAACCTCATCTCCCATACCGAAAATGAACATACCTTCTTCTATTCTATGGTCAATGGGCATAGCTTTCGATTTACTGAAGAGGATATTCTTGACATGCTAAACATTAACTTAGATGAATATCAAGACAATCTTGACCTTACCACTGGAAACCCACTTAATACATTTTCCCAAGGTGACCATACCGTCAGTCTTAGTGACATCAAAAGAACCATTTTTCAATCCAATACAACTTGTCACAAAGATAGGGGCACATACTACGCTATCAATCTCAAACCTGTAGCTAGGATTGTAAACCTTATTGTTTCAACAAACATACATCCTAGAGAAAATAAGTCTGAAGTTCCTATTTTTCGCATGTGTCTAATCTATGCCATTATCCAACGTATTCCCATAAATTTTATCTGCATCATTCTTAAAAACATGCTTGAGTTTTCTGGCAATCCCCCATATGATGATTTTGTATGCCAAATTACTCAACATTTTCTTAAGACACAAATTGAGGATATGGGATACACATGGGAAAGAAGACCACAAAAAATAAGCAAAAACACAGTAGAGAAAATGGGAATTGATTTTGGTCACAAGAGGGCTAGGACGGAAGGTGAGACATCTACTCAAGATATACCACCACCACCTTCTCCTACCAACCCATCCTATGATCCCATCCAAAACACCTTAACCTATGTTGCTGGGTCACAATATCATCTAAGTAAACAACTAGATTATAACCATCATGCCATGACTTATCTAAACCAAAGAATGCAAACCCTTTCTCCAAACCAACCAGATGAATATCCTTATTCTTTAAATCTTGGCATGCTCAACCCATATAATCCTTCTTACAACTACTACCAAACTCCACCTCCACCATCTACAGATCTCACGCACACTCAGTTTTCATCAATGCAACTCCAAGATATTGCTGCTCATTTCCGATTTGATCGTGTTCCTACCTTCTTGGAGGCGTATGCCTTAACCAAGACAGGTGCTCTGGAGTGGCAAACTTTGGTCCAATATTATGGAGCTGAGCCTTTTCTTGGGAAAGATCCTGATATTGATGTAATTCTTAAGACTTTCCAGTAAGATTTGGAGTTGTATTAGTTGTAATGAAATCTTTGCATGATTATAATAAAAGGGTTATCTCTACATGATTTGGTTGTCTTTCCATGATTGTAACAATTCTTTGTTTGTAATGAAATTGGTTATCTTTAATTCTTATAATGGATACTCTTCAAAAGCATATATGTCATCTTCTGATTTGTTTCTTCTATGGCATCTTTTGAATATAAGACTATTATAGTAGAGAATACAAAACAAGGGGAGTAATCAATAACAATAAATTAAAATGGATGAAATCTTTGTAAATACCTAAAATTTAAAATTTTGGCTTTTAATGGACATCTTTTTCATTGGATTTTGATGGGACATCTAATTAAGGGGGAGTTTTAATTCTTAAACGGATATCTTTTTGAAATGACAAAGGGGGAGAAATAAATATAAACTCAGTACTTATGCAAAACTCAATCAATGAGTTTCATAAACCTCTTGGCTTTACATTGAAAGTTGCTATATTCCCTAAAGAGTTGGATTTCATGTTCCATAATTCATGGGGAATAATAAGCACACATTTTATAAACAAGAGGGAAAGCTACAAAAGGTAATCTTAAGGTATGAAACTCATATGTCTTATATTTCCTTCATTTATATTTTGGAAATGTTTGTCATCTTCAAAAAGGGGGAGATTGTTGGCTAAATGGACATCTGTAAATCCCTTTGTTTTGATAATGACAAACATTTCATTCTTGTTAATCTAACGTGCTACTTGAGTGTGCAGGAACAAGGTGGATGACAAAGTATTAGGGAAATCCATATGCTTACATATTTATATTTTCATAAAATGTAATCGCTTTGTAAAAACTTGTACAAATATATAATGTACAAGTACTTAGATTTCATGTAAATCAAGCATTAGATTCTCCCTAGCTAAACATCACATTTAGATAGGTCATCCCCTTCAATAGTGTCACATATGCACACTCATACACACACTTAGTGCTTTAATTGGAAAAGTGAAACAGGGTCAATCTCGGTCGACTAACTCCTCGACCGAGACACTCTCGGTCGACAATCTTCTCGACCGAGAAAGACCCAAGTAGTCGTTAGACACAGCTGACAAGGTGGTTGGTAGTTGGAGATAAACGTTGCATACACTTGATTCAGAGAGCCTGTCGGTCGACAAGAGTTCGACCGAGTAGGTGTCTCGATCGACCATTCCTCGAAATAGGACAAGCCATAGGCCATTCCTATAAATAGGACAAGCCATAGGACACTCAAACTTACTTGTTACACTTGAGAAATCCTTGAGCATACTTTGAGCAATCTGTTTGTGAGCAAATTGAGCATTGTGACAATTGGCTACTTCCTTCCTTAGCTCAAAATTCGTGTCCTATAGGCTAGCATCTCCTATCCACTACAATTACAATTCCATACACTTTGGTTAGGAGATCTACACGCTTGATCTAGGCAAATCAAGCCTTGGGCTATAAAAGGATAAGTTGTAATTTCCTTTTTCCTTTCTTGTTCTCTATTATTGTTTGTACTCTCCTTGATACTCCTAGGTTGGAGGCTGCGGATTGGAGAGGGTGGAGATCTTCTTGGTGAAGAAGGAGACCTTGAGCTACTTCAAGAAGGCTGGTGCAACGGGAGGTTACTTCTAGAGAGGAAGGCTACTTCAAGGGGGAGCTTGGAGTTACTTCAAGAAGGCTACCTCAAGTTGGTGCATCTACTTCAAGTGAAGGTTGTTCAAGGGGTGTAAGGAAAGTATTGTATTTTGTATAAATCCTTGAGAAGGTAATAAAATAAATACTTTTAAAATCCCGGTTGGGTAAGCAACCGGGTAGTGGACTGACAATCTTAGTATTTGCTAAGATTGGAACCACTCTAAACACTTGTCTCCTTCTTCCAATTTCAATTGTGGTTGTTTGAGTTCAATAATTTTTAAAATCATTTTAAAACTCTATTCACCCCCCCTCTAGTGTTTTTCATTTGTTAGATTTCAAAAACCATGTCTAGTAGACCATCTTGTCCAACCAACTTACTCATCTCATGAGTTGGCCCATCGGTATGTGATTTGTGATTCACTCTACAAGAAAACCAACCAATTGGATATGCAATCGACTGACTCAATGAATTTGGGGATCCTTGTGACTTTATTTATAAATTGACCATCTACCCAATGGGGCAAATGAAGCGTCATCTTAACTGGTTAGTCTCTTAAAGTTGTGTTCCACTCTACGGGCATATCAGTGAATTGGTGAACAAATTGACAAGTTTGTCATATGCAAGAAACTCTATAAAATTTATGATCCTAGTCAAGTGTATGGTTATCCAATCGCTTGATTGGCTATTCCTAAGTTGATTTATATAGCCCATTCAATCTATCCTCCACCTACAGCCAAAGTTAATCTATGTTGGGATCTGAAATGTGAATTTAACTATGAAATGATGCAGTGCAAGGTGAAAGTTGAGAAAAAGAGCCAAGGAGGTAGAGTCCAGAGTTTTGTGAAAGATGAGACAACTGATTGGTGGAGGGAAATTTGTTAACTCATAGGTTGGATTATATGAACTTTCTATGGAAAGGAATATGGTTATGATGATGAATTTTAATGGTTGGTGGTGTGGGGACCAATGTCGCCAACTCACAGGCACCAGATCAGGTGGTTGGAAGCATCTTATCAGTTAGCTATGTGGGTGGTTATTTCCTCCTAAACCCTAGGTGAGGGTGAGATAGGGGTGGTGGATACAGTGAAGATGGCATAAGTTGTGGTGGCATAATCAAGATGATTTGGTTGATTTACAATCGGCATGTTAGTCAATCAGTGGAAATGATGTGGCTAGTGGCAACATGCAACATGGGATGGTGGTAGGAGGGAAGGGGTGGTGGATCACTCATCTGTCATTTCTCTTGTTATTAAGAGGTAGATAAGGCAAGGAGTATTTGATGTATTGTAAACCTTTCCTTAAGTTGTCATATCCTTAAGAGGCTCATCGATCAATTAACAAGCTTGGGTTGACCCATTGGTGTGAGATGAAGGTTTAAAATATAACAAGCAAATTTACTAACTGGTGAGTCAGTCGACCAGTTTGTCAAATTTCAAAAATTATGTCATCTAGGCCATCTTGTCTAACTTACCGAATTGTCTCATGAGTCGGCCCATAAGTCTGGGAGTTTTGATTCACTCCATAAGAAAACTTACCATTAGTTAGACAACCCGCAAACTCAATGAATTTGGGAATCCCTGTGACTTTACTTATCAATTGACCATCTACCCTTCCGAGCACATGGAGCATCATCTTGACTGGTTAGTCCCTTAAGGTGTGTTCCATGCTACATGCATATCTGTCAAGTGGTGAACCAATTGACACATTCTTCATATGAAAAAACTCTATAAAATTGATGATCCTCTTAGTTGACCGACTAGTTATCCAATCTCTTGACTGGGTATTACTAAGTTGATTTCTATAGCCCATTCACTCTCCCCTCCACCTACAGTCAAAGTTAGTCTATGTTGGGATCTAAAACATGAATTTAACTATAAAATAATGCAACACAATTTGAACACAATGGACTAGAGTGCATATATGAACTAGCCAAAATGCAAAACTAACAATCTAAAATGAAATAGCCACTAGGTTACCTTAGAACAAGCACCTTGTTTAATGTCATTGTCCTAACTCTTGTAATCCAAGTCGCCTTTAGATTGGCAAGAGGAAGCACCCTATATTCTTTGGCTACTAGGTCATAGATGGTGTAATAGTTCTTCAGAATTATCCATTCACCGTGAAATCTCCGTTATGCTTGTCCTACAAAATCAAAGTGTTCTAGGGGTAAGCATGATTCACAAGATGCAACATGTGCTAGTGTGATTGTAGATTACCTTGAAAGAGTTGTAGTCCTGAGTTGTAAAATAATACTTGGTCCCCAACTTGAATGTCCTTCCTCCTTAGGTGGATATCGGGCCACATTTTATTTCTTTATAAATATGCACTTTCTTGTATGCAGCCAATCTGAGCTCTTCTAATTCTTGAAGTTGAAGATATCTTTTATTACATACAACTTCTAATTCAAAATTTATTTTGTGTTTGTGCATAAGCTTTATCTCCAGATCAATAGGAAGATGGAAGGATTTCCTATTTCTCATTATGGAAGGAGTGGTCCCCAAGGGTGTCGTGAACATTGTCGTGTAGTCCCATTGATCATCATTGAGCTTCTTCCAATCCTTCTTTGAACAATTGATGTTCTTTTTCCAAGATGTCTTTGATCTTCCAATTTAAGCCTCAACATGCCCACTCGTCTGTGGGTGGTATGGAGAATCCACTCAGTGATGAATGACATACTTATTCAATAGATTTTCAAACTTCACCCTAGGAAATGGGATCCCCCATCTGATATCATTGTGCAAGGTACTCTAAACCATGAGAATATACTCTCCTTGAATAACTTGGTGACTGTCTTGGAATAACTAGAGATTGTGGGGATCCCCTCAACCCACATTGAGACATAATCAACCACAACTAATGTATGAAAAACTACTAGAGGAAGGGAATGGTACCCATGTGGTCCACCCTCCATATGACAAACACATCTGAATTCTTGAGTTCCTGCCATGAAGTCATGAACATCTCATGTCTTCAATATATGACATGTTTCTTGACATTAGTCACATAAGAGAATAAAATTATAAGCATCTTTGGTTAATGCAGGCCAAATAGAAACAACATAGAAGAATCTTGGCAGTTTTTTTGAACTCATATGACCTCTAGTGACTCCAAAATGGCTCTTCTCCCAAGTTAGAGAGGCCTCCTCCTCTGTATATAATGGAGATACAATCCATATGTCAACAGATGAAATAAGGACTCATCCAAGTACTAATGTTGAACATCATGTATGAAGTTGTTCTTTAAATTCCCAATGCACTCTAAGTGTAGGACATCACCAATGAGATAGCTGACATAGTCAGTGTACCAAGGTGTGACTATAGAGCTCTTCATCAACTTATCATCAAAAAGTGAATCATTGATGGTAATTATATCAATGTCATGAGTGTGAAAATGACTGAGATGATTGGCTACTATATCTTCACAATCCTTTTTATCATGGATATCAAGATCAAAGTCCTACAACAATAGAATCCACCTAATCAATCATGGTTATGTATCCTTATTCATCAGCAAGTAGTGTATGACAACATGGTCAGTGTAGACACTGACTTGAACCTGACAAGATAAGAGTAGAATTTTTTGAAGTCATATAAAATTTCAAGTAGCTCCTTCTTTATGGTGGCATGTTTTCTTTGAGATTCATATAATGTCTTATAAGCATAATAAAGTAAGTGGTGTTTCTTGTCTATCCAATGTCATAGACCAACTACCATCATGTAGTTTCTAGCATCACAAGTGATATCAAAGGGAAGAGACCAATTTGGAGCATGTATAATAAGTATAGAGATGAGAGATGCTTTCAGATAATTGAAGCTTTTTAGACATATTGTGCCAAAATCAAACTCAACTTTTTTCTAGAGAAAGTTCATCAAAGGTTTTACAATCTTTGAGAAGTCTTTGATGAACTTGTGGTAGAACCATGCATGGACTAAGAAGGCACTAACTTCTTTGACTATGGATGAATATTTAAGTCTAAAAATAACATCAATATTTTCTTTATCCACTTTAATGCCTCTGTTTCCAACTTGGTGGCCAAGAACTATGCCCTACTTCACCATGAAGGGGCATTTTTCCCAGTTAACACCAGTTGTGCCTCTTGACATCGGGCTAGTATAAGATAAAGGTGATTTGTCCATGTATAAAAAAATTCATAAATGGATATATTACCTGTAAAGACCTTCATGATTGTCTATGTCAATCTTGTGAAGATAGTTGTCGTGAAGTGCTGGAAAATGGCAGACCCATTGCACCACCCAAATGAAATCCTTATGAAATCATAGTTTCCAAAGGGGAAAATGATGTTTCCCTTCTCCTGGTCATTGGGATGAATACAAGTATGATAGAACCTCAAATAACCATCAAGATAACAAAAGAATTCATTATGATTTAGCTGTTCTAGAGCTTGATCTAGAAAGGGTAGGGGAAGTTGATCCTTATGTGTGGCATTATTCAACTTTCTCTAATTGGTGCACATCCTCTACTATGTCACGGTACATGTGGGGAATAATTCATCAGTCTCATTTATAACAGCTAGGGTGCCTCCTTTGTTTGGAACAACCTACATGGGGCTCACCCAAGGAGAGTCAGAGATGGGACAAATGATTGCTACAATGAATAATTTGATTAGTAAAAGAGAAACTACTTCCTTCATGTTGTTTGGGTCTCCAGAGGGCTCATAGTATTTCACTATAGGGAACGTGTGCATGTAAATATCCTAACTTACACTTTAAAGACAACAGATCTTATCACCCAATGCCTTTTTCCATTTTCTTAGCCTAGTCAGTAACTTTCCTTCCAATTAAATAGTAAGATAGCCACTATCACAGGGAAAATGTGTAAATCATTAAGAAAAACATATTTTGACCCTTCGGGCAAGGGTTTCATCTTTGATGCTCTAGGATCTGTGATCTATGCTTCAAGAATAGAGACAGACTTAAGTTCTTCAAATTTAGTATGTTGGTCTTATTTGGTTGTATCAGGGTGAAATAAATATAATTTAACATTTTCATCTATAGAGGCATATACTTCAGGACCAGTGAGAGTAGTTTTAAAAGTAGTTTCAAGGGGAACGTCTGATAATTGACTTTTTTTATGAGCAATGCCATCTTCTTAACACAATCAATCACACAAACTTATTCATACATGTTGGGTCCTTTCAAGCTTTTAGAAACTATGAACTCTAAGACTTGTTCCCTAACCTTAGTAGTAAGTTCCCAACCTCAATATTGACCAGACTCTGGTCGCATATGAGAATGATAAGTCAAAGATAAGGGGGATGTCTAAGATTCTTCTTAATGTAAATGATGATGAAATCACACAGAACATAGGTGTGGCAAAGCGTTCGAACAAATGTTATTAATTAAGCGGAAGCGATTACTAACAGCGGATTACTGAAAATCACTTAAAATTAAAACCTTTTTCAAAGAGATCCATTCATAGGAAAACTCTTCCAACAAGAACCAATGTATTACATTTACATCATTGTTCATATGTACATATCTTGTACTATCTCTTCTCGAGGGTTACAACATCAACTACCTTGTTAAAAGCTAAACACAGACAGCATAAGAACCTTGAGGCATTAAGCCAAAATATCAAACAATTCATTAAAAGCACTAACTATTGACTCCGAGGACCTGAGAGTACAGAGACGACACATAGAACTTCTATCTACAAAACATGACAGACAGTACACTCAACCTGAGTTGTCACTGTTGTCACTGCTGCTGCTGATGTTCCTCCTCTGTAAGATATTCTCAATCTCCTCCGTGCTTGTCCACCTAAAAAAATATTGGATCCCACGGGGGTGAGACAATTGTAATTGCCCCAGCAGGAGATATAACTCTCTGCCAAAAACATTATTATTGAAGTTTAATGATATAAAGTTGTGCAGAGGGTAAGCAGTTTAAAGCATTCTCATCTTAAAGCATTGTAACTATTTATGATAGAACAATAAATCAACTATTCTTTTAATAAGGAATAGGAAGAACATGTATATCATTTATCCATCATATCAGCTCATCATGTCAAACTTTTCTTGTGACGCTCATTATCTTGATGTGTCACTCATGAGACATTCTTATTTCAACTTATTGGCTTTAGCCAATCTGCTAAACAGATAAGGGATTACATCTACCATGTACTCATATATCATTAATACAGGCATTGGGTTATTACCAATCCTGAGTTATCAATACAGGCATTGGACTACTACCAATCCTGTGTCATCACTACAGGAATTGGGTTATTACCAAACCTGTGTTATCATTACAGGCATTGAGCCTCTTCCAGGTATTGGACTCTTCCAAACCTGATTACACCGCCAGGATTGGACACTACCAATCCTGATTTCATAGCCAGGCATTGGACTTTAACCAACCCTGATTAAAGGCATTACACCACTGCCGGGTATTGGACTTCTCTAAACCTGATTACACCGCCAGGCATTGGACTCTAACCAATCCTGATTACAAGCATTACACCTCTGCCAGGTATTGGACTTCTCCAAACCTGATTACACTGCAAGGCATTGGACACTACCAATCCTGATTTTACAGCCATGCATTGGACTTTAACCAACCCTGATTACAGGCATTACACCTCTGCCAAGTATTGGACTTCTCCAAACCTGATTACACCCCATGTCTGTTTACACAGCACTGGGCACCTTATTCTTTTACTAGCATTAAACGTTGGCCATGTCAATCATGCTCAACACATTTTTTATGTGTTACAAGTATTCCTCTTTTCTCCACACATGTATGATCCAGGTTCCATTATTATAATTGTATCCTTTTGTTATTATTATTATATTACTAAGTTTCCATTCCTTGGTTTATTATGAACATTTATCATCCCTTACAAGAGACTTTTATAATCATCTTGATACCTTTCACTAGGTATCAACTTACTCATGTGATTATTAAAGCCCATTAGAACATCTTGTTACCTCTCACTAGGCAACAACCATTTCTTATGTCTCATAAGGCCCATAAAACACATTGTCACCTCTTACTAGGCAACATCTAACCATATGGCTCACAAGGCCATTACACATCTTGTCATTCAATCATGTTTATTACTCTTAACATTTATCATTAAATGATTATAAGTACAAGGTATGAGTTCATTCCTCATCCTTATCATGGTATGATTACATCATACTCATTAGTTTGTATTAACCTTATTCTCAAGGTATATTAGCCTATACTTATAAAAGTATATCAAACTCATTACATTTCATTGTAACAGTACATAACACACTTCATGTGCTTCTTTTCCAAGTATATTGGATTGGAGGTGCATTAAGGTATATCGACCCTAGAATGCTAAAAGTGATATCTATCATATCTCGATGTATCACTTTCCTCATCACTTTCAACTTTCTTGAGTTATCAGCTTATCTTGTATTAAGGTATTTCCCATCTTAATCCTTTCATACACTAACCTATCACTCTTACCATGAAGTGCATAGGTCACACATAAGAATGGTTCAACTATCTTTAATGGTATGAACTCATTTCAGGTTAAGGCATTGTTTGCTATAAGATTACCTATAATTAATCACTTTAGGTATTTCCCTTATCAATGTATTAGTCACCATTCCATTATTTAGGATTAGGGTCTCCCATACCATCACCCTTTATTAGGGTTTAGGGTTTCACATACTATCATACTTCATTAGGGTTAGGATTCCACATCTCATTGCCCATAATTAAGGTTTACTATTCATCCCACTAGGGTTTCTCATAGCATCACCCTCAATTAGGGTTTCTCATGGAATCAACCTCAATTAGGGTTTCACATGGAATCAACCTCAATTAGGGTTTTACATGGAATCAACTTCAATTAGGGTTTTACATGGAATCAGCCTCAATTAGGGATTCACATGGAATCAACCTCAATTAGGGATTCTCAATTCAATCAAATGGAGATACTCATCCCAATTAGGGTTTGACTCTCCATTTCCATAATTGGGGTTTTACATTATGTTACCCTGATTTAGGGTTAGGGTTCATTAACCTTCTGGATTAGGGTTTCATGATCTCTTTACTAAGGATCATAACCTAATCACCACATGATCAATACTCATGTATGAATTCTTTTCTATCATCATCTAAACTTGATTAGGTTACATCAATCTTTCAATCAATTATATATATACAAATGATTGACATAATGTATTGAGACATTGTTTTCATAAGCTTGTAAGGTTAACCATTTTAAAGGTACTGATTATCTAGGTACTTAAGGGTTTCAACCTTTGTACCTATCATTGGTAATCATCACGATTAACCTTGGATCAATGGACCAACCATTACTTTAAGTTTCCAATCAATTTGATCACTTTGAATCATCCAATCGGTTTTGACCTTTTTCACTTCAAACAGTTTTGAAACCGTTTGATTCCAAACGGTCTCAAGACCGTTTGGAAGACCGTTTGGGCCAAACCAGCCTCAAAACCGACATCCATCAACCAAATTAAATAAGATTTGCACCATTGAATTGACCATCAAAAGGACTATTGAAGGATTCATCAGTCAACATCATTGGATCTTCCTCATCAACAACCCTCAAACTTGGGTCTCTAAACATTTTGAGACTGTTTGGTCTCAAATGGTCTTGAGACCATTTGGGCTCAAATAGTCTTAAGACCGTTTTTTCCAAACCATCTCAAAACCGAATGGACCAAAAAGTCCTTTTAACACTTACATGATTCATGATTTCAATGGTTGAACCAATTATCAATTGAGTCCTTAATTTCTTTATCACTTGAACTATTGAATCAACCTCCAATTAGACCATCAATTAGGGTTTTAAACCCAATTGATCTAGCATTTCAACTCAAGGAATCTTCAATTAGGGCTTTGAATCTAGTAAGCATCAATGATCAACATTGTGGAATTGGTTCATTTGAAACCAATGAACCATCATCAAACTTTTGACATTACCTGACTCCAAACGGTCTTGAGGTCATTTGGATGACCTCCAAATGTTCTTGAGACCGTTTGGGTGACCTCCAAATGGTCTTGAGACCGTTTGGCCTCATCAACCCAAAAATCTAAATCAACTAATTTGAATTTCAGCACTTAACCCAATTAGGGTTTGCTAATTGATTAACCTTCAACTGATGAACCCTTTGGAATTATTCAATAAAATTTGGTGGGTCATCAACCATCATCATTATCATCAAAATTTCCAAACGGTCAACCATGGTCAACTCTCCCAAATAGTTTGAAACCACTTAGCTTCTAATGGTTTGATGAAATTGTTTGCTTTCAAATGATTTTGTTGAAAACCAATGAGCAAGTTGTTGAAACCGAATGAAGTACAATTTCTTTGGGAAAAGTGTCTAAGATGATGTCATCATCATATACCTTCGTCCCTGTAGTTCTTAGTACTTCTGATTTCATGGATTTACCAATTTCAACCAATAATTAATCAAGATGATGAAGGAATCAACGGAATTGTAAGATAAATAGTTGAATAACAATGTGAAGGGGTTCAAGTTATATAACCCGCCTCCAATTGAGCTTCAAAGCTCCAAGATCTACATCTTTAATGGTGGGAGAAGCTTTCTCAACTATCCCAATCTCTTCCTCAAGCTTTTGAGTAAAAAGAAATGGCTAGGATAGAAGATTGCATGGAGAAAAGAAGAAATCCATCATTTATTTTTTATTTCCACCATGAAATCAAGGTGAAAGTGATGGAGTTTTGCAATGCCACTAAAAATCCTAGAGATGATGAATCCCTAAGTTTAGCCTTGCTAGTACTATGGTAAGATCTCCACCCACGTATGCTAAGACACGCGGAAGTCTTATCGTAGTATAGTTAAGGGTCGAATCCTCGGGACAACGGTCTTGATGTAATCAAGATGGAAAACGTTTTAGTCGTACTTAACTACTTAACAGTTGATATTTAGATCGAAAGTTTGATTTGGTTTTAATCTAAGTGCAAGGAAAGTAAAGCAAGAAAGTAGAAATTAAGGTTGTAAACAATGATTAAAAACCACTATGATGTTGTCGGGTTTCACACCACTACACATGGATCATAAACATGCAACATAATAAAAAGACTTGCAAAGAGAAACTAATCAGCTAGTATCTTTGTAGACTTAGCTTCCTTTCGGATAACCAACTACGAGGAGTGTGGAGTATTGCAATGCCAGCCATCCCCTAACGAATGGTCACTTACTTTGCATTACTCCTTCATGAAGTGTGTTCCTCGACCTTACCAAGGTTGCCTTTCCATACGTCAACTGATTCCATTTCATAGTATGAAAGTGCAACGATGAGGGTGAGTTTACTCCACTTGTGAAAGCACTCCTAGATACCGAAATAGATATATGGTGACTACATATATCTAGAACCAACATTCAATCGATATTCAGATCTAAGGGTATAAACGTAGACAATTCATACCAAGAGACAATAAGTAACACAAGTTGGTGATCAAGCAACAAGCATTCATTAAACAATTGATGTTGAGCCAAAAAGGAGAGTATCTCTATTGCAAACGATTGAATTACATTGCATGAAATGAAAACATGGGTAGCGGGGCTACTCCCCGCACCCTAGTGAAAAGGACTACTCACTCATCTCAAGAGCAAAGGAGGAGGTGAGAAGAGAGAGAAAGAACGACATCTCCACGGAGGAGGGAAGGTTGAACCCTTGGTGGAGAGAGCAACGATCTTCACACTTCATGGTTGCTTGATGATGGATCTTCTCATCCCACATCCTTTGTTGATGAGAGAGAAGGTAGCTTGATGATGAGATGTGGACCTCAAACTGGCAGCCTTAGGGCGATGGATGAAGGATGGAATTGCTCTGGAACTGGAGGGGAAGCCTTTGGGCATCTGAGATCCCCCTTTTGGAGGACCCTTGGGGTCTTATTTATAGGCTTTGAGTGAAGTCCAAACGGTTTGGAGACCGTTTGGACCTCAAGACCGTTTGGGGCCTCAAGACCATTTGGACTGTGAGACCGTTTGGCTTCAAACGGTCTTGAGACCGTATGACTGTGAGACCGTTTGGCTTCAAACGGTCTTGAGACCGTATGAACTCCATGCGGTCTCGGGACCGTTTGGCTTCATGCGGTCTCGGGACCATTTTAACTCCATGCGGTCTCGGGACCGGTTGGCTTCATGCGGTCTTGGGACCGTTTGACTTCATGCGATCTCGGGACCGGTTGGCTTCATGCGGTCTTGAGACCGTTTGAACTCCATGCAGTCTCGGGACCGGTTGGCTTCATGCGGTCATGAGACCGTTTGACTCCATGCGGTCTCGGGACCGGTTGGCTTCATGCGGTCTTGAGACCGTTTGACTCCATGCGGTCTCGGGACCGGTTGGCTTCATGCGGTCTTGAGACCGTTTGACTCCATGCGGTCTCGGGACCGGTTGGCTTCATGCGGTCTTGAGACCGTTTGACTCCATGCGGTCTCGGGACCGGTTGGCTTCATGCGGTCTTGAGACCGTTTGACTCCATGCGGTCTCGGGACCGGTTGGCTTCATGCGGTCTTGGGACCGTTTGACTCCATGCGGTCTCGGGACCGTTTGGCTTCATGCGGTCTTGAGACCGTTTGACTCCATGCGGTCTTGGGACCGGTTGGCTTCATGTGGTCTTGGGACCGTTTGAATCCACTCGGTCTTGAGGCTGGGTTATTCTTTTATGATTTTTTTGTGCTTTTTCTACATATATAAAAGGAAAAAGTTAGTCTGATGATGTATTTACAAAAAAGGGGTAAATTAGGATAATGTATAGTTTAAACGTAAAAAAAAGTATGGAAAACTAAAGAAAAAGACTAAGATAATCGACTAAAATAGGAGGTTATCACCCCCCCTAACTTAGAGTCTAGCTTGTCCTCAAGTTAGATAGAGCTGAGACATGTAATGGTGAGGCGATTTTATTTAGGATTTCCATACTCTTACTTCAATTCTTGACCTGAGTTCCCCTGGGGTCATATCAAGTCTTATTGCATGCCTTGATTCTTTCAGATTTCGAGAGTTGCTTGGATCTCAGGTTCTTCCCGTATCTCAGAGTTTGCATTGGGACCACCTTATTTTGTGCATGTTGTTGACTCTAATCAGCTTTATACCTCTCTGAAAAACCTACTGGAAGCTAGAGAGGGTATGAGGGTTGGCTAAAGGCTTTGAAGTGTAGCTCCCCCTTCAAGTGGGGGAGGGGTTGTCTATGATTTTTAGAATCTCACTACCAGGCACGACACATCTGCCTTTATGAGGGCAGCTAAATGTACC
The DNA here is from genome assembly GCA_963693085.1 of Alisma plantago-aquatica. NCBI lineage: Eukaryota > Viridiplantae > Streptophyta > Magnoliopsida > Alismatales > Alismataceae > Alisma > Alisma plantago-aquatica. The sequence continues at coordinate 1,335,153,643 of OY856411.1, read as the reverse complement.
AGCCGGGTGAGTCCTTTATGAGCCTTTCATATACTTAGAAACTTTAGGGTTTCACTACCGGGCACGACACATCTGCCTTTGTGAGGGCAGCGGAATGTGTCAGCCGGGTGAGACCTTCGTCAGTTCTTCGTATAGATCCTTATGTGTGGCACAACTCTCATAATTTTATTCGTCTCTCTGGCTTTTATTCAATAACTCACAGGCTTGGGTTTTGGGATTTTTGAGGATTTATTTTGGGCGGTCGAGCCTCTTTTATTTTGAAGAGAGGAAAGTTGTTCTTAAAGTTTTTCAACGTGCACTTATTTGGTTTGTGGTCCACTTGCAGAACTTTTTGATTTGGAAGTTGCCTGATTTCCCTCTCATCCTCGAGATCTTGGCTTATTTCTGCCTTGATTTTGACCTGTAGAGAGTCAGATGAAGAATTGAAGCAAAAATATGAAATCACTAGTGGGTGGAAATTGATAAATCGCCATTCGATGTCTAAGTGCTATTTACTTATAGGGACTAACATGATTCTAGAGTTAGTTGAGGTGATTATTTTTGAAGAAGTAAAAAGGATTTTAAGAATAAGGAATTGTATGGAAAGTGTTAGATAGAAAGAGGAGTGTAGAAATTGATACCTCGCCCTTGTCTAATGCACCCCCCCTAACTTATCACGCACTTTGTTCGCAGAGTGGCAAAGTGATAGGGTGAGAAGTCATTAGGACAAGGGCCATGGGTTAAGGTAAATCTTCATTTGCCCCCGGGGAACGAAGTAGATTGGATGCGAACTGTCCTCGTAAAGCGTGGTAGTCCACGTCAGTCATTTCCTCTACTGGTCTTTGAAGAACAATGATGGTGTACATCCAGTAGAGGATGTGGAAGCCGCAATCGTTCGATTGTCGTATTTGTTGGGGGCATTTGTGGCAGAAGGCGGGGCGATGGAAATGTTCTTTGTCGTACGCCTTTGTATGCTGACTCAGAAAATCGATTAATTTCTCGGCGCACTCCTTTGCCACTACTTCTGTTGGCGTCTTTGGCGTCACGACGTAGTATCGCTGTAGAGCATTGAACTGGCTGTCGGAACTATTGTATATTGTGGTTGTTCCGTCTGGGAGGTTTGTTGCCAGGAGAATCCAATGCTCATGATACAGGATGGGTAACATGATGAACTTCGGCATTGTGTGTTGGAGATATGAGATCAGTGCGTCAGTTGTGCCGAAGTTCTTGAGCTTTAGGAGATCATCTTTCATATATGGAGACGCCATGTATGTGTTTGGGTTGGTTTGGCCAAGTAGAAACTGGTAGGCGGCCATGAGGCTGACAGAAAGGGATCCCTTATCCTGTAGAGTCTCTCGCAGTGAATCTGTCATTATGAGTATGTCTCGAGACATGAATACCAGGTCATCTTTGTCTGCGGAGAGTCGCGCCATAATGATATGCAATTCAAGATCGTTCAGACCCTTACAAGCATCGCGATCAAAATCAGGAAATGTTGGGTTGATGGTATAAGCAGGATCGCTCTTGATTTTATCTTGCTCGGGCGACTTGGTCTGCTCTGACTCTTTCAAAACTTGTCAGAAAGGTCGTCGTTGTCGTCGCTGGACAGCTGAGAAAAGGTACCGAGGAACATCATCTAGTGACATAGTTGGGTCGTTGAAGAATCGTATATCACAGATGAGTTCCATGGCATAGCGTCCTCGTAGGGAATGAAAATCTTCAGCTACCAGGTCGTTGAATGGGATTTCCTGGTTTAGCGCTTGGATGTGTCGGATGGTGCAGAAAGCGCTGTCCCCAGATCCCTCGGTGGCTTGGAATGGAGGGTTTATGATTTTGAACCATGGTTGGCTCCAGTCTTGGCGAAGAGATGGGCGTGCAGCCCAGATTAATTTAAGCAGTCGGAAGGGTATACACCTGGCTTCTCCTGCTGCTTCTCCTACGAAATTTATTGTGTCAGCTGGTAGCTCGGTGCTACAGAAGTTGTATACTTTGGCATCCCGAGCCTCGGTATCCACGATCATAAAAAGCCAGTGGTCCGAGACTTGGAAGGGAAGTGTAAGATAACGTGCCCTTCTTGCCAAACCGACACGCCGCCGCTCAACCGATTTTTCGCGTATGTCTTTGTATAAAAGGCCAAAAGACAAAGCGGGCGAAGCATTAAAAACCGGTTGTTGCCGCTTGTGACTTCTATATGTTTCTATACAATTGGCGAGGAGGACACAGAAGATCGCCATTGGCACCGTGGACCGAGGTCGTAGGATGCAACGGAAATCTTCACGTGTCAACTTACACCTGGTTTTGGTGTTATGATAGATTATGTCTTCCCCTGCTTTTGCATCGTCCACTATAGTGTTCAGTATAAAAAAGTCCTGAGCATCTAAAGTAGAGATGGCTGCCATATCTAGGTCGTGCATTTTGTGCGGCAGAGGAGGTGGCGGGGGAAGCTCTTGTGGTGGAGGAGAAGCAAGTTGTTCGAAGGCCTCTACATGGCCCTCTAGATTATCGTCCAAGTCAGAGGCTGAGTCAAGATCCTCGTCTGTGTCTAGACTTACTCGGTCTGCCTCGTCTTGGTAAGGGGGAGAAGGTGCAGAGAAGAGAGCAGAGGTTTTTGGCGGGTTGGCGTTGGTTCCTAATATGCATTGTTGTAACTCAGCGTAGGTCGTGTCCTTGGTAGCTTCCCCGATGGACCCCATAGCTGAATAGTCAAAGAATTGATCCCCATATGACATGTTGACATTGTCGTTGTGTGGGGACTTGGGGTGATGGTCATTGTCCTGGTGACCTTTGTCGGACCCTTTTTGGGAGGGTCCTGCTGCATGCCCGGGGTCTTCTCCGTCATCATGCTTGTCGTCCGAAGATGTATCTTTGTTGGAGTCAGCAGATGAGTCGGAGTCGTCGTCTTCTTCATCATCGTCATCTTTGTCATCCGCAGCTTCGTCTGTTTGCTTTTTGTTGGCAGACTTTTTACACCGCCGATGAGTGGCTTGTAGCTCGTCGAAAGCCACTTGCAGATGCTCGTGTTTTTCGAGCAGTGCATCGTGGGCTTCTTTGAGGTCTGTGAATCTGCCCTCGGCAGAGAGGAGACGTGTTGTCAGTTCTGTGACTTGGGCACGTAGCTGTTGGGTTTCATTGTTATTTGCCTCCTCTTGGTGATGATGTAGTTGCGTAAGTGTTCCATCAATGGTAGCCAAGCGCGTGCTCAGGGCCTCTTGATGTTGCTCAAGCTTGCGGAGATTCTCTGGTAGAGGTTGAGTCTGTTTGGAGATCTCATCGACTTTTTGTGCTGTAGCTTCTTGCTGACGCGTTGCTCCAAGGACCAGGTCCGGCAGGTTGTTGGTGTGGCTGTTGATGTGCTCAACTTGCTTAGCCACTTCGTCCTGTCATTGCTGGATGCCTTGGAGGAAGGTAGGCAAGGCTCGGTGTTGTTCGTCGATCTTGGTTACCTGTCGTGATAAATCATGTACACAAGAAAAAATAGAATTTAATATGTTAGAAGGATCGGTGAGGAGGTTTCGGACAGCGTCAAATTGACGGCCGAATTCCTCACCGATGTTAGTAAAAGGGACCCCAGGAGCGGAAGGGTGAGATGAATGGGGTCTGTGTGGGACGGTGTTAGTGTCTTGCGGAAGGGACACTGATGATGCCCCGAGCTGCGTAGTGACTGTGGATGTAGTCACCAGCGGTGTCGGGGTGGTGGCGGATGTGAAAAGTGGTGGTATTTGAGGCGAAAGCGGTGGTAGCGACAATGATGGGGTGGAAACTGCGGGAGTAAATGGAAGGGTGGTGAAGTCGGGCATAGGGATGGAGAAAGGGAAGTCCGACGTAAAAATGGGTGAAGAAGTGGATGTGAATGGTTGCGTGGGTGTGGGGAGGAAGGGAGCGGTAGATGTTGGAATGGTGGAAGGCGGAGTGGTGGTGGCAGTGGTTAGCTGCTCGTGGAGACTCTTAATAAAAGAGTCGATGGAGGATGTTGTTAGGACATCTTCGTGGAACCGCTCGGCCTCTGGATTTGGCCGAGATGTTGGTGTCCCCGACAGCTATTGGGCCTGCAACTGCCTTCTAGAAGGCCGTTTGACAGGAATTTTTGTAGGTCGAGCTATCGGGGCTGTGATACTCATCTCTGTTTGACCCGCTGTTGCTTTCTTTTCAAGTTTTTTAACTGAAGCTAGCAGATGAGTAAGCTCCTCATCAGAGAAGAGGAGATGTGTCATATCATAGTGTGCTAACTCCGGGAGCGGGAGGAGAGTCCTTGATGACTTGACCATAGGGAAGAATACATAGTGTAGTTTTCCATCCTTTTCCTTGATTATGAACGAATTCTTCAAAGTTTGCTCGTTGGTGAGGATGTCGCCCTTTAGTTGCGTGCAGCGGGGTAAAGGTTTGTCCATCTTAAGATATTTGATGATAGATGTGACATGACCCCCCATGCAAATCTCTTTCCCCAGGATGGAGATTGAGAATTTCTGGATCAGATGACGGCCGATATTAACTGGCCGTTCATTAAGAATAGACCAGAGAACAAAAAGATCGGAGGTTATAACGTTCCCCCCCTTCTGTCTTGGGGAAGAGTGCGCCAACGATGATTTTGTGTACAGTGCGCACAAAACCAGAGTGTATGTTTGACGCCTTGCACGTCTTTGCATCGTAAGTGGGGATCCCGGTTAAGGATTTCCAGAATGTATGTCTGTTGAATTCTGGATGATCGGTTCCCACTGTTTTAGCCTTTCGCAGCTGCTCCTGGTCGTCAATAAAGATGGAGTTCATCATATTCTCTGTTATGACGACCTTGCTGCCAAAAATTTGGGTGACAAGCCTTCTGTCACCCCCGTCCTGAGACTTATCCGTGCTGTCAACGGGCTCCTTGGTCAGAAAGGAGAAGAATTCTGTGGTGGGTTCATAGTAGGATACTTCAGGTACTAGACACAACCTGGTGAGGTTGACTTTGTCTAGCACGTTGAAGATACGATCATATATCCCCATCTTGATTAGTATGCTGGAGCAGACATACTTGGTAGGTTTTAGGGTTTTATCGGTGGAGATGGTGGTTTGGATGAAGAGGTTCTCTGGTGGTGGTATCGTGGTGGTGATGGGAATGAAAGTGGTGGTAGTGATGGGGATAGTGGTGGTAGGAATGGTGGTGGTGGGAATGGTGGTGATAGTGGTGGTAGCTGCAGGGATGGTGGTGGAAGGTTTGGCGAGAGGTCGGTCCATGGCAGAAACGGGTCAGACTTGTTTCCTTGCCCGCTTCTTAGAGGGCTGCCCAGATGCAGTCTTCGGGACCTTGCGCTTCCCCTTTTTCTCTTTGGCAGGTGACTCCTATTCGGAGTTAGGATTGTACTCCGAATCTTCATCAGAAGAGGAGATGACAGTTTCTTCCTCAGGGGGCTCAGAGAAGATCCTCTCTAGGCGATCAAGTTTGCACAGGACATCCATCATCTTGACGTTTGGGGGTGCCTTCCCAGTCCTGTTGAAGTCTGTTCTTATCTTTTGAAGCCTGGCTTGTTCTTCCAGCATTTCCTCTTTTGTCCAGATTTCAGGACCTTCGAACCTGATGGCTTTGCTTGGTGGTGATGCCATATCTGAAAAATAGAAATATTCGAGTTAGAGCGAAAAGTTTTAGAAACAAATTAGATTTTATTTGTAGTTTATGTCTTTTTGTATTTTTGTGAAAGGTTAATGGGTGTGGGAGACCAAACGGTTTGAGGACCGTTTGGTTCCAAACGGTTTGATAACCGTTTGGTCCCAAACGGTTTCAAGACCGTGTGGTTCCAAACGGTTTCAAGACCGTTTGGTTCCAAACAGTTTGAGGACCGTTTGGTTCCGAACGGTTTCAAGACCGTTTGGTTCCAAATGGTTTCAAGACCGTGTGGTTCCAAACGGTTTCAAGACCGTTTGGTTCCAAACGGTTTGAGGACCGTTTGGTTCCGAACGGTTTCAAGACCGTTTGGTTCCAAACATTTTCAAGACCGTTTGGTTCCAAACGGTTTGAGGACCGTTTGGTTCCGAACGGTTTCAAGATCGTTTGGTTCCAAACGGTTTCAAGACCGTTTGATTTCAAACGGTTTCAAGACCGTTTGGTTCCAAACGGTTTGAGGACCGTTTGGTTCCAAACGGTTTCGAGACCGTTTGGTTCCAAACGGTTTGAGGACCGTTCGGAAAACGAAAAGCCGCAGGGTTGCCGGCATAGGTGAAGACGAAGGTGAACCGGCGCGGAGGCGGAGGGTGTGTCGGCGACGAAAACAGCGGTGAAACCAGTGATGTGATGAAAACGGCAACGGTGAGGACGGCGATGATGATGGTGATGCAGATGATGGTGAAGAAATCGTCGAAGACGATAGTGGTCCGAATCGAAGGTGATGACTGTGGTCAAGATGGTGGAAGATAGAATGATGGCGTCGTGAGAATGATGGTGACGTGTGGATGGTCGTTAAAACCATCGGCGGAGAAGGCGGTGATGGTGGAACAGATGGTGAAAGTTCAGGAACGGCGACGAAGGTGGTAGGGAGGAAGGGCGGTGTGCGTTGTGGTCGCCGGACTACCTTGCAGGTGGTTGGTGAACGGAAGTGTGATTGCGCGGGAACAAAGGAAGCAGAAGCAAAAGAACAGTTCTTCACACAAGCGCTCCAGAGAGTTCGGAAGTTCGAAGAGAGAAAGACGAAGGGGTAGGGTTTATATTTATAGGGAACGGTTGGTGACCCTTTGTATTCCAAGCGGTTTCGATGCCGTCTGGCTCCAAACGGTCTCAAGACCGTTTGGTCCCAAACGGTTTGAGGACCGTTTGGCTCCAAACGGTTTGAGGACCGTTTGGTCCCAAACGGTTTGAGGACCGTTTGGTCCCAAACGGTTTGGAGACCGTTTGGCTCCAAACGGTTTGGAGACCGTTTGGTCCCAAACGGTTTGAGGACCGTTTGGCTCCAAACGGTTTGGAGACCGTTTGGAGTCCAAACGGTTTCAAGTCCGCTTGGGAGGGCAAAGGCAGAAAGGTTTTTATATTTTTGTGTTTGTTTTTTATTTATGCATTTTTATGTTGTTTGTTTTTTATTGTTTTTTTTATAGTTTTAGTTATGTAGATTTTTTTTGTATTTTCATAAGATAAAACTGAGGAAAATAAAAGAACATAACATAAAGGAAAAAGTAGAAATCTTGGGTTGCCTCCCAAGTAGCGCCTTGGTTTAACGTCGCTGGCTCGACAAAATTTTGCTCCAGCTATGATGTTGTTATAGGATCATGGATCCCTATAGTTTGTCTTGATAATTTGTCTGCCGGAGTGTGGTATTTCTTTAATCTGTGACCATTAACGGTCCTTTCTCCTCCATTATCATCGAGAATAATGACAGCTCCTGTCGGGTATATATGTTTGATTGTGAAAGGCCCCGACCATTTAGTACGCAGTTTTCCTGGAAACATTTTTAGTCTGGAATTGAATAGGAGGACTTTGTCTCCGACAATTATATCCTTTCTTTTTATGTGGCCATCGTGCCACATCTTGGTTTGTTCTTTGTAGATTCTTGCATTGTGGTAGGCTGTCATTTGTAATTCTTCTAGTTCTTGGAGTTGAAGTTGTCTGAATTCACCAGCGCCTTTGAGATCGAAGTTTAGTTGCTTAATGGCCCACCAGGCCTTATGCTCTAATTCAACTGGCAAATGGCAAGACTTCCCATACACTAATCGAAATGGTGTTGTTCCGATTGGTGTTTTGAAAGCTGTGCGGTAGGCCCATACAGCGTCAGATAGTTTGGTGGACCAATCGGTACGGTGCCGATTGACAGTTTTTTCCTGGATAGCTTTAATTTGCCTATTGGAGACTTCAACCTGTCCACATGTCTGTGGATGATATGGTGTAGAAACTTTATGGTTGACTCCATATTTTCTTAATAAGGCTTCAAAGCTTCGTTCCAAGAAATGTGATCCACTGTCAGATATTATTGTTCTTGGAACGCCGAATCTGGGGAATATTATCTCTTTAAACATCTTGATTACCGATTTTGAATCACAAGAAATGGTTGGTAGAGCTTCTACCCATTTCGAAACGTAATCCACAGCAACCAAGATGTACATGAATCCGTAAGATGGGGGGAAAGGACCCATGTAATCTATTCCCCATACATCGAAGAGTTCGATTTCTTGCCATATATTCAATGGCATTTCATTTCTTTTGGTTATTCTACCGGATAGTTGGCACTTGTCGCATGATCGCACGTATTCATGTGCATCTTTTGCGATGGTTGGCCAGTAAAAACCAGATTGCAGGATTTTGAGGGTTGTCTTCTTAGAACTCATGTGGCCCCCAATGGGGCCTGAGTGACAGTGCTCTAGAACCGAGGTGATTTCCGTCTCTGGAATGCATCGACGAAAAAGTCCATCTGCGCATAAGTGGAATAGATAGGGCTCGTCCCAGAAATACTGCTTAGCATCATGAATGAACTTCTTTTTGTCGTGATAGGATGTAGACGGATGAATGATTCATGTTGCCAAATAATTAACAATGTCGGCATACCAGGGGAATCCATTAGCGACTTTCATTAGTTGGTCGTCCGGGAGGGAGTCTCGAATAGGTACTTTGTCTCCATCCTCGACTTCAATACGGCTGAGATGATCAGCGACGACGTTTTCCACTCTGCTTTTGTCTTTAATTTCCAAATCGAATTCTTGAAGCATCAATACCCAGCGGATAAGTCTAGGTTTTGCATCTTGCTTCTGAATTAGATAACGTATAGCGGAGTGGTCAGTGTAGACAATGAGCTTAGCTCCAATCAGGTATGAGCGGAATTTCTCGAACGCGTAGATGACAGCTAAGAATTCCTTTTTTGTAGTGGTGTAATTTTTCTGTGCTTCATCAAGCATTTTGGATGCGTAGTATATAACATAGGGTTTCTTGTCGATTCTTTGCCCTAATACGGCCCCTATGGCATAATATCTCGCGTCACACATGATTTCAAAAGGTTGTGACCAATCTTGAGCTCTTAGTATGGGTGCGGAAATCAAGGCATTTTTCAGAGTTGTGAAACTTTGCAAACATTCTTGGTTAAAGTTAAACTCCATGCCCTTAGTTAGCAGTTGTGTCATGGGTTTTGCTATTTTAGAGAAGTCTTTAATAAATCTTCTGTAAAACCCAGCATGACCTAAGAAAGCACGTACCCCTTTTATGTCTTTTGGTGGCAACAATTTCGAGATAACGTCAACTTTTGCTTGATCCACCTCGATCCCTCTGTCGCTCACTCTGTGTCCGAGAACGATACCTTCAGTTACCATAAAATGACATTTTTCCCAATTTCAGATGAGGTTTGTTTCCTCGCATCTTTGTAAAACTTGAACCAGGTTGAGCAGACAGTTGTCGAAAGAGTCTCCATAAACTGAGAAATCGTCCATGAATACCTCCATTATAGATTCTGTTAATCCTGCAAAGATAGCAGACATGCATCTTTGGAAAGTGGCTGGTGCGTTACAAAGCCTGAATGGCATTCTTTTGAAAGCATATGTCCCAAAAGGACAGGTAAAAGTAGTTTTCTCTTGATCTTCCGGGTGTATAGGGATTTGGTAAAACCCGGAATAACCATCTAGGTAACAGAAGAACTTCTGATGAGCCAAGCGCTCGAGAACCTCATCTAAGAAGGGTAAGGGGAAATGATCTTTCCTTGTTGCTTTATTAAGTTTTCTGTAATCTATGCACATTCTCCACCCAGTTAATGTCCTAGTAGGTACCAGTTCATTCTTATCATTAAGAACAACAGTAGTCCCCCCCCTTTTTAGGGACCACCTGCACGGGGCTTACCCATTGTGAATCCGAGATTGGGTAGATGATACCTGCCTTCAGAAGTTTGAGGACCTCGATGCGAACTACCTCCTTGAGATTAGGGTTCAACTTTCTTTGATGTTCCCTCGATGGTTTGAGTTCTTCCACCATAGGCAATCTGTGCATGCATAAAGCTGGATTTATACCAGTTAAGTCAGTCATTTTATATCCGATAGCTTTCTTGTGTCTCTTTAGCTCATCAAGAAGTCTGTTTTCTTGGTCTTCTTCCAGAGTAGAGCTGATAATCACTGGACAAAGTTTCTCGCTATCAAGGAAGACATGTTTGAGTCCTTCGGGTAAGGCCTTCAATTCAGGGGCCTTAGGTGGCTCGGTTGCTTCTATGACGGTGACAGCCTTGAGTTCTTCAAAGGTGGTTGTTGGGGCTTCTTCAGCTTTTTCTAAATATTGAAGGCATTGTTGCACTAGTTCATTTGCCGAAAATTCTACTTCTGGGTTTTTCAAGGCACTTTCCAACTCATCGGAGGGTTCGGACATTTCTAACTGGGACATTTGATATATAGCATCTAGGAGAAAAACTTCCTCTTGAATGCTTGGTCCTTTCATGCTGTTAAGGACTCTGAATTGGAAAGCTTCCTTCCCAAGTCTTAGTATAATCGTTCCCGCTTCTACATCGATGAGTGCTCAGGCGGTAGCTAGGAAAGGTCTTCCGAAGATTATCGAGTATCTTAGATCTTCTTGTATGTCCATAATAATGAAATCGCACGGGACATAAGAATTTGTTCCTATTCTGACGGGTATATCTTCAATAATTCCAAGGGGAGCAGTTATGGTAGAGTCGGCTAACTGAATTGTCATTGACGTAGGTAACAAATCAGTGAAGCCTAATCTTTTACACATAGAATAGGGCATAATGGATATACTTGCTCCTAGATCTGCTAATCCCTTTTTGCTAGAGCCATTTCCAATCGAACACTGAATACCGAAGGAACCTGGGTCCTTCTTTTTCTTTGGCATTTTGTTAAGCAGAATATCTGAAGTGGTCTGAGCTAGTTTCATTGTTTCATGCTTTTATGTCATATATTTTCTCGATAGCAGGGTTTTCAGGTATTTGGCCCAAGCGGGTACTTCAGAAAGGGCATCTAGAAATGGGATATCGATATACAATTTCTTCATAGCTTCTTTGAATTTCTGGAACCTAGTATCCATTTTGGTTCCTTTTAGCCTGTCCGGGTAAGGAATTCTGAGCGGATCTTCTAGCGTGGGTCCATTTTCGTTTTCCCTTTCAGTAGTTTTAGTGGATTTTTCCTTTTCATGAGTTGAGCTTTCTGTTGGTGAGAGAATAGCTACATCATCATCATCATGGATGATTCTAATGGTATCAGGAAAGACACGACCAGACCTTGTGGTGACAACATTCAGTTGCTCAGGTCTATTTTGGTCATGCCTTGGGTTTGCCTCTGGTTGCCCAGCGAAGGTACCTGCTGGTGGTTTCAACTGAGCAGCAATCTATGCTAATTGGGCCTCCACAGCCTTTTGTTGAGCTTGTTGATTCGCAAGCATGGTCTGCTGAGATTGCAGCATCTGCCTAATCAAAGATATTTCATCAAGTGGTTGGGAAGGAGCACTCCTCTGTTGATATTGAGTGACTTGTTGCCCCTGGGGTTGCTGTGGAGGTGCTGTCAACTGCGGTTGTTGTGGCTGCTGCAACTGAGGTTGTTGCAGCTGTGGGTGCAGTCCTGGGTATTGATAGGAGGGATTCCTAGGATAATTGGATCGTTGGAACCCATTTCTATAATTCCCTTGATTTTGGGCGAAGTTATTCTGAAATCCTGGTAGTTGTTTGCTGAAAGATCCACCATGTATCTGTTGTTGAGGATTGGTTGTTCCTGCAGGATTTCCATATTGGAAACCAGGATTATTTCTTGGTTTCTCTGGATTGTAATACACTTGGCCAGGTATTGAATGGATGGAGTTGACTTGCTCTGGCATTTGGTCCTCGGGATGCTCAATAATGGGCTCATATTGCGGCACGGGTGGTTGTAAATCCATCATGACATTGTATAACAGACCACATGATAATGTGGGATGATCAGATGCATGACAAGCTTCACAAGTTCCAGTAGCTTCTTTTACTTGTTGAACTTGAGAGCTTTTCTTCTTGTCATATTCCCCGAAAGAAGTTTCGAGGGCTTGTTGCTTGCTAGCAATAGTCTTCAGGGCCTCTGCAATGGCCTTGAGTTCCATAGATTCTTCAGCTTTGTAGACTTTAAGAACTCTCTTGGGTTGGTTAGACGACCTTCCCCAATTGGCTTGGTTCTCGGCTCCTAGCGTAACTATATTCCAAGCATCTTCATAGTTCTTTCTCATAAAATTTCCTCCATATGAGGAATCTAGAAATTGCTTGATATCATCACTAACTCCTCTGTAGAATGTTTCTATTAGTTGATTTTGAGATATGCCATGGTGAGGACACTTTCTCAGGAGTTCCTTGAATCTTTCCCAAGCTTCCGCAAGTGTTTCTCCAGGTAGTTGGGCGAAGTGATTAATCTGTCCCCTAATCTCATAGGTTAGTGAAGGTGGAAAGAATTTCTTAAGAAACTTTTCTTCTAAAGGAGTCCAAGTAGTGATGATGGGGTGTCTATCTAAAGCATTGTACCAGCTTAGTGCTCTTCCAGATAAGGTGAAGTGGAAAAGGTGTAACATTATTGCTTCCAGGGTGATTCCTTCTTGAGGTACAAGTCGGCAGAGTGACTTGAATCTCTTAAGGTGATCCATGCAATCGTCTTCGGGTGCTCCAGAGAAAGAGATGCCTTGCATGATCTGGATCCATTGCGTCCAGATTTCAAAGTTTGGTATGTTAATAATCGGTGGTCGGACTGGGTGATCATCTTCATAATTCTTCGGGACTGCGTAGTCCCGAAGTTGCTTGTTTCTTAGCGCAAGTTGAGCAGCAGCATTCTCGGCTTGGATGCGGGCTTGTTCCTCAGCTCGAATCTCAGCTTGTACTTGAGCACGAGTGTCTGCAATAAGTTGTGCTCGTTGTGCTGCTATGGCGGCGTTAACTCTTTCTACAATAAGGCGTTGCTCTTCAGCCATCTGTCTGGCTCTTTGGCGGTTAAGTCTAATCCTTCGGTGGAAACTTCTTTCTACCTCAGAGTCGTACTCTGGTTCAGGGGAGATTCTGATGCTATGCGGGGTTTGCATACACGTTTTCTACCTGAGTAGAAAGAAAATCACACGTTAAGATAATGGAAGGAAATGAAGAAATCAAGAAGATTTGGAGTAGTTATCAAGAAAAAGTGTAAAATCCTAATCAACCAAGAAGTTGTTAAGTAAAAGCTAAAACGTTCTGTTGTCCCCGGCAACGGCGCCAATTTTTGATGCAGTTTTGCAACGCCACTAAAAATCCTAGAGATGATGAATCCCTAAGTTTAGCCTTGCTAGTACTATGGTAAGATCTCCACCCACGTATGCTAAGACACGCGGAAGTCTTATCGTAGTATAGTTAAGGGTCGAATCCTCGGGACAACGGTCTTGATGTAATCAAGATGGAAAACGTTTTAGTCGTACTTAACTACTTAACAGTTGATATTTAGATCGAAAGTTTGATTTGGTTTTAAGCTAAGTGCAAGGAAAGTAAAGCAAGAAAGTAGAAATTAAGGTTATAAATAATGATTAAAAACCACTAGGATGTTTCCGGGTTTCACACCACTACACATGGATCATAAACATGCAACATAATAAAAAGACTTGCAAAGAGAAACTAATCAGCTAGTATCTTTGTAGACTTAGCTTCCTTTCGGATAACCAACTACGAGGAGTGTGGAGTATTGCAATTCCAGCCATCCCCTAACGAATGGTCACTTACTTTGCATTACTCCTTCATGAAGTGTGTTCCTCGACCTTACCAAGGTTGCCTTTCTATACGTCAACTGATTCCATTTCATAGTATGAAAGTGCAATGATGAGAGTGAGTTTACTCCACTCGTGAAAGCACTCCTAGATAACGAAATAGACATATGGTGACTACATATATCTAGAACCAACATTCAATCGATATTCAGATCTAAGGGTATAAATGTAGACAATTCATACCAAGAGACAATAAGTAACACAAGTTGGTGATCAAGCAACAAGCATTCATTAAACGATTGATGTTGAGACAAAAAGGAGAGTATCTCTATTGCAAACGATTGAATTACATTGCATGAAATGAAAACATGGGTAGCGGGGCTACTCTCTGCACCCTAGTGAAAAGGACTACTCACTCATCTCAAGAGCAAAGGAGGAGGTGAGAAGAGAGAGAAAGAACGACATCTCCACGGAGGAGGGAAGGTTGAACCCTTGGTGGAGAGAGCAACGATCTTCACACTTTGTGGTTGCTTGATGATGGATCTTCTCCTCCCACCTCCTTTGTTGATGAGAGAGAAGGTAGCTTGATGATGAGATGTGGACCTCAAACCGGCAGCCTTAGGGCGATGGATGAAGGATGGAATTGCTCTGGAACTGGAGGGGCAGCCTTTGGGCGTCTGAGATCCCCCTTTTGGAGGACCCTTGGGGTCTTATTTATAGGCTTTGAGTGAAGTCCAAACGGTTTGGAGACCGTTTGGACCTCAAGACCGTTTGGAGCCTCAAGACCGTTTGGACTGTGAGACCGTTTGGCTTCAAACGGTCTTGAGACCGTATGACTGTGAGACCGTTTGGCTTCAAACGGTCTTGAGACCGTATGAACTCCATGCGGTCTCGGGACCGTTTGGCTTCATGCGGTCTCGGGACCGTTTGAACTCCATGCGGTCTCAGGACCGGTTGGCTTCATGCGGTCTTGGGACCGTTTGACTCCATGCGATCTCGGGACCGATTGGCTTCATGCGGTCTTGAGACCGTTTGAACTCCATGCGGTCTCAGGACCGGTTGGCTTCATGCGGTCATGAGACCGTTTGACTCCATGCGGTCTCGGGACCGGTTGGCTTCATGCGGTCTTGAGACCGTTTGACTCCATGCGGTCTCGGGACCGGTTGGCTTCATGCGGTCTTGAGACCGTTTGACTCCATGCGGTCTCGGGACCGGTTGGCTTCATGCGGTCTTGAGACCGTTTGACTCCATGCGGTCTCGGGACCGGTTGGCTTCATGCGGTCTTGAGACCGTTTGACTCCATGCGGTCTCGGGACCGGTTGGCTTCATGCGGTCTTGGGACCGTTTGACTCCATGCAGTCTCGGGACCGTTTGGCTTCATGCGGTCTTGAGACCGTTTGACTCCATGCGGTCTCGGGACCGGTTGGCTTCATGCGGTCTTGGGACCGTTTGAATCCACTCGGTCTTGAGGATGGGTTATTCTTTTATGATTTTTTGTGCTTTTTCTGCATATATAAAATGAAAAAGTTAGTCTGATGGTGTATTTACAAAAAAGGGATAAAATTAGGATAATGTATAGTTTAAACGTAAAAAAAAGTATGGAAAACTAAAGAAAAAGACTAAGATAATCGACTAAAATAGGAGGTTATCAGAAAGGAGGTCAAGAAGCTTACCAACAGGTTGGGTATCGTCCTCCTATTTCTCCAAGCTCCCTTGGTCGTTTTTGCAAGCAAGAAGTGAAGGTGGATACGAAATTACCCATCCAAGCTATGGATAAAGGAGCATATATGCATTTTATTACAAATTCATTTAAGAGAGATCATGTAAGGATTATCTCCTCCATTTCGTTGCCATTATCCCCCTTCCTTTCCTTAGTTATGAGGCTATATTCTTTGCCTCTTATTCCTCTCAATTATCCATGTTTTAAAGAAAAGAAAATTAAGCACCTTAGATCATATTATAATAATATCCATAAGTGAGTGGATATTTCTTTTTCTAATTATAATGTGAGTGGGTTCTTCACCTCCATGAGATATTTTCGTGCCTTTGTAAGGCAAATGGTCGTCCAAATATATGGATTTCAACCAACTCAATTTTGGTTGAAAGCACTTCAATTAATATATTTATTTTTGCATTAAATTGAAGTAAAGTTCCAATTATGCTTAAATCTTGATTATTTTAATATCAAGATTCTCTCTCCTCCAAAGAGATACAAATGATATGCCCCTCTAATTTTCTTTGCTCTACATGGTGCCAAGAAATATTAGGGACTATTTTGAATTGGTAATTTTCATATTGAACCCTGGGTTTTGGGTAAATTGCACATTACACCAAAACTAGGTTTTAATGCACAAACATTGCTTTATCAGCTATTTCTTGGTACTCAGGCTACCACAAGCCATACCTCTGCATAATCTTCATTCTCATGATGCTTCAACACATGAGGAGCATATTATCATGTAACATTTGCAATTTAACCCCTCAACTTGGGTAATTTGCACTTTAGTCCAAAATAAGCAAAACAATGTTTCAACATTATTTGAAAAGGACTAAAATTGAAACATAAGTTCCTCTTGAACCTTAATTACTTTTCAATAAATAAGAGAAAGCATATAAATAACTTTATTAAGTAAATCACCTAGGGTTAAGGCATAAGCACCTAGGGTTAAGGCATAACCCAGGTCAGGGATGTTACAAATCATAAACCTCTAACAAGGATTTCGTCCCCAAAATCCCAGATAAAAGGAGACAGATATTATTCATTTGTTTATTTAATTTGATAAACTTTTATTGTAATAATTTTACAATTTTTTCCTTCAAATAGATCATTCTCATCAATGTTATGTTTATGCAAAGCATAAACCCCTAACATATGATGTCCATACTACATTAGGTAACTGGACTGATTCCACAGTTAACCATTCCATGTAACTATCATAAGATAGCCTGATGTTTCTTAGATACCAGAATGCCTTACCTTGGTATCTAAAACATGTGTTAATAACACATCACATCCTCATTTTTGTTTATAAGTTGATTTATAATTAAATCAAATTCCTTCGTATATCAATTAGAATGTGGTAGAAATATCCATGCCACATCTCCCTCTAGATTAGGATTCTTTGGATTGTTTTAGAATGATTACTTGATCAGAGTAATCAGAAAGATAACAATCTAGGTATGTCATACTTACCTTGCCTTCAATAAATGAATACCTGGCCAGGGTATTCAAGAACTGAAATTAGGTAGTATGCATTTTATTTTATTTTATGTTTTCATCTCTTTAAATTTGATATAATTAATATCTCAGATTTTCTCTGAGTTCCTTTTTCATCTCTTCCCTTCCTTAATGAAGAAAGAGAAACTTCAAAATATATAAAAGAATTTTAAATTGAATACAAGTTTTCATCCCACTTAACTCTTCCTTATATCCTTAAAGGATTATACAGATGAACAAAACAACACTACCTCTCTTACAGTGGAGAGTAGAGGATATTTCAAAATAGAAAGTTTTATCTTGACAAGTCTATGTTTTACAAGTTATCTAGTGTCTTGTATGTTGGGTCACCCCATCACTTTATATTTGGACATTGCCACCTCAGATGTCCTCTCTGTCCACATCTATAGCAGGTTCTGAGCCTTTTAGGTGACTACTGCTTGGGTGCACTACATTGTAATTGAGTCGGTACTACTAAAATCTTTGATTGTTTAGTACCACCAATTCCTTGTTCTTGTGACTATTTAGACTTCCTTTTAAGGTCTGTCTTATGTTTCTTTGTCATAGACCCTTCTATCCTTCGAATTGACTCCACAGATGTGGCAAACCTCTCTCTACTTTCTAGGGCAGATGCCAGAATAGACATCTCAGCATTCAATCCTTTCTCAAAACGTTGAATCTTTCCCTCCTTAGTAGCAGCCATCTGAGGACAAAATCGTAAAAGTTCCATGAACTTAACCTCATATTCACTTATTGACATGGCTCCCTGTTGTATCTTCTCAAAATGTGAGATCTTTTCATCTAGATAAGTCCTTGGAAAATACTTATTGATGAATTCTCGACGGAATTCCTCCCATCCAACCTCTTCATCATTCCTTTTTATTTCTTCTATAGCCCACCAATGTCCAGCACTACCCTTCAAAAGGTACACATCATGTTTAACTTTGTCAGCATCTGGGATACTAAGGATCTTGAAAGTCTTTTCTAACTCAGTGAGCCAGATATCAGCATCTGTTGGGTCAGATGTCCCAGCATATTTTATGGCTCCTACACGATGTAGTCGTTCAAAGGTCTTACCAGACCCATATCCCTCATTGGGAACTGGTGCCCTGGATGGTGGTACCGGCATCCGATCTATTATATGCGTCGCTGCAGTCATGAATTGCCCAAACAGGGTAGGAAAATCTGGGTTTCTCATCATGACCTCATCAACAGGGGGATTCTCAGGCACTGGTTCCTCCCTTTCCTGATCCCTCGCACCTTCCACTGGTGCAGCAACATTGCTCTTAGCAACGTGTTCCTCATGTTCTCCAGACATCTTGGAGTTATATATCTTCTTCTGCATAAGCAGAAGGCACTATAAGATACACTGGAGTACACTTAGAACAGACTTGATACCTTAGTCCTATGTCTCTGTAGACTCAACGAACCTAGAGCTCTGATACCACTAAATTGTGGCGAAGTGTTCGAACAAACGTTATTAATTAAGCGGAAGTGATTACTAACAGTGGATTACTAAAAATCACTAAAAATTAAAACCTTTTTCAAAGAGATCCATTCATAGGGAAACTCTTCCAACAAGAACCAATGTATTACATTTACATCATGGTTCATATGTACATATCTTGTACTATCTCTTCTCGAGGGTTACAACATCAACTGCCTTGTTAAAAGCTAAACACAGACAACATAAGAACCTCAAGGCATTAAGCCAAAATCTCAAACGATTCATTAAAAGCACTAACTATTGACTCCGAGGACCTGAGAGTACAGAGACGACACATAGGACTTCTATCTACAAAACACGATAGACAGTACACTCAACCTGAGTTGTCACTTTTGTCACTATTGCTACTGATGTTCCTCCTCTGCAAGATATTCTCAATCTCCTCCGTTCTTTTCCACCTAAGAAAAGTATTGGATCCCATGGGGGTGAGACAATTGTAATTGCCCAAGCGGGAGATATAACTCTCCGCCAAAAACATTATTATTGAAGTTTAATGATATAAAGTTGTGCAGAGGGTAAGCAGTTTAAAGCATTCTCATCTTAAAGCATTTTAACTATTTATAATAGAACAATAAATCAACTATTCTTTTAATAAGGAATAGGAAGAACATGTATATCATTTATCCATCATATCTTCTCATCATGTCAAACTTTTCTTGTGACACTCATTATCTTGATGTGTCACTCATGAGACATTCTTATTTAAACTTATTGGCTTTAGCCAATCTGCTAAACAAATAAGGGATTACATCTACCATGTACTCATATATCATTAATACAGGCATTGGGTTATTACCAATCCTGAGTTATCAATACAGGCATTGGACTACTACCAATCCTGTGTCATCACTACAGGCATTGGGTTATTACCAAACCTGTGTTATCATTACAGGCATTGAGCCTCTTCCAGGTATTGGACTCTTCCAAACCTGATTACACCGCCAGGATTGGACACTACCAATCCTGATTTCATAGCCAGGCATTGGACTTTAACCAACCCTGATTATAGGCATTACACCTCTGCCAGGTATTGGACTTCTCCAAACCTGATTACACCGCCAGGCATTGGACTCTAACCAATCCTTATTACAGGCATTACACCTCTGCCAGGTATTGGACTTCTCCAAACCTGATTACACCGCCAGGCATTGGACACTACCAATCCTGATTTTATAGCTAGGCATTGGACTTTAACCAACCCTGATTATAGGCATTACACCTCTGCCAGGTATTGGACTTCTCCAAACCTGATTACACCCCATGTCTGTTTACACAACACTGGGCACCTTATTCTTTTACTAGCATTAAACTTTGGCCATGCCAATCATGCTCAACACATTTTTTATGTGTTACAAGTATTCCTCTTTTCTCCACACATGTATGATCCAGGTTCCATTATTATAATCGTATCCTTTTGTTATTATTATTATATTACTAAGTTTCCATTCCTTGGTTTATTATGAACATTATCATCCTTTACAAGAAACTTTTATAATCATCTTGATACCTTTCACTAGGTATCAACTTACTCATGTGATTCTTAAAGCCCATTGGAACATCTTGTTACCTCTCACTAGGCAACAACCATTTCTTATGGCTCATAAGGCCCGTAAAACACCTTGTCACCTCTTACTAGGCAACATCTAACCATATAGCTCATAAGGCCATTACACATCTTGTCATTCAATCATGTTTATTACTCTTTACATTTATCATTAAATGATTATCAGTACAAGGTATGAGTTCATTCCTCATCCTTATCATGGTATGATTACATCATACTCATTAGTTTGGCTTAACCTTATTCTCAAGGTATATTAGCCTATACTTATCAAAGTATATCAAACTCATTACATTTCATTGTAACAGTTTACATAACACACTTCATGTGCTTCTTATCCAAGTATATTGGATTGGAGGTGCATTAAGGTATATCGACCCTAGAATGCTAAAAGTGGTATCTATCATATCTTGATGTATCACTTTCCTCATCACTTCCAACTTTCTTGAGTTATTAGATTATCTTGGATTAAGGTATTTCCCATCTTAATCCTTTCATCCACTAACCTATCACTCTTACCATGAAGTGCATAGGTCACACATAAGAATGGTTCAACTATCTTTAATGATATGAACTCATTTCAGGTTAAGGCATTGTTTGCTATAAGATTACCTATAATTAATCACTTTAGGTATTTCCCTTATCAATGTATTAGTCACCATTCCATTATTTAGGATTAGGGTCTCCCATACCATCACCCTTTATTAGGGTTTAGGGTTTCACATACTATCATACTTAATTAGGGTTAGGATTTCACATATCATTGCCCATAATTAAGGTTTACTATTCATCCCACTAGGGTTTCTCATAGCATCACCCTCAATTAGGGTTTCTCATGGAATCAACCTCAATTAGGGTTTCACATGGAATCAACCTCAATTAGGGTTTTACATGGAATCAACCTCAATTAGGGATTCACATGGAATCAACCTCAATTAGGGATTCTAAATTCATATCAAATGGAGATACTCATCCCAATTAGGGTTTCACTCTCCATTTCCATAATTGGGGTTTTACATTATGTTACCCCGATTTAGGGTTAGGGTTCATTAACCTTCTGGATTAGGGTTTCATTATCTCTTTACTAAGGATCATAACCTAATCACCACATGATCAATACTCATGTATGATTTCTTTTCTATCATCCTCTAAACTTGATTAGGTTACATCAACCTTTCAATCAATTATATATATACAAATGATTGACATAATGTATTGAGACATTGCTTTCATAAGCTTGTAAGGTTAACCATTTTAAAGGTACTAATTATCTAGGTACTTAAGGGTTTCAACCTTTGTACCTATCATTGTTAATCATCATGATTAACCCTTGGATCAATGGACCAACCATTACTTTAAGTTTCCAATCAATTTGATCACCTTGAATCATCCAATCAGTTTTGACCTTTTTCACTTCAAACGGTTTTGAAACCGTTTGATTCCAAACGGTCCTAAGACCGTTTGACCCCAAACGGTTTCAAGACCATTTGGACTCAAACGGTCTCAAGACTGTTTGGGCCAAACCAGCCTCAAAACTGAATGGGTCACTAGGACATCCATCAACCAAATTAAATAAGATTTGTACCATTGAATTGACCATCAAATGGACTATTGAAGGATTCATCAATCAACATAATTGGATCTTCCTCATCAACTACCCTCAACCTTGGGTTTCTAAATGGTTTGAGACTGTTTGGTCCAAACCATCTCAAAACCGAATGGACCAAAAAGTCCTTTTAACACTTACACGATTCATGATTTCAATGGTTGAGCCAATTATCAATTGAGTCCTTGATTTCTTTATCACTTGAACTATTGAATCAACCTACAATTAGACCATCAATTAGGGTTTTAAACCCAATTGATCTAGGATTTCAACTCAAGGAATCTTCAATTAGGGCTTTGAATCTAGTAGCCATCAATGATCAACATTGTGGAATTGGTTCATTTGAAACCAATGAACCATCATCAAACTTTTGACATGACCTGACCCCAAACGGTCTTGAGACCGTTTGGGTGACCTCCAAATGGTCTTGAGACCGTTTGGGCTCATCAACCCAAAAATCTAAATCAACTAATTTGAATTTCAGCACTTAACCCAATTAGGGTTTGCTAATTGATTAACCTTCAACTGATGAACCCTTTGGAATTATTCAATAAAATTTAGTGAGTCATCAACCATAATCATTAGCATCAAAATTTCCAAACGGTCAACCATGTTCAACTCTCCCAAATGGTTTGAAACCATTTAGCTTCTAACGGTCTGATGAAACTGTTTGCTTTCAAACGGTTCTGTTGAAACCGAATGAGCAAGTTGTTGAAACCGAATGAAGTACAATTTCTTTGGGAAAAGTGTCTAAGATGATGTCATCATCATATACCTTCGTCCCTATAGTTCTTAGTACTTCTGATTTCATGGATTTACCAATTTCAACCAATAATTAATCAAGATGATGAAGGAATCAACGGAATTGCAAGATAAATAGTTGAATAACAATGTTAAGGGGTTCAAGTTATATAACCCGCCTCCAATTGAGCTTCAAAGCTCCAATCTCCACGTATTTAATGGTGGGAGAAGATTTCTCAACTATCCCAAGCTATTCCTCAAGCTTTTGAGTAAAAAGAAATAGCTAGGATAGAAGATTGCATGGAGAAAAGAAGAAATCCATCATTTATTTTTTATTTCCACCATGATATCATGGTGAAAGGAGGTCAAGAAGCTTACCAACAGGTTGGGGGTCGTCCTCCTGTTGCTCCAAGCTCCCTTGGTCGTTTTTGCAAGCAAGAAGTGAAGGTGGATACGAAATTACCCATCCAAGCTATGGATAAAGGAGCATATATGCATTTTATTAAAAATTCATTTAAGAGAGATACTGTAGGGATTATCTCCTCTATTTCCTTGCCATTATCCCCCTTCCTTTCCTTAGTTACGAGGATATCTTCTTTGCCTCTTATTCCTCTCAATTATCCATGTTTTAAAGAAAAGCAAATTAAGCACCTTAGATCATATTATAATAATATCCATAAGTGAGTGGATATTTCTTTTTCTAATTATAATGTGAGTGGGTTCTTCACCTCCTTGAGATATTTCCGTACCTTTGCAAGGAAAATGGTCGTCCAAATATATGGATTTCAACCAACTCAATTTTGGTTGGAAATCACTTCAATTAATATATTTATTTTTGCATTAAATTGAAGTAAAGTTCCAATTATGCTTAAATCTTGATTATTTTAATATCAAGATTCTCTCTCCTCCAAAGAGATACAAATGAGACACCCCTCTAATTTTCTTTGCTCTACATGGTGCCAAGAAACATTAGGGACTATTTTGAAGTGGTATTTTGCATATTGAACCCTGGGTTTTGGGTAAATTGCACATTACACCAAAACTAGGTTTTAATGCACAAACATTGCTTTATCAGCTCTTTCTTGGTACTCAGGCTACCACAAGCCATACCTCTGCATCATCTTCATTCTCATGATGATTCAACACATGTGGAACATCTTATCATGTAACATTTGCAATTTAACCCCTCAACTTGGGTAATTTGCACTTTAGTCCAAAACAAGCAAAACAATGTTTCAACATTATTTGAAAATGACTAAAATTGAAACATAAGTTCCTCTTGAACCTTAATTACTTTTCAAGAAATAAGAGCAAGCATATAATTAACTTTATTAAGCAAATCACCTAGGGTTAAGGCATAACCCAGGTCAGGGATGTTACAATAGGAATCCTTGTCAATACATACTAGAACATCCTATAATATCCATAGAGTTAAGGTCATAGAAGAATCTGCTAGTTGAATAACCATGCTTGTAGGCAACATTTCAATGAACCCAATATTTTGCACAAACTAAGGGGCATAATGGAAAGGTTGTACCTAGATCTTCTAGTCCCTTCTTGCAAGTGGAATACCCTATGTAACATGCAATTCTAAATGAATTCAGATCAATGTACTTCTTGGGTATCATGTTTATAACAATGTATGAAGTTGTCTTGATACACTAGTACATAACCAGCCTTTAGTGTCAGTTATGTAAGGCCTTTCACATCGGTTTTAATGTGACACCTATGTGTGCGCCATTAAAAGGCCAACTGTTAGGCATCGGTTCTCAAACCGACGCCACAACCCTTCGCACGCCACCAAAAACGTGCCAGCAGGGGGGTATAGGCGTTAGTTATTAGTTTTGAAACCGACGCCATAAACCTTCACGCCACAGAAAGGGCGCCATCTGGGGCACTATCAGCGCCGGTTTATTAGTGATAACTGACGCCATCTCACCCGTTACCACAGTCGTGCTGGCCAGCACGACCGTGTTGTCTGGCCCGCTGCCATGGCCGTGCTGGCCAGCATAGTCGTGGTGTCTGGCCCGCTACCACGACCGTGCTGGCCAGCATGGCCATGGTTTCTGGCCTCATTAGGGAAATCGATGTCAGTTACTAGTAGGGCAACCAATGCTAGAACCATCAGCGTCAGTTTATTATTGATAACCGACGCCACATCACATGCATTAGGCATCAGTTATAATTATTTATCTGACATTGTAATCATTTATCGTCAGTTTTAAACAAATAATTGATGCCTATTTCATGTTTTTTTTTCTTATCAGTCTGCAGGCCTGCTGTGGCTGGTCGCAGGATGAGAAACATGCAGTTTAGTTATGAACTACAGGTTTTATGACATCCATTGATATCAGCCAACAATAGGCCACAAACCTATAAAATTAACAACATTAATTTTCACACATTTAGCAACTTGCAGTTCCATTCGATTTTCACACATGTAGAAACATTCATGTAGCAATTTGCAGTTCCATTCATTTTCACATTCACACATGTAGAAACATTCATATAGCAACCAGCAGTTTCATTCATTTTCACATTCACACATGTATAAACATTCAGACACATGTAGAAACATTCATACATGTAGAAACATTCACACATATTACAATTCAGAAATTCATTTACAAAATATCATTCTTGTAGTCATTATTCGCTATCAACATCCCAATTATATTTAAAAAAACCCCACTACTTGTATGGCTTTTGTCCATTCTTCTCTTACATCATTTAATTCTTCCGTCGTATAGGGAGCATGTACATCTAGTAAGGCCTTTCCTGTAGTGTGGTCAATTTTAAACACCTGCAAAGAGAATGGTGTATATATATAATTAATAATATATAAATAAGATTGATATATTTCATATTATCTAATGAGACTATATATAATACATCAGGAATGGTATCGATGTCCACTGCGGCATATTTGATAATCATGTGCATAAATCGCATCACATAGTATGCACATGCCCATCCGTTGTCTTGTGTAGCACACTATAAATTGAAACATACAAAATATTAAAAAAACACAACTAATTAAGCATTGTTCACATAAATAATATATACATTGCAGTCGGGAACTTACTTCCACGTTCTTCTAAATTATTGGCTGGTTCTTTTTCCTGGGGACCTTTCCTCCAGCCTTTTTGAACTCATCTAAACCCCTACATGTTAATGTAACACAGTACCTTGCATAATTAAATAGTAATGTAATAACATATGTTAATGGGTATGAAAATGAAATATTTCTCACCGGAATAATGCCATTTTCATTGTGTGTCCATATTTTGAATTCAATTTAGTCCCCTTAGGATCTAGATAATAGATAGTGAACGTCTCGGGGACAATAACTAGTAATTCCCAATGCATACCACTAGAGGTAAAAAAAGTTAAAAATTAATAACTCAAAATCCACAATAAAAATGTAATTTTCTTAAGTCCAAATTATAAGCAAAGTAAACTTACTCCACATTGAATGGAGCTATTATCACCGTCTTGTTATTTTGAGAAAAAATTATAAAAGCATCACAGCAGTATTGTTGAACTGATGAAGGGTCTTTAGCTACTAGACTAATCAAAGATGGAATCAAAAATCCTACATGTTCGAATAAAAATCTGCACATATCTTGTCTATGTAGCTGCAAAACATGTATTACGTATGCATTAATAAATAAGAAACCAGATTACCAGATCCTACACAAGGTATATGGATGTATAAAGAAGATCTTACCTTATCCATAGCTCTATCATATATGTATTCAGCCAATCATATCAAAGCAACTCCAAAATATCTTGTATAAATAGTTTGCTTTCGTATGATTGACCTGCAGCATCCGCATCTATAGAAACAGTTATAGGGAAATTTATATCATGTTCGCCTAACCATATTGCCATACCCCTACAATTAGGACCTAACGGGACAGGTAGGTCCTGTGGAACCCAACTTGGTAATGTAGGAGGTGGAGGTGGAGGCCTAGATGCTCTGGGTGTCTTCTTTTTAACATGTATATATATATATATATATAATTTCAGATCAATTGACATCATATACACACACTAACAATTTAACGTAATGTAAATTTACCATACAGTTTCAGTATAGAGGGCATCCACTTTTGGCCACAATATCACTCCGCCTTCTGCCTCACCAAGCGTTTCACAATCTGGGTGGGCATATGGCAATGGGAGATCCATCCAATTGGGGAATATACATAGCGGATTCACACGAACCCAACCAGCTGGTAATGGAGACCCATGAAACATTTCCCCTGGTAGGGATGGGTAAGCTGACGCCTCTGCAACGACAAATTCTTTACTTTTTAGACGGCATGGCTTCAACCCCTATATATTTTTGTGTAAAGAATGTTATATATATATATATATATATATACATATCATCTTGAAAAGACTAGTTACTATGTCATAAAAATACTTACAGCGGATGTGCTAGGTGGTGGGTCTACAGGATTACTCCCAACCTCTGTAGTAGGAGTAGAGCGGGACGCCATAGGTACTATCTGCTGAGTGGTAGTCAGAGATGCCTGCCACTTGCTCATTGCTTCATGGAGTGTTTTATCAACTGCTTCCTTGATTCTCTTATCAACTACTTCATCGACTCTCCTATCAACTATCTTATCTACCTATACATAGATAAAAGAAATGTTAGCTTCTGATTATTGAATTCTCTTTTACAATAACATTATAAAGAAATAATAGGTTACCTCTTCTTGTGAAATTCTCGCTTTTGGGACATGTTTGCGCTGGGATGGCCCAAAGAACGCTTTGATGCCCACACCAGCGCCTGCAACCCTAACACGTTCAGGATGCTCTGGGTTACCCAAAGCAACTGTCAATTCATCCCTTGTGCCCTCAGGGATGAATTTGCCTTGTTTCCTCAGCTCCTACAGCTCCCGCTAATCACCAAAACAAAAATTTGTAATTAAGTAAACACCACAAATAATTAATATTTGAACGATTGCTCTAAGAGTTATATTTTACCATTTTTGCAGCCGCCTCAGCAGTTGCGGGCTTCCTTATTTCTCCCTTCTTATTTTGCCTCCCAGCTATCCAGACATCATGGTGAGGCAGAGGTGTGGTACCTATAGTAGAGGACTCCTGAGTAGCAGCAGATTGAGTAGTAGACTCAGCCTGTAGTCTTTGGTGAATGCCTGCATACCCCTTTGGACCCATTGTGTGGTCATGCACATTCAGTGCACGCCTTGCTTTTTGCACCTCACTGAGGGCCTAGTTAGTATACAAATTAATGATTTGGTTAGTAACACTAAATGTTAATCTTGAATAGGTGAATACAACGTATATTAAGTAAATTGGGAGTGACGCCTAATACCTTGAATTCATGAGTTTTTCTTGAAGCAACAAACGCATCCCATTCTTCTTGGTCTAGGAAGTTCCACTGTTCAGTGGCGGTCTTCTTCCTCTTGTCACCTTCTTTTATGTATTCTCGGGTGAGATTTGTCCTATAGTTCCTTAGGACTCTCCCACAGCATTGCATCACGCATTTACGATGCAACTTTTCATCCAATTCAAATATACTCTACAAAATAGAATTGTTATTAACTAGTATCCAAAAAATTAGTAATCTACAAAATAGAATTGCAAATTAATAATAACTCATGCATAAATCCTTCCATATTACGTCTTTCTTCCCCTTAAGAACTTTATGCCAAGAATCTATCTTACAACAGTAATGGCTACGAGTAACATACCTAAGATATGAAATAAACGAATTGCGATTCACTCCAATTGCATTTCCTGCATTATCAAAATCCACAACAAGTTTGGGTCCATTGCCCCTTTGCACTATTAACTTCTTCATCATAGTGATGCCCCTTCTCTTGTCAACTTTTTGGTGTTGCTCATCAAGTGCCTCAAGTGCTTCAGAGGGTACATGTGCATCATCAACCTAAAATTTGACAAAATAAACACACTTACAGGATATAACTATAAATGGACATATAGATATAAATATATGATATATTTTTAAAACTTACGTTGTGAGGTGGCACATTGATGTCCTCACCCTCACGGTAATCATCAGCATGGTCATCAGGAGAATGCTCAGCCATCTGAAAGTTCACATTCACATTGTAAAGTTCACATTGTAAAGTAATTCACATTGTAAAGTTCACATTCACATTGTAAAGTAATTCACATTGTAAAGTTCACATTGTAAAATTCACATTGTAAAGTTCACATTCACATTGTAAAGTAATTCACATTGTAAAGTTCACATTCAGAAAAATAAAACATATAAAAAAATATAAACATGCCTCTAATATTGTGATTTTTTATCAATTTACAATCCTTCATTGTGATCTCCGCGCACATACAAGTCATCATTAGCTCCAATATTTGCTGGTGTTGGCAACCCAACTGAGAATGGACTGGAGTCATTATACTTATCATAGTACTCTTCTTCATCTATAGGATCTTCAATGAACTATCTTTTACCATGAAGAACAACTGACCATTTATCATTTGCAGGATCACTGATATAAAATACTTGTTTCGCCTATGATGCCAATATGAATGGTTCACCCTTCTCGCCAATCTTTTCAAAGTTCACTAAAGTGAAACCCAATTCATCCACTATAACTCCTTTGGTGTTATCAACCCAATTACATTTGAAGAGCGGAATTCTGAAATCTATGTAGTCAAACTCCCATATGCCTTCAATGACACCATAATATGACATTTTAGCTTCACGTGGACTCTTATCCTTTGCACTTGCAAAAAACATAGTCGACACTTGAAGGGTGACCCCACTATTTTGGATGACACTCTTATCATCTTGGCGCTTTGTGTAATATGTGAATCCATTAATGTCATACCCTTCATAAGACATAACATTCAATTTTGGTTTAAAGGCAAGGCATTTGATAGTTTCAATAATATCATCTGGTGTTTGAGATAGTTGATGTAAGACTTTATCTTCAAACCACTTAATAAATGTCTTGTTATGCTCTCTAGCAAGCCACATTGTATTGGCTCAAGGATATTGTCTCTTAATGAAATTGGTATGTTCCTTGATATAAACACTCACTTCATCCATGTTGTGTAAAATATACAAGTGACCTTGTTCCAACTGCTCACGGTTGATTACTTTCCCCCATGATCCCAAAATTCCTTTGCCAAATTGCTCCTCAATATTCTTGTCATTACCAGGAGTGTCATTACCACTGAGAAAGTCATTGCAAAAATGCATAACCTCTCTCGCCACATAACCCTCAATAATACTCCCTTCAGGCCGATAATGGTTTCGAACATCACTTTTAGAAACATTCATGTATCGTTCAAAGGGATACATCCAATGCAAGAAAACTGGTCCCAACATTTTCACTTCCCTAGTCAAGTGGACAACAGGATGTACCATGATATCAAAGAACGACGAAGGAAAATACATCTCAAGCTAACATAGGGTAACAACCACTTCTCTTTGCAAATTATCGAGAGTATCAGGGTCAATAACTTTGCTGCACATACTGTTGAAAAAGAAACAAAGTTTGGTGATTGCAAACCTTACATGCTTCGGCAATATAGATCGAATTGCCACAGGCAATATTTGTTGCATTAGAGAGTGTGAAAATCATGAGATTTAAGACCTATCAACTTCAGATCTTTCATTGATACCAATCTACGGATATTGGATGAGTAACCCTGTGGCACCTTAACGTTTACCAAACATTCACAAAAATCTTTCTTTTCCTTTCTAGACAATGTGTAACAAGCGGGAGGTAAGTATGTTCTCTGATTTCCCATTTCACGTAATTCTGTTAATTCTGACCTTATTCCCATTTCACGTAGGTCCAGTCTGGATTTTATCCCATCTTTAGTCTTACCTAGTATATTCAACAAAGTACCAATGACACTATCACAGACATTTTTCTCAACATGCATGACATCGATACAATGCCTGACTGTCAAAGAACTCCAATAAGGAAGATCCCAAAATATTGAATTCTTCTTGAATAAAGATTTGTCACTCTGTGTGGCCATAGTACATTGTGATCTCTTACCAAATTCATTGACAAAGTCTTTTACTCTTTCATAAACAACCTCCCCTGGTATAGGTTTAGGTGCACTCCGTTCCTCATTCAATCCATTGAATGTTTTGCGCTTCCTATGATACATATGGAATTTTGTAAGAAACCTTCGATGACCGAGAAATACAGTCTTACCGCCATGTTTTAGTCTTATTGAATCAGTGTTCTCTTCACATATAGGATACGCTTTAGCTCCTTTGACACTATATCCAGACAAATTCCCATATGTTGGAAAGTCATTAATAGTGCAAAACAACATAGCATGCAAACGAAATGTCTCTCTTCGTGAAGCATCATAGGTCATCACACCTTCACCCCAGAGTTTCTTTAAGTCATCAATCAGAGGTTCAAGATAAACATCAATATCATTTCCAGGTTGTTTAGGGCCCGATATCAACAACGACAGCATTACGTACTTATTTTTCATACACAGCCAAGGAGGAAGATTGTATATAACAAGCATGACTGGCCAAGTGCTATGTTGGCTGCTCAATGTCCTGTACAGATTCATCCCATCTGTACAAAGCCCAAGTCTTAGATTCCTGACTTCTTCACCAAATTCAGGGTACAATAGATCAATCTTCTTCCACTGTGGGGAATCAGACGCATGTCGTAGGATCCCATCATTATTTTTCTTAACATCTACATGCCACCTCAAATTCTTCACATCTATAGGATTGGCAAACAAGCGTTGAAACCGTGATATTATAGGTAGATACCACATCACCTTGGCAGGAGAACCCGTTTTGGACTCCCCCTAAGTCATCAATTTATACCGTGACGCACCACATTTTGGACAATCTTTCAAATCCACATAGTCCTTTTGAAATAATACATAATCATTCGGGCATGCGTGTATCTTCTTGGCATCCATTCCCATTGGGCACCACAATTTCTTTACCTGGTATGTTGAGATTGGCAGCTCGTTTCCTTCAGGAAGCATTTCTTTCAACAAAGACAACAATGACGTGAAGCTTTTGTCGCTCCATCTATTGTTAGATTTCATCTTATACAATCTCAACACAGTGCTAAGCTTCGTAAACTTAGTACAACCTATGTATAACGATATCTCAGCATCATGCACAATGTTTCTAAAAATGGGAGGTGGATCGGTATGCTCTACCCCACAACTATCTAGCATCGCATCAACGATGTCTACTGGAACTGGTTCATTCACATCTATGTCATCAGAGGCAATTTCTTCTTCCACACAAGCACTGCTATTGACATCCACTGGTTTCGGGTTTGAAATCTCTCCATGCCAGTGCCATTCTGTATAGCCTTGTATAATCCCGTTGCACATGACATGACTTTTGATTTCATCACCAGTGCTGACTTTCAAGTTGTTACCGCAATGCCTACATGGATAGTAGAACCTATCTCCAGGTTGTTTCCTATGTTCCTCGGCAAATCTAATAAACTGGTCAAGACCAGAAATAAACTCTGGGGTGCAGTGATTGCGAATGGACATCCATGATCTATCCATTCTATGATCAAAGAGGAAACAAGTATATATTACAACAAGATTAGGGTTAACAGATTAGAGTTTTTACATGGTTAAAACTTTAGGCCAACAAACACATGTGTTGTCATTCTTATATATAATAAATGTGTACCACCTATCCCATTCTTCAACACCTAATCTCACTAGTAAGTGTATAATGTGTATTGGGTTTTCAAGAAAATTTCGGCAGCATTTCCTTGTTTGTTCTCTAAGTACATACTTAGAGAACAAACGGGGAAATGCTGCCGAAATTTTCTTGAAAACCCAATACACATTATACACTTACATCCTAAGTGAGATTAGGTGTTCAAGAACAGTCCCAAACCAGGGACTATCCAAGATTTACTCCTAATGAGTAAATCTTGGATGGGTTTCTAGGCCAAAAAATACATGTGTTGTCATTCTTATACCTACAATCCTAGTTTCATCATTCATATCCTATCTTTTGTGTAACATCATTTAATCATACTTGTCAGTAAATAATAAACCATGATTCCATATATCAACGATTTGAATCAAAATGGAGCCTAATGGAACATTGGGAGAGTGAGAATATTATACTCACTTGAAGGCTGAAGAAGAAATATATGCAAATCAACAGCAAGTCAACAACACCTGCAACAACACAAATGCACACAAATGTGGATGCATGTTCATCATCAAGATAATCATTACACACAAATGTAGGTATCCGATCATAATTGAGTGATATAGCAAAAAATCAGCCACCACGGTCGTGCTACCAACACGGATGTGCTGCCCAGCACGGTCGTGCCAACCTGTGATTTCACAACATGCACCAGCGCTAGCTATGGTCGTGGAGCAAGGTACCTGCTTGAGGGTGGAGGAAGAAGAGCGGGAGCAGGTACCTTCGGGCAACCGGTAAGGAGAGAAGGGCAACCGGTGGCGGTGTGGGGGAGCAGAGACCGGCAAAGAGACTAGGAGCATAGCTAGAGACCGGCGAAGAGACCAGGAGGAGCAGGAGACCACCAGCAAGGAGAGTAGCAGCAGCAGCAGCGTCGGCGAGGAGAGCAGCAGTAGCAAGCGGCGGCAGTGTGGGGGAGCAATGGCGGCAGGATCGCCAGACCTAACTGATTAACTAATGAAACAGAGAGAGTGGGGAAGAGTCTTTCGCGCGGGTGCTATTAATTGCACCATCGGCGTCGGTTGTTTAAAAAACCAACACCTAAGAATGAATGGCGTCGGTTACCTAAAAACACCGACACCTATGCTCAATGATAGTCGTCGGTTTTTACTAGAAAAAACCAATGTCTATCTACATATGCTGATTAAAAAAATTGTTCTCGATTAATTACCATAGTCGTCAGTTTCTTTAGAAAACCGACGCCCAAGGGGTGTGAAAATTCACCCGGGAACAACGCGGGAAAATCCATAGGCGTCGGTTATTATAGTAAAACCGACGATCAAAATGTGCCCAATTTCTGTCTCGTGAAAAACCTTTCATCGTCGGTTTAAGAGTTAATAACTGACGCCATATGTTAAATTTTGGAGGTAATTTTTTTCACTGGAAATTTTGGATTTGGTGGTTAATTTTAGGCGTCAGTTTCTTAATACGGAAATGACACTGAATAAAAGTGATACCCGTGTCTGGTCGCCCTTCACAGATAAATGTCGGGGTTTTTTTTTTAACCGACACTTTATGTTTTAGGTGTCGGTGTATTTATACAACCGATGCCTTTAAAAGTGACGTTATAAGTCATTTCTGTAGTAGTGATAAGCTTGACTATTTCATATATATGTGTGAGAAGTGTCTTTAGATACTCTAATATGGGGGTGTCTCTGGAAAGCATCTAATAATGAGATATAAACATGAATATTGTTCTTATCTTATTTAATCTTCAAGAATTGGGTATCAAGCCTTGTTTTCTTTATGCGGCTTTGATAAGAGGTTGCGATCTATTGACTAGGATGGCTAACTTATATGCACTTTCTTTTCCTACTAGAAATCATCTGCCATGTGCTTCTCTAGGTTGTCACCAATCTTCTACACCTGTGGGTCTAGTATCATTGTCTCTTATGCCATTGGGTCTGGAGAAATCACAAAATAATCCTCATTGGTATCAATGTTTGTAGGTAATGTAGGATTGTGGATGTCTCTGAATAGACTTGTTCTGAATGTATGATGACCTCCTCTAATTATTTGGGTGATTTGGATAGTTCTTATTTGTCCAAAATAGAAATAGTGGGTGGGCATAGGTTGACAATGAGTTAGATCATTTGGGACTCCATAGACTTATATGAGCTTGTTATTTAGCTAACATGGTATGTTGAGATTGCAATATCCTTTCAGTTGCTAAGAATTTGTCTTGGTCTAGAGAATTTCCTATAAGTATCCCTATTGTGGAAGTGGCCTTTATTGGGATTCTTAAATTGATTCCCTTGATTGTAACCCATGTTCTAGTAGTTGTTCCTATAATTTCCTTGATTGAAGTTCCTTTAGTTTCTGGAATTTTGATTATTATTGTGTAAACCTAGATTAAGCTGAACTTTGTTATTTGCATGTCCTTGTCTAAGTTGAGAAGAATTTTAGCACATGGAGGGTTACCATACTAGAGCCTATGATGGTTTCTATGTTGGTTCAGATTATAATATCCATGTCTGGATATGTTGTGAATGGAGTTCAAGTCCTCTACTTGGTTGTCATCTCCTTGAAATTATTAATTGTTCATCATTACATAAAAAAGAAACTGATATCCCAAATTAGAATGGACATTGTGCAAACATGCATCATATAGAAAAGTTGAGCCTTCACTTGTTGTTTCTGTGTTTGGCTTCTCCTCTCATATGCATGAGAAGAACATTGTTGACTCTCTTGTTTTATTACTAGTTTCTTCAATGAATCAACAACAAACTTGAGTTGTGAGTTATCTTTTGCATGGCAACCTTAATTATGCCCTCCTTGTCCTCCACTTGAGTTTATTTGATTTTAACCCCCATGGATTACAACTCCCCATGCACGATTGTAGCTTTGGGTCATGAAAATTCCTCCATATGAGGAGTCTATGAACTTCT
The DNA here is from genome assembly GCA_963693085.1 of Alisma plantago-aquatica. Lineage (NCBI taxonomy): Eukaryota > Viridiplantae > Streptophyta > Magnoliopsida > Alismatales > Alismataceae > Alisma > Alisma plantago-aquatica. The sequence continues at coordinate 1,335,118,826 of OY856411.1, read as the reverse complement.
TGGTGTCTTCATTTGTACCTATGTAGAAAATCTCTATGAGTTGGACCTATGAGATAATGAGGTGAGGGAACCGATAAAGGAGCTCCTTGAATCTTTCCCATGCCTCAACTAGGAATTATAATGGGATATTAGTGAGTTGTGTAATATGTTCTCTTATCTGGTACATCAGAGAGGACATATAAAATTTCTCCAAAAAAATCGTTTGGAGCACTTATCATTTTCTAATGTTCTATCCCTTCATGGAGTTGTACCATCTTTTGGTGGTGTCAGTCAAGGAATACTTGAACAATTAGAGTTTGAAGGTGTCTTTAAAATGACCATCTACTTGTTTAGCATAGAAGTCAAGGAACCTCTAAAGGTGATCCTGAGAATCTTTGTCCTTGTTACCAAAAAATGTGTTGCTCTACATCAGTACGACCCATTAAGGCCATATCTCAAACTACTTATTTGTGATGGACAATGGAACAACAAGATGGATGCCATCTGTAGGGACAAAAAAGTCCCTAAGATGCTTGTGTCTTTCATCCTCTAGCATTGTTTTCTATGATATATGGAGTTCATATTGCAGGTTTACCCTAGTCTCCTATGTGAATATTGAATGCTCTGCTTCAAAGGCAAGATTCACCCTACAAGTGATTTCTTGCTCATCAATTCTATCTCTATTTTATTTGTTCATTTTGTGGAAGGTCTTATCAAATTAGGGTAACAAATCAGTGATGCAGGGTTGGAAAAGATCATGGTACCTGAAATAAAAGAATCTACCAAACATCAAATGGACACAAAATAATTTAGAATTCAAGTATATATGGAATCAGTTATCAATGGTAAAAGAAAATACCTAATTAATATTTAGAAATGGATTTAATTAATATTTCAGTTATCCTTGGAAACAACACCAAAATTGATTTGGAAATTCGTATCACACAAGAATTCTTTAGAAGTTAATTCTATATTTTACCTAGACTTGTTTTTAATAATCACTACTCATAAGAAAAACATGTCTTATTGTAGTATATTTTTATGATCAAACCTTGAGCACAACCTTTTCGAGAATATCATAATTTAATCCAATTCAAGTGCCAAGAAATACTTAGAACCAAGTTGGTGGATAATTGATTATTCTAATTGCAAAGGAACAGAGAGAATGAATTTGAAGTACTATACATGGGAATTAGGTTTCATTGTTTCTACCTACATGTCCACTCTCTTACATTGCATTGTTTACTTATATGGTTGTTATATTAGGGCCAAGGAGATTTCATATCATGTTGGAGTATGAAATTCAGAAGGACGGAGTTTCCTATAGGCTCCAAATCTCGTTACCTAAGGATCATTAGTTTTTTTGCCACAAAGAACACCCTTCGAATATCTCATACAAGTTTTAATGATAAATTTGATGTTATAATCCTATATTTCAAAGTATCTATGCCTAGAATTGAAGTAAAAATGTAGGATAGGTGATCAATCTATAAAGCATGCATTATGTAATAGATATCAAACCAATAGTTCATCTAGATAGTGATTCACAATGATAATGTATAGAATATTGATAGTGGTGACAATCCATGCATCCTAGTGAGGAGACTAATCACTCATGGTAGGAGTTGTATCATAAGGGTATTCAAAAGAATAGAAATAATTGGGTGATGGATACACAAGTCAATATCTTAGTAGATGAACAACACTCTATTAAGGTGGATAGTCTGAGGATCAACCTAATAATAGATTTTGCTTCTCTTCTCTTCTCTTATAGGATTCAAGCGTCCAAATTTATGATCATTGATGATGAGATATGAACCCCTATCAACTAGTTCATGTATAACTATATACTCAGACTATCTAGACCACCAATTAATCACCTAATTGGCCCATAGGCATCTTAATCCATGCATTTGAAAATTTCTTGTCGATCGAGTAGGTGGATGGTTGGTCGACTGGATGGTGCTATTTGCAAAGAATGGACTCCCAACTGAGCGGCTCACAAAGAGGTTAGGCAACTGACTAAGGAATGGAGTCTGTGATGCACATCAACAAACTCTAAACTGAGTGTCTTAGTTGAATATTTGCTAGTTGTCTACTGATAACATTCTATAAAAGAAATCTGGGTTAGTCAACTCAGTTAGCAAACTAGTCAGTTGGCTTATATCTTGGTAGTAAACTCTAATGTGTGAACAATCTACTAGTTGATGGGTCGGTCAATCAATTAGAATAATGGTTACCAAATATTTTCACTTTAGCAAACTGGGTGATTGGTGCATCCATTAATCCAATTCATAAAGTTGATGTTGGCTCCTTTGCAAGATCAGTCCAACCATCTGATTGGGTGATCCAATCACCCAATTGGGAGATGATGTGAGTGTTGAATTTCCTTAATTTTCTATGGATTATCTCCCAAAGATTGGAGATGGGGATAATGATCCAATAGGCCTTGTATCATTATAAATCCATAAAACAATTCTTCTAGAGTCCTTGGCACAATTCCTACAATATAACAAGAGTTACATAATAAAAAGCCTTAAAACATGAATAAGAAGTTAAAACCTAATTAAGCTAAAATAAATCAATAAGTGAATGGAATGCATGAAAATCCAATCTAAATATGTGATGAAACTAATATTAATATGCAGTCATCACATAGGGGGTCACACTCCCTTTCAGCGATTTATGTTTCAAGTGGAGGCCACCTCTCATGAGGTGTGTAGCAACACCCCGACCCAAAACAAATTTTGAATTAGTATATAGGAAGTTTATCGACCTATTTTGGGCCCAATTATATGCTTGAGGCTTCCATCAATACAAACCAATCGACACTCTCAAATGGGACCATTATTGGATTCCCATTGAGTTACGCAACATTAGTCATCGAGACCCAACCATTTAGGTTCCTTGGACATAAGATCATCTATGGTTCTAAAAGTCCCATAAAGGGGTCAACCATCAAGGATTATCCATCAAAATGCATCAACAAGCAAATTGTCAACCCCGTCCATTGACACACTAAGTCATTGAGGATCCCTTCAGCTACCCATCGAGGAACCCATTTAAGGACCCCCACAAAGCTAACTCCACCTCTACCCCTAATGTATCCACATATAGTGATAATGTCACTATCGAACAGTAGCCTCGATAGGCCGCACCTACCTCGACATGCCCAATTGAGAAATAGTCATCAACGCCTCACAAATTCACCAACCCCCATTGCTCTGATGGCTCGGACCTATACACCACAATGGATCCTTGAGCCCTTGTTCCCCCATCAATGCTCATACAAGTTGACATCTCTCATGCAACATTGATTTCCTCTAGAAATTGGGTGACACCATTTGCTTCCTGCATCTATTTTAAAGACTTAAAACCATACTATAAAAATGATCCCATATCCTCATTGAGGGGTATCATGGGGACTACACTGAGAGGCCACCATACTCCATACTCAAATAATAAAGAGGAGAATGACCGCCCATTGACTACCGTTCATGATGCCATCCAATCCTAACTTGAGAGAGGAGAGTTGAATATTTGATGTTCATCATTGATGAACATCGACTCCATCAAGTTTCTCACTCATTTTTTGGATGAAGGTGTGGGGATATGAATGAAAAAAGGAAGACAAAAATTGACCTCTACAGTAGTCGTGTTGAACTTCTAGTATTACTGGAGTGAAGATTGATAGTTGGAGATCACATCTCTTGGACTCTTCACAATAGTGAAATGACTCCTTCCTCTCTCTTTCTTGTTTGGGAATCATCACACATCAAGAACGAGTAGCGAACAAGAAGTAGCCCCATTACCCATTATGTGTAAGCATGCTCCATTTTATTTCTAGTATGAACTAGTTTGATTTGAATGAATCATTTATGTGTGCTTCTTAGATTGATCGCCTAATTTGCATGGAAAATACGATCCTAGATGTAGAGAACTTTGAAATCAAGATATAGAATATTGCCTTTATTTGTTTTGATCCCCTGATGCGAACCTTGGAAAGGCAGTCTCTGGGTGATGGATATGTGACCCATATGTAAGGTGATGATGGGATTGCAGTGGTATATGTCCATGTAATATCCTCATTTTGAAAGAAGTGGCATTTGTATGACCCAATTTTATTGTTCATAGATGTAGTCATGTTGTTCAAGTGAACAAATGTGGGAACTAATTGTGAAATCTATCCCACCCCAATGTTTCCCATTGATAGATAAATTCTCATTTCAATTCCAATTTACTTTTCATTGCACTTAGTTTAATCAATAAATCACAATTTTGTTGTAAATATTAGTCTTGACTTGAGTTGTGCATTACTAATAGGATTGCTAAAAGGGTTGTACCTTGGTATTTGATTATAAACATATACTATGACAAGATCTGTCCTCTTTGGGTAGAGCAGTTTACCTTCCTTAACCGTGATTTATGTTTTCTCCAGTATAGTATTAGCGTTCTTCTTCTTCGAAATATGGAAGAGTTCACTCCAGGATTTCCTAATGAGATTTGGATTGCCAGCTTCTACATTGCTTACCCCGAATAGAACAGGAGGACGACCTAGAACAGAATCGCCATTGGAATCTCAAGATAATATCTCCCAGTTTCCATCTTAGAAGAACAACCGACTTCCCTTTGACAGTCCAGATCCCACCTTCCAGAACATCTTCAAGGTCTTGGCTCTCAGAAAATCTGACGATGAAGAAACCATTTCCTCTACCAATAACCTCTATATTCCCAGCAATCTTCCAGATCTGAGTAAAATAGGATTCAAGTGTAGGAAGATGTGGCTTGAAACCCACGATATAACCAGCTAGGCAATTCTTCCATCTTTCTGAGTTCTCATCAGCTTCCTTCTTTGGGTAGAGCAGTTTACCTTCCTTAACCGTGATTTCCATTTTCTCCAGTAGAGTATTAGCATTCTTCTTCTTCATAATATGGAAGAGTTCACTCCAGGATTTCCTAGTGAGATTCAGATTTACGGCTTCTACATTGCTTACCCCGAATAGACAGGAGGACGACCTACCACGGAATTGCAATGTTAAAGGATAATTGTATCCTTTCTGGAGGCAATGGTATTGTTAGTCTTATGGGTGTTTGTTCTCCTAGTTTCTCTCTCATATATGATACTATTAGAGAGAAAGGGTTCAGTTCTTAGATCTTTAAATGGATTTGGAAGTTTGTGTGCCCAAGGAATTTTCAGATTCATGCTTGGAAGGTTGCACATTTCAAACTTTTAACAACTGATTATATTATGAAGTTGGGCATTTCTGCCTCATCTATTTGCTTTCTATGCAGAAATGATTGTGAGGATGTTGTTCATATTATGTTCAATTGCCCTTATTCAAAGGAGTTATGGGCAAAAGGTCAGTCTTTTGATCCTACTCCGAGCTGCTGTGATGATTTGATCAAGTGGTCGAGTAAAGATGCCCATCTTTGTGCCTTACTAATTCTTTATACTCTCTAGCATGAAAGGAACCTTCGTGTTTATGAGAACAAATATACGAGGATAGAAGCTCAGTGGCTTAAGTTACAAAGTACCTTTTGCCTTCTAAAGAATTAGGTTCTTGTGCAGACATGTTTTGGTGTTTTCTTCTGTTCTGTTTTCAACTAGGTTCCTCACATGCTGAGTTTGATCAGTTAACGACTTCATAGGCACTGATTATGTTTTCTCTTTCCCCCTATTCTCAAAAATATAAAAAGACACAGGAGCTTTCGTACCAAAAAAGATTTGTCCTCTTATGGGAAGAATCATTGTACATAGGATTAGGTAAATCTAGGGATTTCACCCCTAGTGAATTTTAAATGTCTAATTGAATCTTGTATCATTAATCATGTGTGTAAATATATAAAACTATATATAGTCATTTTAATAGAACATATGAGATTAAACTTTGTTTAACTTATTTCTCACATTTTCAAAAAGGAATTCAAATTCATTCACTTACAATTATTTCTTCAAGTTTCTAGTAGATTCCAAAGAAGATAATGATATTATTATTTGTTATATGAGATATTTATAATCACTTTATTCAATTTTCCATTGTCCTGTGATTATACTTAGGTTATCACTATATGACCCAAACATCTTATTTTATAATTAGTTGTTTATAAAACAAGATTGTTATGGTTACTAGTCTCAATGTTAGGTTGGATCAGTAGCTTCCTGATTATAGATGTAACTAAACAGCATAAATTTATTAATCCTAACTATAATTATATAACTAGCATACATTCTTATATATACATTTCTCAATATAGGGTATCATCATGATGCAACTCTAGTTCCATTAAGTTCAATATATTTTTCTAAATATTCCAAAATATTTTATTATTTTTATAATGTAGGAATTAATTGCATAGGATCTTATAGTGGTTATGGAACTAAAAAACTAATCAGAGAAAGGTTAAATAATAAAATTGTGTATAAAAATAAACCAATCAGGAACATCACCTAAAAATTGATTGGGTGAAAGGACTAAAAAGCCTTTATATGATACACAACCCATAATTAGGGAGAGTTTAGAAAAGTAAACAACTTGTTTGAAGCTTGCTTGAGCTATAACTTTTCAACATGTGAGATCTTATGTTGCAATCTCCCAAAAGAGTAGAGATAGGAGCAAATAGATACAAGGAAGTGCTTCCTTGCATGATGAAACACATGACAACCTCTTGCACAAATTCGGACTATAACTACAGTCATGAATTTGATTTTCCAAAAGAGAAACATGAAACAAGGTGAAACAAAACAAGAAGAAAGAGAGGGATTCACACCCTCCAAATAAGTTAAAAATCTACAAAAGGGTAAATAAGAAGGGAAAATGTGAAAAAAAAAAAAGCAGCGAGTGAGTATGGGTATGGCATTCACATATTCAAGTTTACATGGGAAAGTGGATTCTGATCAAATTACATCAAAAGTTGACCAAGAAGAGGTTGACGAAGCTTCATCTACTCTTTTTGGATGCCTTCATATAGATTTCACGAGATGAGGATGTCTAGAGATTCTCATTGATGACTCTTAATGTGCTCCAGGAAAGCGGAGTTTGAGGGAACTTTCAATTTAATCCAATCAGAAAAGAGGCAAAGATTGGGTTGTCATGAGTCCTTGGTTGGTTTAAGCTCATGCAATTATAGTGTGATGGTGTAACTAGTGAGAACATTGGATGGTAACTGGAGATCAAAGGTGAGATTGGGAAGAATCCAATAAGGATCACATAGAGTCTGCAAAACCACCACCACATCTTACCGACCGCTCAAGATGCACTAGGTTGGCCTCATTGGTCATGTGTAATTTCTTATGGGGGAGAGAGGGGCTGATACTAGGGATTCTTCTTAGAGTGTATGGTAGGGTTTGGGTTAGGGCTTAAAAGGCTCGTACAGATATCTTAAAGATGATGGATAACGTCATTTTTCGTGTTGTAATAAAATGATAGATAGAAATATTGGATCAAAACATGAAGTGATGCGAGATATCTTGAGGTATAGGTAAAACTACTTGATGGTTGAGATAAACCACTTAGAACACATATATATCTTATAGTGCAAGGAGAGAGCAATTAAAAAAATCTACTTTGATATTTATTATTTTTTAGTAGTTAAATTTTTACTACTTTATACTAAGGGGCCGTTTGGGTGAGGTAGTTCGCGGCGGTATTGTATTTCATTCCTGTATTCCAACTACCGCATTGATAACTACTATGTTTGGATAGCTTTATGTGTTTTGCCGATTGTCGTAGTCCAAATGCAGTATTCTTTATCCTGTTCATTTCACATACTTCCCAAAGATCGCCAAAATTGGCGAGATTCAGAATCCACCCAGCAACTTTTCGGCCCCAACTCTCCCGATCGCCTCTGAGATGACCCTCTCTTCTCCTCTCCCGAACCCTTTCTTATCCTCTCTTAACCGTCTTCTCACCGGCATCACTTCGTCCTTGAGCAAAGGGGCAGGCACCACGAAGACCGCTGGCCTCTAAGGGTTTTGTCGGGCTTCCCTGGGTCCGCTGCAATCTCCTCGATCCGCTTGGAGGCCTCCTTCATGTCACGCCGATGGTGGGGCTTGGCGAGGGCGATCCCCAGACGCAATAGTCTCTCCATCCCGCAAACGGCCGCTTGGTCGAACCCAGGATTAGACGCGATCTCCGGGTCGATGAGCTCGGCTTCCCTCTTCTCTGCGATAGCCGTGGATACCCACTGGACGATGTTGATGCCGTCCTTGCTGTTGTTGAGGTACTGCGACGGGAACTTGCCCGTGGGGACCTCGAGGATGAGCACTCCCTGGAAATAGATGTCGGATTTGGCGAACATGACCAGTGAAGCGTGCGAAGGGTTCACCATCGCGGAGTAGCCTTAATCGATGATGAGAGGCTCGAAATCGTGGCCCATGAGGACGTTTCCTAAATCCATAGCCATCCAAACGAAACATAAATGTTTTTTCTATTTAGACAAATTTGTAACAACGTTAAAATTGAACCACACACTATTTTTGTATGTATATAATAATTATAGGTTTTATTTCTATGTGAAGGGGACAAAATATTGATTTTTAATAAAATAAGTACAATCTTCAATATCAACTAACTATTATTTAGTACTATTTTTGTCATGAAATTTGACCCAATCACACATTTAGTTTTGTACTTTAAATAGGGATATTTAGTGCATGTTAATAACCCATGTATAGTCAAATGATCTCTCAGGAATATTATGACCAAGAAGGGTAAAAGGAACTAAAAGGAAAGTACCTGAATGAAATGAGGATGTTACACAAGCATTCTCGTACATAATCTATAATGGTTCTTCTAGTTCTTGTGATTGTAGCTACCTGTTGTGACATGATTCTTTCATATCAAAGTTGAGAAACTTTATCACCCACCAAGATTTGTGCTCCAACTCCATAGGGATATGAAAAGACTTCCCAAATAGTATATAGAATTGTGTGATTCCAAGGGGAGTCTTTTACATTATGCAACAAGCCCATAGTGAAACATTTAGATTTTTGGCCAATCCTTTTAAGTTTGACTTATGATCTTCTCAAGAATTAATTTAGTTTGTATATTTGAAACATCTACATGTCCACTAGTCAAAGGATGGTAGGGAATGACAAAACATGGGATACACCATAGTTGCATAGGATTATGCCTCAAAACTATGCTCCAATTAGTGGGATCCCCCATCAGATATGATAATGCAAGGAACTCTAAAGTGTGTTAGGATGATGTCTTTGAAAATCTTGATGATATTTTTGGAGTTGAATGAGGTGGTGGAGACTGCATCAACTTGTACATCTTCTCTAAGTTGTAAGCTCTTAGTTTAATGAGTGTTTCATGTAGGGGTCATCTAAAGTGGGTGCTTGTTGTTGTAGTTGTGCTAACATGTCCACACAGTTTAGAAGGTATAATTATTCATGGATGGTGGTCCCTTTCAAATTCTTAATAACCTTTAAATCTAGTTCCACTATAACCAATCTCAAAGTCTCAGTGCCAACCAACAACTATGGGATTAATAGAGAAAGATTTCTCCCCTCCTCTCCCACGCCCGTGGTGGAGGTCGAATGCCTGGGAGGGTGGTAAATCAAGCGACAAATGGGATTCGAACATGTGTCCCTTTGTTAGGGAACACCATGCTTGACCAATTGAGCCACTCCTTGTCAGTGCCAACCCAACATATATGATTGTTCTAGTGGTGACGTGGAATGGCCTACAAAATGAGAGTATCTAGGAGATCCTCTTTGGTGTCATCAAAACAAAGTCACAAGGGACATAAATTCTCACTTAGGAACATCCTCCACAATACCTATCAAAGAAGTCATGGATGAATCAACTAGTTGAATTTGTTGACTCAAGGTCTAAATTGAAACCCTTTTTCAATTGACTAAACCCTTATTTTGATGATGAATAACCATTCCACTTATTTATATATGTCTAGTGCTTCTACTTGAATGAATTTAGATTAGGTATAGACACACTCCAAATGCCTAATATTGTGCATCCTAACTTGGGTAATCAATACAAGTGCACTTTTGTGGAAAATGCCTAAAAATATTTGAACCATGTTGTAAATCACTTGTAATTAAGCTTAGAAAAAATCAAGCGCACTTAAATAAGATATTTAAGCACTTTTATGGTACTTTCTAAAATTCATCACATGGACCTTTGTCGATGGAGTTTCATCTTGGATAAACTTGATCGACACCCTTGATGGATTTTAGGAACTACCAGGGTTGGCTGAGTTTACCTAGGATAAACTCGACTGACACAATGGTCAGGAAAACTAAACTTAAGCCATCAACCAAGTTTTATCCAGGATAAACTCAACCAACAACTCAATTTAATTTATCACATAGTGCTATCGGTCGAGTTTTCCAAAAGTGAACTCAACTGACCACACTATACAGAATATGCAGAAAAAGTATTTCTAGTCTTTGGAGTGTTACAAAACTCAAAAATATATCTGTTGAAACACCCAAAACGGCTAGAATTTGTTCCTAAGTGTTCATAAGGGCTAGTAGGCATCCTAAACTATAAATTGGACCCCTTGGGCTTCATCCCATGGTTAACTAAGCACTATGAAGGTCCCTATATTATAGTTGAGTGCCTCCAATAGCCTCCTAACACTCGCAAGCTTAACCACTTGCTACATCCATTAGAGTGAGCAGGAGATTTGTTAGAGAGATAGTCCTACATGTAGATCTTGTGAGGCTATCACTTCCTCCACCTCCCAATATCTCTTTCTACCATGAAGATGAAGTTTCTCTCTCTTACCTAAGAGAGGTAAAGAAGAAGAAGAAGAAGGGAAGGAGTCCCTTGATGAAAGCTTCTCCTCGGAGAAGGTGAAGTCAAAGGTAGAATATTTAAGTCAAGAGTGGGTAATTCCTCAAGGTGGAAGACTTGTTGCAAGAGTGGATAAGTCCTTGGTGAAGGCGGAAGACTCGTTGTAAGAGTGGGTAAGTCCTTGGTGAGGTAGAAGACTCTTGATCATGGATAGGTAAGTCCTTTGGCTAGGTTGTTGGCTCCCTTCTCCATAAAGGGAAGGTTGGGTATCCTTGGCCCAGAAAAGGAAGGTCATATGTTGTAACTCTTATAATTGAATGTAAGGAGTGAGACATGGTTGGAAAAGACTACGTGTTGTCCTCTCTAGGTAGTGTATGTACACTCTCCTTGTTTGGAGTTTGGAACCACTATACATAGTGTGTTCTTGATCTTATTTGGACTTTGGAACCACTATACATAGTGTCTTCTTGATCTTATTCAATCTCTCTCATCCTTGCTATGTATGCTTAGTTACACTCGAAGTTCACATTTCCCATATTAACTTAGAAATATCTTGAAGGTCTAATGAATTTTGTTTAAGTGCTTTTATCTCTATACACTCCCCTATAGAGCCCATCCAAGATCCAACAAAATTTACCATCCCTGTGGGCATGAAAATCTGATCTTCTTACAGATACTATGGACAATAATAGAATTGGTCACCCCCAAATCAACGAAACCTCTTTGGCAAGCAGAATCCCCAAAGAAACTAGGCATGATGAAGGATCCTTGATCCTTGATCTTGCATTTTTTTATTATTTTGGATGATGTCTAATGTCATCTTTTCTAGCTCCATGATCTCATATTCTTATGTGGTGTATTTGCAGTGAGAGTGCCTCGAATATTTTAGACAATGAGGGGATCTCAACCAATGTATCAACGAAAGGAATATCAATGTTTATTTTCTTCATGTCATAGTTGAATTTCATGAACATAGTATCCAAAGAAGTCCATGCAAACTGGATTTAGAATTCTAGGTTGGCTTGTACACATTAATTACTTGTTGGAGTATGCTAAATCTAGATTCTACTATTTTCTCAACATCAATTTTTGTGCCCTACTTTTTAGTATAAACTATTGTCTCATGTGTCACTATACTTTGGATAACCTTCGTTTCACCCTCTTCATCTATAATAATTGTAGTACTATTCTCTCTGAAAAAACCAACCTAGAATGTAAGGTCATAACTGTGACGATCCGACCACAAATCAAATCATCACCAGTAAATAATTGTGGAATAACCATAATCAGCGGAATAACATAAATCACTAAAAACTAAAACTATTTGCAAAGAGATCCATTTCTAGGAAACTCTTAAGAAGAGAACCAAAGTACTGCATACATTATGGTTCACACTGTACATACCATGTACCGTCTCATCTCGAGGAATATATACAATAGTTGCTTTTCCAAACTATACATGAGCAAACATAAAACCTCGAGGCATGCAAGCCAAAATCTCAGATCGTTCATAAAACTGCGAAGTACTGACTCCAAGGACCTGAGAGTACAGAGACGACACGTAGGACTCATATCTACATGACATGACAGATAGTAACTCAACCTAAAATATTACTACTGCCCCTGATGTTGTTGTCCTCCCTTTGTTGTATTGTTCCTACCTCCTCGTCTGCGTCCACCTAAAAATTTGGATCCCACGGGGGTGAGACAATTGTAATTGTCCCAGCGGGAGATATAACTCTCCGCCGACCATATTATTATCACAGTTAAATAGTATAAAACTGAGCAGAGGATTCATTTACATTAATTAACAAGATTCAAACACTGTTTAAGCAGAGTAGAGCAATATCATCTTATGAAGCATTGCAGCTGTATATGATAAAGCAGTAAATCATCTATTCATTTTAACAAGGAATATGAAGAACATATATAACATTTATCCATTTGAAATATATAAAAGAAATGTATCATCAGCCAATAATTTCCGTATTCAATCCCTAGGCAATTATGCTACACGGCTGATTACATTTTACAATCACACTTATGCCCTGAGGAGATGAGGTATACCGCTCATACTCCAACCGACCACTACGAAGTCGAAATCGGTACCATACATAGGTCAATGGAAGAGCCGGACTCCATGACCTCCCACGTCTCGGTCAGTGCGAGACCACAAGCAGGACTATGTCAACTGCTTATCGTAGCTATCCAGGGTATACTGGCAACTTGCTACAGAGTTACAGCGTCAGCTGCCTCTCTTCGGAATCAAGAGATTTTATGTTTATCTCCACATCATCCGACATTCATCATCGGAATCAAGAGATTTTATGTTTATCTCCACATCATCCGGCATTCATCATCATCAGGAGATTCGTGATACATCCATCCCGACCTTTATAATGAAGGATTGAGAGATCTCATGTTTATCTCATGTCAATCCCTTCATTAGGGCGTAAGGTATTTGCGCCCATCACCCCCACATATTCAACAATATGCGTTCATCAGGAGATCCCGTAGGAAAACCTGTTTCACCATCACCAGCTACTGACGATGATGGATCTATGGCCAGGGCTCTACATGATGAAATTCCACTTGATTAATTAAGTACATTACCATATTATTTTAGCATCAGTCAAGTTTTCAAACAGGAATTATTATGACTAATGCTACAAAGAGAGGTGTAATACATCTATCAAGTGCTTTTCAAAAATTTATATAACCTTTAGGATCTCAATCCCTTATTTCATTACCGGGAATTCTTATCCCTCAACAATATCATCATCTTGATTACCAAATCTGGGTATTTAAAACCCTTAGTTCATCTTTGAATACTGTTACCACTTATCAGGTAACTAACACCTCTTGGTCATCTGACCAAGGTATACATGATACAAGCATCTCACATGGCTCACAAGGCCCATTAAATATTTCCAACAAATAAAACATCATAGCTCATACCTGGCTATGCTCATTATCTCATGATACCTGCATGGTTAGTATACATGATAACAACCATATTAAATACATATCAACACCATGCAATACAAGAGCAATACCCCTATTCCCTCATTAGGGTTAGGGTTTCCCTTTTCTTTATCGATTAGGGTTTCACATTCCATTTCCCTAAATTAGGATTAGGGTTTCTCTTCTTTATCAATTAGGGTTTCAGGATCACAATATCAAGGATCAAACTCTAATTCATTCTCTACAAATATTAAGAACATCATTATATGTACATTACATATTTAGTTCACAAATATGAGTTTCTCACTCATCCTCTATAGGATGTTGATTACTCCAACTTTATTAAGTTTGCACAACCTTTCCTTCATGGTACCTAAGCCTACTCAATCATTAATCATTAAACTCCATTCTTCCTAATGTATAACTTGATATAAAACACTCCATGTTTTTCTCCATCAGGTACATTGCAATTTAAGATACTTCCACATCATATTGTTTTAGAGGTGTATGCCTACTTGCTTAGCCCATATCGGGCATAGAGGTGCTTGGTTGCTTGTTTGTGCCCGATACCACCATTGAGGTGTGTGTCTACTTGCTTATGGCCGATACCACCATTGATCATGGTTAGGTGGCAGGCTAGACAACTGGTTGAACCTCTAATTATCAACCTATTTCACAAACCAAGGCACACACTATCGATTTCCTAATAGGCTAGAGCTATTTTTCCATATCGGGTTGGAGGTACATGTATGTGTGCTCCTGCACGATATGGATGATGTCATCATCATCAACCTTAAGATCCTTGTCCTTACTGTTCTAAGTCATGGACAATGGTCCCATGAAGCTTTTAGAACTCAAAGGAACAACAATTATCCAAGAGAACTCGAAATTTCAAGTAATTCAACAAGTATGACAAAATTGAAGGTGCATAATAATATAATTGGGTTTAAGTTATATAACCCGCCTCAAGAACAACTTCAAAGCTCCAAGATCCAAAGCTTCACGTTCCTAAGGTTGAAGATAGACTTCACAACTCCTCTATATGCAAAGAATCATCATATATTAGCAATTGGTGAAGAAGAAAGAAAAGAAGATCAAAACCCTAAAATCATGCTTCAATCCAAGGTTGAAGATGATTGATTCCTCACCTTAGGGTTAAGTATGAGTTCCTACTTGATCCTTAGAACCTTTGCACGATACACTAGTGTCCTTGCACGATATTCCAACCCTCATGGGCGATATGGCACTCACTTGCACGATATGGCACTCAACACTTCACCCTATTGGCCGATATCACCTTATATGGCCAATTTCACCTACTTGGCCCATGTGCTATTGCCATGGACGATATCCAAGGGCATATGAACGATATCCTTTCACTCCTGCACGATACAAGAAGTGTATGCACGATACTCTAAGGTTGGAGGGTGGTAAGGGTCGAAAAATTTCACTAAGGGGTGAAACTAGGGGTATATATACTTGTTGCACATGAATAAAGGTAAAAATGAGGTGTCAACATTTTGAGCTAGTAGGTGCCACGTGTCCATGCATGGGTGACACGTGTACTTGCATGCATAATCATTTATCTTGACGTGCAAAACAGTTGAGGATCATTTGGTGATAATGATTTGGCCATTACATATCCTTTTGAATAAGATATATTGATTAATTCATCACTTTATGCACAACCCATCACAACTTTATTAAGGAAGT
Source organism: Alisma plantago-aquatica (assembly GCA_963693085.1). Lineage (NCBI taxonomy): Eukaryota > Viridiplantae > Streptophyta > Magnoliopsida > Alismatales > Alismataceae > Alisma > Alisma plantago-aquatica. The sequence goes on along the minus strand of OY856411.1, from coordinate 1,335,103,407 downwards.
TGTAGCACGACACAACTCACCTCCTTGAGGTGCTTTGCACGATATGGCCTTTGCCAAGAGTTCATAGAACGATATGGGACACCTCCTTGGGCCCCATGGCCGATAGGCTTTCATATATAAGCTTTTCAACTTAATAAAACTCAAGTTAGAGCCTCATTTTCAGCCCCTTTTCTTGGTCATTTTATCACCAAGATTTCCATTTCTTATAATTGATTTAAACATGGTGTTCCCTTCTTTCTCTCTCCTCTACATGATACTAGGAGGGAGTAGGAACACTCTAGAGGTGGTAATTTGTATATTAACCCCACATTTTGGGTAAATTGCAATTTGTACCAAAACTGGTGTACAATGCACTAACATTATTCAAATAAGCTACAACTTGAAATTTAGGCTTTCCACAAGCCATACATTAGCATCATTCTCTCTCATAGGATGCTAAAACATATGAGGTACATTCACCATGTGACATTTTGCAATATAACCCCTCAATTTGGGTAAATTGCACTTTATGCCCAAACTTTCATATAGTGCACAAACAGTTTGCAAATAAGCTCAAACTTGAAATTTAAACTCTACAATAGTCTTGATTACTTTTCAAAAGATTAAAACAAGTTTGTAAATAACTTACTTAAGCAAAACTTCTAGGTTTAGGCCATAACCCAGGTCAGGGTTGTTACAATTATCAACCCCTACAAAGGATTTCGTCCCCGAAATCTCAAGAGAAAAGAGAAGGGTACTTCCTCCTCATCTCTTCCTCTAGTTCCCATGTAGCTTCTTCAATACCACGGTGATGCCATAGAACTTTCACAAGAACTATGTCTTTCTTTTTCAACTTCTTGATTCTTCTATCAAGAATCATCATTGGACCTTCCACATATGATATATCCTCATTCAATTCTACCTCTACAGGTTGCAACACCAACTCTGTATCGGGATGACATTTTCTCAACATAGATACATGGAACACTGGATGTAGTTTATGTAGCTCAGGTGGCAATTCCAGTCTATAAGCTACCTTTCCCATCCGTGCTGTCACTGGATAAGGTCCCATAAATCTAGGAGCTAGCTTACCCTTTTTCCCAAATATGAGAACACCTTTCCAAGGAGAGACTTTGAGATACACCTTATCTCCAACTTGGAATTCTAAGGGTCTGCGACGCTTATCAGCATAAGATTTCTGTCTATCCTGGGCAGCTTTCAACTGTTGTTGTATTACTTTAATCTTCTCAGTTGTCTGTTGCACTAACTCAGGACCCAGAAGTTGGTATTCTCCTATTTCATACCAGCATAACGGAGATCTACAACGTCTACCATATAAGGCTTCATATGGTGCCATATCAATACTGGTCTGGTAACTATTGTTGTAGGCAAACTCTATTAAGCTCAAGTGTATGTCCCAACTTCCTACAAACTGGAGAACACATGCTCTAAGCAAATCTTCCAAAGTTTGTATAGTTCTCTCAGATTGCCCATCTGTCTGAGGGTGAAAAGTTGTACTAAACTTCAATTGAGTACCCAAGGCTTTATGTAGTCGTTCCCAAAAACGGCTTGTAAACTGGGGACCTCTATCAGATACAATTGTAGCTGGAACCTCGTGTAATCGTACTATCTCATCTATATAGATCTGTGCAAGTTTCTCAGCAGTAAAGGTTGTTTTAACAGGAAGAAAATGTGTTGACTTAGTCAACCTATCAACTATCACCCAAATGGAATCATGACCTTTGGCTGTTCTGGGTAAACCAACCACAAAGTCCATGGTCACGTGATCCCATTTCCACTGTGGTATAGGTAAAGGTTGCATTGTTCCTGCGGGCTTCTGATGTTCAGCTTTAACCTGCTGACACACAGGACACCGCATAACAAACTCAGCTACATCCTTCTTCAAACCGGGCCACCAATACATATCTTTCAAGTTATGATACATTTTACTACTCCCTAGATGCATTGCATACATGGACGAATGAGCTTCCTCCATGACTAACTTCCTTAAGTCATTGGAATCAGGTACTACCATCCTACCATGATAACAGACTACCTCATCCTCTGACTCATGAAACCCATCTCGTTTCTCACTGCCATACTCTGACCTGATCTGCTGAATCACAGTATCAGCTTGTTGTGCCTCCTTGATCTGTTGTTTCAGAGTAGGTTTTAATTGCATCTCAGCTAACAGTCCAGCTAACAAAGATACTTTAAGAAGTACATTATTTTGCCTCAATGAGACAAGCATGTCACGTTTAAAACACACTAAAGAGTTCAATTGTGCTTTATCTATGGTTGGCGATGATGATTTTCTACTTAGTGCATCAGCCACTACATTAGCCTTCCCTGGATGATAATCAATTGTACAATCGTAGTCCTTGATTAACTCCATCCAGCGTCGTTGTCTCATATTCAACTCGTGTTGTGAGAAGATATACTTTAAGTTCTTATGGTCTGTGAAAATCTGGAATGTTTCTCCATAGAGATAATGTCTCCAGATCTTCAGCGCATGAACCACTGCAGCTAATTCTAGATCATGTGTCGGATAATTTTCCTCATGTTTCTTAAGTTGTCGGGAAGCAAAAGAAACTACATGATCACTCTGCATCAGCACACATCCTAGACCATTCTTAGAGGCATCACAGAAAACAATATATCCCTTTCCCTGCTCAGGTAAAGCTAACACAGGTGCACTGGTCAACCTTTCCTTCAATAACTGGAAAGAATGCTGACACTTGTCATCCCAGACAAAAGGAACTTCCTTCCTGGTCAACTTAGTTAGGGGTAAAGCTATAGAACTAAAGTTTTTAATAAACCTCCTGTAATAACCTGCCAGGCCTAAGAAACTGCAAATCTCAGTCGGTGTCTTGGGTTGTTCCCACTCTAAGACAGATTCCACTTTCTGTGGATCAACACGAATACCTGAAGCAGATATAATGTGTCCAAGAAAAGACACTTCTGACAACCAAAACTCGCACTTGCTAAACTTAGCATATATTTTGTGTTGTCTCAACAAAGTCAAGGCTTGACGAAGGTGTAGTTCATGTTGTTGACCATCTTTACTGTATATTAGGATGTCATCTATGAAGACTACTACAAACTGATCAAGGAATGGCCGGAAAATTCTATTCATCAGTTCCATGAATGTCGTTGGTGCATTAGTTAGTCCAAATGACATAACTATAAACTCATAATGACCATACCTTGTCCTAAAGGCTGACTTAGGTATGTCACTTTCCTTGATACGTAACTGATGATATCCTGACCTCAGATCTATCTTAGAGAATACGGTCGCACCACGCAACTGGTCAAACAGGTCATCTATCCTTGGCAAGGGATATTTGTTCTTAATTGTCACCTTGTTAAGCTATCTATAGTCAATGCATAATCCCATTGACCCATCCTTCTTTTTAAAAAAAAGAACTGGAGCACCCCATGGAGAAGTACTTGGTCGAATCAAACCTTTCTCAAGTAACTCATGTAACTGTTTCTTAAGTTCTGCCATCTCAGCTGGCGCCATTCTATAAGGTGTCTGAGCTATAGGTTGCGTACCCGGAATCAGATTAATCTCGAAATCAATCTCTCGAGGTGGAGGAATATCTGGAAGTTCTTCAGAAAACACATCCTCAAACTCCCTAACAACTGGAACTTCAAAAAGACTAGGGCTCTCTGCTCTGATATCTACCACGTGTGCCAAGAATGTGAAGCATCCTTGTCTCATCAACTTTTCTGCTACCATAGCTGACACTAGACAAGTTGGAAGAATCTTTCTGTCCCCCTGAAAGACCCATGTCTCACCATTGTCTGTAAACATAGCTTGCTTGGAACCACAATCCAGGACAACCTTATACTTTTCTAGGGTGTCCATTCCAAGAATTATGTCAAACCCATGCATCTCAAGTGGTATAAGATCCACCTGAATGTTGTGTTCTGAAAAAGAAAGAACACAGGGAGAACATACTTCCCGCAACACTGCCGATCCGACTAACGGAGTTTCTAATAACAAATTATCTGCTCTACGACTAACAGTCATATTGCAGTCATGAATCACTTCTCGAGTAATAAAGGAATGCGTAGCACCTGGATCAATCAAAATAGATATGAAGCAGGATGAAGACATATCAGAATGAAATAATTCCATCTGACCTGTCATGACTCGTGGGTTGACCACTGCCTCTGGCTGATTCATAGCATAGAATCTTGTCGTGATTGGTTGTCGATCACTCTCCCTATTATTGGGTGTAGATGAACTGGCTTGGGATGCCTGTCCATGTCCTCGCATGCCACTACCAAACTGTCATCTCTGAGAGCCTTGTTGACTTTGCCTTGGTGGTTGGGTTATACTCATGTCTCTATCAGGACAATCCTTCACCATATGTCCTATCTTCCCACACTTATAGCAACCTCTGTTCCCCCATTGTGGCATGGATGGTCCTGTTACTGACATTGATGCTGAGCTATGGGCTCCTCCTGGTGGTAGACTATGGCCTCTACCCTTGCTGGACGTCCACTGTGTCTGAGTATTAAACCTTGGTGAGGCTATTGGTGCAGAAAACCTTGGTTTCTTAAAACTTTCAAACCTCTATCCTTGGAACTGTGTATGCACTTTCTTACTGTTAGTTTCACGTTTCTCAGTCACAGACCTTTCTATCCGCCTAACTGACTCCACAAAGGTAGCAAATTTCTCTCTATTCTCTAGAGCAGATACTGGTGTGGTCAAATCAGCGTTCAAACCCTTCTCAAAACGCCGAATTCTCTCCTCATCTGTAGCAGCCATGTGTGGACAAAACCGTAGAAGCTCCATGAACTTAGCTTCATACTCACTAATGTTCATTGATCCTTGCTTAATCTGCTCGAACTGAGAGATTTTCTCATCCATGTAAGTCTTGGGAAAATATCTACTAACAAACTCTCGTCGAAACTCTCTCCATTCGACCTCAACTCCTCGTCATTTCTCTTCCTCAATGGCCCACCAGTGGCCAGCTCTCCCTTTTAACAGGTACACAGCATGCTTAACCTTCTCAATTTATGGAATACTGAGGATTCTAAAGGCTTTCTCCAACTCAGTAAGCCATGAATCTGCATCTGCTGGGTCAGCTGTACCAGCATACTCAGTGGCTCCTACTCGGCGTAACCTCTCAAAGGTCTTACCAGATCCATGCCCCTCATTGGAAGCTGGTGCCCTAGGGGCTGGTGTAGGCATCCTATCTGCCATATGTGTCATAGTGTTCATGAACTATCCAAACAGAGCATGAAAAGCTGGGTTTTCTATCGAAGCTTGGTCAAGATGGGGATTCGCAGGTACTAGTTCCTCTCTAGCCTGATCCCTTGCACCTCCTCCTGGTGCAGCAACACTACTTTCAGCAGCATGTTCTTCGTGTGATCCAGCCATCTTTAAGCTTTACTTCTTCTCCTATATGAGCAGAAGTCACTATCAGATAAACTGGAAGACACTAGAACAGACTCAACGACCTTAATCCTATGTCTCTGTAGACTCAGCGAACCTTAGGCTATGATACCAAAACTTTGTGACGATCCGACCACAAATCAAATCATCACCAGTAAATAATTGTGGAATAACCATAATCAGCGGAATAACAAAAATCACTAAAAATTAAAACTATTTGCAAAGAGATCCATTTCTAGGAAACTCTTAAGAAGAGAACCAAAGTACTGCATACATTATGGTTCACACTGTACATACCATGTACCGTCTCATCTCGAGGAATATATACAATAGTTGCTTTTCGAAACTATGCATGAGCAAACATAAAACCTCGAGGCATGCAAGCCAAAATCTCAGATCGTTCATAAAACCGCTAAGTACTGACTCCAAGGACCTGAGAGTACATAGACGACACATAGGACTCATATCTACATGACATGATAGATAGTAACTCAACCTGAAATATTACTACTGCCCCTGATGTTGCTGTCCTCCCTCTGTTGTATTGTTCCTACCTCCTCGTCCGCGTCCACCTAAAAATTTGGATCCCACGGGGGTGAGACAATTGTAATTGTCCCAGCGGGAGATATAACTCTCCGCCGACCATATTATTATCACAGTTAAATAGTATAAAACTGAGCAGAGGATTCATTTACATTAATTAACAAGATTCAAACACTGTTTAAGCAGAGTAGAGCAATATCATCTTCTGAAGCATTGCAGCTGTATATGATAAAGCAGTAAATCATCTATTCATTTTAACAAGAAATATGAAGAACATATATAACATTTATCCATTTGAAATATATAAAAGAAATGTATCATCAGCCAATAATTTCCGTATTCAATCCTTAGGCAATTATGCTACACGGCTGATTACATTTTACAATCACACTTATGCCCTGAGGAGATGAGGTATACCGCTCATACTCCAACCGACCACTACGAAGTCGAAATCAGTACCATACATAGGTCAATGGAAGAGCCGGACTCCATGACCTCCCACGTCTCGGTCAGTGCGAGACTACAAGCAGGACTATGTCAACTGCTTATCGTAGCTATCTAGGGTATACTGGCAACTTGCTACAGAGTTACAGCGTCAGCTGCCTCTCTTCGGAATCAAGAGATTTTATGTTTATCTCCACATCATCCGGCATTCATCATCAGAATCAAGAGATTTTATGTTTATCTCCACATCATCCGACATTCATCATCATCGGGAGATTCGTGATACATCCATCCCAGCCTTTATAATGAAGGATTGAGAGATCTCATGTTTATCTCACGTCAATCCCTTCATTAGGGCGTAAGGTATTTGCGCCCATCACCCCCACATATTCAACAATATGCGTTCATCAGGAGATCCCGTAGGAAAACCTATTTCACCATCACCAGCTACTGACGATGATGGATCTATGGCCAGGGCTCTACATGATGAAATTCCACTTGATTAATTAAGTACATTACCATATTATTTTAGCATCAGTCAAGTTTTCAAACAGGAATTATTATGACTAATGCTACAAAGAGAGGTGTAATACATCTATCAAGTGCTTTTCAAAACTTTATATAACCTTTAGGATCTCAATCCCTTATTTCATTATCGGGAATTCTTATCCCTCAACAATATCATCATCTTGATTACCAAATCTGGGTATTTAAAACCCTTAGTTCATCTTTGAATACTGTTACCACTTATCAGGTAACTAACACCTCTTGGTCATTTGACCAAGTTATACATGATACAAGCATCTCACATGGCTCACAAGGCCCATTAAATATTTCCAACAAATAAAACATCATAGCTCATACCTGGCTATGCTCATTATCTCATGATACCTGCATGGTTAGTATACATGATAACAACCATATTAAATACATATCAACACCATGCAATACAAGAGCAATACCCCTATTCCCTCATTAGGGTTAGGGTTTCCCTTTTCTTTATCGATTAGGGTTTCACATTCCATTTCCCTAAATTAGGATTAGGGTTTCTCTTCTTTATCAATTAGGGTTTCAGGATCACAATATCAAGGATCAAACTCTAATTCATTCTCTACAAATATTAAAAGCATCATTATATGTACATTACATATTTAGTTCACAAATATGAGTTTCTCACTCATCCTCTATAGGATGTTGATTACTCCAACTTTATTAAGTTTGCACAACCTTTCCTTCATGGTACCTAAGCCTACTCAATCATTAATCATTAAACTCCATTCTTCCTAATGTATAACTTGATATAAAACACTCCATGTTTTTCTCCATCAGGTACATTGCAATTTAAGATACTTACACATCATATTGTTTTAGAGGTGTATGCCTACTCGCTTAGCCCATATCGGGCATAGAGGTGCTTGGTTGCTTGTTTGTGCCCGATACCACCATTGAGGTGTGTGTCTACTTGCTTATGGCCGATACCACCATTGATCATGGTTAGGTGGCAGGCTAGACAACTGGTTGAACCTCTAATTATCAACCTATTGCACAAACCAAGGCACACACTATCGATTTCCTAATAGGCTAGAGCTATTTTTCCATATCGGGTTGGAGGTACATGTATGTGTGCTCCTGCACGATATGGATGATGTCATCATCATCAACCTTAAGATCCTTGTCCTTACTGTTCTAAGTCATTGACAATAGTCCCATGAAGCTTTTAGAACTCAAAGGAACAACAATTATCCAAGAGAACTCGAAATTTCAAGTAATTCAACATGTATGACAAAATTGAAGGTGCATAATAATATAATTGGGTTTAAGTTATATAACTCGCCTCAAGAACAACTTCAAAGCTCCAAGCTCCAAAGCTTCACGTTCCTAAGGTTGAAGATAGACTTCACAACTCCTCTATATGCAAAGAATCATCATATATTAGCAATTGGTGAAGAAGAAAGAAAAGAAGATCAAAACCCTAAAATCATGCTTCAATCCAAGGTTGAAGATGATTGATTCCTCGCCTTAGGGTTAAGTATGAGTTCCTACTTGCTCCTTAGCACCTTTGCACGATACACTAGTGACCTTGCACGATATGACAACCCTCATGGGCTATATGGCACTCACTTGCACGATATGGCACTCAGCACTTCACCCTATTGGCCGATATCACCTTATATGGCCAATTTCACCTATTTGGCCCATGTGCTATTGCCATGGACGATATCCAAGGGCATATGAACGATATACTTTCACTCCTGCACGATACAAGAAGTGTATGCACGATACTCTAAGGTTGGAGGGTGGTAAGGGTCGAAAAATTTCACTAAGGGGTGAAACTAGGGGTATATATACTTGTTGCACATGAATAAAGGTAAAAATGAGGTGTCAACATTTTGAGCTAGTAGGTGCCACGTGTCCATGCATGGGTGTCACGTGTACTTGCATGCATAATAATTTATCTTGACGTGAAAAACAGTTTAGGATCATTTGGAGATAATGATTTGACCATTACATATCCTTTTGAATAAGATATATTGATTAATTCATCACTTTATGCACAACCCATCACAACTTTATTAAGGAAGTTGTAGCACGACACAACTCACCTCCTTGAGGTGCTTTGCACGATATGGCCTTTGCCAAGAGTTCATAGAACGATATGGGACACCTCCTTGGGCCCCATGGCCGATAGGCTTTCATATATAAGCTTTTCAACTTAATAAAACTCAAGTTAGAGCCTCATTTTCAGCCCCTTTTCTTGGTCATTTTATCACCAAGATTTCCATTTCTTATAATTGATTTAAACATGGTGTTCCCTTCTTTCTCTCTCCTCTCCATGATACTAGGAGGGAGTAGGAACACTCGAGAGGTGTTAATTTGTATATTAACCCCACATTTTGGGTAAATTGCAATTTGTACCAAAACTGGTGTACAATGCACTAACATTATTCAAATAAGCTACAACTTGAAATTTAGGCTTTCCACAAGCCATACATTAGCATCATTCTCTCTCATAGGATGCTAAAAAATATGAGGTACATTCACCATGTGACATTTTGCAATATAACCCCTCAATTTGGGTAAATTGCACTTTATGCCCAAACTTTCATATAGTGCACAAACAGTTTGCAAATAAGCTCAAACTTGAAATTTAAACTCTACAAGAGTCTTGATTACTTTTCAAAAGATTAAAACAAGTTTGTAAATAACTTACTTAAGCAAAACTTCTAGGGTTAGGCCATGACCCAGGTCAGGGATGTTACAATAACCTTAAGTTGTTCTTGGCTCTTAGGATTATTCTTTGGCTGACTAGCAAATGCCCTAGTTGGGAGATAGATGATTGTTGCAATATGTATGATTTGTGCCTCCATGGCTTCATTGGAGTCTTTATGAGTTGAAAGCATCTTCTTGATATTATCTAGGTGGGCTTGGTCAGCTGAAGTGGAAGTATTCTATTGGCTGCTTTGTCCTTGATTTAAATTCTAGAACTGTTTCCCTTGATTGTACTTGTTTTCCTAATTGTAATTTCTTATTTTATTGCTATTATGACTTAAGTTTTAGTCCTTTGAAAATTAGCAGGACCCTAATTTTGACCTTTATCGTATCCCAATATAAGATGATCTGCATTCTCCACTCCAGCTGGGTTCCCAAAATAGAATATAGGGTGATTTCTTGACATGTTGGGTTATAATGCTCCTACCTCAGTTTAGAGTTGATTGGATTGACGTCATTCACTACATTGTTGTCATACTACCAATGACTCATGTTCACTCTCATCATCTCCTACCATCTGAACAAACATATTTTTCTACATCATCTATACCCATAGAGTCTTTATTATGTACATAGGTGCTACAATTATAGGATAGATGGCTAGAGATTTCACATTATGGATTTATACATGGAAAATTCCCTGGTCTCTCTATATTTCTATACCGCACATGTTTACCTAAATTCTACCGTCATTGCATCTCTTAGCTCTTTCTCTTTGTGTCGTCCATCTTGCTTCTACCCTATACTGAATTTCCTCTTCATTCATTCAGATCCTATTTTCATGAATATGCCTATAGTAGGTACATTCAAACTATGATTCTAAGATCTATTGCTAAACCAATGCTTGTGGAGTGTCATTTGCACTAGACATGGTACATGGGAAACACACATTACCAACATTTAATATCTCACATCATCCAATCAATATAGATAATTAACTACTGAGGCTATTGCATTATATATTTAGGTCAAAATCAAAATTGTATATGGACAAATATCACAATTGGAACATTTTCGTGTTGCACTGAATGTCATGTAAACAGTGGCTCAATAACTTCCCATGCAAAATTGTTTTTAGAGAGTCAACACAAAACAATCACAATATACAGTTTCACTCATGACATTCTCAAATGAAAAACCCAATATATGATATTGACGTCCAATTAATATTACACGAAGTGAAGTGATTATATCATAGCATTTTCCATACAAAGTCACATACAGACAAAACAAAGAACAATTGGTAGTGGGGTTACTCCTCACAACCCAAAAAGTATTCTACTCAAAAGGCTTGATCAAATGAAGAGGAGGAAAAAGAAATCATAGTCCTGACATGGTGAGAAGAATCAACTTTGGTCTGTAGAAACAACTCATCATATCTCTTGACATGTAATCTCCAAAATATCCATTAGAAATCGTCTCAGACTATCGTCCATTTTTCTCCTCTATCTCCATCATCTTCTTTCCCCAAGAATAGGTCAAATATTTGTGTGGGTGCATTCCCTTTCTTATCTTTGGGTATCACTTCTCTTTTATATAGAAATTTTTGGTCCCACCATCCACTTGGATAAGTGGACATAGACATGTATTATATTTCCTAAAGGCTGGCATAGACGGTTGGATAAGTGGCTAGATGATTGGCTAGCACCTTTGACGGCCATTGAAGTTTATTCAAGACAGTCGAAAAGCACTCCCCAACCAACCATTTTGGATGGGTGCTCGAGCCACTCGTCTGTGGTGGTAGCGGTCTACAACCATGAAGATGATGGATATGTAAGCGAGATTGATGGCGATGCTGACTTAGTTGGCGCCTTTGAAGGCTTCAGGCATAAGAAGCGTGGAGACTGGCCCTGTGGATGAGCTAGCTGGACAACAGAGTGATGGGGTTTCTTTGTTTGTTGTGCTTGGAGATGTCTTGATGAATGATGACCCTTGTTTGATGTTGGTCGATGATGAACGTTTGTAATGTGATTGTTTGCTCGCTTGAGGGATGAGACAAATAGAATGAACCTCAATTTAGAAAAACCCATCTAGGGTCCAATAAAAACTCTTTGCGGGCTGTTAGCCCATGTGTTGGTTGAGGAAACTGATCATCTCACACATGTAGATGGTGCTTGGGGAAGAAATATTAGTCGGCCGACTAAGCAATACAACATGGTGTTTAACCGTTGTGAAGTTAGTAACTTACTACTAGATCAGACGAGCGACTCAAGATGTCAGTCGATGTGGGTAACCATTTGTTGATTTTTTTACTAATGAGGTTAGCTACCTACTTACTATGGGTGCTAGCTAATCAACTAGATGGATATCGAGATAACTCATATTGCAACAATTATGTGAAGGCCATAATTTGAGATGTCAAGCTTGAGGAGTGACACCTTGAGACTTGTATTGTCTTCAAAATTTGTTCCTTGGATGAATGAGAGGATCACTCTTACATTTATTTAGTCATGACATAAGAATCACTAAAATAATAACTGATCAAGAAAAGAATCACTAAAATACTTCAAAATACAATGATGTTGCAAAAAGACTATAAAATTTTAAATTGAGAATAAATTAAAATAAAATGTAACAAAGTATGTAATGTGATTAAACTAGGATGAATATGTATTTATCAAGCGCCATCAACAAAGTTAAAAAAATGTGACTAATAACGAACTTACTTAGAGTGCAATCATCTCAACCATGTTGTGGCTGACTATATGAATCTTTGGTTTCTATTCACCTCTATTACTAGCCATGTTATCAAAAATATGTAAAGATTATAAATCTTGCCTTATATATCTCCCCTAAATTTGGACACTACTATTTTCTTAGTAATAATCAGCTTAACCACATTGCCTCATGTATTTGCCAACATGCGTTGTACATTTTCATATCATTTCAGAGAACATCACGATGGGCAACATACCACACGAATACTCACCTCCCCAACTTTGTTCTTTAGATTATTATTTGTCTAGTAGTTTTGTTGGTCTTACTGCATGGAGAGTGTTCTCTACATTTGTTATTACTTTTGCTTCTCGCTTTTCTTTTTAGTGATTTTCTCCATTTTTAACAAGTTATCAAATACGAATCAGACAAATAAGTTTCAACTTATGTTTTTTCATTCTACTTTACTTACCCATGCCATGTCTTAAACTGTAATATTATAGTTTTTTAAGCTTGAATAAGGTAAAGCGATATCTTGTCAATGGTATTCTAATATAATATTCTCAAATACATGTAATGAATAAGAGTAAGAAATTATCATCTATACTATATAGGAAAGTGTGTGGAAGGGCTTCCATGTGATTTTTTCTTTAAGTTTTTAAATTACCGATTCGTCCTTTTTATCATATAGAAAATAACATAGAAGGAGTAATATGCAATTTTTTCCCAGTAGGTTTATTGGCATAGTGGTTAGGTTTTTGTTAAAATGGGATGGACTAAATTTTGGGCATGCTCACGAGCTCTCACGTACAGTGATGTGCGTCCAAAACCAGCCCCCAAACTGCCTCCACGTAGCAGATGGTGATTGAGTGTTTTTTTTAAGTTATGCAATAGGCAAATAAACTTGTTTCGTTTATAACTTTTGAACCGTAATGAATTTTTTAATGAAACAAAAATCATTGGATTCATTACAAAAAATGCAGTCCAACAAGACTAATGTTGACATATTTTTTAGAACAAAAATATGAAAATGATATATATAGTTTAATTGACACACAAAGATGGTTCATTGATGCCTAAAAATTATTCATTGATACCCAAAATATAAAAATGACACCCAAGTAAATATTGTACGTGCTAAATCATATCTAAGGTAACTGGCAACCAAATACTTAAGGTAATTCACAATTAAAAATAACATAAGGGCTCCCATAAATGGCTATTGACACCTAAAAATGGTTAATTGGCACCCAAAATAGTTCATTGACACCTAGAATTATAAAGATGGCATCCAAATAAGATATTAACAACCAAAAAAATGTAATGACGTCCAAATAGGTTTGTTTGACACTCAAGATTTTTTGTCTTTTTTGCGCTATTTAGCCATTTTTTGACGCTATAGCGCCCATAAATGGCTATTGACACCCAAAATGGTTAATTGACGCCCAAAATAGTTAATTGACATCCAAAAGTATAAATATGGTACCCAAATAAGGTATTGACAACCAACACAACATAACGATGCCCAAATAGGTCTGTTTGACACCCAAGAACAACTTAATGACGACTAAATACGGGTTTACGCGTTAAATAGGGTATAAGTGTACTTCACATTCAATAACAACTTAGGGCCAATTTGGTAGGGTGTAGTTAGATGACAAAGTGTGTGTTTGATGTACATTTTTACATTGCGAACCCACACAACTGCACCCTACTACACCCAACCAAACTAGCCCTTAATACGCCAAAAAATGGTTAATTGACACCCAAAAACGGTTAATTGATGCCCAAAATAGTTCATTGACACCCAGAAGTATAAATGTGCCCATAAATAGCTATTGACACACAAAAATAGTTAATTGATGCCCAAAATGATTCATTGACACCTAGAAATATGGTTTTACGCGTTAAATAGTATAAGGGTACTTCACACCCAATAAAACTTAATGGTGCCCAGAAATGGCTAATTGATACCCAAAGATGGTTAATTGACGCCCACAATGGTTCATTGATACCCAAAAGTATAAAGATGACACCCAAATAAGATATTGACAATAAAAATAACGTAACTGCGCCCAAATAACTTTGTTTGACACCCAAGAATTTTAGTCATTTTTGGGCGCTATTTAGCCTTTTTGGGCGTTATTCAGTCTTTTTGGGCATTTTGAGTCATCTGTATATCAACATTACTCTTGTTTGAATATATTTTTTTATCACAAATTTAATAGTTTTTATTTCGTTTAAAAATTCATCATGGTTTAGTAATTATAAATAAAATAACTCATCACATCACCTATTCATATCATTTTTGTATTTTTTTGTTAAAAATGTATCAATATTAGTCTTGTTGGAATGAATCCAATGGTTTCTATTTCATCAAAAAAATCATCACAATTCAAAAATTATAAGCAAAATAAGATTATTTATCAATTCCACAATTCTACCTACCCATCCAATTAAAACCCGCCACGTCATACACCCCAAATCAACCTTTCCCTGACAAAACTACCCAACCACCCAGCTGACCGTGTGTAGCACCCGCGAGTGAAGGGTGCTGCACGTGGCTGTGGCCATATCATTTTTTAAAAGGGATCGTGCCGAACCTGGACACGATGTCAGAGTCGTAGACGCAGACTTTTGATTGTCCTTATTCAACACGACTCGCGGGGAGGACAAGCAACTAGTCTAGGAGAGGGAGGGGTCTCTCAAATCTATTTGAGGGGGGAGAAATAGAGTTGCTGGTTTGCTGCAAAAGTATGTGTGGATGTGCTGCTTACCTTATCGCAGTAGCACTCATCTCCGACTGCGAGGCCGAGGGCGATGAGGACAAAGACGATGATGGAGATCATGACGAATGCCATTGTGAGTATGGAAGATGGGTGAGCAGGGAAGCTGTGTTAGATTTGGGGAGGGGTCCAGATCCAGATGTTTGACCATGTTGTTTTATCTCAAATTGATGCTCCACTCAACTCTCCTTCTCCTCTGTTTATATGTACATAGGTTCTCAAAACCCCACCGTCAAGGCATCAAAGCAGCGTGTTTGGGTTAGAGAACAAGCTCGTTGTCTCTGCTACCTGGTTGCTAGATGTGTGCATGTGGTGTGAGGAGGAAGAGAAGATGGAGAATGCAGAGAGATGGCGCCTACCTGCCCCTGTTGGTTGGCTATACGACTAACAAGAAGTGACAACCAACTAGGTAACCGACAGACTGAAACTGTGAACGATGAACCGGAGTGGTTATAAAAATATGTTGTGGTTGAAATAAACCAACCACTGTTGTTTAGGACCCCTTAATATGTCTTTAATTTGTAGGAACCCTCGAAAAACATTGAACACAGTTGTGTAAATCTGATACAGTTGTCTTGGAAGCTTTGATGTAAATATTTGTGTATAACACAGTTTGAAGGAACAACACTATATTAGATCATTGCACACCAATTTGTAACGAGTCCCTCTTAGTTCAAGATGGATACTATATCAGTGTTACCCCCCCCCCCCGTCCTCCTTTCCAAAGAATGACCATGCTCAAGGTACCTTATGTTATGAGAATGCCTTCAAGGTATAGTAGATGTGATAAAACCAACGATGTGGTCAGTGTGAGGCATGATAATAAAATATAGAAGGGACACTAAATTGGTGGTTCAGATGTTTTGGAACCAATGGATCATTTATAAACCCATTAATAAGAAGTTTAAATTTGGTATACTGGAGTTAGAAAAACAAGCAATCCAGTATTCAAGTTCGATATGGATCCCATAAAGAAAGCATGCCCTTCATGGATGTGATACTGTTTGTACCTATGCTAAAGGACTCCCAAACTGTACTAGGCCATATGCTCCATTGTCAACACCAATACATCTAGATCTATGGTTTCATAAATAATATATGAAACCTTAACACTTCCTTTCTCCACTGGTTTATTGAATTAAATGGAATGAATGTCAAAGTATTGTTAAAAGTTAATATATTGGAATATTCAACCCCGTGCATCGCACAGGTTTATTCCTAGTTTATTTTAAAAGACCGAAAATCCTATGTTGACGCGGCTAGGCCCTGACGCGTCCCGGACGCGGCTATATTGCGGGTGGTTTTGAGTGGAGCGGGTGGTATTGGAGTGGTAGGTGAGGCTGCATTTAATGCACTGTAGAAGGCTGGTAGTTGAGAGCAATTAATGCACCATAGAAACTGGTGGCAATGGGAACGAATGGAATGAAATGGAGGGACAAAACGGAGGGAAATGTTGGGCAGGAAACGAAAGTTTTGGAGGGAATTAATTGCAGCTTGTTCCCCAACAAACAACACGTTCTCTTCAAGCTTTGTTCCCCAAGTCTTCATCCTACATCATTAACTTATCCAACTAACAGCACGTTTTCTTCAAGCTTTCATCCCAACTACATCATTAACTACTTGAACTACTTTCTTGTGCTGCATTTATTGCTTAATGGAGTTCGACGATGGTAGGACTTCCATGCATTTATTTCTAAAGTTCAAGTACATTTTTCGTGTAAAGTTCCTACATTTATAGTTCATGTTCATTTATTTGTAGTTTGAGAGATATTACTTGTACGTTTTTAACCCTATGTTCCCTCACTGTCGTTAGATCTTGATGTTGAATTCGGAAGTGATTACGAGTTAACATACTCTGATGAAGAAGAAGAAGAAGAGGTCGAAACTGATTTCGCAGAACTTGAGCATGGAAGTCATTGTGAAGAAATTACTGAAGATGTAAATAACCATGGTAGCAAGCAACATGGTAATGCATTTGATCTAAATGTTCCAGTATACCAGGATGAAGATGTGCAAGAAGTACCCCCTAATGATCAAGGTAAAAGATTTAACTGTTTTGTAATTCCCAGAACCTTGTTCCGCGTAGTATTTTCAAATATTATTGAGAATGCGCCTACTTTAGACGTCTATGCGCCTATATAAGACGTCTATGTGCCTACATAAGACGTAGATGTGCATACTTTCGATGAACGCACATAGTTTATACGTTACTGCGCCTACTATAGACCTATTTGCGCCTACTTTAGACGAATACGCCTATTTCAGATGCTAATGAGCCTACATAAGACGTCTATGCGGCTACATAAGACATCTATGCGAATACTTTAGAAGAAGGCGCTTACTTTACATGTTAGTGCGCCTACTTTATATGTATATGCGCCTACTTTAGATGAATGCGCCTATTTGAGATGCTAATGCGCCTACCTTATTAATCGATGTCAATGCTCCTAGTTTAGACGTCTATGCGCCTACATAAGACGTAGATGTGCATGCTTTAGATGAACGCGCGTAGTTTACACCTTACTGCGCCTACTATAGACCTACTTGCGCCTACTAAAGACGAAAGCGCCTATTTGAGATGCTAATGCGCCTACCTTATTGATAGATGCTTAACTTAATTAGAAATGCGCCTACTTTATACGAATGCGCCTACTTTAGACGTCTATGCGCCTACATAAAACGTCTTTGCGCCTACATAAGACGTAGATGCGCACACTTTAGATGAAAGTGCGCCTACTTTACACCTGTATGCGCCTACTTTAGACGAATGTGCCTATTTCAGATGCTTAACTTAATTAGAAATGCGCCTACTTTAGATGTATATGCGCCTATTTCAGATGCTAATGCGCCTATTTCAGATGCTAATGAGCCTACATAAGACGTCTATGCGGCTACATAAGACGTCTATGTGCATACTTTAGAAGAAGGCGCTTACTTTACATGTTAGTGCGCCTACTTTATACGTATATGCGCCTACTTTAGACGAATGTGCCTATTTGAGATGCTAATGCGCCTACCTTATTAATCAATGTCAATGCGCCTAGTTTAGACGTCTATGCGCCTACATAAGACGTCTATGCGCCTACATAAGATGTAGATGCATATGCTTTAGATGAACGTGCGTAGTTTACACCTTACTGCGCCTACTATAGACCTACTTGCGCCTACTAAAGACGAAAGCGCCTATTTGAGATGCTAATGCGCCTACCTTATTGATAGATGCTTAACTTAATTAGAAATGCGCCTACTTTATACGAATGCGCCTACTTTAGACGTCTATGCGCCTACATAAAACGTCTTTGCGCCTACATAAGACGTAGATGTGCATACTTTAGATGAAAGTGCGCCTACTTTACACCTGTATGCGCCTACTTTAGATGCGCATACTTTAGATGAAAGTGCGCCTACTTTACACCTGTATGCGCCTATTTCAGATGGTAATGCACCTAAATAAGACGTCTATGTGCCTACATAAGACGTAGATGCGCATACTTTAGAAGAATGCGCCTATTTGAGATGCTAATGCGCCTACCTTATTGATAGATGGCAATGTGCCTAGTTGAGACGCCAGTGTGCCTAATTTAGACGTCAGTGCGCCTACTTTAGTTATTTGTGCGCCTTTTCAATGTGAAATGTGCTTAACTTTATTAGAAATGTGCATGCCTGATTGATATAGGACAATGCGCCTACTTAAGACGTCAATGCGCCTACTTTACTGGTATATACGCCCATCTTATTGATATAGGACAATGTGCCCCTAACACACTCACCATTCTCATACATTTAAAATATATTTTGTATTTTTTGTAGATGCAAGTATCCCCTGCGTAGGAATGATATTTGATTCAATTGATGAAGTCAAAGTTTTCTATAGAAGGTTTGGCATATCAAATGGTTTTGGTGTTAGAGTTTTGTCTTCCGGAAAGAATATTCATGGTGAAATATCTAGGATGAAGATGGTTTGTGTTAAACAAGGAGTGAGTAATAGGGCCAAGGATAACTTATCATTCTCCCAAAGGTGTAGTGCTAGAGAGAACTGTCCTGCTTATTTAGTTGTTCATCTAAAGAATGACAAATATATTATTGACAAATATTGTAATGATCATAACCATGTTATGCTTGGTGAGGACCATATAAGATTTTTACCTTCCATGAGGAGTGTATCCGCTATGCAGCAGAAAAGGCTTCTTATTAATGACCAGGCTGGTATATCAACATCACAGTCAATGGCTGCACTTGATGTTGAAGCCGGAGGTGTTTCCAACCTAAGTTTTACAGAGACCGATGCACGCAATTTTCTAAGCTGAGCTAGGAGATTAAATCTTGTGAACGGAGATGCCAAAGCAATGCAAGAGTATTTTACAAAAATGCAGAATGTGCACTCGAACTTTTTCTATTCATGGATGTAGATGACAGAGGTGTATTAAGGAATGTTTTTTGGGCTGATTCAAGAGCACGATCTTCGTACAAGTACTTTGGTGATGTTATCTCTTTTGACAGTACATATCTCACTAATAAATACAAGATGCCATTTGCACCTTTCGTTGGTGTCAATCAGCATGGGCAAACCATCTTGCTTGGTTGTGGGCTTTTATGTGAAGAGACAACTCAGAATTTTATATGGCTATTCAAAACCTGGTTGTTATGTATGGAAGGTGTGCATCCAAAAGGCATAATTACAGACCAAGCACAACCAATTATTAATGCTGTAGCTGAAGTATTCCCCAACAGTAAACATAGATTGTGTTTGTGGCATATAATGAAAAAGTTACCCCAGAAGTTTGAGAATTCTGAAGGAGCTCGAAAAGCTATTAAAGGAGCAGTGTATGACTCTATTACGGCTGTTGATTTTGAAGCCAGGTGGGCTGAATTGGTAATAGTTCACAATTTACAGCAAAATAGATGGGTTCAACAGATGTACCCTATCCGTCATATGTGGGTGCCATGCTATGTGAAACTATTATTTTGGGATGGAATGTCTACAACGCAAAGGAGTGAATCAATAAATGCGTTTTTCAAAGAGAGAACCTCACTGAAGGAATTTGTTCAACAATTTGAACTTGCTGTAAGTTCCAAGTTCAAGAAAGAAGTTGAAGCAGACTATGAATGTATTCATAAAACTCCAGTTTTGCGGACTTCATTTGAAATGGAGGGACAGATTGCTAAATGGTATACTCTGGAAATCTTGAAGAAATTTCAAAGAGAGCTACAGGGACTTATGTACTGCAACACAACTAAAACATACTCATTCGGGCCATATACTTGCTTTGAAGTATTGGAAAAGAAAAGGATACTTGTTGATACCAATACTTTTTTGCCACAGACTAAGTCTTTTAGTGTTGTCTTTAACACTCAACTCGAGGGAGCTATTTGCCATTGTTTGATGTTTGAATCATCAGGCATTGTATGTAGACACATGTTTGCAGTCTATATTTTCTTAGGAATTGACAAATTGAATGAGGAGTACCACTTGATTGATAGATGGAGAAAAGATGTGAAGCAAATTGTAACCAAACTTGATACCATCGAATCTGTTGACTACTCTAACTCTGTCAATCGGTATAATGCTGTTATACAAAACGTTGAGTTGTTGGCAGAAGCAGTTGCCATTTCTGAAGAAAAATTTGATGAAATTATGAGAGGTTTGGAAAAAGTAAAAAGGGACGTTGGTCTAGTAGACACTGTAAGTAATTCCAAATTGTATTTGGTTTACAAATTTTGTTGTATTTGATTTACAACTATCATTTTTATATTATAATAAACAACAATCGTATTTTCTTCTAGGTTAATGAAGCACATATTGATAGATGCATCAAAAATCCAAATATGGCTGGTCAAGTTGGTCGTCCACGTAAGAGAAGGCTCAAGTCTTTTGAAGAAAGGATGCACAAAACACAGAAACGTCAATATAATTAGAAGAAAGGCTCAAGTCTTTTTGAGATAGATAGACAATGATAGTCTTTTCAAATAGCTACACAGTGATAGCCCAACCACATACACTTATAGATTATATTACAGAAAGATTATACTTAACAAAGATACAGTGATAGCTCACTAACTTACAGTGCAAGCAGTGGAAACATATTTTCGTATGTGGTGCCATTTTTAAATTTTGTAACTAAATCGCATTAATTTATATTGCAGATCATTTGTTTCATATGTGGTGCCATTTTGTATGTGGTGCCATTTTGTAATACTTACGCCCACTTAAAGTATGTGAATGTGTGCCTGGATGTTCCTGCATGCGCCTACTTCTAATGTATATGCGCCCACTTCTAATGTATATGCACATACTTGTAACTGTAATGCGCCTACTCAAGTGTGAATGTGCCTACTTGGGCGTATACGCGCCTAGTAGTATCTGTAATGCGCCTACTTGAGTGTTAATGCGCCTACTTTAGCGTATATGCGCCTACTAGTATCTTGAATGCGCCTACTTGAGTGTGAATGTGCCTACTTTAGCGTATATGCGCCTACTAGTATTTGGAATGCGCCTACTTGAGTTTGAATGCGCCTACTTGAGTCTGAATGCGCCTACTTGAGTTTGCATGCGCCTACTTCTAATGTATATGCACCCACTTCTAATGTATATGCACATACTTGTAACTGTAATGCGCCTACTCGAGTGTGAATGTGCCTACTTGGGCGTATACGTGCCTAGTAGTATCTGTAATGCGCCTACTTTAGCGTATACACGCCTACTAGTATCTGGAATGCGCCTACTTGAGTGTGAATGCGCCTACTTTAGCGTATACGCGCCTACTAGTATTTTGAATGCGCCTACTTGAGTTTGAATGTGCCTACTTGAGTCTGAATGCGCCTACTTAGGCGTATACGCGCCTACTAGTATCTGGTATGTGCCTACTTGAGTGTGAATGCGCCTACTTGAGTGTGAATGTGCCTACCTATGTAGGCGTGTGTGTTATCGATCAAATAGGCTCATCTAGCATTAAAATAGGCGCATTTAGCATTAAAATAGGTGTGTTTATATTGCAAGTAGGCGCATATACATTAAATGCGGCCGGTTAAATGTACAACTACAAATTAGGTGCATTTCCAAAGTTAGGCTTACAAAATATGTTTACATGATAGTTAGGCTCATTCATCAGTGTCGTTGAGTAGGCACATATACATTAAATGCGGCCGGTTAAATGTACAACTACAAATATGCACATTTCCAAAGTTAGGCTTACAAAATATGTTACAAAATATGTTTACATGATAGTTAGGCTCATTCATCAGTGTCGTTGAGTGTACTACATTCGTCTTTCAATATCTGAATTGCAAATGTCCCTCTCATCCTGTGGATAGTGTCGGCTGTAGTTTTATCACCAACAATGTCCTCGCCATCCATTAGTCTTTTTATCCAATGAAGTGTGAAAAAACCACAGTCATTGCTTTCAGCAGGCTGTTGTGGACAGTTTCTGCAGTACTGTAATTTCCAATCTTTGGCATTGTGGTCCAAGCTGGTGCTAAAAGTATCTTTCAACCATTTTGCCTTCAAAAAAATAGTTCAAATGTCAGACTGCAAGCAATAGGCACATTATGCACACTACAGAAAGATGTAGGCTCACTACAGCAAGATGGTGCAATACTACTTACTATTTGCATTGCCAGCTTCTCATGCACATTCTTTAGTAGGTGTGGCAATGATCGTTTCTTTACAACACGTACTAAGGATGCGTTGTTGTAATGAATTATGAGCTTTTCTTTCATGTGAATCTCTATCAAATGCCAATGCAAGTTTGAGTGAAGCATCATTACTAGTTTTTCTTTGCATTTTATCTCATCCATTCTTCTCTTGAAGTACATGTTTATGTAATCTTCATGAGAATTAACTATTGCACGTCACGTGTTAACATGAAATATTACAGGCATAGTACGATCTGCAGTTGCCACGTAATTTTTCTGAAAGATATGAATGACGGATTGTATGTACTACGTACACCAAAAAAATAATGAATTGTTAGTAATGATTATTTAAGATTTGAAATATACAACTGTAGTTTCATGTTAACATAGTAAATTTCTTACCGTTTCATATACAAGCCCCTGATATTGTAGTGTTGGAAAGAAGTCGTCCGCCATCACTCCAACATCTTCATACGACCATAGTGGTTTACCAATAGTATAATTTGATAATATCTCTTGTAGAAGCTTTTGATCTGCATCATCAAGGTGTTCTATTGCAGTTTTATCTAGCTTGATATGAAGATGAGTTACTGATTTGTCCTTCCCTATTGGTGAATCTTCTGATATATTAATAAGTGATGGCTGGAGAATTTCTCCTGGATGCTTTTCATTGTGATTTGGAGACTCCTCTTCATTCCCTTGATGTGATAGAGCGATATCCATTGTAGTTGCCACATGGTGTGACTTACCACATTCTGTTGCATAAAATTGGCATTCAAATTTAAAATAAGCGAACATATTAATTGCAAAAAGTCACTTATAATTTCAATGAGCCTACTTCCCATATGAAATGCGCCTACTTATAATGTCTATGCGCCTAATTACAGTATATGCACCTACTTCTAACTTCAATGAGCCTAATTCTAATGTATATGCGCCTAATTCTAATGTATATGCGCCTACTACTGAATGGAATGCACCTACTTGAGCTTATACGCGCATACTTGCGCCTACTTCTAACTTCAATGAGCCTAATTCTAATGTATATGCGCCTACTACTGAATGGAATGTGCCTACTTGAGCTTATACGCGCATACTTGCGCCTACTTCTAACTTCAATGAGCCTAATTCTAATGTATATGCGCCTAATTCTAATGTATATGCGCCTACTACTGAATGGAATGCGCCTACTTGAGCTTATACGCACATACTTGCGCCTACTTCTAACTTCAATGAGCCTAATTCTAATGTATATGCGCCTACTACTGAATGGAATGCGCCTACTTGAGCTTATACGCGCATACTTGTGCCTACTTCTAACTTCAATGAGCCTAATTCTAATGTATATGCGCCTAATTCTAATGTATATGTGCCTACTACTGAATGGAATGCGCCTACTTGAGCTTATACGCGCATACTTCTGATGTAACGCGCATACTTCTAATGTATATGCGCATACTTATAATGTATATGCAGCTAATCCTAACATGAAATGCGCCTATTGTTATACATTGCGCATTTGAAATGTAACTAGGTAGGAGCACCCAAATACCTAATGTTTCAGTAAAATTTTGTTCATTGTGATTTGGAGACTCTTGGGGCGACTTGCCACATTCTGTTGTATCCGTTGTACTTGGCACATGGGGTGATTTGCCACATTCTGTTGCATAAAATTGGCATTAGGCACACATTAATTGTGAATAGGCGCACAAATTGAAAAAGGCGCACATTAATTGTGAATAGGCGCACAAATTGAAAAAGGCGCAAAGATATACCTGATGTTTCATTATCTTTTAGTTCTTGTGATGACTCTTGGGGCGACTTGCCACATTGTGTTGTATCCGTTGTACTTGGCACATGGGGTGACTTGCCACATTCTGTTGCATAAAATTGGCATTAGGCGCACATTAATTGCGAATAGGCGCAAAGATATACCTGATGTTTGATTATCTTTTACTTCTTGTGATGGCTGTGGAGGAGATTCTTCATCCCATATGTATATCTTCCGCTTATTTTTCTCTCCATGGTTGGTATTGTCCTCTACAAATGGCTGCGAGTAGTCAATCTCCACAAGCCTGTGCTCCAACACTATTTTGGCAGTGTGCAGCTCATCACAATAGTCGTGAAGTTCATCGAGATCACTTTGGATCTTCATAAACATTTTTTTGTACTGTTTTTCTTTGTGATCCGCGATACATTTTTCTATCAGTAGTTCATTCTTCAGTGATGCAATCTCAGCAAGTAGGCTTTGGATTTGGTTAGTAGCCTCTGGTGCATCTTCACGGACATGTTCTGCACTTTTTGAAGTTGGCTGCCCTAAGTGTTGTTCAAATGTCACAATTGTGGACTTTTGCAAATTTTTAGTCGTCATTGTAGCTAGTTGTATATTCTTTTTTCGTAGTATGACTGACAGCCGCGTCTTGTAGCACCATTTGTTGATGATGAGATCTTCATCAGGGTAATCTCTTGGAATGAACTTCAGCATCTCCAAAAGCCAAGGCTGCAACAAGAGTTTTCGGATCATAATTCAGAACAGTTCAAATTATCAAGCACATTCGTAAGAGTTAAAACTTAACATTGAATATTACCGTGAGGATGAGTGTGCATCCTTTCATATATCCTCCTATATCTTTCCGCTCTTTCAAAAACTCAAATCCTTGACAAAGAAGTTCTTGGACAGCAACAACCCAATCATAATCGTTTATATGATCCAAATCTTCAGCATAAGGATATAGACAGTTCATGATTCGACTTGATCCGCTAGGGAACAGAAAGTGGCCAAACAATGCCACTAACAACAACTTAACTCTGTCCCTTCGCAACTCTTCGGTATTTGCTTGAAGGGTGGTGAACTTCTCTACAATTGCGGGTAGTCTTGGATCGCCGCCATCAAAAAACTTTTGACGTATGTATGAATTTGGTGCCTTAGTCAGGAACCTTTTAAAATGGATCCTCCCATCTGAAATATTAGGCGCCATTGAATTAAGTTAGCAAACTATTACGTTAATGCGCATACTTTATGTGTGAATGCGCCTACTAGTATCTGGATGCGCCTACTTGAGTGTGAATGCGCCTACTTGAGTGTGAATGTGCCTACTTGAGTGTGAATGCGCCTAGTTGAGTGGGTATGCGCCTACTTGAGTGTGAATGTGCCTGGATGTGCATGCATGCGCCTACTTAAAGTATATGCACCCACTTCTAATGTATATGCACATACTTGTAAGTGGAGTGCGCCTACTTGATTGTGCATGCGCCTACTTGATTGTGAAAGCGCCTACTTGATTGTCAATGTGCCTACTTGGGCGTATACCCGCCTACTAGTATCTGGAATGCACCTATTTGAGAGTGCATGCGCTTACTTGAGTGTCAATGCGCCTACTTGGGCGTGTACTTGAGCCTGGATATATATGCGCCTACTTAATGTTAAATGCGCCTACTTAAGACGTCAATGCGCCTACTTAAGACGTCAATGTGCCTACTTTATATGTACATGCGCCTAATCTTTATACGTTTATGCGCCTACTTTAGTCGAAAATGCTAGTTGACCCGTCAGTGTGCCTACTTTAGACGTCTATGCGCCTACATAACACGTATATGCGCCTACATAAGACGTAGATGCGCATACTTTAGATGAATGCGCGTAGTTTACACGTTACTGCGCCTACTATAGACCTATTTGCGCCTACTTTAGACGAAAGCGCCCATTTGAGATGCTAATGCGCCTACCTTATTGATCGATGGCAATGCGCCTAGTTTAGACGTATATGCGCCCACATAAAAAGTTTATGCGCCTACACAAGACTTAGATGCGCATACTTTAGATGAACGCTCGTAGTGTGCCTACTTTAGACGTGAGTGTGTTAGGGGCGCCTATTTGAGATGCTAATGCGCCTACTTGTAACTGAAATGCGCCTACTTGAGTGTCAATGTGCCTACTTAGGCGTATACGCCTACTTGTAACTGCAATGCGCCTACTTGAGTGCCAATGTGCATACTTCTGATATGAAATGCGCCTACATTTGGATGTTAATGCGCCTTTACTTGTAATGCGCCTACATGTGAAATGGATCTCCCTTAGATGGCTACTTGTAACTGAAATGCGCCTACTTGAAAGTGAATGTGCCTACTTTAGTAGGAATGCGCCTACATATGGGTGTTTATGCGCTTTTACTTGTAATGCTCGTACTTGAGCCTGGATATATATGCGCCTACTTAATGTTAAATGCGCCTACTTATAATCTGAATGCGCCTAATGTAGTTAGAAATGAGCATAATGTTACACACAAATGCGCCTACTTACATTTCAAGTGATAAATTAGACTATATAGTAGAAAAAGCAGACGATCATTTCATCGAGCAGCTGTTCTGCATCATTGAATAGGGCATTACCTTTGACGGGAAGAGGTCGGACCTCCCTTAGATGGCTTGCCTTGAACTCCACAGTCCTTCGACCGAAACTGAACGAAACCTCATCTTTGTTATAACACGAAGCAAGGTCGTGTATCAGAACTGCGTCGTTGATAGGTATCCTCTTGATTTGTAGGAGTGACTGGAACGGGGTCCTTGCGAAAATGTTTTTTTCGTCATCAGTAAGGGTCATGTAACTCTTGTGGAAGATCTTCCACGAACACCTTGACTTGACCAGCTTTAGCTTATCCCCAACTTCATCATCTTCATCACCTTCATCATCCTCTTCGTCTACACTTTCGTGGACGATCTTTGCCTTCTTTTTATCTTTGGTGGGTGTCAATTCAGCATTTGGTGGCCTTCTTTTTGCAGCAGTTGACGGGTTTCTTGCTTGCGCCCTAATTTCTTGATTTTGCGCCCTCTTTTCTTCAGTTTGCGCCCTCGTTTCTTCAGTTTGCGCCCGAATTTGCTTGGCGCTAATTTCCTTTTCTTTGGTGGCAGTAGAACAGCTCAGCGCCGGAGTAGTTGCTGGCTTTCTTCTTACCACGAGCTTCAGCGACCTCTTTGCGCTTGCAAGGGTCATCGTCTCTTGGAAGTCGTCGTCGGAGTTGCAAGGATCCATGCGCGGCGGAGCGTCGGAGGAGCTGGTGCGAGACAGTAGGCGCCGGCGGAAGTGGGCGCCGGCTTGCTGAGAAAGAGAGGAGCTGGTGCGGAAGTGGGCGCCGGCGGCCGGGATGTATGCGCGGCGCAGCGTCGGAAGTGGGCGCAGCCTCGGAAGTGGGCGCAGCGCAGCGGAAGTCGCCGGGGGAAGAACTGGGCGCAGCGGCGGGTGTTTTTGGGGGGGAAAATTGGGGGGAGAGTATCGTTCGAAATAGGGGGGGAAAATCGTGGGCCGGTTCCATTGTGGTAGTTGGGACCGGCTGGTTCGTTTGGGTGTTTGCCCGGTTCAGTCGTCTGACAACAGCCAGCTGGGGACGCGTGCGAGCGTTAGGTGACCAGCCAGCTGGGGACGCGTGCGGGCGGTTTACCGCCGCGTGCAGGACGCGTCAACCGCCCAAGGCGTTTCCAAAACTAAGTCCTTAAAAGACCATCAGAGATCCATCTTAGCATTCAAACTCACTCCTTGGACCTTACATAAAAAAAAAAAGCTTTTCTGACACATTTCTCTCTGATTTTTTTCCCTCGTACCGGTCGTTCTTTCTCACCCCGTCACCCTGCCCAAGGTCTCTCAGTCTTTCATCGGCTTCTAAGAAAGTAGAATACAGCTCAATCGTTCCATTAGGCTTAGTAGCTGGTCTGCGGCAATAGGGTTCCTCTGGAGGTTCTCGCTAAAGAGTGCGCGTTTCGAGCAGCCAGCCTCACGTCGTCGGGTCGTAGCCAGCGATGGCGATTGAGCTATCAAGCTTGGCAGTGGGCCTTGGGATGCTTCTCCCCTTTCCCTTCTACTGCTTGCTCTGGACGTACCCGCAGGTCTGGGTGGACCTGTGTGGAAAGGGTGTCGACCCTTCGCATCGAATGGCCCAAGTTTCACACGCTCTTAAGGCGGTCCAGTTCCTCTCGTTGTTTTCAGTGTCCCATTTTTCCTGGCCACCTTGGTACTGCATCGCCCTGCTCATTGCTGGCCAGTTCCTCAACTTCAAGTGAGAATTCCTTAACTCCCGTTCTCTTGGTTCTTTTTCGCTCCGGATTCATAAGCTTGCTGCATTTTGGTAGGTATTTAGGGTGGCTTCCTTTTCTTGTGGCGAGAAAAAATAGTTAGCAGATACGAACTTTTACTATTTGTCCTCCTTTATTTCTTGTCCAACACATGGGATGTTTTGATATATAGGGCATATAGGATGGAAAATCCCATTTTATCTTAACTGTTAACTAGAAGAGTAATAATCATGTTTCTTTTCCAACACAGTGTATATTAGTACTCTACAAGGGCAATATATTGCAAATACAGTCAAAGTTGTAGTGATGCTTGTCTCACTGTTGATGATATGACGGTTATGAGACACGACCTTGACAGGTCCTCTTATCATGTTATTCTTAATCTATTTGAAAAAGGTGACACTTGGATACTAATATGAGGCATAGATTTATATATAGATGAATTGTCTGATTGTTTAGGTATTATATGGTTTCTGGACTGTGGATGTGTACAGTGGTTGTATACATAAAAGCCAGTATGCTGAAACATCTCTTAGTCAATACCATCTTTATTCAAAGGCAATTTCATTATCCTATGACTTGAGAAAGATGACATGTATGTGGCTGTTTATATGGTTTTGGCATTGTAAGAAGTCGATGCCTAATTGAGTTCTAGAAACCAACAAAGTTTGGGTAAATGCAGTATTATCATAGAAAATATGGTAGATTCTCAAGATGAAGACTTAGATGGTGGCATTGGTGGTGGTGGCGGTGATGGTAAAGAGTTCAAATGAGCACCGAGGTCATAACTCTCATATGATATAAAATGGAGTTTACGCGGTGTTGGTGATTTATTTCAGAGTGAACATATCATCTCAAAGAAAATAGAATTTGGTTGGATTGATCGCATAATACCAGACAGAGGGAGAGAGGTGCTACTCTAATTTCATGCTTGAAAGGGTTATATATAACTGCAATTGAAAGCATTTATTTAGATTAAGCTCTTAGGAAGAAAGAAACTATTTTAGGCAAGGAAATTTACTATTCACAACTTGTTGCAGGCTTTATTATGATTATTACTGGTTGCACTCATGCCTCTGTTGTGCACCTCCTATTCCACCTCATGAAACCCTTGTTGCATCAACTGCCTCAATGGGTTGGTGGTGGTGGTCTGAAATGCAAGGACTTATCATTAAACCACAGTAATATCAAGACTTTGGACTTGTTGCTTGCTGAGAGTGTGGGGAATACGTGAGAAGTTCTCTGAATGAGAGGCTAGCTCCGCTCTGCATAGTCACAAATTGGGCATTGGGCAATTCTTCGGCGAGGTTGAAAAATTCAACATTCAGAAATTATAGAGATATGTTTATGTTTCACTGAGTGTCATGTGCCTAGCATGTGCCTCACTTATGTTTTTACCTGTGTGGTTTAGTCCCATATTGCTCATCTCTGTTTTTGGTTTCTGCTCTCTTATCCTATATAAGAGAATGCACTTTAAACCTTTTTACTCATCCAATACATTTCTCTTCAACATTCTATATGGTATCAGAGCAGGTTCTTTCCCCCCGTGCAAATTCCCACCCTAAACCTTTTCCTCCTCATGACCTAAACCCCTTCCCCCGCGCTGCAACCCTCATCCCCGTCCTTCCTCGCCGTCGCCGCCGCCGCTTCCCCTCCCCTCCACCGCCGCCACCCCCACCCGTTGTCGCTCCCCCATCCCGCCTCCTCCATCCCCCTTTCCCGCCCTCTCTTCCCTCCCACTACTCCCGCCACCCCCATCTCTCTAGTCCGATCCACCTTCCCTTCTCATTCCACCAAGCAAATCCACAATTACCCTTCTCATCTAAAATCCTACCTCCCTAACTCTACTTCTGTACGTCTTTTACGTCTTTGGACAGCCATAGCTATTGCATGTTGAGAGTGCCCCCGACTCTTCGGCTTCTTCTGCCCACGCCTCATGGTGGGATCTTGATTCTCCTGATGACGGCGTAGATTCTTTTATCAGTTACTCTGCCTATAGCGTGTCTCTTCTAATCTGATGTATCATATCTACAACTGTGCTTTGGGGCATTGGCTTCTTCTGCCTACGCCTCATGGTGGGATCTTGATTCTCCTCATGACAACGTAGATTCTTTTATCAGTTACTCTGCCTGCAGCGTGTCTCTTCTGATCTGATGTATCAGATCTACAATTGTGCTCTACTGCCCCATAGCGGGTTGCTTCAGATCTGTCAATCTCTGTTGCTGAGTTCTGCTGTTGCTGCGCCGGCTGTCTTTCCTTCTTCCACTTTAGATCTATTCACCATGGCCTCTGTTGACCTGCCCCGTTCCCTGTGTGTTACCACAGTTAAACTCGACACCTCCAACTATCATCTCTGGTCGGTGTCCTTCATCTTGTATGTCAAGGCACAAGGTCGTCATTCTCATATTACTACTGAACCTCCGGCTGCCCCTGCTGCTACGGCGGATGAGAAAAGCAAGAAAACTTATGCACAATGGTCCAAAGACGACTCTGGTGTTATGCCTGGATTCTTAATAGCATCGAGCCGCAGATCAGCCAGTCGTTACTTTGTCTTCATGAAGCTAAGGCAATGTGGGATCAACTATCTCACGTATATTCTTATTAGTAGAATCTCAAGAGAGTTTTTGAAATTTTCAAAACTCTGGTCAAGAAGGAATTTTCCTCTGACACTCCTGTTGAAGACTTATACAATCAATGCTCTGCCCTATGGAATGAATAAGAAATTTATCACCCCTTGATGGTCGACATCAAAGAAGCCCAGAAGCAGCGCAATGAACTACAATTAGTCCAATTTCTGACTGCCCTTCCTGCTTCCTTCTCTGGGGTGGTCGACCAGATTCTATCCAGTGATCCACTGCCGACTCTTCGAGATGTCCTCAAGCGGGTTCAAAAACTTCCATCTATGACCTCCACTCCTCCAATCGAACACCTTGCTCTAGTTGTTCACACCACTAAGTTCGGTCGTGGACGAGGTCGCGGCTGTGGTCGTGGAGGATGTCTCCCTCTAAACGGTGGACGCACATCTTCTACTGCTCCTGCTACTGGTCGCGAACAATCTGTTGGTCCTCGCTTCTGCAACTTCTATGGTCGCGACAATCACAATGAAGACCGATGCTGGATCAAGCATGGTAAACCTACTTGGGAAAACCAAGCATCTGCAGAGACTTCGACTGATACTACACCTGAACAACCATCTGCTACACCTTCAACCGAGTGACTTCACTCTGAGTTCGAGAAATTTTTCTAAGAACGCATGACTCAGCTCCCCTTTACGTCTGCCGCTTGCTAGCTTCTCCTTCTGCTAGTAACAATAAACGGTGCATTGACTCTGGTGCATCGATTCATATGGCTGGTGACATCAACTTATTTTCTGCCCTTACTAAAACCACACATATTCCACCTGTTACTGTCGCTGATGGTTCAAAAACTTCTGTCACGACATAGGCACTGTACCCTTGTCTCAAAAGATGCATCTGAAATCTGTTTTATATATCTCGAAATTTCCTGTTAACTTGCTTTCTGTCCGTAAGACTGTAAAAAATCTTCACTGCTCCATTAAATTTGATCATTCTGGTTGTGTTTTGAAGGATCTCCGTACAAAGACGAGGATTGGTTTGGGCTATGAGGGACCAGGCAGACTCTACTATTTGGATGGACCACCAGCGACATATGCTCTTCTGTCAACTTCAGTGGCACTACCGGCTTGGTCACCCCTCTGCAACAAAGTTGAAACATTTATTTCCTGCTTTATCTGAAAAAATCTTTTCTTGTGAATCTTGTCAGTTGGGTAAACAAACTCGTTCTGTGTTTCCCGCTAAGAAAGATATTGTTCTAAATCAATTTTTGATATTGTTCATGCGGATATTTGGGGTCCATGTTCTATTCCTAGCCATTATGGAGTTAAATACTTTCTGACCTTTATTGATGATTACTCACATGCTACTTGGCTGTTTTTACTAAAAGATCGCAACACGATTTTGGATAATAATAGTGTCTTTTTTTTTCTTCTGAAATACAAACAAAATTCAACAAAGCCATTAAAAATTCCACACCGATAATGCCCTTGAATTTATGCAAAAATCGGTGAAATCTGTTTGTTCTGTCCGTGAAACTTTACACCAGACTACCTGCCCCTACACTCCACAACAAAATGGAGTTGCTGAAAGAAAAAACCGCCACTTTATAGAAGTTGCTCGCACTTCTTCATTATAACGTTCCTCACCATTTCTGGCCTGAGGCTGTTTCTACGGCGTGCTATCTTATCAATCACATACCATCTTTTGTTTTGCACAATAAAATTCCTTACAACATCCTCTTTCCTGATGCTCAACTTTTCTCTGTCCCTCCCCGAATTTTTGGGTGTACTTGCTTTGTCAAAAACCTACGCCCGGGGTTAACAAAACTTGATCCTCGCTCCACCAAGTGTATTTTTTTGGGATATTCTAGAACCAGAAAGGTTATCGCTGTTTTGATCATATTCTGAAGCAATGGTTTGTGAGTGTTGATATAGTATTTTTTGAGCATATGCCATATTACTCTGATGATGGAGCATCACTCTTCAGTGATATGTTGACACCCACGCCGTTGCCTGAGCTCTGATGTTGTTGAGATTTTGCCATTTTCTGAATTGCCTGAAGGCCGACCTCTGTAAGTGTACAAGCGAAGAAACAAGACAAGTACTCCCTCCATGGCCCTTCCACAACCAATTCCTCCTACGAATGATCATACAACCACTGAGGTAACTTTTGACTTACACCTGCCTATCAATCAGCGCAAAGATGTTCATTCTTGCACAAAACATCCTATTAGTCATTTCTGCCCATCTTCTAATCTGAATGATAGTTTTGCGTGCTTTACTTCTACCATCTCTGCTGTCTCTATTCTCAAGACTACTGCATAATTACTTCTTATTCCTGGATGAAAACATGCGATGGAACATGAAATGCAAGCACTCTCTGATCGCAAGATGTGGGAGCCTGTGGATCGTCCTCCTTCCTGCCCTACTGTTGGATGCCGCTGGGTCTTCACCATTAAATATTAACCAGACGGTACAATTGAGCGATTGAAAGCTCATCTTGTGGCAAAAGGTTACACACAAACATGTGGTGTAGACTACTTTGAAACCTTTTCTCCTGTAACACGTCTAAATTCTGTTGCTGTCAACTGTCAAGTGTCAACAAAGAATGACCCCTATTTCAGTTCGATGTCAAAACTGCGTTTCTGTAAGGAGACTTGCAGGAAGAAGTTTACATGGAGCAACCACATGGGTTTGCTGCTCAGGGGGAGTCCTCCTCGCAAGTTTGTAAATTGAGAAAGGCCATCTACGGCCTAAAATAGAGCCCTCGTGCTAGGTTCGACAAGCTTAGTCAGATCTTAGTAATTTTTGGCTTTCGTCGTTCCCATTCATATCATTCTTTGTTTATCCGCACAACTGTGGCAGGGCTAGTCATTCTTATTGTCTATGTTGATGATATTATCATATCTGGTAGTGATATCTTGGGCATTCAAGCTACTAAATCTTACTTGGAAAAACACTGTCACCAAAGATCTCGGGATGCTGAGATATTTTTTAGGCATTGAGGCATCCAGATCGTTTGTAGGATTGTGCCTTTCCCAGTGGAAATATGTCCTTGATCTTTTACAGGAAACTGGTATGCTTGGCTGTAAACCAACCAACACCCCTCTTGACCTATATATGGATTGGGATGATGAAAACTCTCCTCCTTATGCTGATCACCACCAATTCAGAAGACTTGTTGGCAAGTTTATTTATCTCACTGTCACGAGAGCTGATCTTACTGCTGCTGTAGGATTCATAAGCAGGTATCTTGACAAACCACGACAGTGTCATTGGGACGCTGTGTCACATCCTGCGCTATCTCAAAAGCTCTCCAGGCAAAGGCTTATTATATAAGAAGCACAACCATTGGAATCTCTCAGGTTTTTTAGATTCTGACTATGCAGGAAGTCGATGATCGTAAATCTACATCGGGCTATTGTACATTTGTGGGTGACAATCTAGTTACTTGGCAAAGCAAAAAACAGACTGTGGTAGTCAGGTCTAGTGCAGAGGCTTGATATCGAGCCATGGCCCACACTGCATGTGAACTTCTGTGGGTCCAGAGTCTTCTCAAGGAGTTTGACATATCCTACTCCAGTCGTATACCGATATTTTGTGACAACAAGGCTTCTATTTTTATTGCGAGCAACCCAACATTTCATGAAAGGACAAAACATATCGAGGTCGATTGCCACTTTGTCCGCGAGACTATTCTTTCTAGTCGGTATTTGTACTCCATATCTCTGCACTGAGCAACAAGTAGTGGACATCTTCACCAAAATTCTTCCAAAAGCTCGCTTCCAGACTCTAGTAGACAAGCTGGGCATGTTCGACATCTACGCTGCAGCTTGAGGGGGAGTATAGAGATATGTTTATGTTTCACTAAGTGTCATGTGCCTAGCATGTGCCTCACTTATGTTTTTACCTGTGTGGTTTAGTCCCATATTGCTCATCTCTATTTTTGTATCTCCTCTCTTATCCTATATAAGAGAATGCACTGTAAACCTTTTTACTCATCCAATACATTTCTCTTCAACATTTCTATAGAAATTATGCGGGAAATTCGGATAAAAAATGATAAAGATTCGGTAAAAATTTGGTCAACCATTCGAAAAAAATTCGGATAAAATTCGTGTATATATATATATATATATATATATATATATATATGAATTATGTATGTTTAAAAGTTATAGGTGCAAATTTTACTTGGTGGTTTGGTCAAGTCAAAGAGGAGCAATCAACAACTATCAAGATTCATGCATGTACATAAAAGCACGATGGTACCACAATAGTCAATTTGGTAAAATTATAGGTGTAGGGTTTACTTGAGAAACAAAGCTAGAGCAATTGATAAACATCGGCGTTTAAGTGTCAATTCAGTTCAAGTACCACATTAGTTAAATCCCACCTTGAGCTGCTTAAGTCAAATTAAATAAAGTAGAAGGCACAATTTAATGAATCGAGAAGAAACACGCTCTAGAAAATATCGAAACAGGAAGCAATCTCAACTGACTGTTTTTTTCCAAAAAAATCGGCAAAAATTCATTTTATTCAGGAATAAGACGTGAAAATACGTGAATACGAATAAGACGTGAAAATACGTGAATGACGAATAAAACGTGAATAATTTGTAAAATTCGGGAAAATACGGGTTTAATGCGAATTTCGGGCATAGCATGTCCGATGAAAAATTCGCGACTTAATACGCAAATAAATGAAAAATTCGGAGAATTATGTGACAAAGCCGCTCTGTACGGGAATTTGTTATTGTCTATCTCATGTTGAAGACATAGACTAACATGAAAAGCCTATCAGTCACTTGGACATGTTGAATTTCTGTTTTGTTCGCAGCTTTAGAGACAGGTTAATGTATATGCAATGTAGAAAATTGGTCTATAGAAGAAGGGAAGTCAATTGAGACAAATTAGAATAATTTCTAAAAAGGTTATGCATGAGATGCATGCACAAAAAATTTCTTGTGCAAAAGCACAATGGAAACTTTAGTACGAGTCTAAGCAAAGATAACAAGAGCGATATATATTTAATGACAAAAAATTAGAGGTTATTAGCATGTTTATGACATGCTTCTGAAGCTGGGGTTGCAACAAACAAAAATATCAGTCTTTCAACACAAAGGCACAATTCTCCATTAGTTTGCTTTTGATCCCCAATCTTTCCTGGTCAACCTAGATTTCCAATGTGAAACTACTGAACGGCAACATCTGATTCCATCTTCCCAAGGCAAGAAGCTTAGACACTACCACTGATGGGCATCTCCATCAAGGTGGACACCTCTCCCCAAAGAGCACTTCTCCATATTTGAATATGTACATGAACGTCTGATAGCTTGAAAAAAGGGAGAAATAAAAGTATAGTTGGAGAAGCTTGGAGCTGTTGCTTGCAACAAAAGGTCAATCCTCACACAACAAAAACCCAATCTAGTTGCTTCTAGATTTTCAAAGAAAGAGCTTTTGATTGCTTAGTTTAGTATTGGAGAGATTTAAGTACCGTTGATTATCTCCATACTTGTGGGAAATCCTTACTGACATCTCCTAATGAGAGCATTAAATGGGATCAAACAAGGACAAAAAGGTCAGAAAAGAGCTAGAAAAGCATTGAAGTGATAGAACCTATGTTCAATAGCTAGTTTTGTTTGATCACATCAATGTATGGATTTGAAGGTAGTTGTGAGTCAATTGCTTAACCATTACACATGGATATTGATCGACACCCATTGCCATTTAATGGGGAGAGCAACTGCGGGTAACCAATGGGACAGACAACTGAGAAACTCAGTGGCAACTAGTTGGACTCAACACTTATAGTATTGTTTAATCATGCTAGTTATCAATGACTGACACTTGAAATGATAGGTTTGCAATTCTTCTAGTAGTTCATTGATTGACCATTTGTCGCTTGATTATGTGTTTGACTGCTATGTCGTTTGATCTAGTTTTGACCAATGGACTTGTTGTTCAATCAGATCATTTAATGACAAGCCCACTCCAGTGAAGAACCTCGAACATGCTTTTATAGTCTAGTTTTTGCTCAAATTAACCTTAAAACCATTCTAAGCATGTAAGCCAGCTTCTAATATATGATGAAGTTTATGAAGTTTTTAAGGGAAAAACTTGCGAAATATTAGAACAAGATACTTGTTAAGGCGCACACGTAGGCAACAATGAACCCAAAGGGGGTGTGCCTTGATCCCTGCCTTGACCAAATGCCACCTTAAGATATTTTATGGACCCCTAACTGCCTAACCTTAAGTATAGGTATGTATTTGATATGCATGTGTTCTAATATTCAAATAAAGTATATGCGTTTATATTTGTTGTACAATATCATTACTATATGGAATTAATACTCTTGATATATATTTACGGTAGTTGGTAGTTGCTTGAATGTGATTTTGATGTTGAGGTATTTTCTTCCCTAGAATAGCTATAAAATTGCAATGTTATAACATGTTACTTACACTAATCCCTTCTTACATATAATAGGAACTTTAGGCAACCATATTAGCGGCAAACATTATGTAAATAAGCTGAAAATAACCCTAAGCAATGAAAATTATCTATTGATGCTATGTAAAACACTTCCATCCTTGATCTCTTGCTCAGGTCAAAAACTGACATATAGAGGTTTAGAAAATCTAAATAAGAGTCCATTTGGTATACTAGTGGAACCTCAAATACCCATATTACCACAAAATACGTCCAAGTATAATTATTCAGATATGTATATATCCATGTATGCAACAATAAAATTGTATATATCCAAGTTTATTTGCGTTTAATATGTATATATCTGTGTATAAAGCAATAAAAATGTTCTCTTCTCATATAGCATACGTATATTAGCGGATTAACCAAAACTTAATGTATTTGCCTATATATATATATATATATATATATATATATATATATATGAAGTATAAAGGGGAAATACTATAAAATCATAAGTCATGTAAAGATATAGGTGAAATATGACATATATATGGATGGGGGTGTTAAAAAATCCTGATGCATGTACACATAAAGGTAACTGTAGAGAAATTTACCTTTTGTTTAAGTTACCTAGATGTGCCTAGGCACAAGCCGCCCAGCCCCGATGCCTTGTTGGCTTGCCGCCTTAACATGTATGATTATAATATCATTAAATCTAATATGTTTAAGAACATGAACTCTAAATTTAATTCTATAATGAAAAACATACAAAGTGTATGTCTGTAGCTAGTTATATTTTTAGGGTAATTAGACTCTGAAAAACTAGCATCCTACTACATATTGCAGTAGTCAAATTGTTTTCTAATGTGTTTGTATAATCTCTTCCCATATGATGTAAAGTCAGGGATGTTACTGTGTTGTTGGCATGAAATCAAGGCAACATGTTCGGAACAATGAGAAACCCCAACCTCTCTTTGTAGGTGGATGTGAACGTTTGGTGCTGTCTTGACGACTGCAGTACTTACCATAATCTTCAAGAGCTGGCAACGACATCTAATACTGCAAATGTTCAAGTCACTATCTAGGTCTTGCGGAGAAACCCTTTGTCTCCCTACCCAACAACCCTACCAGGTCATCTGTTGCCACTGATTTCTCAGTCCTATCTAGAAGGAAATTCCTTAAGAGTGTCCAACTCCTCCCCAGTGGTGACTGTTCTTCAGCGACACATGCTACTTTCTTGCTGCTATCAATAGATCACCTGTCTGTAAGTCTTGTATTGTGTCGCTAACTATCATTCGACAGTCAAGTTGACTCCTATAATACATGTATCCAGTTGGTACTCGACAATTATGGTTTCTTGTGTTGTCCATTAGACCTCATTTTGCTATGTTTCCATCTCATACATGTTAAGGCCCCAAGGTTGGGCGCCTTGAAGCTTTCAGCTCACAATTTTCGGCATTCATTTATTTTCCCACCTATATACATATATCTTAAATATTTGCGAGTACTTACCCTATATGTACACATGTTTATGGATATACATCAACTCATATCGTCTTCAAAAGACGAGCCCTCAGTGAGTCCAATGTGTGATCCTGAACCCTAGCACATGTTACCCTTGTGAATAATAGGTGAAATTTGTAGAAATTGGAAGTTACAACTAGTCGATATGTCACCAACGTATGACCCTAGATGGCCATATGTCATCTTAAGTGTCATGCTTGGGTTTGTTGGCTGGGAGGATTTTCAAATTCGCATAGTCGGCAGATGCCTTAGTGGTGACATCTGATACTTGACCAATGTGGGTTGGGGGGAGGAGCGAAGCAGAGGGTGGAAGGGGAACAAGTGGGGTAGAGGAATTGGTCGACTCATCGGGCTCATGACCCGAAGACAACATGTTTGAATCCTGCTCCCGCCTTTTCATGTTAGAGACTGGAAAGAGTCCAGCTCGTTTTTCTACTTGATGTTCTTGTGTGGCCGTGTCATTGTAGTCACAACCACATAAAATACTTGATGCAACATGATAATGTCAGTTTAGAGGGCTGGAGGCAGTAATTGTGACTTGCTAACAAGCTTTGATGGTAGATCATAACGTGTTGCAAATACCGAGAGGGTGGCTTGTGGCACGTGACACAACAGGTTTCATTATTCTAGAGGTTGTAAAGTTGGCAGCGTATCTCTCTCAATGTTGACCAAAACAAAAGGTTGTCCTCATCAGGAATGCAACTTGGTTGTTGGTATCTCTACGTTGGTGTTTGTATTCTTCATTATGCATTACGCCGCGTGTGTTGATGTAGCTTGGGGCTGTGTGGCTAGATCTTTGAACCCAACAATCATGTAATTTTTGTTTGTGGGTAGTGTGTTCCTCGTGGTAGGTCGTCACACCCAAAATGTGTAAGACTACCATGCTCGGTCTAGAAATGTCCAAAATGAGAGAGAGAAAGAGAAGCACATGGACCAATTGGGGCCTAAACACCACTATTCAGTACCACGATGTATGTAGAGGCCACATGAAGTGGTTGTGATGCCTCCATGTTGCTTCCTTAGCCACGCTCGACCTTGGAGGTGGGAGAGGAGGCCCTGTCACACCTCTAATAGAAAAATATACATATTCGTATATAAGTAATATATTTGTAAGGAACTTTTATACTTATCTAGACGCCCTACACAAAAAAATAAAGCCACCCTATAGTTTTTGACACAGTTGTAATATCCAAAGAGTTTACTGTTACTATAATAAATATATTTATAACTTTATATACTAAAAAATGCTGTAAGCAGTAGAAGATATATAATGTATTAATGTACACTATGCAGTAAACAATAGAGTAGAAGATATATGATATATTAATGTACATTATGCAGTAAACAATAGAATAGAATGTTTAAATAATTTATTAATATCCATTAATCAGTAGAATATATATTACACTAAAAATATATTAATATATTAAATTATATAAAGCAGAAAGGCACAGATATACAATATGCAGTAGATAACTAAAAATATAATGTATGTATTAATGTATAATAAAATGTACTATACAGTAATATTTGTACTATACAATGTGCAGCAGCAATGTATTATACTATTATAGACTTATAGTATTGTACATTATAGTACATGCACATATAGTCAGTCATACATGTACACAGATACTTAGGAAAGTCAACATATAGTAGAAGCAACAACATTTGACTAAAAAAAATGAAAAAAAAGAAAGCAATAGTACAAAAATCCAGCACCCAAAATTAGGCAGCAAAAAAGGGGCGCCCAAAGCATGGAATCAGGCGGGCACATATTTGGGCTAAGCGGGTCTTAGGCGGCTGCTTAAAGGCTGGCACCTGAGAGGCCACTCAAAGGCCTTAGCCAGGCGGTTGGGCCTCTTGGTCGCTCAGGCGGGCGCCTTGGCTGCTTTTCAAAACCCTGGTAGAAACCCAAACTGAAGAATCCAATTTCCACATAATTTATTTTAGAAACATTACAAACAATCTTACATCATATATTTCATTAGAGTGTGTTGAATTTCAAAATTTATATATGCTGAAATTACATATTAAATTTTCCAAACCTATTCTAGTCTTGACTTGAACATAGGCCATCTCTTGCATTCTTCATGTAGGCTCTTCTAGCTAATCTAGAACCACCTGGCCTGTTCGTGCATTTCCCCCAAGAAAATATATCCATGCATGAATCATAAGAGGAAAAAGGTTAGCCACAAGGACTGGTAAACAATCCAATTATTTGAAAAGGGAAAGTGTGCACTGACTATCAAGATTTTCAATAAAAGAATGCAATGAATATTTAAACATGTAAAGCATCAAAATGAAGAAATTAGCTACTAAGATATTCGAGATTCTATTTCAATTTCAAGAACAAGAATTCGAAATGTCCTAGGAGAAGCCATATGTTTATTTTGTTGGAGAAGGCTTATGTTCTTTCCTACGAAAAACGGCAGCACACCGATTGCATTTCCAATATACCGATGGGACAACTAATCCCTTCTCAGCGCATAGTCGTGAAAGCGTCATTCCACTAAACTAGTGGGCACCAACTGCCCTTATTCGATGTTTAAACACTATTTTCTGTAATTAACAAATGTTGGAGGCTTTTTCAAAGAGCAAGGCAATGGTTTAAAGAAAAATGTAAGCTATCAAATTTATCTATCTTGCATTGGACCAGGAGGGAAATAAATTTCCAAATATAAATAGCAAATGTTGTACCTTAAACCAAAAGTACACAAATGCAAATATGCAGGCATGTAGGTTAATGATACCGGTCTATGAAGCACGAATACTCCAAAATAGATGACGTACCTGTATCCGATACGTATCGGATACCAATACTCCGTGGATACTCTTGGATACGTATCAGATACTCCTAATCCGTATCCATGCCGTTTCCAGGCCGTATCCAATCGGTAAAAACTAGAAAAAAAATATGGACAAGACATTGCTTGATTAGCATGTCACACCAGCTTATGTCTCAACCCTCTATGCTAAGTAGTAGCTTGCAGCAAGGCTGACACAATTGCTTTCTTGAAGTAGTTCAAGGTTAGTCACCATTCCTCTTGCTAAATGCCAATCTTCCTTCTCTTTATTGTTTGTACCTCTGTTTTTTGGGATTTCACCTTTTAAAGAACTTCCAAGCACCGATACTCCAAAATAGGTGTCCTACCAGTACTGAATGCATATTTGATACTAATACTCCCTAGATACTCTCTAATACATACCAACTACTTCTGAAATCGTATTCCTTTTTTTATTAGCAGGGTATGACCTCAATGTAGCCAGGATACAACCAATCCGTTTAGCAGCCAAGAGAGCACCCCACTCGTGTGATCCCTCAAAATCCCAAAACCATGTGACTTCCAACTCTAGACTCCCCCTATTGTATTGTGATTTGAGAATGAAATCGGTATTTTCTGTTAAAATTTTAAAATAAACATTAGACAAATTGTTGTATCCATGTTGTACCTGTATCTTATATTTTCGAAATTTTCGTATCCCCATACCGTACCCGTATCTTATGTTTTCGAAATTGTCGTATCCTCACACCGTACTCGTATCCATTAAAGTATCTATATCCGTGCTTCATAGTAGCTAGCCATACATGACAAAAGATAGTTTGGTATTACAGATGACACAACTCACTTTTCAGCACAACATTACATGATACATGAAATGCGAAAGGTTTAGAATATGATATTATCATGTCTTTTTGTAACTTCTGTCTCACATTAATATGAATGAAAGACCCCATTTTAAATCATTGTTTGATATTATGGTATTGGTTTTCATTTTCTTTAGAAATATTGTGGTTTTTGAATGAAATTTGATTGTCTTCATCTATTTTTAAAATAAATATATTGGCTATTTTTAAAAATATTAAAATAAATATTAAAAAACTGTCGTATCCATGACGTACATGTATCCTATATTTTTAAAAATTGTCGTATCCCTGTACCCGTACCCGTATCCGTGCTTCCTAGATACCAGTATACTCATACATGGGTGAGGTGGGGCACATAATGCAATCTGAGAAGGATCAAATAGCACTCATAGACCCAAAGCAGCAGATCTCCCGGATTTGTGGCAGAAACCTAGGAAAAATGAACAGACAGGGAGGGAGGTTGTGTAGCAAGGACAGATTAGACACCCATCTTAACTTTTTGTTCAGGGCAGTAGGATCTCAAAAGAAAGAACCAGAGGGAGGGACATCGCTCAACAGTCAACAACAGTGGGAGGGAGGAGGGGGTTGCGGTCGAAGGGACAACAACAACAACAATGGAGGGGAAGAAGCAGTGGTGCACAGCCACAACAACAGTGGTGGACAGCGGTAGCTGTGGACGGGAGGTGGCGATCAGAGAGCAGCAGAACTGTGACAATAACAACAATGGTGGAAGAAGGCAATAGGAAGGGGGCGGTGAGAGGAAGGGCAGGGATGAGGGGTGGAGGGCAGCTTGAATAGGGTGCCTTGGGGTAAAGAAAAAAAGAAGGAAAGAAGCACAAAGAGGACCATGGCTGATTTGATTCCTTATTGGAGTTAAATTTGATTCCACGAAGACACAAATAATGCCGAGCAAGGTTTTAAAAAACGCGAAGCGGGAACCGTGCGAACGGGACCTTGTAGCCGATTAATCGCTAGGCGGGCGATAATGCGAGCGCTTTTTAGAAAAGCGGATTTCCAATTCCCATAAACTTTTGTGCAAAATTACATACATATGTATATAAATACTATATTTTTGATATTTTTATACTTATTTAAACATTGTATAAGACAATATAAAACACTCAAATAGTTTATAACACAACTATACAACAATGATTGTATCTATATAATATAGTAAACAATATGCTTGTCATAGATAAAGCACCCTACACATAAAATAATAAGTGTATATACAAGATGCTACAACAATTTTGTATCACATGTGTACATAGCTAAACAGTAAACGATAGACCTTTCATAGCTAGCTTACAAACATATTGTTACATTTGCACATCATCAAATAGTCATACATAAATACATTACAACAGTACATTTAATCAAAGTATGCATTCTAAATTAGATAATAGTTACCTATAATTTACTTGGATACATCACAAAAGTACCATATAATTACAGCTTACATACAAAGTATGCATTCTAAATTAGAACTATGTATATCATAGAACATGTAATGTATGCTAGTTTAATATATTATATTCAATACTAATCAGGGCATATAATGTACTTAATTTTATAT
Organism: Alisma plantago-aquatica; assembly: GCA_963693085.1. Taxonomy (NCBI): domain Eukaryota; kingdom Viridiplantae; phylum Streptophyta; class Magnoliopsida; order Alismatales; family Alismataceae; genus Alisma; species Alisma plantago-aquatica. The sequence continues at coordinate 1,335,058,864 of OY856411.1, read as the reverse complement.
GCTTACAATATTTTTTTTAATAAAAAAGGGCAAAAAGCGGGGAAAAAGCGGGTTAAGCGGGCAAAAAGCGGTTGCTTTTCTCAAATATGCTTAAGCGACACTTAAGGTGGTTTTTAGGTGGACATGACCTGTTGGCGATTAAGTGGCTGCTTAAGCGGCCGCTCAGTGTGATTTTTGAAACACTGATGCCGAGTTTTAGTTACTGTCCTGATAAGCAAGATGGGTATTTTGGACAAGCCCAAGTCAAATACAAGGCCCACTAAAGCCCATATGGCGAAGCTAAAATCTAAAGAAAACCATGCACAACACTATTTAATATGGTTTTATCTTAGCCATTATCCATGCATCTAATTGTCATAGTATAGACATTGCTTTGATACTCCCCTCAAGCTGAGCCCCAATGTAACATAGACCCAACTTGTGCATTAGAAACTTGAAGGTGTGCTTTGCCAAAGCTTTGGTAAATATGTTAGCAAGTTGATCCTTTGAGGAAACAAATTGGGTGACAATAAAGCCAAGAGCACCTTTCTTGTCAAATGAAATGGTAATCAAATTCTATCTGTTTAGTTCTGGCATGGAAAAATGGATTTATGAGAGATACATAATGCTTAAGTTGTCACAGTGGAGCGTAGCAGGAGAATGCTGAGGTATATCCAGGTCACGAAGAAGAGAAACAAGCATTGTGAGTTCGGTTGTTGTATGTGACAAAGAACAATACTCTACTTCCGTACTTGACCTGGCCATTGTCGACTGCTTCTTTGAGCTCCAAGAAATTCAAGTTGAAACTAAAAAAGGTACAATAGCCACTGGTTGATTGTCGTATAAGCGGGCAACCTGCCCAATCAACATTAGAGAATTCTGCAACTTGGAGGGATGAGCATACAATTGAACTTCAATGTTGATTACACCCTTTAGGTAGCTCTCAGTCCATTTTACTAGAGACACATGAACATTAGTAGGCTTATGCATGAACTGGAAGGCCAAAATTATTGCAAAGGTGATATAAGGCATTATAAGAGTCAAATATGAAGAGATCATACAATTTGCTAATAGATTGTAGGATTAACATGTGTTTCATCAAATGACTGCTGATTATCCCGTTGATAACTGGTAGACACGTGCTGATATTGGTTTACAATTAAGTATGTCATGCTTATGTAAGAGGTCTTTGGCATATTTTGACTAATGAAGAAGAATATAGGAAGCACGGATACGGATACGTATCAGATACGGGTACGGGGATACGTCAATTTTCAATAATATAGGATACATGTACGTCATGGATACGACAATTTTTCAATATTTATTTAATATTTTTAAAAATAACCAATATATTTATTTAAAAATAGATGAAGACAATCAAATTTCATTCAAAAATCACAATATTTCTAAAGAAAATGGAAACCAATACCATAATATCAAACAATTATTTAAAAAGGGGTCTTTCATTCATATTAATGTGAGACAAGATACAAAAAGACATAGATAATATCATATTCTAAACCTTGCACATTTCATGTATCATGTAATGTTGTGTTGTAAAGTGAGTTGTGTCATCTGTGATACCAAACTATCTTCTCTCAAGGTATAGCTAGCTACTATGAAGCACAAATATAGATACAGAAATGGATATAGGTACGGGTGCGGTACAGGGATATGACAATTTTCAAAAAATATAAGATACAAGTACAACATGGATACAACCTTTTTTTAATGTTTATTTTAAAAGTTTAACAAACAATACCAATTTCATTCTCAAATAACAATACAATAGGGGGAGTCTAGAGTTGAAAGTCACATGGTTTTGGGATTTTGAGGGATCACACGAGTGGAATGCTCTCCTGGCTGCTAAATGGGTTGGTTGTATCCTGGTTGCATTGAGGTCATATCCTGCTAATAAAAAAAAGGAATACGACTTAAGAAGTATTTGGTATGTATTAAAGAGTATCTAGGGAGTATTAGCATCAAATATGTATTAAGTACTGGTAGGACGCCTATTTTGGAGTATCGGTGCTTCATAGGGGGAGACATAAGGATGGGGATGCAATGATTATCTTCAAACGAGATGAAATAGATATTGTCTAGATAGAAATCCAGAATAAATCACAATGGATTTAGTCACCAAAACAAGAGGCATGTTAACCCAACGATACTAAATTGAATCCTTTCATAGAATATGGAGGACATCAACGTGCTTAAAACTTGCACCTTAGCAGGGAAAGCATCCGGAAGTACCATGTAAAGGTGAATGAATTGGTTTGCAATAAAGAACAAACAAAAATCCAGATTACATATTGAAGTTCTTTAAAAAGTGAAATCCCAAAAAACAAAGGAGATACAAACAATAAAGAGAAGAAGGAAGATTGGCATTTAGCAAGAGGAATGGTGACTAACCTTGAACTACTTCAAGGAAGCAACTATGACAACCTTGATGTAAGCTACTACTTAACAAAGAGGGTTGAGACATGAGCTGGTGTCAAATGCTAATCAAACAATGTCATGTCCAGATTTTTTTTCTAGTTTTAACCGACTGGATACGGCCTGGATACGGCAGGATATGGATTAGGAGTATCCGATACGTGTCCAGGCGTATCCACGGAGTATTGGTATCCAATACGTATCGGATACGGGTACGACACCTGTTTTGGAGTATTCGTGCTTCATAGAGAAGAATGCTTTTAGAAAAGAACAAGTTTTATATACTAGGCACGTGGAGCTTGTTTTAAGCAATACAATGCTTTATTGAACTTGCATACATGAGGATGAGTATCGTTGTCACTGAATCCAGTTGTCTGTTCCATGGAACAAATCGATCGAAATATTGAAATTTTTGATTTTTCCAACCGAACGTCGAAACACACAAACGTAGGGAATGAGATGTAACTGTGATAAAATTTCGCCCCTACGCACAAAATTTTGCTAAACAGGGGCAAGTTTCGCTGCAAAAAGCCCAGTTTGGGCTGTAATTTTGAGAAATGGTACAAAAACACAACTTCCATTTCGAGAAATTTGTTCCTAGGGGTGCTGCTACATTTTGGGTATTTTGACGATTTTCTTTGAATCTCTTACTCTCAAGGCTATTTTTCTTGATTCTAAGGTATGTTTCCCCTATCCTTAGTCCATCTACACATTCTTCTATTCCTACACCCTTCTGTAGAGACCTATAGAAATACTCCGAACATAACATAGTTGTAACTTCTAAGTTCTAGATCTTTTGAAAATCACATGATCTACAAAGAAAACTTTTAGATCTATGAAATAATGGTATAAAGTATGTAGATCTACAATAAACTTAAAATAATTACACATTATGTATTTATGGACAAAATGACTTAAAAAGTCATTTTGGGAATGTATTTTGTTAGATCCACACATAAATGTTCCATGTAACCTAATTAAATGCTAACACTAGACTTATGCAAGTTATAATTTGTAAGTTTCTAACTTGCAAGTGCAAGTTTCAAGCTCTAAGTTGTAACCTTCAGGTTGTAAGTTAGTAACAATCTAACAGTCTTGTCAGTTCTTTTCATTTGTGCACTCACTCATCAAGACAGGGATACCACCTAGTCCTCTCAACATAGAAATTTATTATATATTCTAACGTGTTTATGTCTAAACACCATGTTTGCAAAATTTCATAATTTAAATCTTTCATCTTATCAATGAAATTCTGCCAAAACAGTCCAACTTCCTTAACTTACAAATGTTAGAGACCCCCCCCCCACATATCCAGTATGAAATATTATTACATATTTGAGTAGATCTTGGCGTTTAGATTGTCCTGATAAGCTTTAATTTAAAAAGTCACTCATATTGGTGTCAAAATTGTCAAGGTAGTAAATATTGAAATTATCGTTGAAAGTTCTCTAAAGTTTCGTTTCTAGGCCATCAGATACAACATCAAAATCGAACATTTAGTTTTATGGCATGTTCCATATAAATATTCGTATCAAGAGTACCATTCAAAAAAACATTACATACTTCAACTTGTAATAGCTAAAGTAAGCTTTGATTTTATAGTTGGGGATTTGAATACCGGGGCTGAACGTTTAGAGGTAGTCAACTCCCTCTTGTGTAAACCATTTTCTACTAGTCTAGCCTTTAGCCATTCAAGTGTTCCATCTGGTTTCAATTTTGATTTAAAACCCACTTACACCCGACAACGTTGGTATGTGATGGCCTTTTGAAAAAACTTCCAAGTGTTATTTTTACAAAGAGTTAACTCATATAGGGCGGAAGCAAGCTATACAATATGAGTTAACTACTATTTTTTTACAAAATTTTGACAAGCCGTGCCTAGAATCATGATAGCAGATTCGTCGAAGCAAATGCACGCCGACAAGCCGTGTTTCTAGGCAACACACCATGTTGCGGCGGCGAATCGTCAACAACAAGTCTGAGCAACAGCAAAAACAATGGAGAAATCCTTTCGGAACTCCACCAAAGCAATATAGAGGATGATGTATCCCCAATATAGCAGAAATAGAAGATTTTTTCTGTGATTTAGGATTAGATCTCAATAGGGGTGGATGCATAGATGATGAATACAAAATAGGTGGGCAACGATGTAGATGACAGTGGCTATTAGGGTAGCTGCGTCAGCATATAGGGAGCCAACGACGACGACTCCAAGCTAGCATGAACGGCGGCGGCAACATGGAAGGCAAAAGGCGGCTACAACATCAATGACGGAGGCAAGGAAGATCTTGGCGGAGGCACCATAGCAAGCAACAACTTAAAGATGATTTTGTTGTTGTTGAAGATGGAGACGGCTCCATGGAGACGGTCCTAAAAAATGCTAGAGTAGAGCATCCCTGCGGGCAGCCAAGCAGCGCCTAGCCGCGGCGGCCGCCCGCAAGGGGAGGCTTCTCTCCTTTGCACTCTCTTTCTCTCGGGGTTAGGGGCAGCGCATGACCAGCTGCTGTAATACCATGTGGAAGACGATATGACAGGGAAATCCCATTACGTGTAGGTTTTTCTTATTGATAGGAGGCAACCCCCTTTCCTATAAATAGGATAAGGGGGAAGTATACTGACACAAGACTAAACCCTAATTGGCCAAGACCATGTTACTAAATGTCCTCGACATGTGGCGAAATTTCACATATAACGTCTATGTCGACGGCTGGCGACGTCAAATCCACGTAAACATCCTTATTCCACAATATCCTCGACATTTCATCGAAGTTGTCGACATTTCCCCATATGTCGATGAAGTTGACCCAAGTCCATTAAAAAATTCCACAATGTCCGCGACATCTGTCGAAGTTGGCGACATTCTTCTGGTGTTTTGTGGAGTTTGCCGTGTGAGGGGGAAAAGTGTTGGAACTTGAGGTAAGATGATTTTGATGTTATTTTTTTACTATTCTAAGCTGATAGTAATAGACCGACCCCCTCTCCGCTAAATCTACCATTGATTTACACTATTTTTATGTAGTTTGTTTAGTGTCACAAACTTTATATATGGAAGAACTCTGTAGTTCGGAGACGACTGTATGTAATTGTGTATTTATCTACATATGTAAACCTATAAGGATGGCTATATGTAAACACTTATTGTGTTTTTTAGTTAGATTTGATGAAATCTGTCGATTTTCATCAAAAAATGACTATTTTTAGCTTAATTTTTGTCGAAGTTGTGTCGAAGTTTGGTTGTAAAAATCCTCGACATTTCCACAAACTTCCATGTCCACACCTGTCGAAGTCGGCTCGAAGTCGAAGTCCTGTTCCATGGCCAAGACACACTCGGGCCCAAATTACATATAGATTAAAACAACTTTATTAAAAAGACTAACAACTTAAGTAAATAGACTCTCTAACAAACACTCTTTGGAGTAAAAGGTATGCTAGTAGCAGTCTGAGCATGTCTGGGATTGGGTTTCACAATACTGGCTTTATACCTTGTTGTCACATGATGACCTGTTGAATCCAGAATCCGTTGGCTGCTGAAATGTGTATAACTGCATGCATCTAAATCAGTATCATCGTGATGAGAAACGATGTTATGTACATCAATGTGTGACTCAGATGTTGAAGTAGAGATCTTAGCTTCAATATGATTGCCATTAGATTCTTTTTTTTGGTCAGTAATTGCCATTAGATTCATTTGCAATAGACTCATCAACATTCAGATTAGCATGTTCATCAGAGATTTGTAAGGAATTGTTGGCATGAAACATAGACACATGTTTAGGTTCATTGCAGTTTGTCACTAATAATTTCTGTTCTGAAGGAATGCTAGCAGAAAAAAACTTCATCTTGAACCACCCTATGTGACTGTCACATCAGTACTATTCAATAATGTATCTCCTGCTTGTTTTAACCAGTACAATGGTCTACAGTCTACACAATCATCAAAGTATTCTCTGTAAGAGGATATTATGCAACCCGTAAAAGGGAATTTGCATAAGAAGCAAGCCCAGATCCAAGACAATCCTGATTAGAGCTTATTGGGCTCAAGTTGGGCTTTTATTTAGTTCTTTATGCATTTAGGAAACTATGTTTTATTTAATTTCTTTTTTGTTCTGTTAATATATCTTTACTTATATCTTTACTTTGTGTTTATTTCATATTACTGTTGTACCTACATGTAATTTTCCTTTTACTATAAATAGAGAGGAGAACCCTATTGGGTCTCTCACGTTGCCAGTGTGCAACAACGCTCCATCCGTCTCTTCCGTTCACATGGTATCAAGAGCAGGTTAAGCTCCAGCCGCCGGCCCTCCCTCCCGCCCGGCGCCGTCCCTCCCTTCCGCCCCCCCCCCCTTCTCCCTTCCGCCGCCGGCCCTTCTCCAGCCGCCGGCCGCCGCCGGTCCTTCTCCAGCAGCCGGCCGCCGCCGCCAGCAGCAGCGGCTGCTGCTCCTCGCCGCCGGCGCGCGGCAGGAGCGCGGAGCCTCCCTGCGGCGCTGCTGATCGCCGCCTAAGGGAGGGTTCCCACCCCCGTCCATCGCTGCTGGACTTCGGTAGTCCCTCTCATGCTGCCGTAGGTCCAGCCGCAACGATCTAAAGGCTCCGTCTACGTCTCCGGGCTCTTTTTCAGCCTTTTCGGTTCCTTTTTCGGGCGCCGATCTTGTTGCTTGGGGATCTCCGGTTGATCCAACGGCCTTCTAAAGCCCTACCCGGAGGTCTCGTCTCTTCCACAATGCCTTCCTAATCACATCTCCTTCATGTGTGATTAGGAACTTCTCGTTTGAAGGCTGTCGATGCGTCAGTAACGCATCCTCTTTTCAGTTTCTGTTGTGACGTGTATCTCTCCGTCACGGGACGTGTATCTGTCCGTCCACTCAGCCTTCTGTGTGACGTGTATCACTCCGTCACCCATATCTCAGTTGCATCATGGAGAACAAGACCTATTATGAGGTCTCGCCTATTCCTATCAAGCTCAATGGGAAGAATTTTCTGCTATGGATGAATGCGGTTCATACTGTCTTGGAATCGCGCGATCGGGCAAAGTTTGTTGATTCTGCACCTCTCACTAGCACTGACAAAGACTATGCCGAGTGGAAACGTCTTGACAGCCTAGTGAAGACTTGGCTATGGGGTAGCATGGAACCTTCTATTGCTTCGAGGTTCATGTTCTACTCCACTGCTAAGGAGATTTGGGATGCCGTTAAGCAGCACTATGCTCAGGAGAAGAATGCTCTTCGCCAGTTTATGATCTATGATCGTCTGTTTGCAGAGAAACAGGGTGATAGATCCCTTGAAGAGTATTTCGGTGTGATTCAAGCTATCTCCCAGGAGTTGAGCTACTATCATCCAGTGAAAGTTGCTGAGCAGATTAAAGATAGAGATGATCTTGTCACTGCTAAATTTCTATCTGGCCTTAGCTCCTCATTTGGTTCAGCACGAAGTGTGATACTTGCATCTGACAAATTACCGAGCCTTGCGGAAGCTTTCTCTAGGATTCAACAGTCCACCTTTGAGTCTGTTGATCCTAGTCCTGTTGTTCCTTCTGGAGATTCTCATGCCTCCATTGCTGCAGCAGTTCGCGGAGGACGACCTGCACCTACACCAGCTGACAGACCTGGCTTGGGCAGAGGACGTGGGACTCGTCCTCGATGCACTTTCTGTGACAGACCGGGACACACTGTTGAGAAATGCTGGAAGAAACATGGACGACCTGCCGCCCCACCTGTTGGAGCTGCCAACTGTGCTACTTCTGACTCTACTACTGCGAGCTCGAGTTCCTCTGGCATCACACTTACTCAGGAGGAGTATGACAGGTTTATTCAGGCAACTCAACATTGGAGTATGGGCGCCTCTTCTGCTTCCACAGCAAATCTTGCCTCTACCGCGGGTAATCAGGCTACATCTTTTATGGCTTCTGGATCCGCAACTCCCTGGGTGGTTGACTCTGGTGCCTCCCAGCACATGACTGGTATGAGGCGATTGCTCCGCACATTTGACTCATATATTCCTCACCCATCTGTTACCTTGGCAGATGGTTCTGTGAGGAAGGTGGTAGCTAGTGGTTCTGTGTCCCTTACACCAGATATTGATTTGAAATCTGTTCATTTTGTACCTGAATTTCCTTTCAATTTGCTTTCTGTTGCCAAGTTGATTGACACTGTAAACTGCACAGTAACATTCGGGCCTTCTTGCTTTGTTTTACAGGATCTCAAGAGTTTGAAGATGATTGGTGGGGGGCCTAGGAAAGGTGATCTCTACCTCTTTCCTGGTGATTATCTACCTCGCCATCCACCTCCTGCTCCAGTTTCCTCCGCCATGCTGAGTGGTTCCCCCTTGTTGTGGCATTGCAGATATGGCCATCCTCCCTTAGAAAGCTTGAAGAAATTGGAACCCGATCTAGCTCATGTGTCCTCATTAGAGTGTCAGTCCTGTCAATTGGGCAAACATCATCGGTTGTCCTATCCTGTTCGTGTCAATAATCGGGCTTCTAGTCCGTTTGAGTTAGTCCACAGTGATGTATGGGGTCCTGTTAAAAACCAGAGTTATAATGGTTTTAGCTATTTCATTTCTTTTGTGGATGATTACTCTCGCATGACATGGATTTATCTTTTAAAAAGTCGTGAATCTGTGCTTTCCATTATCAAACATTTTCATAAACAAATTCAAGTTCAATTTAACTGCAATATCAAAATTTTTCAATCTGATAATGCCCTTGAGTATGTTCAGAAAGCGATGAATGAGTTTTGCAGTTCGGTTGGTATGATTCATCACACCTCTTGTCCTCACACTCCTATGCAGAATGGTGTTGCTGAGCGAAAGAATCGCCATCTCTTGGATATCACTAGGTCTATCATGCCCTTGAGTATGTTCAGAAAGCGATGAATGAGTTTTGCAGTTCGGTTGGTATGATTCATCACACCTCTTGTCCTCACACTCCTATGCAGAATGGTGTTGCTGAGCGAAAGAATCGCCATCTCTTGGATATCACTAGGTCTATCATGTTTGAATCCAATGTGCCTAAACGTTTCTGGTCTGAGGCTCTTCTCACTGCCTGTTTTTTGATTAATCGGCAGCCCTCTTCTGTTTTGCATGGGCGCACTCCCTTTTCTGTCTTACGCCCTATGGATAAACCGTTTCATGTTCCGCTTCGGGTTTTTGGTTGTACATCCTTCGTTCATAACTTTGATCCCAAACAAGACAAACTCTCTCCTAGGTCCTTGAAAACCTTGTTTCTTGGTTACTCTGGTACGAGTAAAGGTTACAAGTGTTATTGCCCGAGTTTGCGTCGTATGTTTGTTTCTAAGGATGTCACCTTTCATGAAACCAGTCCATATTTTGCACATGCTATGAGCAAGGGGGAGCAATTGAGTGAGGGAGTGCCACCCGCAATTCAAAGTGAGGGAGTGCCACCTATCATTGTTGAGGACATACCGCATGATCCACCTACCATTCAACCCTATATCCAGGTTTATCACAGGCGAGGTAGACAGGATCCAGATGAGGTAGCGGCACAAGTCCATGAGCCTCCCTCGCCATCTTCTACTCAAGAGATTCCTGCAGAGGCTTCTGACCTTGATCTTCCTATTGCTGTCCGGAAAGGTATACGTTCATGTACTATTCGTCATCCCATATCAAATGTATGTTGTTTGTCGCACTTATCTACACAGGCTCGTGCATTTGCTGTTGGGATTGACTCCATTAAGATACCAAGAAACCACTTAGAGGCTCTAAAGGACAGTGGCTGGCAGCAGGCAATGCAGGTGGAAATCTCTGCTCTGATTGACAATGGCACATGGGATCTTGTTACTTTACCTGCGGGCAAGAAAGTTGTGGGCTGTAGATGGGTCTTTACAGTCAAACACAACCCTGATGGATCGATTGAGCGGTTGAAGGCCAGATTGGTAGCAAAAGGCTACACACAGACATATGGAGTGGACTTCTTTGAGACTTTTTCTCCAGTTGCTCGTCTCAATTCTGTGCGGATCCTTATATCTCTAGCTACTACCTTTGATTGGCCTCTTTTCCAGCTGGATGTCAAGAACGCCTTTCTTCATGGAGATCTTCAAGAAGAGGTGTATATGGAGCAACCACCAGGTTTTGTTGCTCAGGGGGAGTGTCAGAAAGTCTGCAAATTGAAGAAGGCTATCTATGGGTTGAAGCAATCTCCTCGAGCTTGGTTTGACAAGTTCAGTGCTGTTGTTTTACAGATGGGCTTCTCTCGTTCCATGACTGATCACTCTCTATTTTATTCAAATTCTTCTGGTGGGTCCATAATTATTGCTGTCTATGTTGATGATATTGTGATTACTGGCAGCGATTCTACAGGCATATCACGTGTGAAGGAAGGACTACAACAACACTTTCACACAAAAGACCTGGGGAAGCTGAGATACTTTCTAGGGATTGAGGTTCTTAGATCCCATGCAGGTATAAATCTCTCCCAGAGAAAGTATGTGCTTGACTTGCTACAGGAAACGGGTATGACTGATTCTAAGCCCGTATCCACTCCTATGGATTATCACATCAAGGAGGTGGAAGATGATACTGCATATTCAGATCTAGGTCATTACAGGAGAATAGTTGGGAAGTTGATTTACCTAACTGTCACAAGACCTGATATTTCTTTTGCTGTTGGAGTAGTAAGTCAACACATGTGCACACCACGACAGTCACATTGGACAGCTGTATGCAGGATTCTGAGATATCTGAAAAGTGCTCCTGGAAAGGGGATCACTTATTATAAACCCAAGAGTCCTCTATCTTCTTTGACTCTCACAGGTTATGCAGATGCAGATTGGGCTGGTAATCAAGTTGATAGAAGATCCACATCTGGCTACTGCACCTTTCTTGGTGATTATCTGATTACTTGGAAGAGCAAGAAACAACAAGTGGTAGCACGGTCTAGTACTGAGGCTGAGTACCGTGCTATGGCACATGCATGCTGTGAACTGCAATGGATCAAATCTGTCTTATCTGAGCTGAAGATTTTGATTCAAACTCCCATGATTCTCAAGTGTGACAATCAATCTGCTATACATATTGCCAGGAATCCTGTCTTTCATGAGCGCACAAAGCATATAGAGGTTGACTGTCATTTCATCCGAGATCAGATAAAGAATGGCAATGTGGTGACGCCATATGTCAAGTCTGAAGATCAACTAGCTGATATCTTGACAAAGCCATTAGGTCCAGCAGTGTTCCAGAATTTATGCGGCAAGCTGGGCATCCACAATGTGTACACTCCAGCTTGAGGGGGAGTGTTAATATATCTTTACTTATATCTTTACTTTGTGTTTATTTCATATTTCATATTACTGTTGTACCTACATGTAATTTTCCTTTTACTATAAATAGAGAGGAGAACCCTATTGGGTCTCTCACGTTGCCAGTGTGCAACAACGCTCCATCCGTCTCTTCCGTTCACATGTTCCTTGTTTTATTTTACATTAGGATTTAGTTGCCTATTTTGTTGACTTGCACGTCAAGTCGTAAAGTCTTATACAAGCCAGTCTTGGGGCCTTTGTCTAGGCAGTCGATTATGAATTAGAATTTTATTTGCCGATTGCAAATTTATTTCTCCCTTCTTCTCCGTAGCTTGGCTACATCAGGTTAGTTCTCTATGTGCACAAAACTTTTGTACATTTTCCTTGAATGAAAAAATTTCTTCCGCAAACACAACATATTTTGGAATGAGCACACGATTTGTATATACATGCAAGCATTTATACCCTTTATATTACTGACTATATCCAATGAACACACAAGATAAGATCTTGGTTCTAACTTATCCTTTACTATATATCAAAGGTAAAGATAAGACAGAAAACCAAAAACTCTTGCACAATCATAGGCTGGAGTCTCCTTGTTTTCAACTTCTATCGGACATTTTGAGTTTAGCACAGTAGAAGGTAACCTATATCAGATATGTAGAGTGGAGAATTGTTGTTTATTGAATGAATAAAACAGTGTACATAGTAGTCTCTTATATAGCAAACAGAAAAAGAGACTAGTTAAGATGCAACCCATATGGGACTAAACAACATAAGAAATAGAATAAGTGGAGCACATGCTAAGCACATGACGCTCAAGAAAACACATATCTCTATACTCCCCCTCAAGCTGGAGCGTAGATGTAGAAGAGACCCAGCTTGTCAATCAGCGTCTGAAAGCGATTTTTGGGTAGCACCTTGGTGAAGATATCTGCAAGTTGTTTCTCCGTGCTGATATATGGAGTGTGGATCTGTCCAGACATAACCTTTTCTCGTACAAAGTGGCAGTCGACTTCAATATGTTTGGTTCTTTCATGAAAAGTATGGTTGCTCGCAGTAAAAATAGATGCCTTATTGTCACAGAACATAGGGATGGGGCTAGACGGAGAGATGTCAAATTCCTTCAGAAGACTGCGGACCCATAGAAGCTCACATGTAGTATGAGCCATCGCTCTATATTCTGCTTCAGCACTAGATCGTGCAACAACCGTTTGCTTTTTACTGCGCCATGTACATGGTTGTATAGGCGGCCAGGCGTCCAGGCGTTCCAGGGGGCGCCCAGACAGCCTAGGCGCCCAGGCGGACGCCCAGGCGTTTCCAGGCGTTTTGATAGATTTTTTATTTTATCAAATATATGTAAAATTTCTAAAAAAAATACCAGCCTTACACATATAAATATACATGATAAATATGCAATCAATGTGCTACCAAATTACCAATAATGGAAGAAAGCAACAAAAGCATTAGATATGCATTAAATATAATTTTGTAGATGATTAAATATTTGCTAAATAAGATAATAAGGATATTCCAATCCTAAATTTATATAATTCGACCACTAATACAAACCAATACATAAATTCATTCAAATCAGTAAAATAATAAATACAAATCAGTTCACAAATAAATATAATTTTGTAGATGATTAAATATTTGCTAAATAAGATAATAAGGACATGCCAATCCTAAAATTCATATAACTCGATCCCTAACGCAAACCAAGAGATAAATACATACAAATCAGTATAATAATACATTTAAATCAGTTCATCTATAAATATAAATTGGTACATGATTAAGAAAATTGGTACATGATTAAAAAAATAATTGAGTCACGGATTAAATATTTCTTAAATCAGTAAATAAGGAGATACAAATCCGTTGATCAATAAAAATAATTGAGTACATTATTAAATATTTCCTATATTAGTAAACCAACGTATATAAATCTGTTGATCAATAAAAATAATTGAGTAGATGATTAAATATTTCCTAAATCAGTAAACAAGGAGATACAAATCCCTAATTTCATAATAGTCAACCACTAATGCAAAGGAATACATAAATACATAAAAAATCAGTAAACCAAGATGTATATAATTATAAATCAGTTGATCAATAAAAATAATTGAGTACATAATTAAATATTTCCTAAATCAGTAAACCAATGTATATAAATCAGTTGTTCAATAAAAATAATTGAGTACATGATTAAATATTTCATAATAGTCAACCACTAATGCAAAGGAATACATAAATACATACAAATCAGTAAATCAACATGTATATAATTATAAATCGGTTAATCAATAAAAATAATTGAGTAATGAGTACATGATTAAATATTTCCTAAAACAGTAAACCAACGTATATAAATCAGTCGATCGATAAATATAATTGAGTAGTGATTACATGATTAAATATTTGCTAAATCAGTAATAAGGAGATACAAATCCTAAAGGTCATATAAGTGGATCACTAATACAAACCAATAAATAATTACATACAAATCAGTAGAGGATTTATTATTTTCTAAATCACTACATTAAATGATGAATCCCTAAATTAGTATCACTAGATGACTGATACGAAGCACACAAACAATTTGTAATCAGTTTTCCTTTTCAGTTTACAATTTAATTATCCTTTTTTGTTGGGCTTGAAGCCTTTTGTTTTATCAGCAGAATTGGGCCGCACGCCTGGTCGACCGCCTGAACGCCTAGACCGCCTGGTCTCAGTAGAAATCCTGGGCGCCTGGATATGGGCAAGCCTTGGGCCGCCTGGGCGCCCGCCCGTACAACTCAGGCCATGTAACTAGATTGCCCCCCACAAAAGTACAATATCCAGATGTGGATTTTCTATCAGATCTACTTCCTGCATAATCAGAGTCAGAAAAACCAGATAGATCACAATGGCCATGTTTCTTGTATAATAGACCTTTCCCAGGAGCACTTTTGAGATATCGAAGAATGTGACAGATAGCATCCCAGTGACATTGTCGTGGTTTATCAAGATACCGACTAACAAACCCAACAACAACAGCTAAATCAGCTCGAGTGACAGTCAGGTAGATAAGTTTGCCTACTAGTCTCCTGAACTGGTGTCGGTCAGCATATGGGGGAGAAGATTCACTGTCCCAATCCATATTGGGATCCAGAGGTGTGTTGGCTGGCTTGCAACCTAACATGCTTGTCTCTTGCAACAAATCCAGAACATATTTCCGCTGTGATAGGCACAATCCTGCAGAAGATCTAGCAACCTCAATACCCAGAAAGTATCGTAATTTACCAAGGTCCTTAGTGATAAAATGTTGTGCTAGATAGTTTTTGGTTGCTTGAATCCCTGCATTATCGCTGCCAGATAAGATAATGTCATCAACGTACACAATGAGAATAACGAGCCCTGCTGTAGTTTTTCGTATGAAAACAGAGTGATCAGCCTGCGATCGTCGAAAGCCGAAAGAAAGTAAGATTTTACTGAGTTTCTCAAACCATGCTCGTGGGCTTTGTTTTAAGCCATATATCGCCTTGCGAAGTTTACAGATTTTTGAAGCAGACTCCCCCTGAGCAACAAATCCGGGGGGTTGCTCCATGTAGACATCCTCCTGTAGATCGCCATATAAAAAAGCATTTTTCACATCAAGTTGGAAAAGAGGCCAGTCTTTATTGACTGCAACAAATATCAGAATGCGAACAGAATTGAGACGAGCTACTGGAGAAAAGGTTTCAAAATAATCAACTCCGTAGGTCTGGGTATATCCTTTTGCCACGAGCATGGTTGTATAGGCGGCCAGGCGTCCAGGCGTTCCAGGGGGCGCCCAGACAGCCTAGGTGCCCAGGCGGACGTCCAAGCATTTTGATAGATTTTTTATTTTATCAAATATATGTAAAATTTCTAAAAAAAATACCAGCCTTACACATATAAATATACATGATAAATATGCAATCAATGTGCTACCAAATTACCAATAGTGGAAGAAAGCAACAAAAGCATTAGATATGCATTAAATATAATTTTGTAGATGATTAAATATTTTCTAAATAAGATAATAAGGATATTCCAATCCTAAATTTATATAATTCGACCACTAATACAAACCAATACATAAATTCATTCAAATCAGTAAAATAATAAATACAAATCAGTTCACAAATAAATATAATTTTGTAGATGATTAAATATTTGCTAAATAAGATAATAAGGACATGCCAATCCTAAAATTCATATAACTCGATCCCTAACGCAAACCAAGAGATAAATACATACAAATCAGTATAATAATACATTTAAATCAGTTCATCTATAAATATAAATTGGTACATGATTAAGAAAATTGGTACATGATTAAAAAAATAATTGAGTCACTGATTAAATATTTCTTAAATCAGTAAATAAGGAGATACAAATCCGTTGATCAATAAAAATAATTGAGTACATTATTAAATATTTCCTATATTAGTAAACCAATGTATATAAATCTGTTGATCAATAAAAATAATTGAGTAGATGATTAAATATTTCCTAAATCAGTAAACAAGGAGATACAAATCCCTAATTTCATAATAGTCAACCACTAATGCAAAGGAATACATAAATACATAAAAAATCAGTAAACCAAGATGTATATAATTATAAATCAGTTGATCAATAAAAATAATTGAGTACATAATTAAATATTTCCTAAATCAGTAAACCAATGTATATAAATCAGTTGTTCAATAAAAATAATTGAGTACATGATTAAATTATTTCATAATAGTCAACCACTAATGCAAAGGAATACATAAATACATACAAATCAGTAAATCAACATGTATATAATTATAAATCGGTTAATCAATAAAAATAATTGAGTAATGAGTACATGATTAAATATTTCCTAAAACAGTAAACCAACGTATATAAACCAGTCGATCGATAAATATAATTGAGTAGTGATTACATGATTAAATATTTGCTAAATCAGTAATAAGGAGATACAAATCCTAAAGGTCATATAAGTGGATCACTAATACAAACCAATAAATAATTACATACAAATCAGTAGAGGATTTATTATTTTCTAAATCACTACATTAAATGATGAATCCCTAAATTAATATCACTAGATGACTGATACGAAGCACACAAACAATTTGTAATCAGTTTTCCTTTTCAGTTTACAATTTAATTATCCTTTTTTGTTGGGCTTGAAGCCTTTTTTTTTATCAGCAGAATTGGGCCGCACGCCTGGGCGGCCGCCTGGCCCGCCTAGTCGGCCGCCTGAACGCCTAGACCGCCTGGTCTCAGTAGAAATCCTGGGCGCCTGGATATGGGCAAGCCTTGGCGCCCGCCCGTACAACTCAGGCCACGAGACGAGCTTTTAGACGTTCAATGGTACCATCTGGCTGATATTTAATGGTGAAGATCCAGCGACAACCCACAAAATGGCATGAAGATGGTCGGTCAACCAGATCCCAGGTATGTTGGTCATTCAGAGCTTGCATTTCCTGTTCCATAGCATGTTTCCAGGCAGGATGACAAAGCGCCTCCTTGGCGGTTTTAGGAATAGTCACAGCAGATAAAGCAGATGTAAAATAGGCAAAGCTATCACTGAGATTGGCAGATGAGCATAAGCGACTAATAGGATGCTGAGTACAAGAACGAACACCCTTCCGTAAACCAATAGGAATATCCAAGTCAGAAAGTACCTCAGCCGGTGGTGGAGCATCCGCAGATGGAGTTGGTTCGGCTGGGGTAGTTACGGGCTTCGGTCTTCGCTTGTAGACTTGTAGAGGGCGTTCTTGAGGCACAGTAGCAGGAGGCAGATCTTCGACCAACGGTAGTGGAGTGGTAGCCAAAATATCAGTAGTCAAGTGTTCCCCGGTAGCAGAGTAATAGGGCATATGTTCAAAGAATATCACATCCGCACTAACATACCAATGTTTCGTAACTGGATCAAAACAGCGGTAGCCTTTCTGAGTACGAGAGTACCCTAAAAACACACACTTCACAGAACGAGCATCTAACTTGGTGAGATCGGGGCGAAGATTTTTCACAAAACATGTACATCCAAAGATACGAGGCGACACAGAGAACAGAGGTTTATCAGGAAATAAAAGGGCGTACGAAATCTGATTTTTCAAAACAGAAGATGGCATGCGATTGATAAGGTAGCATGCGGTGGACACAGCATCAGGCCAAAAACAATGAGGTACTTTATAATGAATGAGGAGGGTGCGAGCAATCTCAAGAAGGTGTCGGTTCTTCCGTTCCGCTACGCCATTTTGTTGTGGGGTGTATGGGCAAGTAGTCTGGTGGATAGTTCCTTGGGACACACAAAAAGAAGTAACAACTTGTTGCATAAATTCAAGGGCATTGTCTGTGCGAAGGGTTTTAATAGATTGACCAAATTGTGTTTTAATTTCAGCAAAGAAAGTGCGAATGCAATCTAACACAGTATTTCGACCTTTGAGCAGAAACATCCAAGTGGTACGAGAATAGTCATCAATGAAAGTCAGAAAGTATTTCACACCAGAATGACTGGGCACAGAACATGATCCCCAAATATCCGCATGTACTAATTCAAAAAGTTCTTTAGAAGAAATAACTTTTTAGCAGGAAAAACAGATCTAGAATGTTTGCCCATAACACATGTCTCACAGGAAAAACTATCGCCTGATAAGTGCGGAAAAAGATGCTTCAATTTTGCCGCAGATGGATGTCCAAGCCGAACATGCAACTGTAGACCTGTCACAGAGGTAGAGATCATCGCCTTCGGAGCAGGTGGTCCATCCAGGTAGTACAGCCCATCAAGTCCTTCACGGCCTGAACCAATCCTCGTCTTCGTGCGGATATCCTTCACAATACAACCAGAGGGATCAAATTTGACAGAGCAGTTTAGTTGTTTAATCATTTTGCTGACTGAAAGCAGATTAACAGGAAATTTCGGAATGTATAAAACTGAATTTAGATGCAGCTTTCGTGAAAGAGGAACTGTGCCGGTGCCGTGAACAACAGTTTTAGATCCATTTGCAACAGTAACAGATGATATCGGAGTTGTTGTACTAAGTTTTGAAAATAAATGAAGAGCACCAGTGACCAGTCATATGAGTGGAAGCACCTGAGTCGATGCACCACTGTTTGTTACCAGAAGTTGATGAGGTGAGCATGGCAGATGAGCCTGATGTAGAAGGTAGCTGTGCAAGGTGCTCTTGAAACATTTTCTGGCACTCTGAGCGTAGCCAATCAGTGTTGGGTGGTGCAGGTGATATTTCAGCAGGAGAGTCAGCAACGGCAGGATCATCAGTGGTTTGGTTAGCCCACGCAGGTTTACCGTGCTTGATCTAGCATCGGTCCTCAGTGTGATTGTCGCGACCACACCAGTTGCAGTGACGTGGGCCTTGAGAAGTACCCCGACCTGGTGTAGAAGATCCTTGGCCGCCAGAAGGAGGAGGTCGTCCACTGCGACCGCGACCACGGCCACGGCCACGGCCACGACTAGAGTTAGTAGAGCGTGCAACTAGGGTAGGATGCTCAGGAGCAGGTGTGGGAGTCAGAGAAGGCAGTCTCTGAACTCTTTTGAGGACATCGCGAACAGTGGGTAGTGGATCGCTTGACAGAATTTGATCAACAACCCCCGAGAAGGAGGCAGGAAGGGCAGCCAGAAAATGCACAAGTTGAAGTTCGTTTCTTTGTTTCTGGGCAATCTTGATATCAGCAGTCAGAGGGTGATGCAATTCATATTCATTCCACAAAGCAGAACATTGATTATAGAAATCGTCAATAGACGTGTCAGTGGAGAACTCCTTCTTGGCGAGTTGTTTGAAGATTTCGAAGACCCGCTTTGGATTCTCCTGATGTGAGTACACATGTGCCAAATGATCCCACATTGCCTTGGCATCATGATGGTAGAGAAGAGATTGACTGATCCGGGGCTCAGAGCTGTTGAGGATCCAAGACATGACGCCCGAATCATCCTTGGGCCACTGGATGTAGCTTTGTGTAGTCTTGTCATCAGAATCCGTCGTAGGAGCATCAGGAGGATTGGCCGTAAGATGGTGATATCGACCCTGTGCCTTGACATAGAGAACAAACGACGCTGACCATAGATGGTAGTTGGACCCGCCGTCGAGTTTCACCGTAGTGACACACAGAGATCTGGGGGGCTCAGAGTAGGCCATAGCAGCAGTAGATGTCGACGTCGCAGAAGCAGTAGAGACCCTTAATGGGCAGAGCAGAAGAACCCGAAACGGGCAGAGGTAGCAGGGATCTGACGCAGCAGATCAGAAGAACCCGAAAACGGGCAGAATATGCATAGAAACCTACGCATGCATGAGAAGAAACTCAACGTTCCCTCATGAGGCGCATGTAGAAATACCCACGGACAAAGAGGACTCTCAACTTAGATGGCCAGCGGACACCCGAACAAGAACTGACGGAAGCCCGGTCGTAGACGTAAAAAATTAGAAAGTGTTCAGGCCTTACGTAGGAGTGTAGAAATTGTTTTTGGTGGAGAATATGGTGGAAGAGGGAATGGATGGGTAGATAGGATAGAGGAAGAGAGGGCACGGGGTGGTGGTGGAGGCTGGTGTTGGTGGCTGTTTGGTGGTGGCTACTGCTGGAAGCAGCGGCGGCAGGGGTGGAGTGGGGCGGCGGGCTGCTGCTGTGGTGGTGGTGGTGGGGGGGTGGGGGGGGGGCGGCTAGGGAGGATTAGGGTGAGGGAAGGTGGGAGAGAAGGGAAGAAGAGGAGCGGGCAGGAGGAGGCTGCCGCCGGCGGGGGGGGGGGGGCTGGGGGGGGGGTTGTTAGGTCATGGGTGGGAGAAAATGGAGGCCTGCTCTTGATACCATGTAGAGTGGAGAATTGTTGTTTATTGAATGAATAAAACAGTGTACATAGTAGTCTCTTATATAGCAAACAGAAAAAGAGACTGGTTAAGATGCAACCCATATGGGATTAAACAACATAAGAAATAGAATAAGTGGAGCACATGCTAAGCACATGACGTTCAAGAAAACATATATCTCTATAAGATAAGTAGTAGTAGTAACGGCTCCATAAGGTGTTTGGTATATAAGCTTTAAACATAAGAGCTAATGCGAGCTCGACTATATGCCTATGCTTTCTTTCAATAGCTCCACTCTGAGCATCTCATAAGGACATGAGATGTGGTGAATGATGACTTGTTGTGACATGAAATTCATTTGTTAGTCAGTTCATGGATAAGCCGTGAGCAAGTCATACATAGGCCGTGATACACATTCTGGGATATCTCAAAAAATATTCTTGCAAGGATCTTCTATATCAGGTTTATGAACATTTACATGCGTGGGATTAATTAGATGTCGATTGGGCTCTATCCAATATTGATAGAGGGCCTAATTCTGGCTACTACGTATTTGTAGGGGGAAGTCTGGTGTCATAGAAAAGCAAAAAGCAGACTGTAGTAGCAAGATCTGGTGCATAATCTCTAGAGCTATATCCCTAGCAACTTATGAGTTGCTATGAATTCACCTCTTGCTAGAGGAGCTTGGCTTTATGCATAAAGCTCCCATGGACTGAAGTGTGACAACCAGGCTGCTGTCCACATTTGCCTCGAATTCTGTTTTTCATGAGAAAAGATAACCAAACATATTGAAGTGGATTGTCATTTTCTGTGAGAAAAGTTTCTGTATAGGTGACTCAGTTGTCACTGGTCAAATAAGATGACCATTTAAGCTGATTTGTTTACAAAATCCCTAAATGGTTGTGGAGTCCAATACTTATATAAAAAGCTGGGTACATATGTTATATGTGCTCCAACTTGAGCGGAGTGTTAATATGTATCTACATGGACCTACTTGTAAGTGTGAGAAAAGGTTAGGGACCTATCTCTATAGTCTGTAAGTCTCTTGTATATAAATATATAAGCACCCCGAGACGTCAAGGGTTTCTCCCAGTTTGCAGTAGATCATAATCTCAATTGAAGGCAGCGGTTGTGCTCTTCTGTCCCGTGACAATGCAGCTTCTACAAACTATCAGCTATAGCAGCATATCTTGAAATCATTTTATCCTAATGGTTTGCAATTCGACTAATAACATGATATGCTAATTGATTTTTTCCATAGGGACATTAGATGAGAGTTCAATTTTTTATGATAAGAGTGCCGAATGTACAAGACAAGAAAACAAAATCAGAAAACCCTACGATAAGCATTCCTCCAGAACCAAGGATGAAACAGAAATCCTACCATAAGCATCCCTCCAGGAAAAATGTATGAGAGACCTCTTTACAGAAAATCAACTCACATAAAAAGACTCTGAACAATTCTGGAGCCACAACTATTGACCTAAGTTCTTTCTCAATCTTTTAACTGTATTACTTATTAAATTAAAATACTCAGTCTCCGTGTGATCCTCTTAAATGAGACCCTTATAACTTTTCCCAATGACCCTGCATCAAGGGAACCCTACCTTATTTACGTATAGCTACTGGAGGAGATGGCTCCTCTTTCACCTGCCTCATGCTCTTGAAACCCCTCCACCTCAATTCATTTTAGTTCATGATGAAACTCTACCCTCCCCCGTTCTGCACAAATCTGACAAGTCTACGCCCTCATCTTCCCTAAATGATCATTGGGATATGCAACTCTCACCAACGATCCCCAAACATCATTTTTTGCAGGTCCATCTTCCGCTACGACTGACGTCTGTTCAACCCAAGGGGAGAGGTTTGCTCCTTTGCATTACTCCGCAAATGTTCACTTGACGTGATAGTGGGCTGCAGCCATGTAAACCTAGGCTGACCCCTCCCTCTCCCTCACATCTTACGCCCAGACATTCATTGACCCAAATCCAAGATGGCTCAAAACCTGTCTCTGTCTCCCTGTTATCCGTTAATAATAAACTAGTTTGCTGATCAGCCCGACAGAAGGCGCATGAAAGGCCTAATAAGAAAACTCCAGTCCCCTGCTAAAGGAGGGAAGCCATGTGAAATTTTGTGCCCACCCACAAAAATCAGCAGAGATCTCTGTCTAGACCCTAGCAGCAGGTTGTCATTGGAGTAAGTGTCATATTGTGATCCCATGGAGTGACGGTGGAGAACTCCAGCGCTTTCGTTAAATCCGACGACAGCTACAATCTCGTCGAAGATCCACAGATACTGTTGTCGGGCTATCCTTGAAGTCGTGGTCTCTCTTCATTTGGAAATGTTGCTATTGTCTCACCACCACCTTCGGCAATATGTCCTCTGTCAAAGCCTCTGAATTTGTCAAATGTGCCACTAGTGGAATCGAAGTGTTGGGACCTCTGCCAATTGCTAATTTGCTAGTTGATAGTTGACAAATCCTGCATGGTAAATTGGAATTTCATTATTCTGATTCTAGCTCTTTTATACTTGAAAACAATTTTGCTTTTAAATGGCTTTAATATTTTAAAGCCATTTACGCAGCTCGCGGAGTTGACTTGTTATCGGACTTTACCATCGTGTTATTATTGTCAGCAAATGCATTATTAAGTGTTTTTTCAAATCATGTATGCCCGAAGTAGCTACCCTTCTCTATATTTATAAAGGTCTGTTTGTGAAATTGGCCGAATGGAATTCTAAAAAGTTCTACCTAGCATACTAAACTAATTAGTCTACGTGGTTCCTTAATATTCCTGTAGTGTCAAACACCTTCAAGAAGTTCTCATAAGAGGGTTTGCATTCGTAGCTTCATATATTTTTCTTTTCCTACCTTAGCTGGATGGCAAAGTTGGCATGGATCAAGACACAAGTTACACTTTCGTTTCTATGGGATAAAATCGTGAAAACACATGGAGTTTAATTCAACCTTGTAGGGTCTCTATATTTGACATTTTCTTTTCCCTACTCCAGGGTATATCAATTGCTTGGTGAGGCTGGTACTTACTATGGCGTGCGGTTTGGAAAGGATATCCCATGGGTCACAGAATTTCCTTTTGGTTACGTAAAAGATCCGCAGTATACTGGGAGTATCTTGAGCCTCATAGCATGTCTGTGCTGGTGCCCCTTCGTATATGTATTTCTGTGGATAGTTGGCTACTTCTTCATGATGCTTGTAGAATCGAGGGAAGAACAATCCACGCGCGCAAAACCACTTCGTTAAGTTTATTGAAAAACATCATCTCAAAATTGTCAATTTGCATTTTAATCCTTATTTATCACCATTTTTGTATCTTCTGTAGCACCATTTTTTGACTACTTAAGGGGACGCCAAATTTTGTTTAATGCAAGTCTTCGGTCATACTTAAAGAAGATTTATCAGGTTTGCTATATAATGCCATCATTTGTCTAATGACCCAGACCCCCTACTGACTCCATTAAGTGAGGATAACAGAGATAGAAACTTTATTGTGATAGTAGGCAGATCTAAACACCTATAATTAATAGAAAAAAAGTCCATTCTATTCTATAAAGAAGAGGTTATCAAAAGGAAGATAAATGCCCATAGGGAGTTACATATGAATGACACGAATCCTAATTACAGTTCTTAGAAAGGAGTTTATTGGAAACTGAACTACACAACTAACTAGAATCTTCCATGCATCAACCTTGTGTTTTTTTCTACTTCAGATTCCTTTCATGATTTTGATAAGCTAAAAAAAGTAAACGTAAAGCATAAACGCACGAGGTGTTTGGGATGTGGGCTTTAAATAAAAAACTCAACAACACAGATGGTGAATTGGTAAAAGAGAAAAACAACTTTTATCTTAGTTTTAAAGACGTATTCACATGGTGAATTGGTATAATTTTCTCAAATGCAGATGTATTTCAAAAATCACATTGCCTTGTGCTATAATCTAACTCAATTTTATTTTGTTGTGTACGTTGCCTTGATGTATTTGAGGACTCTTTGTTAGATTTTCATTTCTACTAAGATTTAGAGTTAATTCCCCTAGGAGGACATGAGTGATTCCCCCATCCCCCCTCAAACACCCTCATGGGTACCGACATTTAGAGTTCATTTTTGCATGCTCATAGTGCTTTTGCAATTACACTTTAAACATGTCACAACAAAAAAGAAAGTGTCACTTTGAAATGGGCACATAGTGGCATACTTCAACCATTTTCTAAGAACACCATCTAACAAAACTTAAAACACATACATATAGACAGATAAAGGTACCTTGTTTTCCTATTTTTTAGATACTTTATTCACGAGCTTTATGGGAAAAACAATATGATGTAGAAACATGCTTGTTTAGTAGGGTTCAATCTCGCTCTTGGGATCCTAATTGGAGACAATTGTTAGGGTTAGACCTAGATTGCACCTAAGCCAGGTTAGGCTTGTCCTTAGGTGATGAACCCTATAAAGACTATAGAAGGGAAAATGAAACCAAATCTCTTTTAACTTTCACTCAAATACAAAATGGAAGTTCCTTTGATGCTATTACACAGATAGGGACAAAACCTTTACTGGGACACTATGATAGAAACATTCATATTTTTAGTGCGTACTCTTCATGCTATTGAAATAGATATGAAAGAGATGAAATTGGGCAAAAACATCCCATATTGCATAGTATCCCCATTTTTCTTAGTTAATTTCAAAACCATCAAGTCATTTAGGTTTCAAGAAGTTCAAATGTTATTTGAGTCAAAACCAGAGTATGGAAAAAGACCACAAGAAAAGAAACTCGAGACTCATCCACTCTGACGATCGCTCTTGCGATTTTGGGTTAGCGCGGGTGCCCCTTGGCTTGGGGGGGGGGCGTGACCAGTGGTCTCTTCCCCTACCCCCCCAGGCCTCTTCCTACCTCGTGTAGCCTCAGCTGTGTTGTCATCAACGCCCTTCAACTGGTCTCGCTTCTCGCCGTCCTTGTGCGGCAGGATTTCTGGGTGGTAGTGTTGTTGTGGTGGGTGAGTATTGGTGTGGTTACTCGCCTGGGGGGGCCTCATCCATTTTGTCCAGTGCGTGGTGTCACTTTCCTTTGCAGGCACTTGCCGTGTCAAGCTGGGTGATGGCTTGGTTCTGAGGGACCGAGGTTTCCTTTTTCCCATTTTGTTCTTCTATGTTTTGTTTTTCGTTGCTTATTTATTTTTGTTTTCTTCCCAAGTCAGGTGTTTGGTTTGGTTTGGTTTGTGGCAACTATTCGGCAGAGTTAGTTGTCGTTCATCTGTCTATGTTGTTCTTTTAGTTAGTCTCTCCTTCGTGGGAGCAAGGAGCTACCTTGCTGTGCTGGTGCTCCATTTTGTCTTGGTCAGTTTCATTTATCTTGGTCGTATGGTTAAGCTTGATGTGGAGAATGCTAATCAGAACACTAACTAGAGACAAACTACCTATCACCGTTACAAACTCATGTTGAAGGAATACTCGTCGAAAAGCTGCTTTAGTCAACATCAATGTAGGAGGGGCAAGGAGGGTCAAGGCAGAATCGTTTTTCTCTCATTACATTTTGATTCTCGGTGTTTGGGTAGCCTTGGTTCTTGTTGTTATATGTCTGGTTAGTGTTCTTCTCCACTCTTGTACATGCCGTATGGCTAATGATTAATGAAGTTGATCTGTTTGCTCTAAAGAAAAACTCGAGTCTAGAAATATTCTTTTCACATTCCTCTCATTTTTTATTTAATTGGCATACACTTACATTTTTTAGTACTAAGTAATTCCCTGTGATATATTTTCTAAAACTCATCTTCACCCAGTACGATAATGTCTACATTTGACTAAAATCGTAAAATTCAATTTTCTTGAAAGTCAGTGAGTGAAGTTAGGGTCTTGAATTTGCAAAACTCCCAATTGGCCTGATTAGTTCAGTCATCGTGTGAGAAACCTAAAATAACAAAAATACTTTTGTATATTCTAAAATGTGTTTGAAAAAATATAACACCCACAAGGAAAAATGGTTAAACATGACAGATGGTGATTACCTTGAGTGATGGTGCTGGGTCCTCTCTTTTGATCAGCATAAATGGCAACCATTAGAGAGAAATCCTAAAAGTAAACTCATATTAAGGTACAAAATACTGAATTCTTGATAAACACAATTAACAAAGTATACAAACAACACATAAAATTTTCCTTTTCCTCTTCCATAAAATCTCATAAACCGATATCACAGTGAAGGACAATTTATTCAGTTATGACTATCTATTTCTCACTTGCTTTGCACCAAATACATATACATGAAAGAACAAACTCGATGCACTACCCATCCTAGGATAGATAAAGTACAATGACATTCTAACCTAGCTTATTCTAGTTAGTTCTTCTTTGTCATGACCTCTCTGTTAAAAGACTTTATGCCAATATTTGAAACAGCCTCATGAGATTCATATAGTTCCCCGGTGAGTGGATGCCTCCCACTCAAGCTAGGTACATGCATCATCATCAGATTAAGTATATTGAACTTTTAAGAAATTTACAAATATCACTAATTCTAATAAATAGCTCTAACATTTAACACTTTCATTTTATGACAATAATCTAACCAATCACATAAGGTATTCACTAGTCACCAAAAGACATGTCTAACAAATAAGATTAATCAAATAACAAGTAAATCCAAATCATATTACCTAACATCAACCACATGTCAACATTTAAGGTTACACTCCAAACCATACAGGTAAGAATATGGAAACATATTATATTTATAAAAGAATGATTGATATCTACAACAAGAAACATATTCAACAAAAATAGGTCTATCAGCTAGAAGAAAAGGCATGCAGCAAACATTTAACTCATATTCTATACGACTTGTCATCTTTTATTTATTAGACCTGAAACTACTTGGCTCATACCTCACCAAGTAGGAGTTGCCACACCAGATTCTATGTGTCAATGAGTCACCGTCACTATTTTAGGATTTAGCCGACCACCCTAAGATATCAATAGATCGTGGTCCACCACATGTTTCCTAAAGAGGCTCACGTCCTCATGTCAGGTACTCGATATAGGAATTGACATAATAGAATATCACATATCATCATATTTCACACATTTCACAATTTTCATTTCATCATTCTGTTCCTCAAGGGAAAAACTTCCATTGTAAAGGATTTAGGGCCAGAATCATGTCCCATGGCTCACTCCTAAATCCTGGTCGTCTAACCTCTAATTTCTTAATCCACACTCCATAAATTCTTCTCATAATTATTTGATTACTAGAAGGAGATCCATTTCATTTCCCTAGTGTGTTTCTCAAGAGAAACTAATGGTGTTCAAGACATCTAACTAGACATGTCATCATTTCACTTGTTGTTTAATCCATTTACTCATCTTAAAAAGAATTCAATCATCATTTATTAAGTGTGTATACTCATGCAACTAGAATAATATAAAGCATATTAGGGTTAACTAGAAACACTATGATTGAAACAAGTAGCACATCAAATCTGTAATATGTGAATGTATGCTTCTTTCATTTCACATCATTTCATCCCAGTCATCATCAGTGGGCTATCAACATGAGACATAATCTCATTATCCAACATTTACCCTAAATAAGGTTTTTTAATTATGATCATTACATGTTGATGCAATCCCATCACATTTTTATTAGTTCTTCTACATCACAATTTTCATCAAATATTCATGGAGACATTTGAATTAGCAACAATATATCCATATAGACATCTTGTGTCATTCATCATGCTCAAACAATGTTTATCGTACAACATATACTTATTCCTTACAATTTCTATAGATAGAAAATAAATATCAAAGCATAAATGTGTACTAATACAATTAATACCCCTCTTTTACTATTTACCATTTTGCAGTTAGGGTTACTATCTAACACATGTAATTTCATTTGAAGTGCATTAGATTAGACCATTCTCATAATACACCTGTTCTACAAACAATTACAATCCAAACATGTATTAAAATTACTTATCTACATTCCTAAATCCATTATCTTAGAGTATTATTCATTATTATCACATATCTTATCATATTAAATTTCAATTAAGTTCAGATCAAACTATCGATTTTCTTCATTTTTCCTTTATTTCATTATCACTAATCATAACTTATTTCATATCATGCTCACTACTCTTCTTGGAATCAATCATTCTAAATTTACTTAATACACAAAGTTTCTCTCTCATTGAATTAGCGTACTTATTACATTCCTTTATCCATTATCTCAGAGTATCATTCATTATTATCACATATCTCATCATATTAAAAGTGCAATTAAGTTTAGATCAAACTATCAATTTCTTCATTTGTTCTTCATTTCATAATCACTAGTCATAACTTATTTCATATCATGTTCACTACTATTCTTAGAATCTATCATTCTAAATTTACTTAATATATAAAGTTTCTCTCTCATTGAAATCCTTCGTAGTTTGATTTTAGTGTGTTTCTTTCAATTTAGGTCAATCCACATATATTTGAAGTAAATATATGAAAGACTTCTTTTTACTGATTTCATTAATATTCTTACCATCACTTGTCATCACAATTCACTTCACCTTTGTTCATTTTATTTCTTGTATTTACGTGTACAATGTACTTTGGCTTCTAATGGAATTTTGGTAAATAAAAAATCCTTCTATTCCTTATAAAACTCTTAATTTAGGGATTACCACAAATTATGGTTGCTTCTTCTTACTCTTGAATCTTTAGTCATCTTCCTAATTCATTACTATGTGATTTGTATAAAGATATTAGATTCACGTATGCTTTACTCATTATTCCTTCAATAATACTACAATATATGTATTTGTCTTGGATCATCATAATATTACTTACGAACTTCAAATGAACTAATAATACCTATAATTGAGTTTTTCCTCACATTTACAAGATTATATACAAGCTCTAGCTTTATCACTCATACTCATCTTAATATTGGATTTCTAGGGTTTTAAGAAGCCAAGTCAACTCAATACATCATAATAACATTACTATTCACTACAATCATAAGAGTACACATAATTTTGTAGAGTTTATTCACACACATGTAAACCCTAGTTCTCATTCAACACAACTCATCCATCAATTATAAATATGGATCAATGCATTGGCTCATTTGAGTCAATTTGACAAATTTAACCCTAGACATGGAGTACGTCTATTTAAAACCCTCATACACATGTTCATTCCATATATAATTATATAAAAGATACAATTGAAAACTCATTCTAATTAAGTTCATACATGATTCTATATTGTGACCTTAATTCTAAGCATAACAACGGTTAGGTCGATTTTTAGGAAATATATGAAAAAACAACATAATCATCTATTCATAATATTTTTCATATATCTTGAATCAATTATATAAGGAACCAAATGAATCAAACTCAATAAAAACGAAACCTAAATCAGTAGGAATCATTTCCCAAAAATCTTCCCAATGGATCACCCAGTCGCATATAAAGGCAAGCAAGGATGTTGATTATTTTAGTCGGATAGAATTAGGATTTCAACATGTCTAAAGAGATTAAGAGAGATAAAAATAGTCACCTAAGATTCTAAGAATCTTAAAAACATTACCCATGCTCTGAATTTCTAGAAAGCCAACTAACACCTATGAATTCAACTTATTTCTTGCTCTTTTAAACCCAACCCTAGAAAAGGGGAATATGAGAAGAAAAAAGAAAGAAAAGAGGATTTTTTGATATAATTTTTATATAAATAAGTGGAGGCACAAAATATAGATGTGAAAGAGAAGATTTACCATGAAAATCTCTCTATAGAAGGTAAATTTACTTGCTAACATCACTCCTTAGAGGACAAAACCCTAAATCACCATCTCCACCTCCTTCCTCACTCAAATCCCAATTATATGAATCTTTCTATGATATCATTTGTCTTGAATGAATAAAGAAATATGCGGAGTTCTAGGTTATCCATATAGAACAATATAGATGCTTGGGACATTTTCAATTAAGGCCTACATCTATTTTTTCTTTTATTTTAGCAAAATTTTCTATCATAAAAGTTAAATGATAAAGTTATCTTTCGTCAATCAAATCTTCTTAATAAATAATGAAAAATTAACGTGTTGTCTGAAATGTAGTTTTTGAGATCAAGTAAAATTTTCAGCTAATTGTGAGTTAACAATATAAAAAATCAAACATTACAATGCTATACTACAGTATGCATCATGGTCTAGAATTTGACCAACACACATTCAAATATTTAGAAATATGCACTAACACATACATTCAAATTATCCAAATCATATCCAAATATAAAATAAATTCATGTTACCTATAGAACATAAAAATGATTTTCCAAACCACTATAATTATCAAATTCTATATTCATGTACCCAATAAATCTTAAATTCCAATTGATTAGATTTTCCACTTGCAAACACTAATCATTTAAATAAATAATGTTTTAGAGTGTATAATAAAGTTCAAAAATATCATAACAAACTATAATCATTAATCAAGATAAAATTAAGATCAATCACGTAAAGCATGTGACCTTCCAAGTAAACCCTAAATGGATGGCTAAGTTGAAAAGATGTCGTTACAAAATCTCTCCTCCTTTTAGGATTTCATCCCAAAATCCAAGTAAATGTATGGAAGCAACTCATATCATCTAATAATGCATCTCCCTCAGAATCTTGTTAGAATGATTTTCAGGTTGTCTTTCTTCCTAGTTATATTATTTTCTTACTTTTTAGATCTATTACATTGAAATTCTGAATTTGCTAATAGTAGATGGATTTAGTCCCATATCATCATCATATCTCTCTTTAAGTATAAACAACTATTACTCAAATCTTGTTAATATATTACTATCATTATATGATTCACATCACCTTTGAGATTCTTTTTAATTTGATTATGCTTCTCATGGATCACCATTATAATTCATTACATATTATCATCCACAACCATCAACAATCTTCATAAAGAAGATTATCTTAGTGGATACTATTCTCAATTCTTAACTTTTTTTATAGTTTCAAATTCATACTCAATTCAATTTCATTAGGAATTATCTTCATAATCATTTTAACTCATTCATCTTTCTCATATAAAATTTCCAAGTTGTCTTAAGTGTTGTATTTAATTAAATAATCCTTTATCTTTCTTCATGTTTACTATTTTATTACCATCAAAAATCTTATTATACTCTCAAACTATCTTCATCTAGATGCTTGGTTAGTATAGACTAAAGAGGTAAAATCAACAATTCCATACTAACTTATCCCAATATTCAGATACTTGACCATAGTAGCGAATACTGAGTTCAATCAATATGCATATCATTTAGGAGATCTTCAATATCCATCTTACCATTTAGCCCTAGATCCTATTTCATGTAGACTCATCTAGCCTAGTCTCCGATACCACATTGTTGAGACCTCTCTTTTGATTAGCATAAATGAAAATCATTAGAGAGAAATTCTAAACCTAAATCCAGATTGAGGAACAAAATACCAAAATTTTGACAAACACAATTAACAAAGTATACAAAAAACACAGACAAAGTTTTCCTTTACCTCTTTCACAAAATCTCATAAACCTTTCATATCAAAGGACAATATATTCAGTTATCACTATCATTGCTCACCTATAGTTCAATTAACATCAAATACATTTACATGAAAAACAAACTTGATGCACTACCCATCCCAAGAAAGAGGGAGAACATAGACATTTTAATCTAGATTATTCTAGTTACTTCTTTGTTGTCACGACCTCTCCACTGAAAGATTTTATACCTAAGAATATTTGAAACAACCTCATGAGACTCATATAGAGACCTAGTGAGTGGATACCTCCCACTTAAGCTAGGTACACACATGAACATCAGATTAAGTATATTGAACTTATAAGAAATTTGAATATATTACCAAGTTTTGAAGATAATTGTAGCATTTAGCATATACATTTTATGAAAATAATCTAATCAATCAGATAATGTATTCACTAGTCCAATCCAATCCTTAAAACATCTTCAAGAGCATATCTATAATCATATTAGTGGATGTTAATTGCTTCCAAATGACAATCCAATTGGAGGAGTAACAAGTCAAGATCTAAACAATTAGAGTCAAGACATAACAACATCATCTTTTTGACAAATATCCCAACACAACAATCAAGTTTGGGGTTGAACTCAAGTTCCTAGTCATAGCTCACACATAGATGCCATATCTAGCTTCTCTCAAGCTTACTAGTCTTAGTAAGCGCATGAGGTGGCTGGAGTAGGCAAGGAGGCTCGCTAGAAGGTGACATTTCTCAATGCACTATTTGATAAGGAGAAACCTAAAAAAATGCCGATGGCTTTAGTCATGGATAATCCATTGCCTTCGTGTGGATACCAAAAAGAAGTGTGAAATGACCCAAAAATGACCAATGAGGTGTTAAACTCTAGAATAAAATAGGTGATTGTTGACACTCTATTTTTGATTCACTTGAATGGTGTATCCGAACGTATAGAAAATTGTGATGGTTGTCAATTATGTAATAAATAATCAAATCAAGATATGTGAACATATTCAACTCATAACATATTTAGCCATAATCTATGGGTAAATTATCGCTACTGAAATTTGGATGTAAGACATTAAATGTTGCATTGGAATTAAAAAACAACAAGAACATAATAAGTTTGTGAGTGACATCTCAAGGGACGACAAGACAAAACTAAAGATTCTATGTAATCCTCATTACATCCAGTAAACCATGAAATTTCTGATTGGATACATGACTAATTATAAAAAATTATTCATTAACATGACAATTGATAGTTACAAAATGAATTTATTAAAGAGTGATTCACTCTCAACCATGACTAGGGATCATGGTTTTACTATCCAGACAATAACTCATGTATTGTGAATGGTGTCAACTGAGATAGACATCCAACCAATTGATGTTTCATTGCAAGCTACCTTGCTTGGATATTATCACTACGCCTAACTAAGGGATTACTTGATACCTCTACGTAAACCCACTCCAAATCACCTTAAGGAACCACCTTATTCAACCTACCAACATTTAAGGGAAAGTGGGAACACCCCTTATATGCACTCACACTTTTTCCCCTTTCCCTTTCAAAACTACTCGACACATCGAAACAACTAAAGATTCACAAGAGTGAGTCCAAGGAGGGTCCTCAACAGATTCACGTCCTCTTGAGAATGTCCAACTATGCCCAAAAACCCCCAATCATTATCCTTAAGTTATGACAACATTATTGAAGAAATCATCATAGCAACCCATTAGATACACCACCATCTATGTGTCTAGTTATGCCAACGTGGACCGAGTTTGTTAATTGAAAATTAAAGAATACCCATGCATAGAAGGAGCACATGTGAAGGGCGCTTCAAAATTTTCTAGGCTTATTTAGATACTCACAAAGGAAGTGAGGTTTAACTCACTCCAACACCCCATCTCTACAAAAAGTGATCTCTAACTATCATTACAGATGTTAAACCCCACCAACAAAAAAAACCTCAAGTCATAACACTCCCAACTTCTTCTTCAACCTCCTCAACACTAAAACAACCCTTAAGATTAGGGACCTACGTGATTGAAGAAGGTAACACTCATATTTGGTTATATTAATTCACCTCACTTGGTGAGAAATAAAGGAAAATGAGATATTGTCATCCCCACAACATCCATGCAAGATTATTAAGTCTATGCACAATGTCGACCACTTTTCTCCCCATGTTTTACCAATCCCACATCAATGTGACGATGTGAGCAACATGGATCAATGATTCCATGTAAATCATTGATATAATAACATCTTTTTGAACTACTAACATGCATTTTGGTTCTTACACCACCTATTTTAATTAGGCCTATTTTATTATGCAAAAAATAGCTTTTCTTACCTTACCAGGGTTGGTAATACTAAATTCAGGTGCATGATGGTTCCTCACACCTTCCCCATATGTAATCCAATTTCTTGCCAAATCCTTAGACACTTACTATGTTTTCTCCACATATTTCATGGAACCTTGAAACATTTTTCCTTGTTTTTCCTTACAGAACATGGTGCCTACTCCATCATGACCCCCCATCTTGGAACCTCATACATGATTCACATCCATCAATTGTCAAAACCAGCAACAAACATAACAAGGTTGAGAGTTGTTAAAGTGGATGAATAGAGGTGTCACATGAGAGTTTGGAGGTATTTGAGTGACTTAGGAAAAACTTTTGGGTGGTTTCCCACATTCTAAGGCGGTTCAGACGATGCTGGGGAGGTCAAACTTGGTCTTACTCTAGTAGGATTTGGGTATTTACCCCAAAGTCTAAAATGAAATATCTAAAAGGGTTGGATAGTTTTGGCACTCCCTGATGATGTCCCAGATCAAGCAAATTGGTTTTCTATCATTCAAGAACTAAGTTGTGGATCATGGCTTATGGAGATGGTGAATGAGTGATTTAGAGAGAGAGAATTTGATGGAAGCTAATAGCTTTAATAGGTATGTGGTACTTGAGAGGAGATTTGGGGGTAACAATTTATTAATGAATAATGTAGCGGTGAATGTAACTGTCACACCCTACCCAAAAAAAAAGAGATAGAGGTATACAAAGAAACCCTATCTTTTGGGTAGTGAAACTTCGTTCAACAATAGTGTGGAAGGAAATGAAAAATAGATGTTGGAGTCTCCACCACATTTTATATGGAAAAATAAGGAAAACATGATAATCATTGAAGACATTGTGTAAAGATGAGTTGTAATCCAAGTTAGATATATAGAAAATAACATGAATAAAATAAACTCAGAGATTATGTTTTTTGATCTTATTATGAGTGGGGAAGGATTAGCAACCCCATATTTCTTAGTAAACTAATATCAAATCGCATCTAGGTGGTTACAAATAAATGATCAATTCAAGATGGGGAAAGCAATAATAAAAGATGACTTGTTATTGGTGGGTGGGATTTTAGGCCTGAAGATCTCTCTATCCTTCCCATCATTTCCCTAAAAGTCCTAATTTTTATGTGTATTGAGGTCCTAATCACCTCGTGACCTCCCATCACGAAGACCTCTCACGGTGATTAGGACTGATACATAAGATTTTGAAGGTGATTAGCATATATAGGCTAATACAAAGATCTGACTTGTTAGAGGAATTGGATAACAAAGAAGTAGAACAATGTAATAGTATAGATGTAGCAGTTATAGTAGATTACTATTTCTATAGATGCTAATAGGATAGGAGGTGTCAAAGGAAGGATCCTCTAATCAGGAGCAAAGAAAATAAAAGAGAAGGGTAGTTTGATCCTATAGATTCATAAGGTTGCATAGGGGCCCATAATATGGATGATATGGGGGTATTTATTGGTGGATATTAGGATTTAGGGTTCTGGAAAGAATATTCTAAAAGTGGAGGCGAATCACCCTGATACGCCACATTGGTGGGGCACACAGGTTGAGGCAATCTGTCATGTCATACATGGAAACTGTCTTGGATCTACTACTTATCCCAGTTGGTTGAGAAGTAGTTTCTATATTTTCTAGTAATTTTAGGAATTCTATGAAGAAAATCAAAGAAAAATACATAGAAAGATACTCTAGAATTATCTCTTGGATTTATTGTGAAAACAGTTGAAAATTTGTGGGAAAAAAGAGTATTTTAATTTTGGATAATTTAGCTGGACTATTTATGAAAAAGAGCTTGTAAAAGCCAAATTGAAGGACAAATTGCACTTTTTTCTTTCTTTCTGAAAAGAAGGATTCTTACTAGAAAGCCCCAAACTGGGTGAAAGAGGGTGGATAAAATATGCGAAACAATATAAAAAAGTGTAGAAAACAATAAATGTGAAAAATGGGTGGAATGTGGAATGGATTCCATCATTAGCAGAGAATTAACGTTATTTGTGTTTTTCTATTGAGTGAGAAAACATGGGTTGTCAATAGTTTTCCCCGCTTAAGGCAATGTTTGAGACAGAGCGAGAATCGTAGGCTTGAGCCAAGTCTGAACCCTATTTTTGGGCATGAAAAGCCAAAATATTGGACTCGTCAACCTTGTCGAGGGTAGAAGGTGTATGTGATATATTTTCTTCTAAGGATGAGTTAACAAGGATAATATTGGGAATAATTGATTTCTCCAGAGTAAGGATAACCTTTGACTTAGGAAACTACCTATATCTGACCAATCATTCATTCTGCTAAGTTGTAATAAGCCTTAAGAGGGTTATCATCCACAAAAGTGACTCTCATCATTACTTCAATTCTTAAACTAGTGCATGTCTAATTCTCTCATTAAATCATACTTTACTGAGAAAAAGTGGATGTGAAAAAGCAGATGTGATTTATGATTTTTCAAAAGTAATTGAGTTTAAGAGTCAACGAATCATGAAAAATAGTGGCAGGTGCTCTTTTTTGTAAGAAGATCTCTGATAAAAAGAGTAATATTCCCTTTTTTTGCATCTTCAGTTTTCATTTTTTGAGTAAGCCAATCCAGAGTTAGGACCAAAACTCTTGAAAGGTGCAATTTGGAAAATTTTCCTATCTTAGATAGGGCTTGGATTATCAAGATTGGTGATTTAGTATTATTCAAGCTCCTAGAATTAATCTGACCTTTTGTCTAGTGATTGTATCAGTCACCTATCTATTCTCTTGAAGCATACATTGATCTAAGGCTCGACTTTTAGGAAATTATCTAGAAAAAGGTGGTCTCTACAACATATTCTCCTATCGGTTTATCACCCATGCCCTAAAACATTATGAAATGATTATCTTTGACTCTCCAGTTCTTAGTTTTGTAATTTGAGGCGTAACTCTGCATCATAAAGTGGTATTGACAATTCAATTCATTGAAGTCATGATCTGAGATTGTCAAAGGGATGTGTCTTGTGAAAACAAAGCTGATGCTTTAGTCACAACTCGAGGTCACTTTAGAAGGTTTGGGTGGAAGGCTAGTCTTGGTTTAGTTTCAAGGTCACAAGTCGGGACCTTGTGTATATGTGAAAATGAAGCTTTGAGTTGGCCCGATTTTAGGTCATGATCTGGGACCCAAAAAGATTGGAAAGTAACACATATGACTGATCTAGTTATATGTCATTTCCCAAGGCCCCAAAAGATTGGAAGATGTCGATCAGAGTTGGTCCAGTTTTAGGTCATGGCCCGAGACCCTAGTGATCATAGTTAGATTCAATTTTTTTTTATGAAAAGTGTGGTGTTTGGATTCTAGAGTCAAGATTTGGCACTTTTAAATATTTTTACCAATTTTTGTTATTTTGTTCGCATTTTTTGTAATTTTTAGCAAGTATTAAAGTTCTGGAGATTTTACTGAAAATATAGGGACCTATTTGTAATTATTGAAAAGTTTTTTATGTCTAAAAGAGGGGAAACATGAGGAGGTTAGGGCATCCTTCTCATTTTTCTTCACCTGAGATGTAGTGCTATGCATTGAGTTGACTGAGAAAATGAGAG
The DNA here is from genome assembly GCA_963693085.1 of Alisma plantago-aquatica. NCBI lineage: Eukaryota > Viridiplantae > Streptophyta > Magnoliopsida > Alismatales > Alismataceae > Alisma > Alisma plantago-aquatica. Next base: position 1,335,020,875 of record OY856411.1, on the reverse strand, counting down.
CATTGACCATGGCAAGGCGAGAGAAAACCATGCCGGTGGACAATGACAATCTCACACCTATGATATAACAAATCATAACATTCCATCAACTACACACAAATGCCTACATGCTGCTCCATTTTGATGGGGGCAGAGCTTTGAAGCCATCTATTTTACCGATCCTTTGTATGGATTTCAGCTACGTCCATCTCAGGGAAGGTATAACTTTCATTTTTGTACTTTGGTCTGACCATTTTGTCCCTCGATGAAAAAAATTATTTTTTGACTTTCAGACATTCTTCATGGTCTGGAGGTTGTAGATGACCTCAAATTTTGTTTTGATTTGCGATCCCACTGCTTTTTCTATTTAGTCATTTTCTTGCATGTCCGTCATCCGATCAAGTTGATTTCAGTTGTTGCGGAAAGCTATGGTGTTTCCATTTTACTTTTTTAGATGGAAGCTCATGACTGGTATGAGGAGGACCCCATAATAGATGATCAATATGTAGGCAACAATGTGGGGAGCTAGGTGTACCCACAATATGCATGATAAATTAGTTTGTTGAGTTTGTATCAGATTTGCAAGATCTTTGTTCAGAGTTTTCTCTAAGAAGGCATCTCGATGGTGCGAGCATGATCATGGGGGAACTGCTCCCAAGTGAGAAATTCATCCATCATTCAAACATGTTTTTGAATCAACAAGTTCGTCGAGTTGGCGATGAGGTATAACTTGGAAAATTTGCTATGTAGTATTTTCTTTTTGTGTTTCTGAGCTTGAATTAGGCTTTTCTTTCAGTAGCGATGACTTTGACTTTATCTTCTACGTTTTCTCTCTAGGGTCTTGGTTTATCAAGCGTGACCCGACAAGCTGTTGGAACAAGCTAGGGTTGTTATATGATATATTAATGAATGAGGAGGTTGACCTGCATGAGAGGATTGGTTTTGGTAGCATTTGTCGTGTGGGATCATTGTTAGGACTTATCTCCTTCCTCTTATTGAGCATTTTTCCATAGAGATGAGCACATTTGACTTTTCTTTTGTGGAGTTAGCCATCACCATTAGAGAGTTTGATGAGATTACTGGGTTAGGGTTTGGCATGACCTCTATCTGTTATGTACCTGACCGATAGGATTGGGGATGTCACCATATGAATGGGAATCTAGGAGTGAGCCCCAAGGGTGTTGAGATGGCCTCTAAGTTTGAGCTAAAGTTATTTGGTTAAGGGACATCTTCTTTTGTGAGGGTGAATGATGGAATTCTAGTGATCCATTTAATGCAGTCATGAGGGTTAAGCTATTATTATTCCTTTTGATTGCTAGTTGTTTATTTATCAATAACACTGGGAAAAGATGAGACATTGGTTAATTCTCCTTTCTTTTGGATCTCGATGCAATTCTCTCCTTTTATTGGGGAGGATGCGTGTAAGCCCACTTTCTGACACACATGAGGAGGTTTCTTGTGGGTCACTTCGAGGGGGAAATGGTTTGGAATACGAAGGGTTGTAGTGGATTCATAGGCTTGATTGCGGTAGGTCTTTACATATTGCTTTGTATTTTTCTTTGAAGCATCTGCAATAGATAGTTTTTCTGATCTTTCCTTTGTAGATGTGGGGCTATGAGCACTACCAAATTCATATACCTATCACTCTAAGTGGTCCAGAGGGTAATCTACATACATCCCTTCCTACTTGTCATCATTGTGCTGGATGTAGTGGTAGGATGAGGTACACGCAGTGGAGATGAGAATTGGATACGATAATTGTTGGTAAGGTATGCATAGTACTCAATCATTATATTATTTTCTACATTTGTACTTTTAGATAACTACAATGTGTTGTTATTCTTGGGTCCAATTTAGGATCTTCTCTAGGTTCCAGTGTGGTGAGGCAGACACATCTTATGCAACCTTCTTTCAGGCCTTGTCTCTAGATGATTGTCGGGTCCAGTTCAAGTCTCCCTTTGGGAGTGTGCTTTATATGGGCAAGCATGCGTCTTACTAGTGGGCTGGTGGCTGACACACCCCCTTCAATTCTTTGTTGGGGCTGATTCCTCCTAGTCCTGGGATTTGTTAGACTGCTCAAGAGCTTATGTATGGTCAAGTGGCACATGATGACTACCTATATGGTACTATGCTCATGGTCAAATGATCCTCTTTTCCAGAGAAGCGTACAAATAACATTGATGCCCCCAGGGGTAAGTATTTTGATTCTAATTCTATCTTCTTCTGATTGTATTGCCTTAACATGCATTTTCTATAGGTGCACAACTATGATTATATTGAGGAGTAGAATGATTATGGGTATGAGTTCCGTCATCCACCCCCTCCTTAGGCAGATCCTTCTCTGCTTATTGATGCTCATAGTTTTGATGGCTTCCCTAGACTGAGGCCTCCTCATGACTTTGGCATGGGAGGCTCATGTCACCATTTGTGTGACTTAGCATGGATCATATCCTTCTAGGGGCGGGTATATAATCGGATGCAACAGGCAAACTCTTTGGATCAAGTGTCCCACCTAGACACGGGCATAGTTAGCGCTTAGATGGGTGGTCTAGTGTTGGAGGCTTCTCTTTGGATGTCCTAGTTGTAGACCATAGTCATCTGACATTGGGGCATGCTCTTCTCATCAGAGAGATGTTTTTCTAGCTGTGGAGGTTCCTTCCAAAAACTCCTATTCTGGTCACTGGTGGTCCATCAGTGGTATTTTCTCTGACACGAACATGAAGCATCATTTTTGGGGTCTTCCTCCACTTCTCATGGCCTTTGGCCAAGCATTTAACAAGGTGGATAAAGAAGAAGCTAAAGAACTAGCAACCTTTTTAGTATGATGTATTTTTGTCATATTTTATCCATAAGAATGTTTTAATTTTTAAATAAAATTCTAAATATGAGTTAAAATTAAATTGTGAGGTTTTGTGATCTTCAATTAAGAATTAGATTTTAGGATTTTGATCTTTGATAGATTTATGGGAGAACCAACATATTTCCTTAGTCCGGAGTTCCAATTGAAGGTGGTAGATTGCAACAATCTACTGGCCTACGGGACACAAGGTCCTTCCATCTCAAGAAATGTGTCTACATTGACCGACAATGTAGATGCTCATAGTGGATTGCACCATTCCATTGAGGAAAAAGACAAAAGTCCTTTTGTCTATAAAATGTGAATTTTTCCCACACGAGATCTATAAATAAACCTGCATGATTTTGTGTTTTCTGCATATCTTTGCTTACACAAACCAACGTCATGGGAGAGAGGGAGATACAAGAAATACCACTCTATGGTTTCCTCCCAATAATTCATCTCTAGTGTGTTGTCACATTATTGATCTTTCTTAGACTAAAGAAGTCAACATGGTGATCTTTAGCATGACCTATCATCTTTGTCATCTGTCTTACATCCCTATTTATAGGGAATTGATGTCAATGGTGAAATCCTTCTGGGATATCCTAAGTATGCCTTCCATTTTGGGGAGGTCATCCTAACACCTAGTTTGGAAGATGTGGCCAAGATCACCCAGATACCTTTCAATGAATGATGTCTTGTGGTACTAAAGAAGTCGAGTTGGACTTCTGAGTTGAGGAGTCTCTTAAGCTTGAATAAATCCCAAGCCACTCAATGGTTGATTGACAATGGTCACTTTATTCATATGGAATCCCCGTGGCGGTCGTTTTAGAGAAAAGTGCAATGTGATGTTGACTCTCATGACATGCTCCATTTGTGAGCATATACCCTAATCATTCTGACATAGTTGTTATTTAAAAAGACTATTGGGAGAGTGACGATGGATGTTGCTGCTAGAACTGTGGTTGCTCTTTGGAGGAAGGAGACTATTTTTATTTGATATTGGTTGAGATCTATGAATGTTTGGATGAGGCCAAATTGACAAGGAAGATGAGGGGACCTTTTAAGGTCCTGTAAATTTATATAGAAATGTCCATCACTTGTGCTAGGTTGGAGTTGTTTTCAAACCCTCATTATAGTGTGCCAAAGGTGTTTTTGTCGAATCATATTTAGGTTGGTGAACCCCTTTATCTTTGTGGTGATATAGATTAGTGGCTATCTTTGTGGTGATATAGATTAGTGGCATGATGGTTTGAAGTCCATGGACGTGCATTGGGGATGGATGTAATTTCATCTTGAGAACTCACCTACAGAGTAGCCATGCCTCATTTTCCATGAATGACCATCTTTCCATGTCTAAAGTGTTGTGTTGCATGCTACCCATGTCAGTCCTGAGGCAATTTAATCTTTGCCAATGTGCATATCAAGTCAAAAAGTTTCCTTCTTTCTTCAAGAAAATATTAATAGAATCCTCTAAGGTCCATGAGAAGGTGGTGTAGTTGTGGGTGAAATGGAGTAGGTTGGCTCATGATTCTTTCCCCATAGGATGAGACTTCTCTCTTCACTATTAGAGTGGCTTTCATCTATGCCTACTATGATACTGACATGTGGCTCTTTAGGAGAACCCCAATGATATTTTATTTTATTTCTTTCCTTATATGTTTTCATTTTTTGTTTATTGGCATAAGGATCCATGATTATGAAATAAATTTGTTTCTGAAAGAAATATCTTTTTGTTCATATTATACGATACCAACTACATGTACTCCATCCATGATGTTTTATAAATGTGTTTTGGACTTAGTCTTCAAGGAGAATAGAGTTATGAGTTCCTTTTTGACAACTCTTCCAATTAGGATCAATCTAAACATCATGTCTATGCTTTCAACAACCCAAGGATGGTTATAATTTTTCTTAGCATATGTCGAGGTCACCTCCTTCTCATCCTCCACCTTGAATAAATTCAGATGGTTAAAATCCCAAGCATTTTAAGCTATCTCCATCTTGATATGATGATAGGTGTTTATGTTTGTGGCCTATTCTATTATGAGGGGGACCATCATTCTAGGGGAGGAGCTGAATAAAATCTATACTAGCCATGGCTATCACACTAGTTACTAAATTCATGCGATGTAGCGGGTGTATCGGTGGCAATTACCTACCTAGTTGGGACAAGGTTCTGGACATAGGAGACATCCTGGTAGGCTTCACTCTCAACACACCTTAGTGTAGTGATCTACTACAAGCATGTGCGTGCCTAATTAAAAGACATTCAGATCATATCTTATAAGGTGCCCATTAGTCATGGGTCTTTTCATTAAATCTTTTGATTGGACATTGATGATCATGGCCTTAGTATGGAAATTAGGATCCATAGGAAATGAACGGGGTTTTCCTGGTGAACATTTCCCACCTCATTGCTGCTGGGTTAGTTTATGCAGAGTTTGTTCTCACCTATTTTTAAGAAATGAGGCAAGGATAGTTACAAGGGGCTGTCTTCTCCCTACAGTCCTTTCCCTTTAGGTTGACCCTCACATATGCTAGCATTATGGTGTCTATCTAGGAATATGTGTTATGATTCTGATTCTAAGGATCAATTATAAATTTCCTATGGTGACTCATAGTTTCTGTCATCCTCTTATGATGCTGATGATGGGACTTCCCCTACCTTCTCCACAATCATGAACATTTTTGAGTGCATTTTTATTAAAGTTGTCTTATTTTAAGGATCTATGTTTAGGTTGTCTAACCACTGGATCTCCAGGATACCAATCATGCTCCTTCTGACCTAGGTCCTAGGTTCTACTTTGACCTTTCTTCTTCAGGTGAACGGAGGGTCACGGTCGAGTACTGAAGTACATTTTAGGTGTTTTTCTTAGAGGGATGAGAGCTTTTGGCTCACTTACAAGTCTCTTTGCAAGAGGTTGGTTGTCATTGAATCCTGATCATCAACAATATTATTGCCTGTCAAGTCTAGTGTTCGTGTGCTACAGATGAATGTCTCCATCCATGTCCTTTAGGAATAGACTACCCCAGTCATAATGTCATGTATGATTTAGGATTCTTCCCATTTAGGGTTAAAATTTCCCGTAAATTTACATTCTAGATGACACGCTACACTAAGTCATCTTTTTGGAAATTGTGGGAGTCAGACCCTCTTATTCAATTCTCCATCTATTCTTTCTTGGCAACTTTATACACAATGTGATGACAAAAAAACTTTATACACAATGCAGAGCTCTATTCCTCCATTCTTTGAGGTTGTTGTGGCAGTAGATTTGATCCTCAAGTCAATTTGCCTTGGGAATATCTACTTCTCATTATATGAAAACTGAACAGATCTTGATCTCTATTGGAAATACCACTACCATTCCGTATACTAGAGAATATGACATGGATCTTATGGATGTCCTATTAGCAGTGCATTAGGCCCATAAGACCATTGAGAGATGCTCATGTGAGTAGCAATGAGAGATGATTGTCTTGTTCAAAATATTTATCAAATTCTTGTTGGTAGATTCTATGACTTCATTCATATGGAGGCGGTAGGATGATGTTTGCTGATGCTTGATGCCCAACAAGCTCAGATATTCTTTGACAATCTTGGTGATGAAATTTGTATCATTGTCAGAGACGATATCATGCACAATTCCATGCCGACTTATAATGTTGTTCTTGAGGAACTTGATGAATTTCTTGGTTGATGTGTTGGTAATGGAAACTACTTCCACACATTTGTTTGAGTAATCAATTCTGAGTAGAATGAATAAATTCCTATTCAACGCCTTAGCAATTATATTCCAATCATACCGATTCCCCAAATTGAGAATGGCTAAGGCATGGTCATGTTGTACAACTGATTAATGGAAGAATGAATGTAATCACCATGGATTTGACAGGATCATAATTTATAAACATATTGTCAACATTCCAATTCCATGGTGTTCCAATAATATCCCAAGAGATGTATTTTCTTGGCTAGCATAACTCCATTCATTTGTGTTACACATGACCCTGCATGAACCTCCTTCAAGAGATTTTATGCTTCTGTCTTCTCAACACATAGAAGAAGAGTCTGGTGGTAGGATCTGCGATACATCTGTTTAGCGCCCAGGGCATATTGCGTGGCTCATCATCAGGGCACCTATTGTTCTCTTCAAGATAGGTATTTAGGAATGACTTGATTTGATTGTAACTACTGAACCCATTGCCCAAGGCTGTAGTAGAGTTTTAGGAATGACAACTTGCCCCATAGACCACCACTAGCCTTAACTATGTGCTTTGTCCTCACTCACTCTCAAGTTGGGATCATCTTCCTGACTAGTCACCCATCCTAATGCTACTGTGGGATGAGCATGCTTGACCACATAGTTCTTTAGTGACAGGATCCTTGAAAAAGAGGTGCACCTTGGTGATATGAGTAGTCCAATCATTCCTTTTAAGATCATTTTATCTGAGGCCTCAAACCTAGAACGTTATAATCTTCACCATGACATCTTCATCAAGGCTCAATGTCACAAAACTGTTTGTTACCCTAGGCCCACACTCCTAATGGCTACATATCCAAAGGTGAGTGGACTTGGGCGTTTTTCCATAGAATGGCACACATATTTCACACATGTAATATATATGTAAAAATAGTAAAAAAAAGAGATAACAAGATACTAAACATGGAGATAAGAGATAGGTATCCATTTCTAGATTCAAGTATACCTATTTGTATTACATTTCAGAGCGTAGAGTCTTGAGTGCAACAGAACTTCATTTGGGAAGTACAAATTCGATAAACAAAACATATTAACGATAAAGCATTAAGTACACTATGAAAAGGACAAGTAAACATTTTAAGAGTATAATAAAAGTTGCTTGTCTAGAGTCATTATAATAAACAATAAGTAGAAACAAGGCAAGAACACTGTACAACATTATTTTATGCAAATCATATTTTAGGTAGATAGGATTTCATATATTTTTTTTCGGGCCAGGAGCATCTTTTCCTGTTCAGAATCCCATGTAGGTTCTCGGACACGAAATTGGAGCTCAAGAAAATAAGATTGCAAGTGTGTCTTTGCTTTTTGCTCACTAAGATTGATTCTCAAGTAGTAATTGTGTGTTTTTGGTGTCCTAAGGCCTCTTCTATTTATAGGGATGAGTTATAAGGGCTTAGGGACGTTCTAGAGGGTTTCTAGAGTGTTCTTAGTGCTCAACTAGTCATTAGGTGTCCACTAATTGCATTACAATGGCTAATTGTTTTGTGCTGAAAAGTGCAATCTAGAAACCGTCTCCGTCGAGAAGTTTGTCGACCGAGGTGTGTCTCGGTCAAGCATTTCCTCGACCGAGGAAGGGTTTGTAGTGAATGTGTTGCAACATTCATTTCCAACTTGCAACTACCACTTACTCTTAGTCTAACGACTATGGAACCTGCTCGAAGGTTTATCTCGGTCGAGAATGTTGTCGACCGAGGGATGTTCTAGGGTTACATGTGCAAGTTAATAATCAGTGCTCCTGACTTAGACTAAGGTGGTTCTCAGTCAAGAATTTTTTCAATCGAGGGTGTCTTAGTCGAGAAGTTTTTTGACCAAGAATGTCCCTGTTTCAATATGTTGAATCATCTACTAAGTGTGTGTATCAATGTGTAATTGTGATTCTATCTTAGGGGAGGATCTGTCTAAGTGTTTCAAGTGGATAGGGAAGATATATCACTTGATTTATACGATATATATGTACTTGTACATCATATACTTGTAGAAGTTTTTACATTGAGTACAAGCATGAAAGAAAGAGCAATTTAAGCATATTGATCTTCCAATTTGTATTGATCTTCAACTATCCACTCCCTTATTTGTTTATCTCTAAAATACTCAAATAGCAAGTTAGATCCACAATAATGAAATGTTTGTCATCATCAAAACAAAGGGTTTAATAATGTCCAATTTAGCCAATAATCTCCCCCTTTTTTGAAGATGGCAAACATTTCTAAAATATGAATCATCGTGGGCGCAGGGGTGTCACTGGTGGATACTCGTGGATGTGCCATCAGTTGATGGACTCAGACATGTCACTGACTAATGAGTGCAGAAATGCGTGTGAGTGATGATAGCAAGTGCACCATAGGTTAATGGTCGTAGGTATACCATCAGATAATGCTCGCATGGGTGCATATGAGTGATAGGTCCGCAACCATTGGTTGATGGTGTGGCAGGGTGGTGCTGGGTACCATCTGGTGGTGATGGACCAACGTCTACAAAGAGACCATCAATTGACATCCAGTGATGGCTCTACTTTTGATAATCAATCTTCTAATCCTTTGCTTTCCTACAATTGTCGTCATTGTCATTATCAAAAATAGGGTAAGGAGAGTATATGCAAGGCAAGAGGGAAGTGAATGTGGATTTACCTAAATAGTGGAAAAATAAAAATCAAATAAGGAATATAATATCCATAAAATTGGATATTATCATCCCCCTCCTTTTATAGGAGGAGGGTTAGAAACCCTAAATAAAATACATTAATAAAACATTTCTAGCTGGCGGTTGAAAAATGCTAAATTGGTTGCTCATGGACAATGAATTGAACGGTTCACCTCCTGAGCAGCCCGATTCAGATCTATGTCGGTGTGAGTAAGTCAAAACCCTAAGAAGGGATGGTGATGTCATTTGACCATAACTTGGTTTCCAAGAAATGTGTATAGGCCACCGAGAGTACTGCAATGTCCAATATAGGATTTTGAGTCGATCAGCTCGAGGAGTAAACCACTCGACTCACTTACTGGAATGGTCAATTCAGGTAGTGATGAAATGGTTGAGCCGAGAGATGAAACAACAGTTTGAAGATCTGGCGTATAGAGTTCTATATGGATGAAATGACCATTTCATTATATGAACAAATTGTTTCAAGAGCTAAGATGGTTGAATTTCATAATTGAAGTAGAATCTGGAAATTTGGGATGGAAATGGTGAGAACTCTCATTAATGAGTGGGAAGCAAGTAAATTGCTTTTATTTTCTAAAATAGAGAAAATGTAAAAATATCCTAAACAAAAAGACTTAAATGATTCTATAAAAAGAGGATGAATATACGTTATCAAAATACCCCAGACTTGAATGTTTTCTTGTCCTCAAGCAACAAAGAATCACAATTTATTCAAGTATGTACTAACAACATGGCTTTCCTCTCCTTAATAGATTTAATTTGTTAATTACATCATTTCTTGACCAAGAAACATAATCTCCTAGAATCGGGAACACAAAATTCAATATTCTCTATTAAAACATATTTCATAGCTTATTTCTATTCAAGATTTTGTAACTAAACATGATTTATCTCACTTTTATTTTCACACTCCCACATTATTTGTAAGATTTCCATAGGAACATTGATGAATGAGGTATCAAAGAAGATAATGATCCCTCCTCTATTCGACTTGGGATCTTTTAACTCAACAATTTTTACATTGACCACATTTTTTCAGTGTGCAGTTTGGCATATATTGATGGTATTCCCCTATTAAATTTACTAAGGGTATGGAAGAATTTTGAGAGGGTAATGATTATGCCACCCCGGTCTTGGGTTTTGGCATATAGTGATTTTTTTTCTTTTTGTGAGATGAAAAGTGGAAGGGGGACTGGTTCTGTGCTTCTCACATTTTTTTTGATGAGTGTCATTGTATTAGTTCAACTCTTCCTATCACCACATTACACACAAGATATGATAAGTTACTTAACAATTTAAAATAGAAACAATTGTGTTTGATTTCCATTAATTCAATAAGGCTTGTTAACCTTTCCATGGAGTAACTCTAGTTTGAGATCATACTTGACATGGTGAGTTCTAATCATGGCAATTTGTAAGGAAGACTTACTACATTGAAGAAAAGGGTATATTGGTACAAAATGTCTATTCATCTGGTCGACTAGATACCTTCCAGGACTGAAGGAATTTTATTGAAAAATTTAAAAATAAACAAAAATAGCATAATGAAAATTGCCAAAAGTTTGAGATAGAGTGGGTTGAGTGAGTGCGTACCACCCACCTCCATCCTGTACTGAAAATTTTGCTCATCTTGAGCAAAATTTAAATCAGAATGGAGGGAAAAGGAGGATGAGAGTCACTAGGGGGACCTGGTGGCTCAGAGAACATCTAGTTGAATGGAATATATATGAGGAATGGGACCCTGATTGCCAGATCTTCATAGTGTACCCAATGATTTGGGGATCATAGAAGCTCAATGAGACACTCATAGTTCTTTTGACCTCACAATACCTCCTCACCTCACAATCCCTCCAATAGGGTTGATAAATCTTTTTTCATAAATAAAGGAAGTGTTGGGGATGAATGTGGATCGGGGGAGATTGGCGGCTACCCGACAAGTAACACCTTTAATGATGGATGTGCAAATTCTGGCAGAGGATCTGGCTCTGGTTTCCATATGTTATATTGATTTTCATCTAGGAAAATTGATGCTGATATGAAATGAACAACAAGATTTAAATGTGCATCATAAGTATTTTTGTTCTCCTAAAAAATCATGCAGTCAACATTGGGATTGGTAGGTTTTATCATTGATACGGCATGTAGTTCAAGTCACTCTATGGAAGAAGTCCCCAAGGGTTTAGGAGGAATATAGACGGGGATATCTTACTTGCAAAAAAAGAAAGGGGTGCTTGGAATTCTTCTAAGGGTGTTGTCTCTGCTTCTAGACCAACCATATGTGAAATAGGAAGTGGCTGTGACAAGATGTGAGGAATTATTTCATCATTGGGGGAGGTGGATAACTATCCAAAATTGATTCAACCAAAGGGGATTGGTCATTGATAACATCTAGATTTATTTTGATGATGGGAGCTGTTGGATTTTCAGCATAAAAGTGACTCTCATGTTGTGACTTTTCATACTCATGTAATAAAGCCTCTAGTGGATAGGTTGGTATACCAATATCCTCATCAAATGAATACTTCCAGTCAGTAGTCAATTATATCTTGGTGGGTTCTGACATAAATGACATACACATGAGATCATCGTCATCATCCTCGAGAAAAACCATCTTGGGATGTTCTAACATATCTGGGGGTCTTTTTTATTGGGCCTCAAGTAAAGTATCCAACATGGATTGTTATGTTTATAATTTTTCCTATTTCTCTACTACTATTTTTTCTAGGACTTTGATATGATCCTCATGTTGAGGTGTATATTAGTTTCCAAAATAAGGGTCATAACCCTCAAAATATAGTTAATTATCCTCATTATGCCTCCCATGGTATTCTTGATCATAGAACCCCTCATATAGATGTGTGTGGCATTGCTCCACATAATAGTCTTTAGAAAATGGTGTATTGTAATTTATGTTACGTCCACTTTAGTGGGAAGACTTGGCATTACAAGGTGTTACCAAAATATGGGGGGGAATTTAGACAATCTATATTCTATAATTGGGCTTCTAATAAAGTAGCTATTAAGACTTGTCAAGTTTGTAGTGATGCCTATCATTCCTCTACTATCTTTTCTAAGTCCCTAAATCTCTCTTTTTTAGGAATATGTTGGGTTTCACAAATAGATTCACATTCCCCAAAGTTTTATTGGTCATAAAACCCCTCATTAGAATATGGATAAAAGTAGCATGACTCCTTATTATGGCCTTTGGGAAATTGTGGGTCAGAATTTACATCATACCCAAAAGGATATGAAGGCTTGAGACCATACAAGGTACTACCATAATCAGGGGACACATTAGGAAAATCTAGTGTTTCATGATTTAGATATCCACACAATTGATATTGTGAGCCATCACATGTTGACCACTACATTTGAATTTTTTTGAAATAAACAAATTATAGATAGAATTTAGAAGAAACTAAAATTTATGATAGAACTAAACATGATAAGGGGTTTGCCAAAAGAACCAAAAATTACAAAGGTAGCTTCACAAATTATGTTACAAGACTAAAAACTACAAAAATAACTAGAAAGTAGTATTCCCAGAATGGAAACTTGGCAAAAGGAGGAGATACACTACCAGAATGGGTCTCAATATGCATAATAAATTGCAAAACTTTAAGAAACAAAATTATGGAACAAAAGTTTAGAACAATTCCACACGTTATACAAGTTAAGGAAATATGAACAATGTCACACAAGATATACAAGCAACCAGATTTAAAAAACAACATGTGCCATCCCCTACAATGGGCCAAATTTATGTGTGTCGTTACACACCAATCACTAGGAAAAGCACTAGAGTTTAACCTTCTAACCAGGTTGTCAACTCATTGTGAACAACTAGATCAACTAAGTATAGATAGGTATCGATCCAAGGGATGGCAGAAAGAAAATGGTTGAACTCCAAATCTGATCACAAGAACAAGAAATATATTCCAATTTGTGAGAGTTTGATCAAAAGCTAAGAACTAAAATAAATGCTAAAATAAAATTTAACTAGTCAAGATGGGTAAAACTGGGGGAACCTAAGGATCACAAAAAAAAACCACATATTTATTCAACAAACCAACTCTTAGTATCCAATGATCAAATTAGGACCTTCTGGTTGCATGTCCTTATGGGAAAACTCACAAGGATTTTACTTTCTGCAAACCCATTGATCCGGATGGTTATGGATCCTTGTTCAATCGTTCAACATACTACTATTAAAGATCATATCAAGAAGCATGCATGTGATTCCTACCCACATTTGAACCCATGGATCAGGTGATCATGTTACCATGGGCTATAATTAATATGAGATTAGAAGGAGAAAAGATGATAATCACAACAAAGGGATTATGGTTTCATTCTTTTGGGGATCCATGATCATATCACCCCATAAGTATATACTAGATCATCCAACAATCAAGCAAAAATGGAGATAAAACATTTAAATCAAAGGAACAAGAGAGCCAAATATATTGAATAAAAATGGCTATGGTGCTACTCCCCATTCCCCCCAGAAGAAATCTATTCAATCATAATGTAAAAACCACAAGAGATGTAAACTAAAATGAGATCCAACATTATAGAAGATGTGATCTATAGACTGAAAATTGGATGCCTTTTCTTGTGGGGTCCCCTCTCCTTTTATGGGAGAAGGAGGGGTGGAAATCCGAAATACAAGAGTTCTCCAAAATATTCATGGCTAGCAGATGAAAAATGCTAAAATGGGCTGCTCGCAGTTGGTGAACTGATCGGTTCACCTCCTGAGCTGCTCGATTCAGATCTATGTGGGCGTGAGCAGGTCAAAACCCTAAGAAGGGATGGCAGTGTATTTTACCTTGACTTGGTTGCCAAACAATGTGGATAGGCCGCATGGAGTGTTGGAATGTCCAGTTTGGGATTCTAAGTCGATCAGTTCGAGGAGTGAACTGCTCAACTCGCTTGTTGGAATGACTAGTTTAGGTGGTGGTGAAATGGTTGAGCTGAGAGATGAAATGACTGTCTGAAGCTCTGGAGTGCAACATTCTATATGAATGAAATGATCATTTCATTGTATGAACCAATTATTTCAAGAGATGAGATGGTTGAATTTTGTAAGTGAAGTAGAATATGCAAATTTGAGGTGAAAATTGTTAGAATTCTGAATAATGAGTGAGAAGCTAGTAAATTGCATTTATTTTGTAAAATAGAGAAAAAGGAAGAAAAATCCTAAACAAAAAGACCTATTTGATGGTATAAAACAAGATGAATTTCTTTCATCACTTACCTCCAAATCATTAATCCACTAAAACAAAAAGGATGAGATCAATTGATTACAATTCATCAATCTAAGATCAAAGTGCTATTATATCCTCACTAGTCCTTGCTAATATAATATCTTAAAATCATGAAATATATCTAAACATGGCTTGTATACTGGGATTAATGATTTTTTTCTTATTTGTTTATCATTAAATGATTTATATGCAGGAACAACTACACCTTATACTAATATGATTTGATACAAAACATAGTTCACATAAGTAGGTTGGTATCTATCCTATGATGTGAGCCTATTTTCAACATGAGTTGCCAATCCTCACTACGTGATTTTGACAGCTATAAAGATAGAGTCTCACAAAATATATCAATAGATAAAATCTAGGGTAGAGTTCTACATATAATTTTCTTCATGTACTTAGACTTCATGATATTCATCCACACAAGCATTTATGTTCACGAAACTCGATGTATATGCATGATACATCAATCTAATCTTAAAATTTCAATATGTACTAGAAAATATACATTTAATTAATGAAAAGAATATACATTCATCCACTTTAAAGAATAATTATCTGAATGTGTTGTGTGATATAAATACACATATATTGCACAAGCAAGAGATATAATCTTATTTGAACTTAACTCAAACACTAACTCTGGACTTTTAAAATCCTTCATATACCCTTAAATTTCCATACACAGAAGTATTAGGGTATTTCTCCTTTAGAAAATATTATATCCCTCTTTTTGAGGTTAGGACTCCTAGATATCAACAATGAGTCCTCGATGTACGTCATGGAAGACAAAACTTGAATTACATTTAATAAGAAACCCTTAGAAAAAGATGTCATTTATTACTATACTTGCCTATATTCCCAAATTTTTAATGACTTATTTTGATTCTCAACATTCCTTAACCATTTCTAGATAACCTTGTATTACTACATGAACATGCACACTAAGGATTCCTACTCTTGCAACCTTGGGGTATCCCAAAGCAAGTTATTACTCTAAACCCATTACTCTATTTTTTATGCTAAGTAATCTACTACCCACAATGATTTATCGGACTTATACATAGTTTATGTTCCATTAGGCTCACGTGACCACATGTATAGGTTTCTAGTATTATATATTTATGGTATATCTTGACTTTTCCCTGAGATTGTGTGTATCTAGATATTATAGAGAATTTTATACTCATATACAACATCCCCTAGTATAGGTCTCCCATACTACAAGAATAAGAACAAAGGAGAGTAGGATATTAAAATTATGTGTCTTAAAACATATCCTCAAAGGTTGCCAAATTATCTATGCCCCATACCACAAACTATCAAAAATAAGAGCACATGAAATGAGCTAGGAAGTCAATACTATAAACTCATTATGCATAGACACTTAAATATACAGTTACTTATCCCTCTTTATCTCTTGCATTCTATACGTAACAACTTCGAATTCTAAAATATGAAATCCCAATGAAACATTTCTTTCATTCCTTCATTTAAATAAGTTTGAGAATTGAAAACTTCATGAAAACTTGAACAGTTTATGATCTATCATCAGAAAAATAAGTTTTTTGTTCAATCATAATACAAGCTCTTACCAAAAATGCTAAAATAGTCATAAAATGTGGATCCAATATAATTATTCAGGAAAACATAAATCAATGGTTGTACATTAATGATAGCCATGCATGAAAGGTAAAGGATTTTTAACTAAACATATTGATATGAACCTTATTAAGTCATTCATTATTCCAACATTAGGAATTATAACATTTACAAATTTCATTCTACCTGATCTACACTTAATTATCTCCTTAGGAAGGTAGACCTTTAGTACATCGTATAACAAACCCACGAGATAGGATGTTCTATACCCACAAAATCATGAGACTTATTAAAGATGGGGATTAAAATAACACACACCTCTATCTTATTGAGAATCTTACCAATACTACATCATCTGACTTTCCTTACTCCTAGCACTCATCTAAGAGGTGAAGGCTATAACAATGTAAGAATATTTCCCGGTGAACATCTATATTATTACTTTAATACCACATTTGTAGCATACCCAAATAGTGGTCTATAACAACACAGAGACCATGACCATAGAAAATCACACTTAAAGAATGTCACAAATAGCATATATCGTTCATTGAAATAATAAAAATATTTTTACATAGGACATAAATACATCAATTATCATACATATTCTTTTCTCAAAACTAATAACAAGGGAACTTGATACTAGAAGTAGGAAACCAATTAAACCTCCTTGGATCATATAGATGGCATCCCACCAGGTCTTGAACTCATTCATATATCCATCTTCTGAGAGCTATCCCATGTTGCAGACTACCTATGTGCATCCACATATAACCATGAATTCAAAAACTATTGTAAGTGGTTGGGTTCCAGTAATAAGATGAATATAAATTAAAATAGAACAATAATATGATATGAGAATGCATAGGCATTTATAATGGATTTAGGATGTGTTGTGAACATTTTTAAGAATTCATATTAGGGAACCTACTCAATGAACCATATCAGACTGATCTTACTAATTACACATGTGGCATGCATGCTTCTACACACACTCCATGTGTGAATGCTTGGTCTTGAACTTGTAAACAATAACATCACTGAATAAACTCTAAGTGTAAATTCTTAGGATTGAACCCATAAATTTAAGAGGGCTCATGATTCACAAACCTTCGATAACATGTTCATGAGATAGGGCATAATGACTACTTCTTATTATTAATCGATATTATCTTATCTTACTTAGAGTTTTCACCCACAATTTAATTAATGATCTCAAATATGAAGTAATATAATTTTTAACTAATGTGATCTTAACATATAAATTTGATGCAGTAAATCTTTACAAGATATGCATATAATAGATACCTCTTATATCATTAAAGTGTTCACATCATAGCATGTAATATATATAATTTAAACATGATTATCAAAACAAAATTGAATGATTTGAATGATGCAATATAAAGAAACCCAAGGCTTCAACCACTTAATATTTATAATGAGGGCTATTTTTAAGGTAGTCTCGATTCCTTGTTCCATAACCTAATAATCTGGACATCATTAAAGTTTTAGTAGTCATGTGCATTAACTTATTTTAATATCTTAAATCTCAGAACCCATCACCCTCACCTCTTAAAACAAATTAGTTTTCTTGTCTAAGCTAAAAATAAGTGTTATCTAAAACAACAATAAATTATCGATGTTGAATTTATATAAAAATTCAAAATATATAATCACTTTAACCCTCATACTCAAATAATCCAAAAAAATCACATGATGTACAGTGAACATATTGATCCACGATCAAGAGAAAACCTTCAAATCTAATCATATATATCTAGTTACTATGATTAAATGAAATCAGAGATAACATGCAAAAATTCTATTTCAAAATAATTAAGCATAAACATGATGTGATATCTCATAAACATCCATAAAACACATAATGTAATGTCTTGTGAGGTATAAAAACCAAATAACAATTTAAGAAGGCATGGATGCTCACCAAAACATTGAAAATAGTAATTACATCTTTTAATATGATCTAGATAAAAATATCAAATAATAGGTGAAATACCCATAATGCTCTTATCAGGGTTTACACCAAAAACCTAGGTAAAAAAATCAAAATTATCAAGCTTTTAAATCATCTTAAACATATCAAAATACTTTCACTGTAAAATTCATTAATTTATAAATGCATTTGTTATTTCTAATGCACAAAACATTGAAAGTCATTGCTAAACTTGCTTATGAGTTGTTTAGAAAGCCTAAAGATGTGGAAACCTCGGGTGACTGGTCCAATATCTGGAAACTAAACATTCCTAGAAAACTGAAGGTCTTTTCTTGGCTTATCACCCATGTTGTGCTACTCACTAATGTAAGGATAAGAGAACAACATTAGACAAGTGACAAAGTATGCAATCATTGTGATATGGAAGAAGAGAGCACTACTCACGCTATTTAGAATTGCAACACGATCAATGATGTATTGAAAGGTACCCCAGATCCTATGGATCTACATACCTATTTCATTCATGTAGATGCTATATGTAGGATGAAATATTACCTGAATGTCCTAAAATATGTAGCTGTCATGTTACTATTTAGTTTCCAATATATTTGGAGCTATCAAGACACCCATATTTTGAGAAAGAAGTAAGAAGCACTGTGTGATGACCTGGATTTTCTCTAATTCAAATTATGTACATCTTGGCCCATTAGGTTCTCTATTGAACCCAATAACCTTACTCACCCGTAATTTTATGACTTTGATTTGCTTTATTCTCAATTGATGAGTTGCATCTGATTAAATATTCCTTTGCACTTACATGTACATCTTTAATTTGAGTTTTGAACTAAGTGCCATGCTTATTATGTGTATTCAAATTGTAATCAAAATAAAATCATTAAATGAAATTTCCTTGCTATAAAATGTATTTCATGATGTAGAGGATTCAATGATGAATCCAACAATTCAAAAATCACCTCAATCGAACCATCATAGCCCAAGTTATGGCCATTCAAAGTTTTACTCTTATTTACTTGATTTTATTGAATTAATTCATTTTTTAAACCCTTATTGGGCCTAATTTTCTTGGTGCATGGCCCATGTATGCCCCTTATCTTTGCCCCACTGAACCAATGATACACACCCTCTTTTTTGGACCAATCATGATGCCCGAGCCTTTGAGTTTGGGATCCCAACCCTCAAATGCCCATCTCATTGATTTGGCCCCTAACGACCAACATGGCATCTCCTTTCTCCATACTGAGAACCATTACCAATGGCTCTGACACTACCTAACCACTCCTATGACTACCCCTTAGTGCCCTAATCTCATCACGTTGGGGGAAATTCTCAACCCCTTTCACTTCTACTAGGTTTTCCCTCTCTTTCCTATCTTTTCCCATCCCTTTTCAGACCCTGAAATGACCGCTAGACCTTCTTATTCTTCCCCAGTTCAAGGCAGAGCCACCATGGCCGACCTTCTTTACCTCCCTCCTCATGTCATCTCATTAACATGCAGCTTGGGTAGTGTGTTTGGCATAGGATATCAAGGTTAGGCGACTAGTTTTTATCCAACATTTATCCATTTTGTGCTTCCTGCCGCTACACCAATGAGGACACCACCACGGTTGATAATGTCTGGCGTGATCAGAGGCCAAGGAACCCAATAAGAAGTAGTCATCAATTGATGGACCATGATGCTTCTCTACCCCATCAAACGACCCTCCTTTTCGTCCACCTTCTCTACAACTCACCGCTCTAGAGCAGTCAAGGCCCAGGCAAGGGCGTGTTGACCGCGGTTGCTTGCTAGCTTGGTGTGGACTAGAGAGGAGGCCCACATCCAAACTACAAGCCAAGAGAGATCCATGTCACCCAGAGAGGACAAGCACCTCTCCAATCTCCATTGATGCCCTATTCTAGCCGTTGGATCAAGAAATGACGATCCATATTAATGATCTTAAGGTAAATCTCTCAAAAATCATAACTTTTTGGTCCCTTATCCAAACCATATCATCCAATATACCAAATTGATCATAAAAACAACATCTAAAAGTCGTTTCCAGGCATGTTACTTCTTAGAAAATTAGTGATATCTTAAAATTTCTACTTTTAAGGCCTTTTAGCATGAACATTGTCATCAAATGCTCAAGTTTGATACTTTATGCCTCAAAAAATGATGTTAGCCTAATATTAGTCACTTTAACATATATACACATAAAGATTAGAGCCTTATATATCTTTGTATCCTAAAATGGTCTAACATTTCTTATATGACCTAAACTGGCCTATTAATGCTAAAGATCACCTCTTTAATGCCTAATCTTGCTTGGTTGTGCATCAATCCTTATTGTTGATCCAACCAGTATAATGTGATGCATGTCATACGAATATAATAACATGTTCATACTTTTACCCTACTTTGACATAATAATGACCTTGACCCTCCAAATATGCTTTATACGAATACTTTTATGTTGAATCTCAAACCTTGCGCCTATGTGGGGTTTTTCATGTACAAGATGATTACGTGGGATACAAATTAGTAATATTACATGCCTTTATCCTATATGCCTTATGGATATTCATGTGTCCTAATGTGCCTAAATTTCCTAATCTTAACTTGAAATGTGATCTAGTATACTTATTGATAACCAAGTCTCAATCTTGTATGAATCTTTCTCTAATGATGATCTATGATACATTATGAAGTCAAAAAAGTGCCTTGATGATGTTTATGAAACATAATACAGGTAGACCCCACCTTTACTCTAATGATGACTAGCATGCATGATAATGACTCAAATGACTAGTTTGATATGTTGATACTCATGTTGCTCAATCTTGCTCGAACCTCATGTTTTCTCTTCTAAGATTATGCAACCCTATTCTCATGACCCATAGTATTAATTTGTGATGTGTCATTCTAGGTTAATATGAATACAAGAAGTATGATGAAACATGATAATGATAATCTATGACCTAGTTTGAAATATTGAAATCACTGACGAGCGATACCTAGATCTAGGTGACACATCCAATCACTATGATATTCAATAATGAGACATAAATATGATGATGTTAATCCAAATGTACTTGTTTGTAATGTCATGATCTATATATTGACTTAGTTACCAAAATCTAGTCCAACTTGTATATATGGTTTTCTAATCAAGTATCTTAATCTTATGCTCCAATCAAAGCACACTTAATCTCTTGACCCTAATATGATATTGGATTTCTTTTATGTATGCTCATATGAATACTTGGATACTTTCTTACTTGGTTGAGATATTGTCCCTATGAATACTACTTTCATGTTGGTTATAATATGTTAACAAAGTTTGAACATAATATAGAGAGATCCATTATGCAACCTAATGTTGATATAATGGATAAAGAAACCTAAAACATACTTGGTATAAAAGAAAGTCACTAAGTTTTCTCACCTGGTTTCTAATTCTTGTTCATTATCATGTTCTATACAAGCAACTTTGACATAACTTGTAAACTATGATTACATGTTTTTCATAGTGTACTTAATGTTTTAGCATAAATATGTTTAGTTTATCAGATTTTTAGTTTCCAAATGAAGATTTGCTACACTGAAGATTCTATGGTCTGGAATGAATCACCAATGGGTATTCTTGAATATAGAAATGGGTACATATATATTGTCTTCATGTGTAGTATCTTGTTATCACTTTTGTTTTGTTATTGCCATTTCATATATATTGTTCGTGTGAAATATTTATGCTATTCTATGGACGGACGCCCAAACCCTACTACCATTGCCTCTATAATCATTGGGGGTAGGATAAGTGTAACAAATAGTTCTGTTGGACACAGAGCATTAGATAGATTACATATAGGAAGTTGTCAATCTATATGACATTGTATTTAGTGAGAAGGATAGGAACCTGGGCCACAACAACAGTGTAGATGGTCTCCCCCTCCACTATATTATCTTCAATATAATATTGGCACAACCTTCAGTAAGAAGGATGCAAATGTTGTTGTGGTAGCTCATGATAACCAGGGGACCTAGAGAGGATATTCCAGGAAAAGATTCAACTCCAAAAAGTGTATTGAAGCTGAGATGGTAGGTATATCCTTAGATTTAGATTAAACTGAAGAAAGAGGAGCCTTTAATGTTATTGAGTCAGATTACAACACTCCTAAGAAGGCCATTAAAGACGAGGATGCTAGTTATTCCAAGTTTCTGTAGTGAACAATGAGGATTGTGGAGCTCGTTAATAATAATAGAGAGGTGAAGGTTCAAAGAAGAACTATGAATTATGTTGTTGACAATCTTGCCAAATACCATAAAGAAACCACTTTGGTTTCTTTAATTAAGTCAACCCACCCAATGAGTTGGTAAGTAGTATAATTAGGGGGAAACATGTAATGGTGGTAGTACTACCATGTTTATTTCTAAACCAGTTACTAGTGAATTATAACCTAGTTAAGAATATGCTTGCAAGAGGGAGGAAAGATGAATATGAATTCTTCCCAACTTACCCACAAAAAATGAAGTTATATAGTTTGTTTATATATAAAACACATATGTACTTCACCATAAAAATCATCTACTGAAGATATTTTCAAATTATTCTACTTGACAAACCCTTTCAATTTATAACTTGTATGTCTCAGTTGGAATGTCTAGATTCCAGGATATGATTTTTAGAACATTACATACCTTTACCAATCCTGGCCGTCAATATCTCACCCTGTGGCTGTAGGGGATGTTGCACCCTTAGACTAGTAAGAGCCCACACTCATTGGTCTAGTAATAGTTGCACTTCCACTTCAGTCCACGGATTGGTTCTTCCCCCCTTCTTGTTCTTGCACGATGAAAATGCTCTGCCCCCATGTATCTGCACCTACTGCACCCGAAGCCTCTTTGACAAAAATAGAGGCCACTATTAGAAGACTCCATCCTCCTCTTAGTGCGCCCGGGTATCCCAAGCCATCCTATAGTAGCGGACATGAACACATTGCTTTAGATGCAACACTTTGCAAGCTAAGAAGTCCTCTATTTCTCTGCTTGGAGTCTATATTCTAGGATGACTGATGACTGACTAGGTATGTTATATGTTGAGTAGGAGCTCTCCTCCATAGCAACCCAATTGTGAGGTAAGTAATCCCCATCTTTGTCCAAATGTCCCTGGAATGGACAAGATCCTCCTCAAGGATCTGACCATCAAAATAAAAGGGTCCCAAGTCATCCCTCTTTTGTTCTCCATCAACCCTCTTCACATGTCCCCATCTCCTTCCTCTCAAAATAAGATGAAAACCTAGGATCCAACTAATGCCAACCATCTTCCTCTATTTTGATCTCCTTCCTCTCAAAATGAGATATACCATAGCATTCATTCCATGCCAAACATATCCATCCAGATTCAATGTTTTTATAGCCTCCTGGTCTTGATACCAAATTAGTGTTCAAACCTTGTTCTATCTCTATTGTGGCTCTCCAGTCCACTATGAATTGGGTGTCTTTAACCCCTGTTTTAATAGAAGTTCAATTTTTTGTAATGTGTTAAATAGGCCACATCATAACCCAGTTAAATCCTAGATTTTGGGATTTAATGTACATTGTCATTGTCCTTTCATGGGTAAGTGATTAGATCAAAACTAAATATAATCACTCCACCTGAGCACACGCAACGAAGCTGTAGACATGAAATCCAATCCACAAAACTTTACTTTTAAATAAATAGTGGAAACTTTCTAAATTAATTACCTAGGTCACTAGATAATTTGAATTATTTTTAATTTCTCCCATAAATTATATTTCAATTATCCATTTACTAAAAATATCTTGAGTATTGATTATGGGCACAAAATACTCCATTCCCAAATTTGCACTACAAGGACCCCATGTGTAAACCCTAGTTAGCCCAATTGGGCTTGAATTAGGTTCTAGAGACAATGACACATTCCTTGTCTTCTAAAGAGTCCATGAGGTTAATCATACTTCCAATTACAAAAATAAAGCTTGGAACCATATAATTTTGCAATTGAAGATTCCTTATTATACATTTGATCAAAATCACTTTACTTACTAAAGACTAAGACCTAAGCTAGGTCTAGGACTCAAATCCATTTAACAATCATTGCATTCCCTTCATGCATCTATTTTGGTTGCCACCTCATATCACTAACTAGATATGAAACTCTAGGGTGTTACAATAATACCCAACTTAAATAATTTTTGTCCTCAAAATTTTCATAAGCTACCCACCTTAGGGTTTCACATATTACATGTGTACTAGCTATATATTATCTTAAAATTCATTTGTATGCTCAACGTGAGCGACCCTCTCATGGATGAACATCCAAAACATCTAAATCTGACATACATGTTCATATATCACTAATGAAATTGGAGATCTTTCTCACATTATCATTATCTAACATGGCCAGGAACTTAGGTTACTTATTTTCAGAGGGGGTTGTGAAAGGGTCTTGGTTCCAGTTTAAATCCAACTCACTTATATATGTCAAAATATCTATCCATTGTATTCATTATATCTCTTACTATGAACCTAATTAGGTTGGGTGACTTTATGCCTCAAAATTTAGTTATGTCAA
Organism: Alisma plantago-aquatica; assembly: GCA_963693085.1. Classification (NCBI taxonomy): domain Eukaryota; kingdom Viridiplantae; phylum Streptophyta; class Magnoliopsida; order Alismatales; family Alismataceae; genus Alisma; species Alisma plantago-aquatica. The sequence goes on along the minus strand of OY856411.1, from coordinate 1,334,996,203 downwards.
CTCCTTCTCTTTATGTTGCATTTAGATACACGATGGCCAGTCGTATATCTAATTGTGGCATGTCTTATTAGACTTATTTAAATACTTTGATAGTGTACATTTCCCCTACCACATGTACTCGAAAGGACTAGACAAGCATCATAAGTATGACTATAAGCAAATATCACCCCCTTAGCACTAACATAGTTTATAAGACTATTGGGAAATATTCTTCCTTGTAGACTTGAAATTATACATTAATTATTATCTCATACCTTACTACTACAACTAGTGACTCAACAAAAGTGATTTCTCCTCATAAACTTGCCACAAAAGTACCCATTTCTCCCAAGAGCTCACTGCACCCAAGTTCGCATTATACCAATTGCTCATTAACCTCAGAGGATCACCAAGTTAACATTAATTTCTTGTCCGTCTTACCATGGTGATCTTATCTAGATAAACCCAAGGTAGTTTTTGTCACTTTCTTACCATTAAATCATTTTAATCCCTTGGAATACTAAATGAAAATGTTAATCACTCATCTTATATAAGATATGTTTCATATTAACACCGTGTACAACCTCATATTTTCGTGACCCTAGACTACTGATCACCCTGCCTCATAACATATACCAGCACATGTTTAAAGCATCATCATGTATTAACCTAGAAACTTTCTATCTACCTCAAGAAATCATCATACTACTATCTTACCAGCTTAAATTTGGAACATAGTATGATTAATATTTTTCTCCACTATTTACCTTAATAAATATCATGATCCAACTTGTGAGAAGAGTCTTCCTTGAAACTAAGATTTAAAATCATCAAGAGTTTCTTGATATTCTTCATGGTATCACATTACAAACGTAAACTTGGTATCTAAACATGATCATGCTAATACTTTACAAACATAAAATTAGATCAAAACATGATTTAGTAGTCTTCAAATATTCCTTAAAAAGATTCAATTGTACCATAACAAACTTCTTGGACCCATGGTTATTGGGTTTCCTTATTCTCATTACATATATAGTTCAAAGAAACCATACTTGACATCCAATCATTAGTCCACTAAACTAAAAAAAGGATTTAGATGAATCAATTACAATTTATGGATCTAAAGGATCAAAGTGATTATTATGTCCTCACTAGTCCTTCCTAATTTAATATAATCTACTAATGAAAATATCTAAACAAGGATACTCTAATTGGTTTAAGGATGCATTTTCTCATTACTTAATCATTACATGAATTATATGTAGGAAAATTTACACATGGTATTGATCTGATCATTTACGCAACATGGTGAACATAAGTAGGTTGATCTCATCCTATGATGTGACACTACCTTAAATACAAGTTTCAATATCCTCACTACATTATGCCAACGACGAAAAATACTGAGACTCACCAAATAGTTCAATAGTCGAATCTAGGGTGCACTCCTACATACAATATTCTCCATTTAAATTTATGATATTCATCCATAGAAGCATTTACATTCGTGAAACTTGAAGTAGACACATTCTATACCAATCATATTTCAAACTATAAATATGTACAAGAACATGTACATTTAATGAAAGGCATTTATATCCATCTACTTTAGAGAATAATTATCTAAACATGTTTTGTGATACAAATACACCTATATCGGAAAACAAGGAGATATAATCTTATTTGAACTTAACTCGACCACTACCCCAACTTTCATAATCCTCCATAAACCTTAGATTTATATACACATGTGTACTGGGGCATTTCTTCAAAATGTAACATTATATCCTCTTTTTCCAAGGTTAGGGTTCCTAGGTATTAAAAATGAATCCTCAGTGTACTTGTGGATGTCAAAGCTTGCATGTCATTAAATAAGAAATCCTTATTAGAGGATATCATTGAGTATTATACTTGCCTACATTCCCTAAATTTTAACGACTTATTTTAATTTGTATCATTCCTCAACCTTTTGTTGATAACATGCAACCTACATTACTAGATGAAGATGTACACTAAAGAGTCTTACTCTTGCAATCTTGGGGTAACAGAAAAGAAAGTTATTACTCTAATCCCTTTACTCTATTACTTATTCTAAAGAATCTACTATCCCCCATAATTTGTGTACTTCTACATAGTTTTGTACTATTAGGCTCACGTGACCACATCCATTTGTTTCTAGTATAAACTCTTTATGGCGTCTCTTGACATATTGTTGCAATTGTATGTATCTAGAGATGATAGATCATATTATACTCAGCTCCAACATCCCTTAGTACAAGTGTTCCATACCACAAGAACTAGAAGAAAGAGGAATAGCATAATGAAATCACATGTCTCATAACATATTTTCTATATTTCCTAGATTATATGTGATGCACTGGATAATTGTCATTTTCATAGGCTATTTTTATGGATTTTTGTGCACTTATTTCTCATTTTTATATATTTTGTGCATTATTTATCATTGTCATCTTGTGACACTTAATTTCATCAAATAAATGTATTTTTGATGTTCCTATTAAATTCATTATAATTTGGGAGCTTATGTTCATTTTTGTGAATTCCAGGTGAATCTACAAGAAACTACATAGCTCGGTTCTATCAAATTCATTGTCAATGGTACTGACACTTGCTCAGAAAGGGACATGTTAAATCGAGGCCACTCGATATTATCGACTAAAGAAGTCGATACTACCAACAACTACACAATAATGATTTAAGAAATTTTGAGAATCTCAGTACTACCTACATCAACTCGGTAGTACCGATGACTCCACAGGAGACTGCAACTATCGAAGGTGTCAGTATTACCAATACCCAAATGGTAGTATGAACACGATGGGATCAGGAACATCTAAAAATCATGTGTAATCCAACATTTGGCAATTAATGACACCCTAAGTCACTTCTATGACTTAGGGGGTTTTCAGCCAAACCTTGGTGTCTCGTTCTATTCCGTTGTACGACAACAGGGAGTAAGAAGAGGAAAAAGTAAATAAGAAAGTCACGTTCTTGGAGATTCGAGCACCTCCGGTGGACGGATTTGCAACCCGAGGTTAGTGAATCGACATGTTCACATGAGGTAGTCATGTGGACCATCTTCTTTAGGGGTTCTTTTAGTTCTCTAATATTTCCTGCATTTTCTTCTTCTCTCTTATATATTTGACAATAGAAATCATGCGAGGCTAATCTTCTTATTCCTTAGGACCCAGGAGTAGCCCATTTATGCATTATAATTGACTATTATGCATTAATATACATGTTTATCTTAATTTTTGGACGTAATTCTATGAAAGTGTCAATAACTATACATGTTTGATTACCTTAGGTAGTTAACTAGACCGCTAATTGGCTCAGAAGAGAGATTAAAGGTTGGAAAATTCATAGAATTACATGTTTTATATCACACCTTGAGAAAGGAGGATTACAAATGTGAAGAGATTACCCAGAGTTTTCAATAAAGCACCTATCTTAAAACTCAATTACTATGAGTGTAGGATTGGTATTAGAACAGATAGTGAATTACACCGTGAGAGTGGGTAATTCTTTCTATAAGTATCTTTGTTTAGGGGTTAGGAGAGATAATTGTTTATGATATAATGTTAATTGCAATGTTAACTGAGGTGAAACTGTAATCCTAAGGAATTCACTCCATTTGAGATCAAAACAACCAGTAATCTTACATCTATTTTCTGCATCTTAGATAATTCAACTTTCACTCAAAGTTTTCATCGGCTTAGCTGATCATATCACAGTTAGTAGTAATTTCTGGAGAAAGTTTCCATGAGTTTGACATATAGGCCTCTTTGGGCATATATTACATTGATACATATACTTATGTTTAACATGTGGTTTGCACATATCAAGTTTTTAGCAATGTTGCATGGGAAACAAAAACTCCAGCACTATGAGTGATGTAATCGAACACTCTAGGCCACAACCTTTGTTTTCTTTTTATCCTTTGTAAACTGAATAGAAAATATCATTTGTTCAACCATTAGTATCCGTTGCTACATTATTTTAAACAATTTTAGGTACTAGTGCATGGTGCAGATTAGAACTTATGACTACAGAGAGTCGACTCCATAGGGATCTAGTCAAAAGGAGATCTTACGCAAAGGGAGAGAGTATGGTGACTCAGTGGGAAGACAAATTCAAACCCCACCACCGACTACTTCAACACCTCCACCAGAGAAACCAAAACCAACAGAGATGGGTGACACAATAGAAGAATAGACTATTTGGGAGAAGATCAAGGCATCTTCCACAATAGCTCATCTAGGGACAATCAAAAGACAAGCTATAAATGTGGGCAACTACAAGATAGATCATGGATTGGTGCCATTGGTCAAGTCACATTCTTTCCATGGCCACAACACTGAGTACCCGATGACGCACATCAATAATTTTGTTGAAGGTTGCAATATGGTAAAGATTGATAGAGTGTCTGTGACAGTGATTTATCTAAAACTTTTCCCATCATCACTAGCAGACAATGCTAAGTCTTGGTTCTACAATCTCCCGCCTAAGTCCCTAGAAACATGGGAGGGGATGATAGAAACTTTCTTTGAGTGTTACTTCCAACCTCAGAAGACAAACAAGCTAGTCAAATAAATATACAACTTCAAGAAGTAGGCGAAAGAATCTTACTCTGAAGCATGGGAGAGGTTCCAGAACAAGCTGAGGAAGGTCCCTCATCATGGGATCGATTTATATGGCCCGGTAAAGATTTTTTATTGTGGGTTGCATCAAGGGGAGAGGACCACACTTGATAGTGAAGGAAGATACTTATTCCTCAATAACAAGCCATATATGTGTCTTGAGATTCTGAAAAATATGGCTAAAAACTAGTCCTGGGAGAGAAAAGAGAACACCCAACAACCATTAAAAGTATGGGAGAGTTTAAGGTGATTACAACATTGAATGATAAATTGGACTTGTTTGCTAATAAAGTATACCATAAAGGATGGAAGCTCTTCTAGAGGAGAGGAAGAAGAGTGCATGTTTGCACGAAAGCAGAATTATAGGAGAAATGACTATTCCTGGAGGAAGGATCCCAAGTTTTCTTAGAAGAAACCCCAATAATTTTCAGCATGACCCATCACAAGCACAACATCAAGGAAATGCACAACAACATGAACAGGGCCCGAGCAAGATAGACAACATTGAGGACATGCTAGGTAAACTAGTCAGCCATAATGAAGTCCTCATTAGCCAGATCCCTAGGGAACTACAAAACCAAGGAGCACAAATTCACAATATAGAGACTCAGATCTGTCAGATAGCAATAGTAGTGGGTTTGTTGAAGAAACTTATTCAGAAGGGGTTCCCAAGAAATACTGACATACCAATTGGGAATCAACAGGTCAAGGCGGTGTTGCTTCATAGTGGCAAAAAAGTGCTTAATGACAAACAGACTGTCCCAAAGATAAAGGATGTCACACGTGACATATGGCCGACAGTGACTGTTGATACATCTAAGCCAGATACTACACCAGAGGACAAGACAGCTGATGATGAAAATCATGAACCATAGGAGACAAGAAAGGAGGTGTATGTCCCACCTCATCAGAGGAAGTTGGGTTTGATATCACCAATTAACACATTTTCTATTTCTTTTGCAAACTTGTGCAACATTTGCGTGTTTCTAAAATTGTAGAGACTCTTGAGTGATGGAATTCGGGAGACCAAGATTCTATTTCAAAATCAATCACCTTGGTGTTCAATAGACCTAACATATAGTTGTCTTGTAGAAGGTAGACACTTATATATCAAAATACCTACATAGATTAAAAAAAGCTTACTATTGTCAAACTTCTGCCACCTTTTACCTTAAAAGATAGAGTCATAATTTTTAGAAGAACTGTGGTGTGTATCATTATAGATAAGTTGTGGATTACTATTAAGATAAAAAATAGCATATCTTTTACGAAATTCTACAGTTAGTTGCACAACAAATCAAAAGCACGAGTAGCATAAATGCTCATGTACACATTATAGATAAGTTGTGGCTTACTATTAAGATAAAAAATAGCATATCTTTTACAAAATTCTGTGGTTAGTTGCACAGAAAATCAAAAGCACGAGTAGCATAAATGATCATTGCATTGTTGTAGCTCAATTTATTCAAAAACTTGAATTTTAAAACATTGATGAGATATGAGACAATGAAATTGAGAGGTATACAATTTGTTTGGGGACAACGTGCACTACTTTTTGCCAAGTTTCATAATTCAATGACGGTGAGCACTGCCGAATCCAGAACCTTGTCCAGATCCCCAACCTGCACCTCCACGGATTGAACTACCACCACCCCTCCACCACTGCCACCACCAGCAGCAACAAAGCCATTACGCCCATTGGCAAACCCTCTTCCCGAACCAGACCCTAAACCAGACCCAAATCCTCCATTAACACCTCCGCCGCCGCCACCACCGGCTGCTACAACTCCCTTAGATCCACGAGCAACCGCACCACCTGAACTGAACCCGCTGCCGGATCCGAAGCCACAGTTTGCACCTCCTCCACCGCCCCCACCACCACCAGTGGCTGCGGTGGTTCCCTTAGACCCTGTGGCTACTTCACTCCGTGAGCCAAACCCATTGCCAGATCCAGATCCTCCATTAACACCTCCACCACCACCATCTGCAACGGCTCCCTTAGACCCTGTGGCTACCACACCTCCTGAACCATAATCACTACCAGAGCCAAAGCCTTCGTTAGCACCTCCTCCTCCACCACCACCACCGCCACCAGCTACAAAGGCACCATGACCCCCAGCTGCTTGTCTAGCACCTGAGCTCGATCAACTTCCGCAGCCAAATCCACCATTTGTGCCTCCACCTCCTCCTCCACCACCACCCCCTCCTCCAGCAGCAGCTTGGGTCGAGGCCATGGATGACGATGCAACGCTAAGGGCCACGAGCACAAGGAGGGAAATTGCCATACTGTTTGCCATGTTGGGGTCTAACTTGGATGACATAATGTGAGAGAGGAGGAGATTGATGTGGAAGTCATTTCGCCCAACCTAAGTATATATAGCCCCAATGACATCGGTACAGCCTCCTGGCTTGATCGGCTGATCAAGTAAGTGATTAGCAACAAGTTTATTTTGGTATAACATAGTGTTCTGAAGTGTTTTTAATTGGAAATGTGCCTACATGAATCCTTTCTATTACTTATACAATTATTTTTTATTGTTCCTGAGGAAACTATTGGAGTCCTAAAAGACGTGCCTTTCAAAAGTTTTGTCCATCCTTACACCAACGTGATTATTTCTGATCTACACCAACGTGATTAGGGAAGAGAGTTAATCCCAAATACCAAACAATATCATTAGGCAAGTACAAGTACATTGGAAGGTTGTTGCTAAAACTACCACAGAAACTTCATGAGAAAGGGTAAAAATTTGCGCATGAATTCCCAAATTGCTACCAAATTCTTAGGTCATTAGGAAATATTTAACATTAAAGTTGTTGCTTCCAAACAGTGCATTTCGAAATGTCTCATCCTAAAGAAACCAAAGGGAAATCGACCACCTCATTCTCTATATAGTCACATTTTTAATCATAAATTGGCATTTCACATCTGTCGTGGTGGCGTCATATCTATATGTTATCACATCCGTGTAAAATACAATGTAATGTATTTGTTTGGTTTTGTGGACCTAGTTGTGTCCTTGGCACAATTTATTGTTTTTTGTATGAAGTAACATATACCACGTCTCTCCGTTCGACGTGGTGGGTAAATTATATAGCATGTCATTGGTATACAACAATACAATGTACAAGGCACATCATGAGATCCAACAGTCTCATCTATGGTTTTGGAACTGAATTAGCAAGCCTTTTATGTGAATGAAAAAGGTGCATTGACACCTAGTCATGTTACAAGACACTATTCTGATCCCATTTTAGACATTGACACTCAAAATCATTATATTCTTGATGTAAAAATATACTAAGCCTTTAGTACCATATTCTTGAAATGGGATAAGTCAAATATTATTCAACTATGCACACTTATTTCTCTAGTCAAATTTTACTAAAGTGCTATGTAACATACTCACTTTTGAGTATTAAATTCATGATGTGCTATAATTATTGATTTCCCTAATATCGATTTCATATCCAAACTTGTTCTTCATCCCAAGACTCATCAATCTACTTTGAGAAATTATCTTTTACTTTGATACCACTTAGTTCTGAATGTATATAATTTATTCTTTTTCTCTTTATCTAAAGAATATTTACAAGCTAGTCCCTTAATTGAGTATCCTTTTCCATATTTGAAATCACTTCGTGCAATTTGATGTTTTTGTGCCTAAATGCCTTGATGAGACCTCAAACCCACCTATTCTCTCAATTTGACTACTATTGATTTGAAATCAACATAAAATATAATCATATTAAAAGAAATTGATGATAACAAGAGTAATAAAGATAAAAATGTTCATAAATGATGGTGATAATATCTTTATAATCTAGAAAAATAGGAACTACACCCATGGTTAAAGTCTCATAGAATTTGGCTTTTTCATTAACAAGTTATATAATTTAGAAGAGGTTACTAATTAAGATATTGAGTATAGTTGTTAGCTTTATTTCTTAGTAAATTAGGTAATGACTCATCTTTACCTGACTCCCACAATCTGTCATATTTCCCTTTACGCACTAAAATGACCTCCCTAATAGAGATGTTCGTTCCCTGCCCTCTAGCAATATGGTAAAGAAATGATTTCTTCTGCCACCTTTCCTACTGCTAGCAGTATGGTGGAAGATGATCATTCTCACAACCATGTTTTTTAGAGTTTGTTCCCTCCCACGAGCACGCTACTACAAACCAACATTAAACCCTAGATTCTAGGGAAGAACCTACAAGCATCCCAAAACCCTCATGTTACCTCAGGAAATGAGGATAAGAACAAGTATCATCACAACAAGCTGCCATCACCATATCACCCCTCCTCCTTCCTTCTTACACTGGCCACCTACTTCAACTTATTATAACCTAGTTTTCACTTGTATTTTAGTTAGTTGAAATGCAATTATTTTGATAAAAAGTACTAATTGGAAAATTATGTCCCTTATTTTAGAAGTATGCCTTTTGTTAAATTCCCGTTGCTATGTATTTTGTAGTTTCTACTAATTTTATTAGTCTAATAATGGATATAATGGAAAAGAAGAGAAGAAATTCCAATATTAAGAAAAAGGCAAAAGATAATAGACAATAAATAATATACTTTTGAGAATAATGTGGAATTCTCTAGAAAAGTGGTGTGAAATGACACTAGTGGTTTGTTTTTGTTTTCACATGGTTTCTAATGAGCAAGTTAGTTAAAATAAAAGATATGGAAAAAGGTAGAAAGATAAAAGGGTGGATTAGATGCCTTAAATAAATAAGATAAGGAGAAATCTTGGATATTAAGAGAAGTATCTTTTCTTTTCTATTTTTGGTCTCAAACCTTTTCCAAAGATAGATAAAGTCATTTAAGACTTTCAATTAAAATTTGGGATGAAAATGATTAATAAAATGAGAGATATGGATTTTACAAAAATCCATAAAGTGTATGTATTAATGGGATGACAAATTGAATGTCACGTATACATTCCTAATTGAAAAAGGCTTTATTTTTGTCAAACAAATTACTAACCCTTGGATGTAGATCGGACGGTCAAAAGATCATCAACCACCCTCGGCAAATTTAGGAAATAGGGATAGCAACAATGGTGAATCCATTTCCCTCCTTTCTACTTCTTCAATGCACAAATGATTACGGAAAATAGTCCAACAAGTTTGTGAGAACAGGACGAACCCACCTACCTTAGGTTTTACCTACTTTGGTTGGAGATTGAGTTTTTACCCAATTCATAAACTAGAGAGGGACCCCGCCCCCATAGCCAAGGCTATATAAGGGTTTGTCTGCTCAATGCTAGGACACCAATGCACTCATGAGGCATTGCTTGATTTTAGATTCACTCCTATACACCCAATTTCATTGTTAGCCCTACCACCCACTGTCCTAATACACCTATGTCTAGCCAGAGGACCTTGTAGATGCTCTCCTCACCCAAACCATCTTTGGGACAATTAAGGGTCTCATCAACTTTGTGCAGTCAAGATGAAGGAGAGAGCATCGTTGAAAATCACTGTGAAGGTGAGATCCTCATAGTCAACTCCTCTGTTGACTCGCTGAAGTAGCTCGCAAATAGACCTAAGGTAGAAGAAGATAGATGAGGAAAATACTCATCTACCCTCAGCCATGTGTTTAAAAGGAAAGGGCAACATATCCTTTTTGTTCCTTTTTCCTCATTTTGACTAGCGAGTGCAATGCGGGCAGACAACCTAAATGGTAAAAACTGATTGGCCGGCCCAACCAATTTGGCAAAGCGGGACTCAGGCTTTTTGCCTAGGCGACAAGCCCCGATTGGTTGGAATGAATTAATTTAAAAAAATTAGTAAATTATAGGAAGATCCGATAAAGGCATATAATATATAAACTTTCTCAGATAAATATGAGGAATCCAATAACAATATAATTAAGACCTAATTTTATATCTAGTTCAAAAGTACCCAATGTTTCTATCTTTAATGTGTTTAATGCATAACAACCCTAATTTCTAGGTTTTGATGATCTTAATATCTTCAAATGATATTAATAATCAAATATTGATATTTCTCGATAAAAGGACAACTTCAGTCTAATTTGAGATTAACAACCCATTATATTTATAAATTAGGGTTTCTTTGAGTTTAAAAGTGCATATAATGAAAAGATTAGGGTTTGTAAACCAAACAGGCATGAAAAGTGATCATTAGGGTCTTGGAAGAAAAAAAACTAGTAAAACCCTAAGTTGAACCAGAATCCTAACCTGGACCCAAGTCAGTCTTAAAGGTAGATTTTGGATAAAATAGTAATACATGGGTATTATTCTTTAACTTTAGGGTAGTTGCTTGATTGGTCTCTTGTTACCTTTTTCTTGGACATTAAGTTACTTCTGAGAAACCTATGTGGTTACACCTATGACTACTCAACCTACCCGATTCCTGAGGATTTTTTGAGATTTTCCACATTGATTGCAAATAAATTATTGGTTGTTTATTTAATTCCTGCAGTATTTAAAGTCACTATGATTATGACATTATATAGGTATAACTTTCTCAACTAACTCTTATGGATGTATGTAATACGTGTGGGATATATGATCAAGCCTAGATGAGACGATCACCTTGGTCCAAGAAGGCCTATGTATGAATTTTTACTATGGCGATCGGTGATCTAGGCCAAAAAAGATAACACCTCAGGCAAATGCCTATATAAGCATTGTCACTATGGTGTCTGGTGATTGGTCCAAGGCCTATGTATGTGGTGTCCTCTATAGGGTATGACCCTAGAGAGAGGGCTCCCCACATGAATTCTCTAGAGAGGGAGTGTCCCATAGAGTTTAAGTTGAGAGGTTAGAAAGAAAACACATGTTTAATTTTTTAATCATATTTGTTGCTATGGTTGACTATATTGTTACACCTTTATGTGAAATTTTTGTTTCCACATACCAGACTAAATTATTATACTGACCAAGTTTTGTTTCTCAGTGTTTTAGGATACTATACTGTCATTTTTGCAAGTATGATAAAAATGGACATGTAGAGAAGAAGACACCAAAAGAAAAGATTTAATGTAATCATCGAGGATATAGATAGTTCCCTTTTATTTCTAGTTACAAGCAATAGTTTTCCCTTTCTAGTGTAAGTCCTTAGTAGAGATTTTATCTTTTATCTTGTTACCAAACTCACTCCAATCTAGTGAAATTTATTAATTATTTTTTGTTATATGATAAACCATTGATCATGTATATATGGTAATGTCCCTTGCCCTCTTGGTCTGCCTAAATAGGGGACAACATGGGGAGGGGGTTATTAAATTTGGTATTAGATCATGGTTTACCATTTATCCTTTAATAATTATTAAATTTTAAGAGTACTGTAGAGCCCAAGGGAATTATTGGAGTGTTTTCCAAATACGACGATGTCTAGAAAGGACCATAATCCAGGGCTGACAAGATTTTCCTCCGCACCACTAGTCGGCTTACAAGGACTTCTCGGCCCGCGCATCTGGCCTGGCCAAAATTAGATGATTTCACTCAAAATAAAATACCTCTTGGATTTCTTATCTCTCATTTCATCACTTATCTATCCCCCTTATTGCACTAAACCCTAGGTACATATAATTTCTCTCTTTATTCCATTATGAGTACTAGGGTTATGAATATTAGGGATTAAGGCATCCTCCACCAAATAATAAATGCATGGAAAATGTCATGGACATAATCATTATGATGATTTAATACCCTACGTATGAAACTGAGTCAATAAGGTTAACTTATGTGAAATAAAATGGCCAGCACCAAGACCATTGTCACCCTTGACTGCCATGAGAGAAGGTGATCCTACATGAAAACAATGTCCTCAAGGGGAATGATGGAAGATGAGACTTCCAAGAAGCGAAGGAAGCCATTATTGAGGAAGGTTTCGAACCCAGAGTTACCCTCTTTGACATCGTGAACCTTGAAGATAGTCTTGAACCTAGGTGCAAGCCTATGATGGAAGATGAGTCCAAGGATGGCCCCGACCATGCAACCAATTCAAGACCTATAGTTGGGCAAGTAGTTGTTCATACCCCTAATGCACTCTAGCTAGGGAAATAGAAGGATCTCACCAAGGTTGTTAGTGCCCTTACACTCAAAGATGTTGACAGAAATGAGAATGGTGAATCCCTACCTATCCACCCTCGTCTTGCAACCATCATCCTCGACGTGATCAAGTTAGATATATCCAAGTTCTGGCATGAAGAAAACTCTGAGGTAGTTGATAAGGCAAAAACCTGGATTGTTCCCATGGAAAATGGTTTCCACATCTTGGAGGTGCAACCCAACATGAAGGTTCTCGTTGTTGCTCACCTACTTGAGATAACAACAAATCTTTGGTTGGAGAAATACATCACCGACCGTGACCTAATTGTAGAATTGATGTCGTGTACAAACTTTGCATACCATCTTCTCTGTGAGATTCACCCAAAAGGAGAGAGGAAAGTAGATTATGCTCTAGTATAACAATGATAGAAAGTGAAAACCCCGTCGTAAGAATCCAAACCCACTTGTCACACCTACAGAAAAAAGCACCTCGATAATTGTCATTATGAGAATAAAGTGTACTATAACTGTCGACAAGAAGGACATATCTGGGATGACTATCCTCTCCTTTACCCTTGAGGTCCAAGTTAAGTAGAAGCTCATTCTGTGGTTGCAACACCACAAGGGGCAGTCCTAGTTGTTGAAGAATGCCGAAAGGTCCTAGCCTTCACCATTGATGATAAGGAAGCTCAGGCTGATGCATACCACTTATGGAAGGCGGTCATCCCTAGAATATTGTAGTACATCTTGTAACATAAAACATATGGCTTAATGTAATAATATAGTTCTAAGCATGTGTAACTTAATGTAATAGTTATTGAATAATCAAAGAAGAAATGAAGCATTTGATAATGATCCAATTCTTGAATAGTAACTCACATGTCATCATAATGGTATAATGAGAAATATGCCTAAAGGACATATTCCTTTATAAAATTATAAATCTTAGTACACGATTGTTTGTGTTGGTTTTTTAATAAGTACTAGTTTTGTCTTGTCCTGGGATATGACCTCCATATAAGGGTGAATTCAAAAATTAGTTTATGAATTGAGAAAATGTCATGTTAAACTTTAGAGATTAAGTGCATGAAACACGAAAGAACATATATTGAGTTTGATTCTTTTAATCCATGTATGACCATCTTTAAAAGACATGAGGAGAAGTCACTATGATGGGACCATGCCCAAATGGTAAGGTCGCCATGAGCCCAATGAAGGGACATACAAAAAACTATGTGTACCCTAAGAGATGAAGGAAATTCGAGTGAAAGAATTAAAAAGGATATAATGTGCTTGGATATTGTCAGAGAAACCTCAAGAAAAATGTGTGATGAAATAAAATAAAGTTATGACAACTCAATAAAACCCTTGGGAGCACTAGGCTCACAAATTAAACCTAAGATCATGTAGGATGATTAAAGGTACATAATACTTACGAGGATGGATATTGAAAGATCTAGAAGGGGGTTGAATAGATATTTTTGGAACTTTAAAGTTAATTAAACAATTAGAACTCTCAACCAAAGAAGGAGGTGGAAACAAGGAAGACACAAGGATGTAGAGTGGTTCCTACCTTTGAAATCAAAGGTAGTAAGTCCACTACCCAATTTTTTCCAACTGGGATTTTGCTAGTGATTAATTTATTACCTCGCAAGGATGTTACATAAAATACAATCACCTTCCTTCTACACCCTTGAAGTAGCCTCCACCTCCTTGAAGCAGCCTTCTTGAAGTAACTCCAAGTCCTCGGAGCAGCCTTCACCACCTTGAAGTAGATCGACCACCTTGAGATAGCCTTCCTTTAGAAGTAGCTCCAACCTCCCTTAAAGCAACCTTCTATGAAGTAATCTCAAGCACACCTCCTTTCCACAACCTCCAACCTAGGAGTAGTTAAGGAGAACAATATACAACAAAAGAGAACAAGATTGGAAGAAAGGAAATACTTAACCAATAAGTACAATGATTTGATCCTATATCAAGCGTATAGATCATCTATCCACTATAGATGAACATGATTATGTGGTGGCTAGGAGATACTAGCTATAGGACACGAAATTGGAGCTCAAGGAAATAAGATTGCAAGTGTATCTTTGCTTGTTGCTCACTAAGATTGATTCTCAAGTAGTAATTGTGTGCTTTTGGTGTCCTAAGGCCTCTTCTATTTATAGGGATGAGTTCTAAGGGCTTAGGGATGTTCTAGAGGGTTTCTAGAGTGTTCTTAGTGCTCAACTAGTCGTTAGGTGTCCTCTAATTGCATTGCAATGGCTAATTGTTTCGTGCTGAAAATTGCAATCTAGAAACCGTCTCAGTCGAGCATTTCCTCGACCGAGGAAGGGTTTGTAGTGAATGTGTTGCAACGTTCATTTCCAAATTGCATCTACCACTTACTCTCAATCTAACGGCTATGGAACCTACTCGAAGGTCTATCTCGATTGAGAATGTTGTCGACCGAAGGATGTTCTAGGGTTACATGTGCAAGTTAATAATCAGTGCTCCTGACTTAGATGAAGGTGGTTCTCAGTCAAGAATTTTTTTGATCGAGGGTGTCTCATTCGAGAAGTTTTTTGACCAAGAATGTCCCTGTTTCAATATGTTGAATCATCTAATAAGTGTGTGTAACAATGTGTAATTGTGATTCTATCTTAGGGGAGGATCTGTCTAAATGTTCCAAGTGGATAGGGAAGATATATCACTTAATTTACATGATATCTATGTACTTGTACATTATATACTTGTACACGTTTTTACATTGAGTACATTCATGAAAGAAAGAGCAATTTAAGCATATTGATCTTCCAATTTGTATTGATCTTCAACTATACACTCCCTTATTTATTTATCCATAAAATACTCAAATAGCAAGTTAGATCCACAATAATGAAATGTTTGTCATCATCAAAACAAAGGGTTTAATAATGTCCAATTTAGCCAACAATCTCCCCCTTTTTGAAGATGACAAACATTTCTAAAATATAAATCACCGTGGGCATAGGGGGATCACCGATAGATACTCGTGGATGTGCCATCGGTTGATGGACTCAGACATGTCACCAACGGATGAGTGCAGAAATGCCTGTGAGTGATGATAGCAAGTGCACCATAGGTTAATGGTCACAGGTATACCACCGGCTAATGCTCGCAGGGGTGCATATGAGTGATAGGTCCACAACCATCGGTTGATGGTGTGACAAGGTGGTGCTGGGTATCATCTGGTGGTGATGGACCAATGGCTACAAAGAGACCATCAATTGACATCCAGTGCTGGCTCTACTTTTGATAATCAAGCTTCCAATCCTTTGCTTTCCTACAATTGTCGTCATTGTCATTATAAAAAATAGGGTAAGGAGAGTATATGCAAGGTAGGAGGGAGGTGAATGTGGATTTACCTAAATAGTAGAAAAATACAGATCAAATAAGGAATATAATATCCATAAAATTGGATGTTATCATCCCCCTCCTTTTATAGGAGAAGGAGGGGTGGAAACCCTAAATAAAATACATTTCTAAAATATTTCCAGCTGGCGGTTGAAAAATGCTAAATTGGTTGCTCATGGATAGTGAATTGAACGGTTCACCTCGTGAGAAGCCCGATTCAGATCTATGTCAGTGTGAGTAGGTCAAAACCCTAAGAAGGGATGGTGATGTCATTTGACCATAACTTGGTTGCAAAGAAATGTGTATAGGCCATCGAGAGTACTACAATGTCCAATTTGGGATTTTGAGTCGATCAACTCGAGGAGTGAACCACTCGACTCGCTTACTGGAATGGTCAGTTCAGGTGGTGGTAAAATGGTTGAGTCGAGAGATGAAACAACAGTTTGAAGATCTGGAGTATAGAGTTCTATATGGATGAAATGACCGTTTCGTTATATGAACTGATTGTTTCAAGAGCTAAGATGGTGGAATTTTGTAATTGAAGTAGAATCTACAAATTTGGGGTGGAAATGGTGAGAACTCTGATTAATGAGTGGGAAGCAAGTAAATTGATTTTATTTTCTAAAATAGAGAAAATGTAAAAATATCCTAAACAAAAGACCTAAATGATTCTATAAAAAGAGGATGAATACATGTTATCAAAATACCCCAGACTTGAATGTTTTTTTGTCCTCAAGCAACAAAGAATCACAATTTATTCTAGTATCTACTAACAACATGTCTTTCCTCTCCTTAATAGATTTAAATTGTTAATTACATCCTTTCTTGACCAAGAAACCTAATCTCCTAGAATCAGGAACACAAAATTCAATATTCTCTATTATAACATATTTCATAGCTTATTTCTATTCAAGATTTTGTAACTAAACATGCTTTATCTCACTTTTATTTTGACACTCCCACATTATTTGTAAGATTTGCATAGGAACATTAATGAATGAGGCATTGAAGAAGATAATGATCCCTCCTCTATTTGACTTGGGATCTTTTAACTCAACAATTTTTACATTGACCACATTTTTTCAGTGTCTAGTTTGGCATATATTGACGGTATGCCCCTATTAAATTTACTAAGGGCATGGAAGAATTTTGAGAGGGTAATGATTATGCCACCCCAGTCTTGGGTTTTGGCATGTAGTGATTTTTTTTCTTTTTGTGAGATGAAAAGTGGAAGGGGGACTGGTTCTGTGCTTCTCACATTTTTTTTGATGAGTGTCATTGTATCCGTTCAACTCTTCCTATCACCACATTACACAAAAGATATGGTAAGTTACTTAATAATTTAAAATAGAAACAATTGTGTTTGATTTCCATTAATTCAATAAGGCTTGTCAACCTTTCCATGGAGTAACTCTAGTTTGAGATCATACGTGACATGGTGAGTTCTAATCATGGCAATTCGTATGGAAGACTTACTACATTGAAGAAAAGGGTATATTGGTACAAAATGCCAATTCATCTGACTGACTAGATACCTGCCAAAACTATAGGATTTTTATTGAAAAATTTAAAAATAAAGTAAAATAGCATAACGAAAATTTCAAAAAGTTTGAGATAGAGTGGGTTGAGTGAGTGCGTACCACCCACCTCCATCTTGTACTGAAAATTTTACTCATCCTGAGAAAAATTTAAATCAGAATGTAGGGAAAAGGAGGACGAGGATCACTAGGGGACCAGGTGGCTCAGAGAACATCTAGTTGAATGGAATATATATGAGGAATGGAACCCTGATTGCCAGAGCCTCATAGTGTACCCAATGATTTGGGGATCATAGAAGCTCAATGGGACACTCATAGTTCTTTTCACCTCACAATCCCTCCTCACCTCACAATCCCTCCTATAGGGTTGACAAATCTTTTTTTAGAAATAAAGGAAATGTTGGGGATGAATGTGGATTGGGGGAGATTGGCGGCTGCCCGACAAGTAACACCTTTAATGATGGATGTGCAAATTCTGGCAGAGGATCTGGCTCTGGTTTCCATCTGTGATATTGACTTTCATTTAGGAAAATTGATGCTGATATGAAATGAACAAAAAGATTTAAATGTGCATCATAAGTATTTTTGTTCTCCTAAAAAATCATGCAATCAACATTGGGATTGATAGGTTTTATCATTGATACAACATGTAGCTGAAGTTACTCTATGGAAGAAGTCCCCAAGGGTTTAGGAGGAACAAAGATGGGGATATCTTCCTTGCAAACAAAGAAAGGGGTGCTTCGAATTCTTCTAAGGGTGTGGTCTCCGCTTCTAGACCAACCATATGTGAAATAGGAAGTGGCTATGACAAGATGTGAGGAATTATTTCATCATTGGGGGAGGTGGATAATTATCCAAAATTGATTCAACCAAAGGGATTGGTCATTGATAACATCTAGATTTATTTTGATGATGGGAGTTGTTGTATTTTCAGCATAAGAGTGACACTCATGTTGTGACTTTTCATACTCATGTAATAAAGCTTCCAGTGGATAGGTTGGTATACCAATATCCTCATTAAATGAATACTGCCAGTCAGCAGTCAATTCTATCTCGCTGGGTTCTGACATAAATGACATACACACGAGATCATCATCATCATCATTGAGAAAAACTATCTTGGGATGTTCTAACATATCTGGGGGTCTTTTTTATTGGGCCTCAAGTAAAGTATCCAACATGGATTGTCATGTTTCTAATTTTTCCTATTTCTCTACTACTATTTTTTCTAGGACTTTGATATGCTCCTCCTGTTGAGGTGTATATTGGTTTCCAAAATAAGGGTCATAACCCCCAAAATGTAGTTAGTTATCCTCATTATGCCTCCCATGATATTCTTGATCATAGAACCCCTCATATAGATGTGTGTGGCATTGCTCCACATAATAGTCTTCAGAAAATGGTGTATTGTAATTTATGTTACGTCCACTTTGCTGGGAAGACTTGGCATTACAAGGTGTTACCAAAATAGGGGGGGAATTTAGACAATCTGTATTATATAATTGGGCTTCTAATAAAGTAGTTATTAAGACTTGTCAAGTTGTAGTGATGCCTATCATTCCTCTACTATCTTTTCTAAGTCCCTAAATCTCTCTTTTTTAGGAATATATTGGGTTTCACAAATAGGTTCACATTCCCCAAAGTTTTATTGGTCATAAAACCCCTCATTAGAATATGGATAAAAGTAGCATAGCTCCTTATTATGGCCTTCGGGAAATTGTGGGTTAGAATTTACATCATACCCAAAAGGATATGAAGGCTTGAGATCATACAAGGTACTACCATAATCAGGGGACGTATTAGGACAATCTAGTGTTTCATGATTTAGGTATCCACACAATTGATATAAAAAAATTATAGATAGAATTTAGAAGAAAAAAAAATTATGAAAGAAATAAACATGATAAGGGGTTTGCCAAAAGAATCAAAAATTACAAAAGTAGCTTCACAAATTATGTTACAAGACTAAAAACTACAAAAGTAACTAGAAAGTAGTATTCCCAGAATGGAAACTTGGCAGAAGGAGGAGATACACTACCAGAATGGGTCTCAATATGCGTAATAAATTGCAAAACTTTAAGAAACAAAATTATGAAACAAAAGTATAGAACAATTACACATGCTATACAAGTTAAGGAAATATGAACAATGTCACACAAGATATACAAGTAACCGGATTTAAAAAGTAACATGTGCCATCCCCTACAATGGGCCAAATTTATGTGTGTCGTTACACACCAATCACTAGGAAAAGTACTAGAGTTTAACCTTCTAACCAGGTTGTCAACTCACTGTGAACAACTAGATCAACTAAGTATAGATAGGTATCAATCCAAGGGATGGAAGAAAGAAAATGGTTGAACTCCAAATCTGATCACAAGAACAAGAAATATATTCCAATTTGTGAGAGTTTGATTAAAAGGTAAGAATTAAAATAAATGCTAAAATAAAATTTACCTAGACTAGATGGGTAAAACTGGGGGTCCTGAGGATCACAAAAAAAACCACATCTTTATTCAACAAACCAACTCTTAGTATCCAATGATCAAATTAGGACCTTGTGGTTGCATGTCCTTACAGGAAAACTCACAAGGATTGTACTTTCTACAAACCCATTGATCTGGATGTTTATGAATCCTTGTTCAATCATTCAACATACTACTATTAAAGATCATATCAAGAAGCATGCATGTGATTCCTATCCGCATTTAAACCCATGGATTAGGTGATCGTGTTACCATGGGATATAATGAATATGAGATTAGAAGGAGAAAAGATGATAATCACAACAAAGGGATTATGGTTTCATTCGTTTGGGGGTCCATGATCATATCACCCCATAAGTATTTACTAGATCATCCAACAATCAAGCAAAAATGGAGATAAAACATTTAAATCAAAGGAACAAGAGAGACAAATATATTGAATAATGTAAAAAATACAAGAGATGTAAACTAAAATGAGATCCAACATTATACAAGATGTGATCTATAGACTAAAATTGGATGCCTTTTCTTGTGGGGTCCCCCCTCCTTTTATGGGGGAAGGAGGGATGGAAATCCTAAATATAAGTGTTCTCTAAAATATTCATGGCTAGCAGATGAAAAATGCTGAAATGGGCTGCTCGCAGATGGTGAACCGACCAGTTAACCTCCTGAGCTGCCCGATTTAGATGTATGTGGGTGCGTGCAGGTCAAAACCCTAAGAAGGGATCGTAGTGTAGTTTTACCTTGACTTGGTTGCCAAACAATGTGGATAGGCCGTGTGGAGTGTTGGAATGTCCAGTTTGGGATTCTAAGTCAATTAGTTTGAGGAGTGAACTACTCAACTCGCTTGCTAAAATGACTAGTTTAGGTGGTGAACTGCTCAACTCGCTTACTAACATGAGTTGCCAATCCTCACTACATGATTTTGACAACTATAAAGATAGAGTGTCACAAAATATATCAATAGATAAAATCTAGGGTAGAGTTCCACATATAATTTTCTTCATGTACTTAGACTTCATGATATTCATCCACACAAGCTATGTTCATGAAACTTGATGTATATGCATGATACATCAATATGATCTTAAAATTTCAATATGTACTAGAAAATATACATTTAATTAATGAAAATAATATACATTCATCCACTTTAAATAATAATTATCTAAATGTGCTGTGTGATATAAATACACATATATTGCACAAGCAAGAGATATAATCTTGTTTGAACTTAACTCAGACACTAACTATGGACTCTTGAAATACTTCACACACCCTTAAATTTCCATACACAGAAGTATTTGGGTATTTCTCCTTCAGAAAATATTATATCCCTCTTTTTGAGGTTAGGACTCCTAGGTATCAACAATGAGTCCTCGATGTACCTCATGGAAGACAAATCTTGAATTACATTTAATAAGAAACCCTTAGCAAAAGATGTCATTGATTACTATACTTGCCTATATTCCAAAATTTTTAATGACTTATTTTGATTCTCAACATTCCTTAACCATTTATAGATAACCTTGTATTACTAGATGAACATGCACACTAAGGATTCCTACTCTTGCAACCTTGGGGTATCCCAAAGAAAGTAATTACTCTAAACCCATTACTCTATTGTTTATGCTAAGTAATCTACTACCCACCATGATTTATTGGACTTATACATAGTTTATGTTCCATTAGGCTCACGTGACCACATCTTTAGGTTTCTAGTATTATATATTTATGGTATATCTTGACTTGTACTTGAGATTGTGTGTATCCAAATATTATAGAGCATTTTATACTCATATCCAACATCCCCTAGTATAGGTCTCCCATACTACAAGAATAAGAACAAAGGAGAGTAGGATACTAAAATTATGTGTCTTAAAACACATCCTCAAAGGTTCCCAAATTATCTATACCCCATACCACAAACTATAAAAAAATAAGAGCACATGAAATGAGCTAGGAAGTCAATACTATAAACCCATTATGCATAGGCACTTCAATATAAAGTTACTTATCCCTCTTTATCTCTTGCATTCTATATGTAATAACTTCGATTTCTAAAATATGAAATCCCAATGAAACATTTCTTTCATTCCTTCATTTAAATAAGTTTGAGAATTGAAAACTTCATGAAAACTTGAACAATTTATGATCTATTATTAGACAAAAAGGTTTTTTGTTCAATCATAATACAAGCTCTTACCAAAAATGCTAAAATAGTCATAAAACGTGGATCCAATATAATTATTCAGGAAAACATAAATTAATGTTTGTACATTAATGATAGCCATGCATGAAAGGTAAATGATTTTTAACTAAACATATTGATATGAACCTTATTAAGTCATTCATTATTCCAACATTATGAATTCTAACTTTTACGAATTTCATTCTACCTGATCTACAGTTAATTATCTCCTTAGGAAGGTAGACCTTTAGTACAACGTATAACAAACCCACAAGATAGGATGTTCTATACCCAAAAAATCATGTGACTTATTAAAGATGGGGATTAAAATAACACACACCTCTATCTTATTGTGAATCTTACCAATACTACTTCATATGACTTTCCTTACTCCTAGCACTCATCTAAGAGGTTAAGACTATAACAATGTGAGAATATTTCTCGGTGAACATATATATTATTACTTTGATACCACATTTGTAGCATACCCAAATTGCGGTCTATAACAACACAGAGACCATGACCATAGAAAATCACACTTAAATAATGTCACAAATGGCATATATAGTTCATTGAAATAATTAAAATATCTTTACATAGGACATAAATACATCAATTATCATACATATTCTTTTCTCAAAACTAATAACAAGGGAACTTGATACTAGAAGTAGGAAACCAATTAAACCTCCTTGGATCATATAGATGGCATCCCAACAGGTCTTGAACTCATTCATATATCCATCTTCTAAGAGCTATCCCATGTTGCAGACTACCTATGTGCATCCACATATAACCATGAATTCGAATAATTATTGTAAGTGGTTGGATTCCAATAATAAGATGAATATAAATTAAAATAGAACAATAATATGATATGAGAATGCATAGGCATTTATAATGGATTTAGGATGTGTTGTGAACATTTTTAAGAATTCATATTAGGGCACCTACTCAATGAACCATATCGGACTGATCTTACTAAATACACACATGGCATGCATTCTTCTGCACACACTCCATGTGTGCATGCTTGGTCTTGAACTTGTAAACAATAACATCACTAAATAAACTCTAGGTGTAAATTCTTGGGATTGAACCCATAAATTTAAGAGGGCTCATGAGGCACAAACCTTCGATAACAAGTTCATGAGATAGGGCATAATGCTGACTTCTTATTATTTACCAATATTATCTTATCTTACTTAAAGTTTTCACCCACAATTTAATTAATGATCTCAAATATGAAGTAATATAATTTTTAACTGATGTGATCTTAGCATATAAACTTTATGCAGTAAATCTTTACAAGATATGCATATAATAGATACCTCTTATATCATTAAAGTGTTCACATCATAACATGTAATATATATAATTTAAACATGATTATGAATACAAAATTGAATGATGCAATATAAAGAAACCCAAGGCTTCGACCACTTAATATTTATAATGAGGGTTATTTTTAAGGTAGTCTCGACTCCTCGCTCCATAACCTAATAATCTGAACATCATTAAAGTTTTAGTAGTCATGTGTATTAACTTATTTTAATATCCTAAATCTCAGAACCCATTACCCTCACCTCTTAAAACAAATTAGTTTTCTTGTCTAGACTAAAAATAAGTGTTATCTAAAACAACAATAAAATATTGATGTTGAATTTATATCAAAATTCACAATATATTATCACTTTAACCCTCATACTCAAAAATTCAAAAAAATCACATGATGTACAATGAACATATTGATCCACGATCAAGAGAAAACCTTCAAATATAATCATATATATCTAGATACTATGATTAAATGAAATCAGAGATAACCTGCAAAAATTCTATTTCAAAGTAATTAAGCATAAACATGATGTGATATCTCATAAACATCCACAAAACACATCATGTAATGTCTTGTTTGGTCTCAAAACCAAATAACAATTTAAGAAGGCATGGATGCTCACCATAACATTGAAAATAGTAATTACATCTTGTAATATGATCTAGATAAAAATATCAAATAATAGGTGAAATATCCATAATGCTCTTATCAAGGTTTACACCAAAAACCTAGGTAAAAAATCAAATTATCAAGCTTTTAAACCATCTTAAACATATCAAAATACTTTCACTATAAAATTCATTAATTTATAAATTTATTTGTTATTTCTAATGCACAAAACATTGAAAGTCACTACTAAACTTGCTTATGAGTTGTTTAGAAAGCCTAAAGATGTGGAAACCTCAGGTGACTGGTCCAATATCTGAAAACTCAACACTCCTAGAAAACTGAAGGTCTTTTCTTGGCTTATCACCCATGCTGTACTACTCACTTATGTAAGGATAAGAGAACAACATTTGACAATGACTGAGTATGCAGTCATTGTGATATGGAAGAAGAAACCACTACTCACGCTATTTAGAATTGCAACACGATCAATGATGTATTGAAAGGTGCCCCAGATCCTACAGATCTACATACCTATTTCATTCATGTAGATGCTATATGTAGGATCAAACATTACCTGAATGTCCTAAAATATGTAACTGTCATGTTCCTATTTAGTTTCCAATATATTTGGAGCTATCGAGACATCCATATTTTGAGAAAGAAGTAAGAAGCACGGTGTGATAACCTAGATTTTCTCTAATTCAAATTATGTACATCTTGGCGCATTAGGTGCTCTATTGATCCCAATAACATTCCTCACCCTCAATTTTATGACATTGATTTACTTTATTCTCAATTGGTGAGTTGGATCTGATTAAATATTCCTTTGCACTTACATGTACATCTTTAATTTGAGTTTTGAACTAAGTGCCATGCTTATTATGTGTATTCAACTTGTAATCAAAATCAAATCATTAAATGTACTTTCCTTGCTATAAAATGTATTTCATGATGTATAGGATTCAATTGTGAATCCAACAATTCAAAAATCATTTCAATCGAACCATCATAGCCCAAGTTATGGCCATTCAAAGTTTGATTCTTATCCACTTGATTTTATAGAATGAATTCATTTTTCTAAACCCTTGTTGGGCCTAATTTGCTTGGTGCATGGCCCATGTATGCCCCTCATCTTTGCCCCATTGAACCAATGATACACACCCTCTTTTGTGGACCAATCACGATGCCTGAACCTTTGAGTTTGGGTTCCCAACCCTCAGATGCCCATCTCGTTGATTTGGCCCCTAATCTAACGGCCAACATGGCATCTCCTTTCTCCATACTGAGAACCATCACCAATGGCTCTGACACCACCTAACCACTCCTATGACTACCCCTTACTACCCTAATCTCATCACATTGGGGGGAATTTTCAACCCCTTTCACTTCTACTAGGTTTTCCCTCTCTTTCCCATCTTTTCCCGTCCCTTTTAGGACCCTAAAACGACTGCTAGACCTTCTTATTCTTCCCCAGTTCAAGGCAGAGCCACCATGGCTGACCTTCTTTACCTCCCTCCTCATGCCATCTCATTTACATGCAGCTTGGGCAGCAAGTTTGGCATATGATATCAAGGTTGGGCAACCAATTTTATCTAACATTTAACCCAGTTTTTGATTCCTGCCGCTACGCCAATGAGGATACCACCGCAGTTGATGATGTCTGGCTTGAGCAGAGGCCAAGGAACCCAACAAGAAGTAGGCATCAATCGATGGGCCAGGATGCTTCTCTACCCCATCAAACGACCCTCCTTTTTGTCCATCTTCTCTACAACTCGTCCCTCTAGAGCAGTCAAGGCCCAGGCAAGGGCGTGTTGACCGCGAATGCTTGCTATCTTGGTGTGGACCATAGAGGAGTCCCACATCCAAACTAAAAGGCAAGAGATATCCATGTGGTCCAGAGAGGACAAGCACCTCACCAATCTCCATTGATGCCCTGTTCTAGCCGTTGGATCAAGAAATGACGATCCAGATTAATGCTCTTAAGGTAAATCTCACAAAAATCATAACTTGTTGGTCCCTTATCCAAACCATAACATCCAATATATTAAATTGATCATAAAAACAACATCTAAAAGTAGTTTCCAGGCATGTTACTTTTTAGAAAATTATTGATATCTTAAAATGTCTACTTTTAAGGTCTTTTAGCATGAACATTGTCATCAAATGCTTAAGTTTGATACTTTGTGCCTCAAAACATGATGTTAGCCTAATATTATCTACTTTAACATCTATACACATAAAGATTAGAGACTTATATATCTTTGTATCCTAAAATGGTATAACATTTCTTATATGACCTAAACTGGCCAATTAATGCTAAAGATCACCTATTTAATGCCTAATCTTGTTTGGTTGTGCATCAATCCTTATTGTTGATCCAACCAGTATAATGCCTAATCTTGTTTGGTACATATATATTGTCTTCATGTTTAGTATCTTGCCTTTTCATATATATTGCTCGTGTGAAAGATTTGTGCTATTCTATGGACGGGTGCCCAAACCCTACTACCATTGTCTCTATAATCATTGGGGGTAGGATGAGGGTAAAAAATAGTTATGTTGGACATAGAGCATTAGATAGATTACGTATAGGAAGTTTTCAATCTATATGACATTGTATTTAGTGAGAAGGAGAGGAACCTGGGCCACAACAATAGTGTAGATGGTCTCCCCCTCCACGAAATTATCTTCAATATAATATTGGCACAACCTTTAGTAAGAAGGATGCAAATGTTGTTGTGGTAGATCATGATAACTAGGGGACCTAGAGAGGATATTCCAGGAAAAGATTCAACTCCAAAAAGTGTATTGAAGCTGAGATGGTAGGTATATCCTTAGTTTTAGATTAAACAGAAGAAAGATGAGTCTTCAATATTATTATTGAGTTAGATTGCAACACTACTATGAAGGCCATTAAAGATGAGGATGCTAATTATTCCAAGCTTTCCTAGTTAACAATGAGGATTGTGAAGCTCGTTAATGATAATAGAGAGGTGAAGGTTCAAATAAGAACTATGAATGATGTTGTTGACATTCTTGCCAAATACCATAAAGAAACCACTTTGGTTTCTTTAATGAATTCAACCCACCCAATGAGTTGGTAAGTAGTATAATTAGGTGGAAACATGTAGTGGTGTTAGTACTACCATGTTTATTTTTGAACCAGTTACTAGTGAATTATAACCTAGTCAAGAATATGCTTGCAAGAGGGAGGAAAGATGAATATGAATTCTTCCCGACTTACCCCCAAAAAATGAAGTTATGTAGTTTGTTTATATATAAAACATATATGTACTTAACCATAAAAATCATCTACTGAAGATATTTTCAAATTATTCTACTTGAAAAACCCTTTCAATTTATAACTTGTATGCCTCAGTTGGAATGTCTAGATTCCAAGATATGATTTTTAGAACATTACATACCTTGACCAATCCTGCCCGTCAATATCTCACCCTGTGGCTGTAGGGGTTGTTTCACCCTTAGACTAGTACGAGCCCACACTCATTGGTCTAGTAATAGTTGCACTTCGACTTCAATCCACGAATTGGTGCTTCCCCCCTTCTTGTTCTTGCACGATGAAAATGCTCTGCCCCCATGTATCTGCACCTACTGCACCCGAAGACTCTTTGACAAAAATAGAGGCCACTATTAGAAGACTCCATCCTCCTCTTAGTGCGCCTGGGTATCCCAAGCCATCCTGTAATAGCAGACATGAACACATTGCTTCAGATGCAACACTTTGCAAGCTAAGATGTCCTCTATTTCTCTGCTTGGAGTCTATATTCCAAGATGACTGACTAGGTATGTTATATGTTGAGCATGATCTCTCCTCCATAGCAACACAATTGTGAGGTAAGTACTCCCCCATATTTGTCCAAATGTCCCTAGAATGGACAAGATCCTCCTCAAGGATCTGACCATCAAAATAAAAGGGTCCCAAGT
Source organism: Alisma plantago-aquatica (assembly GCA_963693085.1). Classification (NCBI taxonomy): domain Eukaryota; kingdom Viridiplantae; phylum Streptophyta; class Magnoliopsida; order Alismatales; family Alismataceae; genus Alisma; species Alisma plantago-aquatica. The sequence continues at coordinate 1,334,968,049 of OY856411.1, read as the reverse complement.
CATGCCTCTTTTGTTCTCCATCAACCCTCTTTACATGTCCCCATCTCATTCCTCTCAAAATAAGATGAAAACCTAGGATCCAACTCATGCCAACCATCTTCCTCTATTATGACCTCCTTCCTCTCAAAATGAGATATACCATATCATTCATTTCATGCCAAACCTATCCATCCAGATTCAAGGTTTTTATAGCCTCCTGGTCTTGATACCAGATCGGTGTTCAAACCTTGTTCTATCTCTGTTGTGGCTCTCCATTCCACTATGAATTGGGTGTCTCACACCCCCTTTTTAATAGAATTTTAGTTTTTTTGTAATGTATCAAATAGGCCACATCATAACCCAGTTAAATCCTAAATTTTGGGATTTGATGTACATTGTCATTGTCCTTTCATGGGTAAGTTATTAGATCAAAACTAAATATAATCACTCAAAACTTTACTTTTAATTAAATAGTGGAAAATTTCTAAATCAATTACCTAGCTCACTAGATAATTTGAATTATCTTTAATTTCTCCCATAAATTATATTTCAATTATCCATTTACTAAAAATATCTTGAGTATTGATTATGGGCACAAAATACTCCATTCCCAAATTTGCACTAAAAGGACCCGATGTGTAAACCCTAGTTGGCCCAATTGGGCTTGAATTGGGTTCTAGAGACAATGACACATTCATTGTCTTCTTAAGGGTCCATGAGGTTAATCATACTTCCAATTACAAAAATAAAGCTTGGAACCATATAATTTCACAATTGAAGATTCCTTATTATACATTTGATTAAAATCACTGTAATTACTTAAGACAAAGACCTAAGCTAGGTCTAGGACTCAAATCCATTTAACAGAGTCATTGCATTCCCTTCATGCATCTACTTTGGTTGCCACCTCATATCACTAACTAGATATGAAACTCTAGGGTGTTACAATAGTACCCAACTTTAATATTTTTTGTCCTCAAAATTTTCATAAGCTACCCACCTTAGGGTTTCACAAATTACATGTGTAATAGCTATATATTATCTTAAAATTCATTTGTATTCTCAACGTGAGCGACCCTCTCATGGATGTACATCCAAAACATCTAACTCTGATATACATGTGCATATATTACTAATGAAACTGGAGATCTTTCTCACATTATCATTATCTAACATGGCCAGGAACTTAGGTTACTTCTTTTTAGAGGGGGTTGTGAAAGGGTCTTGGTTCCAGTTTAAATCCAACTCACTTATATATGTCAAAATATCTATCCATTGTGTTCATTATATCTCTTACTATGGACCTAATTAGGTTGGGTGACTTTATGCCTCAAAATTTATTTATGTCAGCTCCTTCTCTTTATGTTGCAATTGGATACATGATGGCCTGTCGTATATCTAACTGTGGCATGTCTTATTACACTTATATATTTAAATACTTTGATAGTGTACATTTCCCCTACCAGATGTACTCGAAAGGACTAGACACGCATCATAAGTATGACTATAAGCAAATATCACCCCCTTAACACTAAGATAGTTTATAAGACTATTGGGAAACATTCTTCCTTGTAGACTTGAAATTATACATTAAATATTATCTCATACCTTACTACTACAACTAGTTACTCAACAAAAGTGATTTCTCCTCATAAACTTGCCATGAAAGTACCCATTTCTCCCAAGAGCTCACTGCACCCAAGTTCACATTGTACCAATTGCTCATTAACCTCAAAGGATCACCAAGTTAACATTAATTTCTTGTCCATCTTACCATGGTGATCTTATCTAGATAAACCCAAGGTATTTTTAGTCACTTTCTTACCATTAAATCATTTTAATCCCTTGGAATACTAAATAAAAATGTTAATCACTCATCTTATATAAGATATGTTTCATATTAACACCATGTACAACCTCATATTTTCGTGATCCTAGACTACTGATCACCCTGCCTCATAACATTTACCACCGCATATTTAAATCATCATCATGTATTAACCTAGTATCTTTCTGTCTACCTCAAGAAATCATCGTACTACTATCTTACCAGCTTAAATTTGGAACATAGTATGATTAATATTTTTTTCCACTATTTACCTTAATAAATATCATGTTCCAACTTGTGAGAAGAGTCTTTCTTGAAACTAAGATTTAAAATTATCAAGAGTTTCTTGATATTCTTCATGGTATCACATTACAAATGTAAACTTGGTATCTAAACATGATCATGCTACTACTTTACAAACATAAAATTAGATCAAAACATGATTTAGTAGTCTTCAAATATTCCTTAAAAAGATTCAATTGTACCATAACAACCTTCTTGGACCCATGGCTATAGGGTTTCCTTATTCTCATTACATATATAGTACGAACAAACCATACTTGACATCCAATCATTAGTCCACTAAACAAAAAAAAGGATTTAGATGAATCAATTAAAATTCATGGATCTAAAGGATCAAAGTGATTATTATGTCCTTACTAGTCCTTCCTAATTTAATATAATCTAATAATGAAAATATCTAAACTAGGTTACTCTAATTGGTTTAAGGATACATTTTCTCATTACTTAATCATTACATGAATTATATGCAGGAAAATTTACACATGGTACTTATCTGATCATTTACGCAATATGGTGAACATAAGTAGGTTGATCTCCATCCTATGATGCGATCCTACCTTAAACACAAGTTTCAATATCCTCACTACATGATGTCGACGACGACAAAGACTGAGACTCACAAATAGTTCAATAGTCGAATCTAGGGTAGAGTCCTACATACAATATTCTCCATTTAAATTTACGATATTCATCCATAGAAGCATTTACATTCTTGAAACTTGAAGTAGACACATTCTATACCGATCATATTTCAAACTATAAATATGTACAAGAACATATACATTTAATGAAAGGCATTTATATCCATCTACTTTAGAGAATAATGATCTAAACATGTTTTGTGATACAAATACACCTATATCGCAAAAGAAGGAGATATAATCTTATTTTAACTTAACTAGACCACTACCCCAACTTTCATAATCCTCCATGAACCTTAGATTTTCATACACATGTGTATTGGGGAATTTCTTCATAATATAACATTATATCCTCTTTTTCCAAGGTTAGGGTTCCTAGGTATTAAAAATGAATCCTCAGTGTACTTGTGGATGTCAAAGCTTGCATGTCATTTGATAAGAAACCCTTATTAGAGGATATAATTGAGTATTATACTTTCCTACATTCCCTAAATTTTAATGACTTGTTTTAATTTGTATCATTCCTCAACCATTTGTTGATAACATGCAACCTGCATTACTAGATGAAGATGTACACTAAAGAGTCTTACTCTTGCAATCTTGGGGTAACAAAAAAGAAAGTTATTACTCTAATCCCATTACTCTATTCCTTATTCCAAAGAATCTACTATCCCCCATGATTTGTGTACATCTACATAGTTTTGTAATATTAGGCTCACGTGACCACATCCATATGTTTCTAGTATAAACTCTTTATGGCGTCTCTTGACATATAGTTGCAATTGTATGTATCTAGAGATGATATATTGTATTATACTCAGCTCCAACATCCCTTAGTACAAGTATTCCATACCACAAGAACTAGAAGAGAGAAGAGTAGCATAATGAAATCACATGTCTCATAACATATTCTCTATGTTTCCTAGATTATATGTGATGCACTCGATAATTGTCATTTTCATAGGCTATTTTTTATGGATTTTTGTGCACTTATTGCTCATTTTTATAACTTTTGTGCATTATTTATCATCTTCATCTTATGACACTTAATTACATCAAATAAATGTATTTTTAATGTTCCTATTAAATTCATCATAATTTGGGAGCTTATGTTCATTTTTGTGAATTCCAGGTGAATCTATAAGAAACTACACAACTCGGTACTATCAAATTTATTGTCAATGGTACTGAGACTTGCTCAGAAAGGGACATGTTAAATCAAGGCCACTCGATATTATCGACTAAAGAAGTTGATACTACCGACAACTACACATTAATGATTTAGGAAATTTTGAGAATCTCGGTACTACTACATCAACTCGGTAGTACCGATGACTCCACAGGAGTCTGCAACTATCGAAGGTGTCAGTATTACCGATACTCAAATGGTAGTATGAACATGACAGGATCAGGAATATCTAAAAATCATGTTTAATCCAAGCAGTTAATAACACCCTAAGTCACTTCTATGACTTAGGGATATTTCAGCCAAACCTAGGTATCTCGTTCTATTCCGTTGCACGACAACGAGGAGCAAGAAGAGGAGAAAGTAAATAAGAAAGTCACATTCCTGGAGATTCGAGCACCTCCGGTGGACAAATTTATAGCCCGGGGTTAGCGAATCGACACGTTCACATGAGGTAGTCATGCATACCATCTTCTTCAGGGGTTCTTTTAGTTCTCTAATGTTCCCTGCATTTTCTTCTTCTCTCTTATATATTTGACAATAGAAATCATGCGAGGCTAATCCCCTTATTCCTTAGGACCCGGGAGCAGCCCATTTATGCATTGTAATTGACTATTATGCATTAATATACATGTTTATCTTAATTTTTGGACATAATTCTATGAAAGTGTCAAGAACTATACATGTTTGATTACCTTAGGTAGTTAACTAGACCGCTAATTAGCTCAGAAGAGAGATTAAAGGTTAGAAAATTCATATAATTACATGTTTTATATCGCACCTTGAGAAAGGAGGATTATGAATGTGAAGAGATTACCCAAAGTTTTCAATAAAGCACCTATCTTAAAACTCAATTACTATGAGTGTAGGATTGGTATTAGGACATGTAGTGAATTACACCATGAGAGCGGGTAATTCTTGCTATAAGTCTCTTTGTTTAGGGGTTAGGAGAGATAATGGTTAATGATATAATGTTAATTGCAATGTTAACTAAGGTGAAACTGTAATCCTAAGGAATTCACTCCATTTGAGATCAAAACAACCAGTAATCTTACATCTATTTTCTGCATCTTAGATAATTCAACCTTCACTCAAAATTTTCATCAGCTTAGCTGATCATATCATCGTTACTAGTAACTTCTGGAGAAAGTTTGCATGAGTTTGACATCTAGGCCTCTTTTGGCATATATTACATTGATACGTATACTTATGTTTAAAATGTGGTTTGCACATATCAAGTTTTTAGCAATGTTGCCTGGGAAATGGAAACTCCAGCACTATGAGTGATGTGATCAAACACTCTAGGCCACAACCTTTATTTTCTTTTTATTCTTTGTAAACTGAATACCAAATATCATTTGTTCAACCATTAGTATCCGTTCCTACATTAATTTAAACAATTTTAGGTACTAGTGCATGGTGCATACAAGAACTTAAGACTACAGAGAGTTGACTCCGTAGGGCTCTAGTCAAAAGGAGATCTTACTCAAAGGGAGAGAGTACTGTGACTCAGTGGGAAGACAGATTCAATCCCCACCACTGACTACTCCAACACCTCCACCAGAGAAACCAAAACCAACAGAGATGGGTGACACAACAGAAGAATAGACTATTTGGGAGAAGATCAAGGCGTCTTCCACAATAGCTCATCTAGGGACAATCAAAGGACAAGCTATAAATGTGGGTAGATGCAAGATAGATCATGGGTTGGTGCCATTGGTCAAGTCACATGCTTTCCATGGCCACCACACTGAGCACCTGATGATGCATATAAAAATTTTTGTTGAAAGTTGCAATATGGTAAAGATTGATAGAGTGTCTGTGACAGTAATTTATCTGAAACTTTTCCCATCATCACTGGCAGACAATGCTAAGTCTTGGTTCTACAATCTCCCGCCTAAGTCCATAGAAACATGGGAGGGGATGATAGAAACTTTTTTTGAGTGTTACTTCCCACCCCTGAAGACAAACGAGCTAGTCAGAAAAATATACAACTTCAAGAAGTACGCAGAAGAATCTTACTCTGAAGCATGGGAGAGTTTCCAGAACATGCTGAGGAAGGTCCCTCATCATGGGATCAATTTATATGGCCAGGTAAAGATTTTTTATTATGGGCTTCATCAAAGGGGGAGGACCACACTTGATAGTGAAGGAACATACTTCTTCCTCAACAACAAGCCATATATGTGTCTTGAGATTTTGAAGAATATGGCTAAAAACCAGTCCTGGGGAGAGAAAAGAGAATGCCCAACAACCTTTAAAAGTACGGGAGAGTTCAAGGTGATTACAACATTGAATGATAAACTGGACTTGATTGCTAATAAAGTATGCCATAAAGGATGGAAGCTCTTCTAGAGGAGAGGAAGAAGAGTGCATGTTTGCACGAAAGTAGAATTATAGGAGAAATGACTATTGCTAGAGGAAGGATCCCAAGTTTTCTTGGAAGAAACTCCAATAATTTTCAGCATGACCCATCACAAGCACAACATCAAGGAAATGCACAACAACATGAAAGGGGCCCTAGCAAGATAGACATCATTGAGGACATGCTAGGTAAACTAGTCAGCCATAATGAAGTGCTCATTAGCCAGATCCATAGGGAACTACAAAACCAAGGACCACAATTTCACAATATAGAGACTCAGATCTGTCAGATAGCAATTGTAGTGGCTTTGTTGAAGAAACTTATTCAGTAGGGGTTCCCAAGAAATAATGACATACCAATTGGGAATCAATAGGTCAAGGCGGTGTTGCTTCATAGTGGCAAAAAAGTGCTTAATGACAAACAGACTGTCCAAAAGACAAAGGATGCCACATGTGATACAGGGCCGATAGTGACTGTGGATACATCTAAGCCAGATACTACAACAGAGGACAAACCAACTGATGATGAAAATCATGAACCAGAGGAGACAAGAAAGGAGGTGTATGTCCCACCTCATCAGAGGAAGTTGGCAATTCCAGTACCCTTCCCTAACAATTTGAAGGAAAAAAAGTTGACCAAAGTTTCAGAAGTTTCTAGATAGCTTTAAAAACCTCCATGTCAACATTCCATTGATTGATGCAAGTGAACAGATCCCTTCCTATGGCAAATTTCTGAAGGACATAATCAATAAGAAGAGGAGAATAGATGATTCAGATGTAGTGGTATCAAAGGAGCGGGTTGGTGCTTTTATTCTGGGAACATTGCCATCAAAATGGCAAGATCTGGACTGCTTCCACATATCATGTTACATCGGGAAGACAAGATTTGGAGAACCTTTATGTGGTTCAGGGGCAAGTATCAATCTTATGCCCTTGACTACCTTCAAGAATTTGAGTGTTAAAGAATCCAAAAAGAGCAATATGACCATACAACTAGTAGACAACTCAATGGTCAGGACATATGGTACCTGTGAGGATGTTCTTGCCAAGGTGGACAAATTTATATTTCCAAGAGATTTTGTGGTAATTGAGATGTAGGATGATCATGAATATGAATTACTACTTGGGAGGCCATTTCAAGACACATTGAGAACCCATTTCAATACAACTAGTAGACAACTCAGTGTTCAGAACATTGAGAACCCATTTGCTCACATCCTACATCGCTTCCTCACCAAAACCATCTTCGCCAAGTTAAGTAAGGGGCAGGGGAAGGTTCAACAGAGGGTTCTCTACTTCCTCTACAAATTGTAAGAATTAGGAGGAAAGAATGTGGAGTTTGGTTCCCTCTTCATCCAACACAAGATTTTGGTGAAGAGACAGGTGCAGAGGACTCCTCCCATCCATTTTAGAGGACTTATCACTCCAATTGCGATGCATATGAATATCTCTCCACCTCCAAATCCCTAAAAGCTACTCCCAAGTTGGACTTGAAACATTTTAAGAGAGCATCTCTCCTCAACCTACGCCAGGGAAAGTGTATGGATGTTGTACAGCGGATGTCCAATACAAGGAGAGGGATGTCCTTGATCCAGTCTTCAACTTGCAAGGATTTTATCATATGAGGTGGCCTACAGATGACTCAGATGACGATGAAGAAGAACACGATGTCAAGCAAGAAAAGAATTAGGAGCAAGAAGAAGAAGAGGAGGAGGCCACCATCCCCATCACGAGTAGGCATGTCCCTTACAAGTGATTGATAGTACACAAAGCCTCTAGTTCTTCTGCTCGACCACCTACCCAGGATGACAATCCATATTAAATGGCATGTATGTGTGGAATGCTACAAGATATATAGTAGGGGAGACAACATCAGACGACCACACTGACAGATATCCATGATGTCCAAGGACAACTCTATCAAAACTACCATGCAATCTTTAAAAATGAGAGACTTCTCTTGACCTATATTACATTGATACGTATACTTGTGTTTAACGTGTGGTTTACGCATATCAATATGCCTCCCAAACCACAAACTATTGACAAGAAAGAGGACATTCTATGAGCTAGGGAGTCAACAATTGGAACCCATTATGCATAGTCACTTAAACCTAAAGTTACTTATACCTCTTTGGCTCTTGCATTCTATATGTAACAACTTTAATATCTACAACACAAAATCTCGACAAAAATTTTATTTCATTCCTTCTTTCATGAAAGTTTGAGGATTTAAATCTTTGAGGAAAACTCAAACAATTTATGAAATTATAATTATAAGAAAATATTTGTTTTTTAGATCATAACCAAGTACTAAAGAGAAATGCTAATACTTTAATAAAATGTGGATCCATAATCATTATTTAGGAAAACATAAACTAGTAATTGAACCTTAATGGTATCCATGTATAAAGGTGAGAGAGTTTTACCCAAAGAAACTAATATGAACCTCATCAGTTCATTTATTATTCCATCAATAAAAATTCTAACGTATTGGGGATTTCAGTCTACTTGATCTACACTTAATTATATTCTTAGAAAGGTAGAACATTAGTCTAGGGTGTGACCAAGCCATGAGCTAGGATCCTATCCAAAAAGTATTGTGATTTATTATTATACACACCTCTATCTTAGTGATAATCTTATCAATACTACTTGATCTGACTTCCTTACGCTTAACACTCCTCTAAGAGGTGAAGACTATATGAATGTGAGAATCTTTCATGATGTCCATCAATATTATAGGTTTGATCCACTTTTGTATCATCCCCCAAGTGTGATCCATATATAACATCATGCAAGCATGGACCACATAAATCACACTTAGAGAATGTCACAACTAGCATACATCATTCATTGCAATAATAAAATTAACTTTTCATATGACATAAATACATCAATTTTCACAAATATTCTTTTTTGGTAAAGTTACCACAAAGAAATTTAATACATGAAGGGAAACCAATTAAACCTCATTGGATCGTACATATGGCACACCATCGGGTCTTGAACTCGTTCGTACATCCACCACTTGAGAGCTATCCCATGTTGTAGACAACCTATGTGCATCCATACATAGCTGTACATATGACAAATCATTGTAATTGGTGGGATTTCAGCAATATGAAGAACATAATTTAACATATAACTTAAAGCTCATAAGAACATGCATAAACATTAATAATGTTTTTCATATGCATTCTTAACTTAATTAAGTATTATTATTATGACATCCACTCAATGAACCTTATTTGATATGATCTCACTGGACACACATGTGGAATGTAAGCTTCTGAACACACTCCAAGTGTGCATGCTTGGGCTTGAATCTGTAAACATTAACATCACTGAATAAACTCAAGGTGTCCAGGCTTGGGCTTGAACTCATAAAGTCAAAGGGGATTATGAGGCATCAACCTTCCATAACATTTTCATGAAATAGGGCCTAATTTATTGTTTGGTTATTCTAATTTTATTCTTACTTCCCCAACCCATGTTTCTAAGAAAGTTTCACATATATAAAAGCTGGCATATAAATATGTCATCTTTTATCTTTTTATTGTTATAAGATTGAGCACTCTTATCATAGTTCAGATTCTGACTCGAAGACAAACTATGTATACTAATCAAATTGAAAATTAAGAGTTACGTATGTATTAGAGCTAGATTTTCTAGATAAATATTATGAAGTGGAAGGATTATATTTGTATCATGGAATATGATGTTCTAAATGTTAAGCAAATGTGCAATATATATTCATCAAATCTTTTGTTTACCACAAATACAAATAATATGTGTTTCTAGATATCTACATTTGAGTACAATTTGGTATGTAATTCTCTAACATAGAAAAAATACAAATTTAACAAGCTAGAAACATTTTTTTTAATTAATGTATATATCTTTTTCTCTTAAATATATGAAATCGTTCAAAAATTCTGAGCTACATAACATAATTAGACAAAATAAGACACATAAGTGCTTAATATAATTATGTAGTACATTTAACAAATCTGATAAAACTATTATGCAATGGAATATAATTCTCATGTTAAAATAATAATCATTTTAGTGTATGGATAGGACCTTGATTTATGGAACCACCACATCTTGAATGCCATTGAGTTTGATATCACCAATTAACACATTTTCTATTTCTTTTGCAAACTTGTTCAACATTTGCATGTTTCTAAAATTGTAGAGACTCTTGAGTGATGGAATTCAGGAGACCAAGATTCTATTTTGAAATCGAGTTGTCTTGTAGAAGGTAGACACTTATAAATCAAAATACCTACATAGATTAAAAAAACTTACCATTGCCAAACTTCTGCTACCTTTTACCTGAAAAGATAGAGCCATATTTTTTGAAAGATCTATGGTGTGTATCATTATAGATAAGTTGTGGCTTACTATTAAGATAAAAAATAGCATATCTTTTACAAAATTCTATGGTTAGTTGTACAAAAAATCAAAAGCACGAGTAGCATAAATGATCATGTACACATTATAGATAAGTTGTGGCTTACTATTAAGATAAAAAATAGCATATCTTTTACAAAATTCTGCAGTTAGTTGCACAGAATCCATAACCTTGTCCAGATCCCCTACCCGCACCTCCACGGCTTGAACTACCACCACCCCCTCCACCATCGCTACCACCAGTAGCAACAAAGCCATTACGCCCATTGGCAAACCCTCTTCCCAAACCAGACCCTGAACCAGACCCAAATCCTCCATTAACACCTCCACCGCCACCACCTCCTCCACCACCACATGCTGCTACAGCTCCCTTAGATCCATGAGCAACCACATTACCTGAACCGAACCCACTGCCGGATCCGAAGCCACCGTTTCCACCTCCTCCACCGCCCCCAACCACCACCAGCGACTGCGGCGGGTTCCCTAAGACCCCGTGGCTACTGCACTCCCTGAGCCGAATCCACTGCCAGATCCAGAGCCTCCATTAACACCTCCACCACCACCTCCACCACCGCCACCACCACCAGCTGCAACGGCTCCCTTAGACCCTGTGGCTACCGTACCTCCTGAACCATAACCACTACCAGAGCCAAAGCCTCCATTAGCACCTCCTCCACCACCACCACCGCCGCCACCTCCACCAGCTACAGAGGCACCACGACCCCCAGCTGCTTGTCCAGCACCTGAGCCAGATCACTTCCATAGCCAAATCCACCATTTGTGCCTCCACCTCCACCACCGCCCCCTCCTCCAGCAACAACTTGGGTTGAGGCCCTGGATGACGATGCAACGCTAAGGGCCACGAGCACAAGGAGGGAAATTGCCATACTGTTTGCCATGTTGGGGTCTAACTTGGACGACGTAATGTGAGAGAGGAGGAGATTGATGTGGAAGTCTTTTCGCCCAACCTAAGTATATATAGGCCCAACGACATCGATACGGCCTCGTGGCTTGATCGGCCGATCAAGTAAGTGGATAGCAACACGTTTATTTTGGTATAACATAGTATTCTGAAGTGTTTTTAATTTGAAACATGGTATATCATTTATTCTTTTTCTCTTTCTCTAAAGAATATTTACAAGCTTGTCTCTTAATTGAGTATCCTTCGCTATATTTGAAATCACTTCGTGCAATTTGATGTTTTTGTGCCTAAAAGCCTTGATTAGACCTCAAACCCACATATGCTCTCAATTTGACTACTATTGATTTGAAATCAATATAAAATATAATCATATTAAAAGAAATTGATGATAACAAGAGTAATAAAGTTAAAAATGTTCACAAATGATGGTGATAGTATCTTTATAATCTAGAAAAATAGGAACTGCACCCATGGTTAAAGTCTCATAGAATTTGACTTTTTCATTAACAAGTTATATAATTTAGAAGATGTTCCTAATTAAGATATTGAGTATAGTTTTTAGCTTTGTTTCTTAGTAAATTAGGTAACGAATCATCTTTACCTGACTCCCACAATCCGTCATGTTTCCCTTTACGCACTAATACGACCTCCCTAATAGAGATGTTCGTTCCCTCCCCTCGTCTACCTCTCCTCATTGCCCAAACTTCCTCAACATCCTAAAACTCTTCCCCCACCCTAGAGACACTTCAAGGGTTAAATACATGCAACCCTTCGGCAATCCTACAATCCAAAAGACATAGAGAAAAGTTGTTACCCTCATCTATGCAAAGTTGTCACCCTCATCTCCTCACACTCTAAAGCTCCATGTCCCTAACTTGATAGGAATGTCGATCTGCAATCTGTAGTTCCAATATTTCACCTCCCAACAAACTACATTGTTTCCCATATTTTAGGAGAAATGATTTCTTCTACCACCTTTCCTACTGCTTGCAATATGGTAGAAGATGATCGTTCTCACAACCATGTTTTTTAGAGTTTGTTCCCTCCTGCGAGAATGCTACTACAAACCAACATTAAACCCTAGATTCTACGGAAAAACCTACAAGCATCCCAAAACCCTCATGTTACCTCAGGAAATGAGGATAACAACAAGTATCATCACAACAAGCTGCCATCACCATATCACCCTTCCTCCTTCCTTACACTGGCCACCTACTTCAACTTATTATAACCTAGTTTTCACTTGCATTTTAGTTAGTTGAAATGTAATTATTTTGATGAAAAGGACAAATTGGAAAATTATGTCCCTTAATTTAAAAGTATGCCTTTTGCAAAATTTCCGTTGCTATGGATTTTGTGGTTTTTACTGATTTTATTAGTCTAATAATGGATATAATGGAAAAGAAGAGAAGGAATTCCGATATTGAGAAAAAGGCAAAAGATAATAGACAATAAATAATATACTTTTGAGAATAATGTGGAATTCTCTAGAAAAGTGATGTGAAAGGACACTAGTGGTTTGTTTTTGGTTTCACATGGTTTCTAATGAGCAAGGTAGTTAAAATAGAAGATATGGAAAAAGGTAGAAAGAGAAAAGGGTGGATTAGATGCCTTAAATAAATAAGATAAGGAGAAATCTTGGATATTAAGAGAAGTATCTTTTCTTTTCTATTTCTAGTCTCAAACCTTCTCCAAAGATAGATAAAGTCATTTAAGACTTTCTATTAAAATTTGGGATTAAAATGATTAATAAAATGAGAGATATGGATTTTACAAAAATTCATAAAGTATGTATTAATGGGATGATAAATTGAATGTCACATATACGTTCCTAATTGAAAAAGGATTTATTTTTATCACACAAATTACTAACCCTTGGATTTGGATTGGACGGTCAAAAGATCATCACCCACCCTCGGCTAATTTAGGTAATAGGGATAGCAACAATGGTGAACCCTTTTCCCTCCTTTCTACTTCTTCAATGAACAAATGATTACAGAAAATAATCCAACAAGTTTGTGAGAACATGACGAACCTACCTACCTTAGGTTTTACCTACTTTGGTGGGAGATTGAGTTTTTACCCAATTCATAAACTAGGGAGGGACCCTGCCCCCATAGCCGAGGCTATATAAGGGTTTGTCCGCTCAATGCTAGGACACCAACACACTCATGAGGCATTGCTTGATTTTAGATTCACTCCTCTACACCCAATTTCATTGTTAGCCCTACCGCCCACTGTCCTAATACACCTATGTCTAGCCAGAGGACCTTGTAGCTGCTCTCCTCACCCAAAACATCATTGGGACAATTAAGGGTCTCATCAATTTTGTGTAGTCGAGATGAAGGTGAGATCACCGTTGAAAATCACTGTGAAGGCGAGATCCTCAGAGTCAACTCCTCTGTTAACTCGTTGAAGCAGCTCACAAATAGACATGACGTAGAAGAAGATAGATGAGGAAAATACTCGTCTACCCTCAGCCATGTGTTGAAAAGGTAAGGGAAACATAACCTTTTCTTCCTTTTTCATCATTTTGACTAGCGAGCACAATCCAGGCAGGTAACCTAATTGGTAAAAACTGATTGGCCGACCCAACCACTTTGGCAAAGCGGGACTCAGGCTCGTTGACTAGTCGGAAAGCCCCGATTGGTTGGAATGAATTAATTTTAAAAATAGTAAATTATAGGAAGATCTGATAAAGGCATATAATATATTAATCTTTCTCAGAAAAATATGAGGAATCCAATAACAATATAATTAAGACCTAATTTTGTATCTAGTTCAAAAAGTATCCAATGTTGCTATCTTTAATGTGTTTAATGCATAAAAACCCTAATTTCTAGGTTTTGATGATCTTAATATCTTCAATTGATATTAATAATCAAAGATTGATCTTTCTCGATAAAAGGACAACTTCAGTCTAATTTGAGATTAACAACCCATTATATTTATAAATTAGGGTTTCCTTGAGATTAAAAGTGCATATAATGAAAAGATTAGGGTTTGTAAACCAAACAGGCATGAAAAGTGATCATTAGGGTTTGGGTAGACAAAAAACTAGTAAAACCCTAAGTTGAACCAGAACCCTAACATGGACCGAAGTCAATCTTAAAGGTAGATTTTGGATAAAATAGTAATACGTGGGTATTATTCTTTAATTTTAGGGTAGTTGCTTGATTGGTTTCTCTTGTTACCTTTTTCTTGGACATTAAGTTACTTATGAGAAACCTATGTGGTTACACCTATGACTACTCAACTTACCCGATTCCTGAGGATTTTTTGAGGTTTTCCACATTGATTGCAAATAAATTATTAGTTGTTTATTTAATTCCTGCAATATTTAAAGTCACTATGATATCATTATATAGGTATAACTTGCTCAACTAACTCTTATGGATGTATGTAATATGTGTGGGATTTATGATCAAGCCTAGATGAGATGATCACCTCGGTCCAAGAAGGCCTATGCATGAATTTTTACTATGGCGACCGGTGATCTGGGCCAAAAAAGATAACTCCTCAGGCAAAGGCCTATATAAGCATTGTCACTATGTTGTGTCCTCTATAGGGAATAACCCTAGAGAGAGGGCTCCCCACATGCATACTTGAGAGAGGGAGTGTCCCATAGAGTTTAAGTTGAGAGGTTAGAAAGAAAACACATGTTTGATTTTTTTAATCATATTTTTTGCTATGGTTGACTATATTGTTACACCTATATGTGAACTTTCTGTTTCCACATACCGATCTAAATTATTATACTGACCAAGTTTTATTTCTCAGTGTTTTAGGATAGTCTACTATCATTTTTTCAAGTATTATAAAAAATGGACATGCAGAGAACAAGACACCAAAAGAAAAGATTTAATGTAATCATCGACGATATAGATAGTTCCCTTTTATTTCTAGTTACAAGCAATAGTTTTCCCTTTCTAGTGTAAGTCCTTAGTAGAGAGTTTATCTTTTATCTTGTTACCAAACTCACTCCAATCTAGAGAAATTTATTAATTATTTTTTGTAATATGATAAACAATTGATCATGTATATATGGTAATGTCCCTTGCCCTCTTGGTCTGCCTAAATAGGGGACAACATGGGGAGGGGGTCATTACATTTGGTATTCGATCATGGTTTACCATTTATCCTTTAATAATTATTAAATTTTAATAGTATTGTAGAGCCTAAGGGAATTATTGGAGTGTTTTCTAAAGACAATGGTGTCTAGAAAGGACCATAATCTAGGGCTGGCAAGATTTTCCTCCGCACCACTAGTCAGCTTACAAGGACTTCCCGGCCCACGCATCTGGCCTGGCCAAAATCAGGTGATTTCACTCAAAATAAAATATCTCTAGGATTTATTCTCTCTCATTTCATCACTTCTCTGTCCCCCTTCACGCACTAAACCCTAGGTACCTATAATTTCTCTCTTTATTCCATTCTGAGTACTAGGGTTATGAATATTTGGGATTAAGGCATCCTCCACCAAATAATAAATGCATGGAAAATGTCATGGACATAATCATTATGATGCTTTAATACCCTACGTATGAAACTGAGTCAATAAGGTTAACTTATGTGAAATAAAATGGCTAGCACCAAGACCATTGTCACCCGTGACTGCCATGAGAGAAGGCCATCCTACATGAAAACAATGTCCTCAAGGGGAATGATGGAAGATGAGACTTCCAAGAAGTGAAGGAAGCCATAGGAGGCCATTGCTGAGGAAGGTTTCGAACCCAGAGTTGCCCTCTTTGACATCCTGAACCTTGAAGATAGTCTTGAACCTAGGTGCAAGCCTATGATGGAAGATGAGTTCAAGGATGGCCCCGACCATGCAACCAATTCAAGACCTATAGTTGGGCAAGTAGTTGTTCATAACCCTAACACACTCTGGCTAAGGAAATAGAAGGATCTCACTGAGGTTGTTAGTGCCATTACACTCAAAGATGTTGCCAGAAATGAGAATGGTGAATCCCTACCTATCCACCCTCGTCTTGCAGCCATCGTCCTCGACGTCATCAAGTTGGATGTATCCAAGCTCTGGGATGAAGAAAACTCTGAGGTAGTTGATAAGGAAAAAACCTGGATTATTCCCATGGAAAATGGTTTCCACATCTTGGAGGTGCAACCCAACATGAAGGTTCTCATTGTTGCTCACCTGCTTGAGATAACAACAAATCTTTGGTGGGAGAAATACATCACCGACCATGACCTAATTACAGAATTGATGTCGTGTACAAACTTTGCATACCATCTTGTCTGTGAGATTCACCCAAAAGGAGAGAGGAAAGTAGATTATGCTCTAGTATAACAATGATAGAAAGTGAAAACCCCGTCGTAAGAATCCAAACCCACTTTTTGCACCTACAGAAAGAAGGACATATCTGGGATGACTATCCTCTCCTTTACCCTTGAGGTCCAAGTTCAGTAGAAGCTCATTCTGTGGTTGCAACACCACAAGGGGCCGTCCCAATTGTTGAAGAATGCCGAAAGGTATGAGCCTTCACCATTTATGATAAGGAAGCTTAGGCTGATGCATGCCACTTATGGAAGATGGCCATCCCTAGAATGTTGTAGTACATCTTATAACATAAAACATATGGTTTAATGTAATAATATAGTTCTAAGCATGTGTAACATAATGTAATAGTTCTTGAATAATCAAACAAGAAATGAAGCATTTGATAATGATCCAATTCTTGAATAGTAACTCACATGGCATCATAATGGTATAATGAGAAATATGCCTAAAGGACATGTTCCTTTGTAAAATTATAAATCTTAGTACAAGATTGTTTCTGTTGGTTTTTTAATAAGTACTAGTTTTGTCTTGTCCTGGGATATGACCTCCTTAGAAGGGTGAATTCACAAATTAGTTTATGAATTGAGAAAAATGTCATGTGAAACTTTAGAGATTAAGTGCATGAAACACGAAAGAACATATATTGAGTTTGATTCTTTTGATCCATGTATGACCATCTTTAAGTGACATGAGGATAAGTCACTATGGAAGTGAACAATATGATGGGGCCATGCCCAAATGGGAAGGTCACCATGAGCCCAATGAAGGGACATAAAGAAAACTATGGGTACCCTAAGAGATGAAGGAAATTCGAGTGAAAGAATTAAAAAGAATATAATGTGGTTGGATATTATAAGAGAAACCTCAAGCAAAATGTGTGATGAAATAAAATAAAGTTATGACAATTCAATAAAACCCTTGGTAGCGCTAGGTTCACATATACTTGTACATGTTTTTACATTGAGTACAATCATGAAAGAAAGAGCAATTTAAGCATATTGATCTTCCAATTTGTATTGATCTTAAACTATCCACTCCCTTATTTGTTAATCCCTAAAATACTCAAATAGCAAGTTAGATCCACAATAATGAAATGTTTGTCATCATCCAAACAAAGGGTTTAATAATGTCCAATTTAGCCAACAATCTCCCCCTTTTTTGAAGATGACAAACATTTCTAAAATATAAATCACCGTGGGCGCATGGGCATCACCGGTTGATACTTGTGGACGTGCCATCAGTTGATGGACTCAGACATGTCACCGACGGATGAGTGCAGAAATGCCTGCGAGTGATGATAGCAAGTGCACCATAGGTTAATGGTCGCATGTATACCACCGACTAATGCTCGCAGGGGTGCATATGAGTGATAGGTCTGCAGCCATCGGTTGATGGTGTGGTAGGGTGGTGTTGGGTACCATATGGTGGTGATGGACCAATGGCTACAAAGATACCATCAATTGACATCCAGTGCTGGCTCTACTTTTGATAATCAAGCTTCCAATCCTTTGTTTTCCTACAATTGTCGTCATTGTCATTATCAAAAATAGGGTAAGAAGAGTATATGCAAGGCAGGAGGGAAGTGAATGTGGATTTACCTAAATAGTAAAAAAATACAGATCAAATAAGGAATATAATATCCATAAAATTGGATGTTATCATCCCCCTCCTTTTATAGGAGGAGGGGTGGAAACTCTAAATAAAATACATTTCTAAAATATTTCTAGCTGGCAGTTGAAAAATGCTAAATTTGTTGCTCATGGATAGTGAATTGAATGATTCACCTCCTGAGCAGTCCAATTCAGATCTATGTCGGTGTGAGTAGGTAAAAACCCTAAGAAGGGGTGGTGATTCCATTTGACCATAACTTGGTTGCCAAGAAATGTGTATAGGACACCGAGAGTACTGCAATGTCCAATTTGGGATTTACAACATAAGGAGTGAACCACTTGACTTGCTTACTGGAATGGTCAGTTCTGGTGGTGGTGAAATGGTTGAGCCGAGAGATGAAACAATAGTTTGAAGATCTAGAGTATAGAGTTCTATATGGATGAAATGACCGTTTTGTTATATGAACTGATTGTTATAAGAGATAAGATGGTTGAATTTTGTAATTAAAGTAGAATCTGCGAATTTGGGGTGGAAATGGTGAGAACTATGATTAATGAGTGGGAAGCAAGTAAATTGCTTTTATTTTCTAAAATAGAGAAAATGTAAAAATATCCTAAACAAAAAGACCTAAATGATTCTATAAAAAGAGGATGAATATACGTAATCAAAATACCCCATACTTGAATGTTTTCTTGTCCTCAAGCAACAAATAATCACTATTTATTCTAATATGTACTAACAACATGTCTTTCCTCTCCTTAATGGATTTAATTTGTTAATTACATTGTTTCTTGACCAAGAAACCTAATCTCCTAGAATCAAGAACAAAAAATTCAATATTCTCTATTAAAACATATTTCATAGCTTATTTCTAATAAAGATTTTATAACTAAACATGCTTTATCTCACTTTTACTTTGACACTCCCACATTATTTGTAAGTTTTGCATAGGAACATTGATGAATGGGGTATTAAATAAGATAATGACCCCTCCTCTATTTGACTTGGGATATTTTAACTCAATAATTTTTTCATTGACCACATTTTTTCAGTGTGCAGTTTGGCATATATTGATGGTATGCCCCTATTAAATTTACTAAGGGTATGGAAGAATTTTGAGAGGGTAATGATTATGCCACACCGGTCTTGGGTTTTGGCATATAGTGATTTTTTTTTCTTTTTGTGAGATGAAAAGTGGAAGGGGGACTGGTTCTGTGCTTCTCACATTTTTTTGATGAGTGTCATTGTATTAGTTCAACTCTTCCTATCACCACATTACACAATAGATATGATATGTTACTTAACAATTTAAACTAGAAACAGTTGTGTTTGATTCCCATTAATTCAATAAGGCTTGTCAACCTTTCCAAGGAGTAACTCTAGTTTGAGATCATACGTGACATGGTGAGTTCTAATCATGGCAATTTGTAAGGAAGACTTACTACATTGAAGAAAAGGGTATATTGGTACAAAATGTCTATTCATCTGGCCGATTAGATACCTTCCAAAACTAAATGATTTTTATTGAAAAATTTAAAATAAACTAAAATTGCATAATGAAAATTGTGAAAAGTTTGAGATAGAGTGGGTTGAGTGAATGCGTACCACTCACCTCCATCCTGTACTGAAAATTTTGCTCATCTTGAGCAAAATTTAAATCGGAATGGAGGGAAAAGGAGGACGAGGATCACTAGGGGGACCTAGTGGCTCAGAGAACATCTAGTTGAATGGAATATATATGAGGAATTGGACCCTGATTGCCAGAACTTTATAGTGTACTTAATGATTTGGGGATCACAGAAGCTCAATGGGACACTCATAGTTCTTTTCACCTCACAATCCCTCCTCACCTCACAATCCCTCCTATAGGGTTGACAAATCTTTTTTTAGAAATAAAGGAAGTGTTGAGGATGAATGTGGATCAGGGGAGATTGGCGATTTCCCGACAAGTAACACCTTTAATGATGGATGTGAACATTCTAGTAGAGGATCTGGCTCTGGTTTCCATCTGTGATATTGATTTTCATTTAGGAAAATTGATGCTGATATGAAATGAACAACAAGATTTAAATGTGCATCATAAGTATTTTTGTTCTCCTAAAAAGTCATGCAATCAACATTGGGATTGGTAGGTTTATCATTGACACAACTTGTAGCTCAAGTTACACTATGCAAGAAGTCCCCAAGGGTTTAGGAGGAAAAAAGATGGGGATATCTTCCTTACAAACAAAGAAAGGGGCACTTGGAATTCTTCTAAGGGTGTTGTCTTCTCATCTAGACCAACCATATGTGAAATATGAAGTGGTTGTTACAAGATGTGACGAATTATTTCATCATTGGGGGAGGTGGATAATTATCCAAAATTTATTCAACCAAAGGGGATTGGTCATTGATAACATCTAGATTTATTTTGATGATGGGAGTTGTTGGATTTTCAGCATAAGAGTGACTCTCATGTTATGACTTTTCATACTCATGTAATAAAGCCTCTAGTGGATAGGTTGGTATACCAATATCCTCATCAAATGAATACTGCCAGTCAATAGTCAATTCTATCTTGGTGGGTTCTGACATAAATGAAATACACATGAGATCATCATCATCATCATTGAGAAAAACCATCTTGGGATGTTCTAACATATTTGGGGGTCTTTTTTATTGGGCCTCAAGTAAAGTATCCAACATGGATTGTCATGTTTCTAATTTTTCCTATTTCTCTACTACTATTTTTTCTAGGACTTTGATATGCTCCTCCTGTTGAGGTGTATATTGGTTTCCAAAATAAGGATCATAACCCCCAAAATATAGTTAGTTATCCTCATTATGCCTCCCATGGTATTCTTGATCATAGAACCCCTCATATAGATGTGTGTGGCATTGCTCCACATAATAGTCTTCAAAAAATGGTGTATTGTATTTTATGTTATGTCCAATTTGGTGGGAAGACTTGGCATTACAAGGTGTTACCAAAATATTGGGGGAGGGTGAATTTAGACAATCTATATTCTATAATTGGGCTTCTAACAAAGTAGCTAATAAGACTTGTCAAGTTTGTAGTTATGCCTATCATTCCTCTACTGTCTTTTCTAAGTCCCTAAATCTCTTTTTTTTAAAGGAATATATTGGGTTTCACAAATTGGTTCACATTCCCCAGAGTTTTATTGGTCATAAAACCCCTCATTAGAATATGGATAAAAGTAGCATAGCTCCTTATTATGGCCTTCGGGAAATTGTGGGTCAGAATTTACATCATACCCAAAAGGATATGAAGGCTTGAGATCATACAAGGTACTACCATAATCAGGGGACACATTAGGACAATCTAGTGTTTCATGATTTATATATCCACACAATTGATATTATGAACCATCACATGTTGACCACTACATTTGATTTTTTTTTGAAATAAATAAATTACAAATAGAATTTAGAAGAAACTAAAAATTATGAAAGAACTAAACATGATAAGGGGTTTGACAAAAGAACCAAAAATTACAAAGATAGCTTAACAAATTATGCTATAAGACTAAAAACTACAAAAGTAACTAGAAAGTAGTATTCCCAGAATGGAAACTTGGTAGAAGGAGGAGATACACTACCAGAATGGGTCTCAATATGCATAATAAATTGCAAAACTTTAAGAAATAAAATTATGGAACTAAAGTATAGAACAATTCCACAAGTTATACTAGTTAAGGAAATATGAACAATATCACACAAGATATACAAGCAACCGGATTTAAAAAGCAACATATGCCATCCCCTACAATGGGCCAAATTTATGTGTGTCGTTACACACCAATCACTAGGAAAAGTACTAGAGTTTAACCTTTTAACCAGGTTGTCAACTCACTGTGAACAACTAGATCAACTAAGTATAGATAGGTATCGATCCAAGGGATGGTAGAAAGAAAATGGTTGAACTCCAAATCTGATCACAAGAATAAGAAATATATTCCAATTTGTGAGAGCTTGATAAAAAGCTAAGAACTAAAAAAGGGTCCTGAGGATAACAAAAAAAACCACATCTTTATTCAAGAAACCAACTCTTAGTATCCAATGATCAAATTAGGATCTTGTGGTTGCATGTCCTTACGGGAAAACTCACAAGGATTGTACTTTATGCAAACCCATTGATCCGGTTGTTTATGAATCCTTGTTCAATCATTCAACATACTACTATTAAAGATCATATCAAGAAGCATGCATGTGATTCCTATATGCATTTAAACTCATGAATCAGGTGATCGTGTTACCTTGGGGTATAATGAATATGAGATTAGAAGGAGAAAAGATGATAATCACAATAAAGGGATTATGGTTTCATTCTTTTGGGGATCCATGATCATATCACCCCATAAGTATATACTAGATCATCCAACAATCAAGCAAAAATGGAGATAAAACATTTAAATCAAAGGAACAAGAGAGCAAAATATATTGAATAAAAATGGCTATGGTGCTACTCCCCATGCCCCAGAAGAAATCTACTCAATCATAATGTAAAAACTACAAGAGATGTAAATTAAAATGAGATCCAACATTATACAATATGTAATCTATAGACTAAAAATGGGATGCCTTTTCTTATGGGGTCCCCCCTCCTTTTATGGGGGAAGGAGGGGTGGAAATCCTAAATACAAGAGTTCTCCAAAATGTTCATGGCTAGCAGATGAAAAATGCTGAAATGAGCTGCTCGCAGATGGTGAACTGATCAGTTAACCTCCTGAGCCACCCGATTCAGATCTATGTGGGCATGAGTAGGTCAAAACCCTAGGAAGGGATGGGAGTGTAGTTTTTCCTTGACTTGGTTTCCAAACAATGTGGATAGGCCATGTGGAGTGTTGGAATGTCCAGTTTGGGATTCTAAGTCGATCAGTTTGAGGAGTGAACTGCTCAACTCGCTTGCTGGAATGACTAGTTTAGGTGGCGGTGGAATGGTTGAGCTGAGAGATGAAACGACCATCTGAAGCTCTAGAGTGCAACATTCTATATGAATGAAATGACCATTTCATTGTATGAACCAATTATTTCAAGAGATGAGATGGTTGAATTTTGTAAGTGAAGTAGAATATGCAAATTTGAGGTGAAAATGGTTAGAATTCTAAATAATGAGTGAGAAGCTAGTAAATTAC
The DNA here is from genome assembly GCA_963693085.1 of Alisma plantago-aquatica. NCBI lineage: Eukaryota > Viridiplantae > Streptophyta > Magnoliopsida > Alismatales > Alismataceae > Alisma > Alisma plantago-aquatica. The sequence goes on along the minus strand of OY856411.1, from coordinate 1,334,944,362 downwards.
AAAATAGAGAAAAAGGAAGAAAAATCCTAAATAAAAAGACCTATTTGATGGTATAAAACAAGATGAATTTCTTTCATCACTTACCTCCAAATCATTAATCCACTAAAACAAAAAGGATGAGATCAATTGATTACAATTAATCAATCTAAGATCAAAGTGATATTATAACCTCACGAGTCCTTGCTAATATAATATCTTCAAATCATGAAGTATATCTAAACATGGCTTGTCTACTGGGATTAAGGATTTTTTCTTATTTATTTATCCTTAAATGATTTATATGCAGGAGCAACTACACCTTGTACTAATATGATTTGATACAAAACATAGTTCACATAAGTAGGTTGGTATCTATCCTATGATGTGAGCCTACCTTCAACATAAGTTGCCAATGCACACTACATGATTTTGACAGCTATAAAGATAGAGTCTCACAAAATATATCAATAGATAAAATCTAGGGTAGAGTTCTACATATAATTTTCTTCATGTACTTAGACTTCATGATATTCATCCACACAAGCATTTATGTTCATGAAACTTGATGTATATGCATGATACATCAATCTGATCTTAAAATTTCAATATGTACTAGAAAATATACATTTAATTAATGAAAAAAATATACATTCATCCACTTTAAAGAATAATTGCCTGAATGTGTTGCGTGATATAAATACACATATATTGCATAAGCAAGAGATATAATCTTGTTTGAACTTAACTCAAACACTAACTCTGGACTTTTATAATCCTTCATACACCCTTAAATTTCCATACACAGAAGTATTAGGGTTTTTCTCCTTTAGAAAATATTATATCCCTCTTTTTGAGGTTAGGACTCCTAGGTAACAACAATGAGTCCTTGATGTACCTCATGGAAGACAAAGCTTGAATTACATTTAATAAGAAACCCTTAGCAAAAGATGTCATTGATTACTATACTTGCCTATATTCCCAAATTTTTAATGACTTATTTTGATTCTTAACATTCCTTAACCATTCCTAGATAATCTTGTATTACTAGATGAACATGCACACTAAGGATTCCTACTCTTGCAACCTTGGGGTATCCCAAAGCAAGTTATTACTCTTAACCCATTACTTTATTGTTTATGCTAAGTAATATGCTACCCACCATGATTTATTGGACTTAAACATAGTTTATGTTCCATTTGGCTCAGGTGACCACATTTATAGGTTTCTAATATTATATATTTATGGTATATCTTGACTTGTACTTGAGATTATGTGTATCCAGATATTATAGAGCATTTTATACTCATATCCAACATCCCCTAGTATAGGTCTCCCATACTACAAGAACAAGAACAAGAACAAGAACAAGAACAAAGGAGAGTAGGATACTAAAATTATGTTTCTTAAAACATATCCTCAAAGGTTCCCAAATTATCTATGCCCCATACCACAAACTATAAAAAAATAAGAGCACATGAAATGAGCTAGGAAGTCAATACTATAAACCCATTATGCATAAACACTTAAATATAAAGTTACTTATCCCTCTTTATCTCTTGCATTCTATATGTAACCACTTAGATTTCTAAAATATGAAATCCCAATGAAACATTTCTTTCATTCCTTCGTTTAAATATTTTTGAGAATTGAAAACTTCATGAAAATTGAACAGTTTATGATCTATAATCATACAAAAAGGTTTTTTGTTCAATCATAATACAAGCTCTTACCAAAAATTCTAAAATAGTCATAAAATGTGGATCCAATATAATTATTCAGGAAAACATAAATCAATGTTTGTACATTAATGATAGCCATGCATGAAAGGTAAAGGATTTTTTAACTAAACATATTGATATGAACCTTATTAAGTCATTCATTATTCCAACATTAGGAATTCTATCTTTTACAAATTTCATTCTACCTGATCTACACTTAATTATCTCCTTAGGAAGGTAGACCTTTAGTACAACGTATAGAAAACACACGAGATAGGTAGTTCTATACCCACAAAATCATGTTACTTATTAAAGATGGGGATTAAAATAACACACACCTCTATCATATTGAAAATCTTACCAATACTACTTCATATGTCTTTTCTTTCTCCTAGCACTCATCTAAGAGGTGAAGACTATAACAATGTGAGAATATTTCCCGGTGAACATCTATATTATTACTTTGATACCACATTTGTAGCATACACAAATAGCGGTCTATAACAACACAGAGACCACGACCATAGAAAATCACACTTAAAGAATGTAAAAAATAGCATATATCGTTCATTGAAAAAATAAAATATCTTTACATAGGACATAAATACATCAATTATCATACATATTCTTTTCTCAAAACTAATAACAAGGGAACTTGATACTAGAAGTAGGAAACCAATTAAACCTCCTTGGATCATATAGATGGCATCCCACCAGGTCTTGAACTCATTCATATATCCATCTTCTGAGAGCTATCCCATGTTGCAGACTACCAATGTGCATCCACATATAACCATGAATTCAAAAAACTATTGTAAGTGGTTGGGTTCCAGTAATAAGATGAATATAAATTAAAATAGAACAATAATATGATATGAGAATGCATAGGCATTTATAATGGGTTTAGGATGTGTTGTGAACATTTTTAAGAATTCATATTAGGGCACCTACTCAATGAACCATATCAGACTGATCTTACTAATACACACATGGCATGCATGCTTCTACACACACTCCATGTATGCATGCTTGGTCTTGAACTTGTAAATAATAACATCACTGAATAAACTGTAAGTGTAAATTCTTGGGATTGAACCCATAAATTTAAGAGCGCTCATGAGGCACAAACCTTTGATAACATGTTCATGAGATAGGGCATAATGACTACTTCTTATTATTAACTGATATTATCTTATCTTACTTAGAGTTTTCACCCACAATTTAATTAATGATCTCAAATATGAAGTAATATAATTTTTAACTGATGTGATCTTAGCATATAAACTTGATGAAGTAAATCTTTACAAGATATGCATATAATAGATACCTCTTATATCATTAAAGTGTTCACATCATAGCATGTAATATATATATAATTTAAACATGATTATGAAAACAAAATTGAATGATGCAATATAAACAAACCCAAGGCTTCAACCACATAATATTTATAATGAGGGTTATTTTTAAGGTAGTCTTGATTCCTTGTTCCATAACCTAATAATCTGGACATCATTAAAGTTTAGTAGTCATGTGTATTAACTTATTTTAATATCCTAAATCTTAGAACCCATCACCCTCACCTCTTAAAACAAATTAGTTTTTTTTATCTAGACTAAAAATAAGTGTTATCTAAAACAACAATAAAATATTGATGTTGAATTTATATCAAAATTCATAATATATAATCACTTTAACCCTCATTCTCAAATAATCCAAAAAAATCACATGATGTATAGTGAACATATTGATCTACGATCAAGAGAAAACCTTCAAATATAATCATATATATCTAGTTACTATGATTCAATGAAATCAGAGATAACCTACAAAAATTATATTTCAAATAATTAAGCATAAACATCCATAAAACACATCATGAAATGTCTTGTTAGGTCTAAAAACCAAATAACAATTTAAGAAGGCATGGATGCTTACTAAAACATTGAAAATAGTAATTACATCTTGTAATATGATCTAGATAAAAATATCAAATAATAGGTGAAATACCCATAATTCTCTTATCAGGGTTACACCAAAAACCTAGGTAAAAAAATCAAAATTATCAAGCTTTTAAATCGTCTTAAACATATCAAAATACTTTCACTGTAAAATTCATTAATTTATAAATTCATTTGTTATTTCTAATGCACAAAACATTGAAAGTCACTGCTAAACTTTCTTATGAATTGTTTAGAAAGCCTAAAGATGTGGAAACCTCGAGTGACTAGTCCAATATTTGGAAACTCAACACTCCTACAAAACTAAAGGTCTTTTCTTAGATTATCACCCATGTTGTGCTACTCACTAATGTAAGGATAAGAGAATAACATTTGACAAGTGACGTAGTATGCAGTCATTGTGATATGGAAGAAGAGGCCACTGCTCACACTATTTAGAATTGCAACATGATCAATGATGTATTGAAAGGTTCCCCAGATCCTAGGGATCTACATACCTATTTCATTCATGTAGATTCTATATGTGGGATCAAACATTACATGAATGTCCTAAAATATGTAACTATCATGTTCCTCTTTAGTTTCCAATATATTTGGAGCTATCAAGACACCCATATTTTGAGAAAGAAATAAAAAGCACAGTGTGATAACCTAGATTTTCTCTAATTCAAATTATGTACATATTGGCCCATTAGGTGCTCTATTGAACCCAATAACCTTACTCGCCCTCAATTTTATGACTTTGATTTGCTTTATTCTCAATTGATGAGTTGGATCTGATTAAATATTCCTTTGCACTTACATGTACATCTTTAATTTGAGTTTTGAACTAAGTGTCATGCTTATTATGTGTATTCAACTTGTAATCAAAATCAAATCATTAAATGAACTTTACTAGCCATAAAATGTATTTCATGATTTAGAGGATTAAATTGTGAATGCAACAATTCAAAAATTACCTCAATCGAACAATCATAGCCCAAGTTATGGCCATTCAAAGTTTGACTCTTATCCACTTGATTTTATTGAATTAATTTGTTTTTTAAACCCTTGTTGGGCCTAATTTGCTTGGTGCATGGCCCATGTATGCCCCTTATCTTTTCCCCATTGAACCAATGATACACACCCTCTTTTGTGGACCAATCATGATGCTCGAACCTTTGAGTTTGGTATCCCAACCCTCAGATGCCCATCTCGTTGATTTGGCCCCTAATCTAACGACCAACATGGTATCTCCTTTCTCCATACTAAGAACCATCGCCAATGGCTCTGTCACCACCTAACCACTCCTATGACTACCCCTTAGTTCCCTGATCTTAGCATGTTGGGGGAAATTTTCAACCCCTTTCACTTCTACTAGGTTTTCCCTCACTTTCCTATCTTTTCCTGTCCCTTTTCGGACCGTAAAATGACTGCTAGACCTTCTTATTCTTCCCAGTTCAAGGCAGAGCCACCATGGCCAACCTTCTTTGCCTCCCTCCTCACACCATCTCATTCACATGAAGCTTGGGCAGTGAGTTTTGCAAAGGATATCAAGGTTGGGCGACCCATTTTTATCCAATATTTTACCCATTTTGTGCTTCCTGCCGGTACGCCAACAAGGACACCACCCCGGATGATGATGTCTGGCGTGAGTAGAGGCCAAGGAACCCAACAAGAATCAGTCATCAATCGATGGACCAATATGGTTATTTTCCACATCAAATGAGCCTCCTTTTTGTCCACCTTCTGTACAACTCGCCGCTCTAGAGCAGTCAAGGCCCATGCAAGGGCGTGTTGATCGTGGCTGCTTGCTAGCTTGGTGTGGACCAGAGAGGAGGCCCACATCCAAACTGTAACATCCCTGACTTGGATTATGCTTTAACCCTAGAAATTTTGTTTAAGGAAGATAATTATATGCTTTCTCTTATATTTTGAAAAGTAATTAAGGCTCAATAGGAACTTATGTTTCAATTTTTGTCCTTTTTGAATAATGTTGAAAACAATGTTTTGCCCATTTTGGACTAAAGTGCAAATTACCCAAGTTGAGGGGTTAACTTGCAAATGTTACATCATAAAATTCTCCTCAAGTGTTGAAGCATCATAAGAATGAGAATGATGCAGAAGTATGGCTACCACAAGCCTGAGCACCAAGAAAGAGCTTATTAAGCAATGTTTGAGCATTAAAACCTAGTTTTGGTGTAATGTGCAATTTACCCAAAACCTAGGGTTTAATATGCAAAATACCAATTCTAGAGAGTCCCTAATGTTTCTTGGTATCAATTAGAGACAAGTGAATCAGAGGGGCGTCTCATTTGAATCTCTTTGGAGAAGAGATAATCTTGATATTAAAATAACCAAGGTTTAAGCATAATTGAAACCCTAATTCAATTTAATGCAAAAATAAATATATTAGTTGAAGTGCCCATCAATTAAAAAGGATTTGGATGAAATCATATATTGAAAGGACGTCCAAATGCCTTGAGTTGCACCGAAATATCCTAAGTAGGTGAAGAATCCACTTGCAATTGTTAATTAAAAAGAATTGTCCACTAAAAATGGATAATAATATTATATTAATTGAGGTGCTTAAGTGATTGCTTTTAATTCAAGGATAAATGAGAGGTTTTTGAAGGCAAGGATGATGGATTCGTATGCAAGGAAGTGAGGGGGATAAGTGGCACAAATTTTGGGAGTTGAAGGAATTTTCTATTGCTTTCTCTCTCTTGAAATTCCCTTACATATATCCTATTTTTCCACCCACATGAAAGACTCTTTTTCGATTCTACTTTCTCTCCTTGCTTTGGCCAAACACAAGGAAGCTTAGGAGAAATAGGAGGACGTGCCCCAACCTGTAGGTAAGCTCCATAGTCATCTTCAACCTTGATTTCATGGTGGAAATCGAATTTCAATGATTATTTTCTTCTTTTCTCCACTCAATGCTCAACCTTGATCATCCTTTGCATCCAAAGACTTGAGAACGGACCTTGGACAGTTGGGAAAGATTCATTCACCATTGAGGACGTGAAGCTTGAAGCTTGGATTCAACTTTGAAGGCGGGTTATATAACTTAAACCCTTAAACATCATTATTGATTTCATTTCTTTATCATATGTTGATTCCTTTTTCTTTCCCAAATTACCTTTTGATTAATTATAGAAATCACCACCAAGATCACATAAAGTTTCTAAGGTTTGTATCTTGAAGATGATGATGTCATCTTAGAACACACCTCAACAAAAATCTTGAGCAAACGATTTCACTTTTTTGTGACCAAACGGTCTCAAGACCGTTTGGTGACCAAGATCGTTTGAGTTCAAACGATCTCAAGACCGAATGAGACCAAATAGTTTCAAGACCGTTTAAGGTCAACAGGTGTCATGGTTGGATGAATACCCAATGGTTACAATTGATATAATATCAAATGATTCAACACTTGATGGTTCCTTGATTTCAAACCCTAGATCGATTGAAGTTGAAACCCTAATATTAAGTTCAATAGGTTTCATTGTTGAATTAAGACCAAACGGTCTCAAGACCGTTTAGGATTTAATAATTTTTAATTCAAGTAGTCTCAAACTGTTTAGGGTTTAATAATATTTAAATCAAATAGTTTCAAAACTGATTGAATGAATTAGGGCAAGATCGTGTGGAGAATTGAGATCAAGATCATTTGGAGGATTAAACCAAGACCGTTTAAGGTCTAACAATCTTCAAGACCATTTGAAGGTCAATGTCTTCAAGACCGTTTGAAGGTCAATGTCTTCAATATCGTTTGAAGGTCAATGACTTCAAGACCGTTTGAAGGACAATGACCTCAGGACTGTTTAGAGGTTGAGCACCTCAAGATCGTTTGGAGGTACAAAAGATCCAAGACCGTTTGGAGATTCAATTGAACCAAGACCGTTTAAGGTCTAAATGGTCTCAGACCGTTTAGAGGATTGGTCCAAGACCATTTGGAGGATTGGACGAAGACCGTTTGAGGGTCAATGGGTTCAAGACCATTTTAAGGGTCAATTGGTCCAAGACCATTTGAAGGTCTAATTGGTTCAAATCATGTAAGTACTTATAACCCCACAAGTTGTTGAGAGGATCTCAAGGATGCTTTCAATGGAAGAACTTTTAAAGTATTTAGGTGATTAGTATAATTAAAGTAGTTATCACTCGATGCCTATGAAAGTAATAATTCCAATACACCATGATAAACATAGGTGTATGTCATTAGTGAGAGGTTAAAGCAACCTAATGAGATATAATGATGATGTTATGTGTGTTGCTAAGTACATGGAACAATCATAAGTATAATTATTACTTAAATAATGCTATGTGCTCCAAGTTATGTGGAAGCACTGATTTTAGGGATTAGATTAATGAGATAATCATAAAACTCTAATTCATGGAGAATGGAAACCCTAATCGAGAAAGATGATAAACCCTAACCCTAAACTTTGGGTAATGGGTTGTGAAATTCTAATTGAAATGAAATGGGAAATCCCTAACCCTAATTTGAGTAAAGGGTTGTGAAACCCTAAGATGGGATGATGTTATATGGAACCCTAATACAGGGTGATGTTATGTGAAAGCCCTAATACAAGGTATTATTATATGGAACCCTAATACATGGTGATGTTATGTGAAAACCTGATAAAGGATGATGTTATGTAAAACCCTAATCTAGGGTGATGCTATATGAAACCTTAACCCTAATATAGGGTGAAGGTATGTGAAACCCTAATTTTGGGTTATAGTGCATAAAACCCTACAACTTGAGCAATATGATGATAATCCCTAACCCTAATTTTGGGTAATGGGGCAAGTATCCCTAATTGATATGACTTTGGAAACCCTAACCCTAATGAGGGAATAGAGATGCTACCATTACATTGCATAGTGTTGATATGTAATTGATACTACTGTTATCATATGTACTAACCATGCAGGTATCATGAGATGTTGGGCATAGCCAGGTATGAGCTATGATGCTTTATTATTGAAATAGTTTTATGGGCCTTGTGATCCATAATATGCTTTGTTGCTTAGAAATAGGTAACAAGAGATTAAATGGGCCTTGAAGAGTCATGTGAGATGCTTGTGTAACAAGTATCATGTTTACCTTGGTCAGATGACCTAAAGGTATTAGTTACCTGATAAGTGGTAATAAGTGTTCTTTGATGAACTGAGGGTTTGAATACCCATATCCCATAATGACGATGATGAGTTGTTAAGGGATGAGAATACCCATGATGTGACAAGGGATTGAGATCCCAATGTTTTATAAAGCTTCGAGAAGTAATTGATAGAAGTATTACACATTCTTTGTAGCATTTGTTAAAATAATTTATGTTTGAAAACCTGACTGATGCTAAGAGAATATGGTAATTCAGTTAATTAATAAAGTGAAATCGTATCATGTAGATCCCTAACCATAGATCCATCATCGTCTGTAGTTGGTGATGGTGAGAAAGGTTCTCCTACGGGAATTCCTAGAATGCATATTTTGAATATGTGGGGGTAATGGGTGAAAATATCCTTACACCTCATAGGAATGACTGAGGGCCATATCCTATGCATAGGAATGGTTATGGACCATATCCCAATAAGAGTATGGCTATGGGTCATAACTCCACAATACCAGGCATTGGCTATGGGCCATATCCTGAAAAGAGTATATGCTACATGCTCTAACTCTATAGCGAAGATGCTAGTATACCCTGGAAAGCTATTTAGTAGAGACACAAGATGTCCTGCATATGATCATGTACTGACCGAGACATATGAGGTAATGGAGTCTGGCTCTTCCATTGACCTATGTATGGTACCAATGTTTTATGTAATCGGGGTCGGTTGGAGTATGACCGGTATACCTCATCTCCTCAGGGAAAAAATATGATTGTAAAATGTAATCAGCCGTGTAGCGTATTTGCATAAGAATGAAATACGGAAATCATTGGTTGATGTTACATTGCTTATTGTATCCTAATATTATACATGTTCTTCATATTCTTTATTGAACTGAATAGATGATTTATTGCTTTATCATTTGTAGTTGTAATGCCTTAAAAGATGATATGGCTCTATTCTGCTAAATAATGATTAAATCCTACTGTTTAACGAAGATTCCTCTGTTCATTTTTATTATTGTTCATATGAAATAATAATGTTTCTGGCAGAGAGTTATATCTCCCGCTGGGACAATTTTCAATTGTATCACCCTCGTGGGATTCAACCTTTTTAGGTGGACGAGGATGAGGAGGTAGAAACCCTACAACAGGGGAAGGACAACAGCAACAGGGACATCAGTAACATCTCAGGTGGAGATGCTGACTGTCGTGTCATGTAGATATGAGTCCTATGAGTCGTCTCTGTACTCTCAGGTCCTAGGAGTTAGTAGTTAGTGCTTTTATGACCGATCTAAGATTTTGTCTTGATACCTCGAGGTTCTTATGCTGCCTATTTATAGTTTTTAACAGAGCAATTGATACTTATAACCCTCGAGAAGGGATGGCACAAGATATGTGTTACAACCCCAATTTTGGGTTCATTTGGTGAGGAATGTAATTTCTCATATTAAAGATATTTGAACGAATAATGATATAATCTATTTTGAATAAATGGATTTCATTTACAATAGCCTTGATGATTGCTTTTTTGGACTTTATTGGCTATTGGGCCCAATAACAAGGAAATTCAATTAGTAAATGAATAATTGAGTTTTTGAGAAAAGAATGAGGTAGAAACCTCTAGAAGGCAAATGAATGTAATCCAAGGATGAATTTCATGCCTCTTGGGTTACTTGGGTTCCAAGGAGTCCAAAGTTGCAAAGAAAAGGCAATAAGAAAAGAAAAGATTAATTAAGTATTTCTTTATTAAGAAAGAAATTGAAAACAATGATAAAATGTGGAAAATAAGTGGAAAGAGGTGCAATTGAGTTAACCTTGGTGGATTTTCGTATCCCAATAATTCCTAACATTAAAAGGTATAGGAATGAGGAAAATAAAAGAGAAATCCTCAAAAGTGATATTTTAATAAGAAATAAACAAGATAATGCAAGAAATAAAGAGAGAAGTGAGGGTTTGGTCATGACGAGTAATAATTCGAACCCCACTTGCTTTCTTGGATTACAAGGAATAGAAATAATGAGAAATAAGAAAATAAGAAAGAGGAAATATCAATTAAATAAGTCTTACTAAAGAATAATGAACTTTTGAAGAAAAAGTCATTTTCCTTTGGAAATTGGGACTCAATTTTGGTATGAGAGTAGATAAAGCCAAGCGGAAGTTTCCCTCAAAATTTGGTTGCAAAATGATGCACGGATTTCAAGATATGCAATTTAGAAACTATCCTAAAGTGTGGACCTTAATTGTATAATAATGACATGTCACAGTTAGATTGGAAATATAATCCCAATTTTTAGATTAATTGTGACAATTGGATCATCGATCCAATGACTGGGGTTAAATCCCAGTGGCACGGGGAGTCTGGCACAGATCAGGCTTGGCGAGATTCAAGTCTGGATACTTTCTCACAAAGGAAATCTCCTTTGATTTCGAGAAGGAGCCTGTTGTCTTCGGGAGATGTTTCTGATGAGAACCAACCCTATTTGTCAGGGGTTTGGTCACCGATGGAGGGATTTCCCAACTCGACTGACACCTGTGGCCGACCCTATATATAGGGATAGCCCAGGGCATCGCGAGCCATCCCTCTTCTTCTGCCCTCGAGATCGGGGTGCAACGATGTTCGTTTTGGCACCTTCAATTCGATGATTGGCTTTGTTCTCCCCCTCGTATAAGCAGTAGGCCTCGCCGGAGAAGAGCTCTGCCGTGCGAGCAACTTGAGCATGAAGTGGAGAAATTGGGACCCTGGTCCAGTTCGGGGAAGCCAGGCGGAGGTTGTGGTAACCTTCTCGGATGCTGGGAGGGGTTGAGTCTTGAAGTCAACTCCCTAGTTGACCAATGACAAGAACCTGGATCACAGAGCATAGCGGCGTGCGCGAAGGTTGAAGGAGATAGGAGGAAAAGACCTCCTTGTCCCTGGCGCCGGTAAATGAAGGTAAGGGCAAAATTGAATTCTGTAACTTAAAACTAAAGTGGGCGCATGGATCCCAGGACGTTGCATCCATCGTGGTCTGGGGGACCATGGATCGGGTGGCTATTAATTTTCTAGAATTAACGAATAATTTAGGAAAAATGACTTTTCTTGCTAAAATCATATCTTGAGCTAGAAAACTCGGATGGAAAAAGTTTATACATGAAAGTTTATCAGAAAAATGCGAGGAACAAGTTAAAAATTGTTTGAAAGGCCAAATCTGTCTCTTTTAGCAAAAGTATCTAATTTGGATGTAAAGAGTGTTAATTTATAATTAGAAAACCCTAACTGTTAACCAAAGATGGTTTTAATCTTGGAAATAGATTAATTCGAGCATGGTTTACTTGATTAATGTTAAAGATGGTTCTTAACCTATTTTAATGATAGAATTGCAAGGTTTAAGGTTTTTAAACCTAATATGTTGATTTAAACCCTTAGAAACCTTAAGTGAGGGAAAAAGGGAAGAAAGAATATAATAATCCAAAAATTAGGGTTTTTGTGATACAAATATGATCTTAAGATCTTAATGGAAAATAAACTGAGATAATTAGGGTTTGATAGATATTTTGATAAAAATAAAGTAAAAGTGGTAAAGAGGAAGTGAAACCCTAATTGTGGTCAAAACCCTAAAAAAGGCAAATAACCTAGGAAATAACTAGGATTAATGGATCAAGATGACATGATTAATGATAGAGAAATTAGATGCCTTTTTTCAAGAACAAATTGTGTGTGTATGCTTGCTTGATTCCTGATTGATTGAGTTATTTCTACATTCAAGTCTGCTTAACATGTATGTGGTTAATTATGAATAACCGCCTTAGTTTTTTGAGGATTTTCTGGACGGTTAACCACATTGAATGCAAATTATCAGTTTTGATGTTCATACTTGCAAACTATAAAGTCACTATGATTATCACATTAATAATAGAAGTATGTATTCTCACACCTACATGCCACCCTGATGGATGATGCCAAAGGTCAGGCCCAGATGGGTAGACCAATGGACACCTTTAGTGGTGACCCTAGGCACCAAGCTCGGGAATGAGAAGGTGGCCTATGATATTGCATGACTATAGGGCACCATGAGTGGTGACCACAGGCACCAAGCTCGGGATTGAGAAGGTGACCTTAAGTCATTAGCAAAGGAAACCCTAAGGTGGGTATGCCAGGGTTAGGGCAAAAGCGGTGGAGAATGTCATATTGGAAAATGTAAATTGGCTGGTTAATTAACTTGATTGTGATAATTAGATTGTTATCCATATGTGCAAACTTTTGGTTGTCCCCACATACCAGTATATTTCAATATACTGACCGACGTTTTGTTTGTCGGCATTTTAGGTACAATCCTGAAAGCAAAAACAGTAAAGTGACACATTGTGAAATTAAGAAATAAGGTGCAAGGAGGATTAGATAGAATAATTCAAGCTGTGGATAGATAGATTTCCAAAGTTTTAAAAAGGTAAGCAAAGTTTTATTTTTCTACCAAATTTCAGTTTAGTTAGTATAATTTCATAATTATAATTGATTATTTGTTGAACCTTTGATCTTGTTAATTGAATAACGGCTCTGACCTTCGGGTCTCCCTTAATTGGGGGTTACCGGGAGGCGGGGTCATTACAATTGGTATCAGAGCATAGGTTCCCCACTTAATCTTTAATAATTATTAAATTTTACAAATTCCATAGAACTAAGGGAGTTATTAGAGGATTGTCTGAAAGATTGAGGTGTCTAGAAAAGGATCACGTCCGGGGGCTAGCAATATTTTCCTCCACACCGCTAGTCAGAATACGAGGACTCCCAGATTGTGTGACTGCCTGGCCGATGTCTTAGGATATGAATCGAAATAAGACACCTTTAGGACTCTCTCATCTTATTCATCCCTTCTCAACTCAAATTCTGTTAAGGACCTTAAGGATTAGGGTTTCCTCTCTTCTCCTCACCCTCTTGAGGTATGGGTAAGGTTAATAAGGTCTAAGGAATCCTCCACCAAATTAATGAAAAGCATGTAAATAAGATGTCATGGACATAAGCTTAATAGATTAAGCGCAATAATAGATACATGCTTAGGTCGTATGACACGAGTTGTCATGGCCCTTAGGAGAGACCTGAGGATAGACCTCCTTGGCAGGAGGATGAGTAGAGAGAGTTAGTCTTGGAGGTAGAGACCTCCATTAAAAGTAGAGACCTAGCACATCCTCTGAGGATGATGTTAACCCTAACCCTAAGTAGAGGTTAGAGAGAGAGAGATGACATTATGAGTTAGATGTCATGGTAGACCAGGTGTTTGGATATACATGCCTTGGATGCCATATGAGCCATGAGAGGTTGGATGATCAAGTACCTATGGCAACCCAACTCTGGGAAGGGTCGTGCATGTTTGAGAGAAAGATAGATCCTTCATGGATGAGGTTAGAGAAGAACCTATAGAAACCATATTGGCTATCGCAGGTAGGGTATAACTTGCACCCAGAGTATGTCAGTGGACGGTAGTAGGTTGAAACCCTGGCCAGTATGCATATGGGATGAGCATAAAGGGCTAGGTATAATCTTGAACCAAACATGAGTTAAGCATAGGCTTCACCCACATAGGGGTATGCTTGTGAGCTTGAGCCTTCATGAAGAAGGGACCTCTAGTAGGAAGGCTAGATGTGGAGTTAGCTTTAGAGAGAGAAAGTAGGACCCCAGCAAGAAGGTTGGAAGCTTAGCTTCTGAGATATGTGGAATAGTGGGGAGTCAAGGATAATGTGGCCTAAGTGGATAATAGTGGTTGCCTCATGCATGATCCCTAGAGGCTGATGATATCTTGGTTGCCTTTAGAGGAACCAAACCCTAGAGAGAGGATGAGTATGTTAATACCTTTGTACCTCTGGTATAGATGAGAAGAAGAGTTCCTTAAATCATGTAGAGGTTTAGTAACAGGTAGTAAGGCCTTGTACCTAGTTGTTTGTCCTTGAGGAGAGGTTGTTCTCATATAAAAGGATCATGGAAGTACATGACATACCTTGGACATGCTTGATTTGTGGTTAAGAGATTGAACATGCAGTTGGATACCCAAAGGTGGACTTAGGGTTCCTAGGCCTAAGAGGGGAAGTAGTGTGCCCAATGTTCATGATGAGATTTGAGTCTCTATAGTTTTGAGCATGGTACTCCTCATGTGTAGAGAAAAGGAAACCCCTTAAGTTAAGGTATGTTTGATGAACCCCTCACAACTAAGTTGGTCTAATGTTGAGGATGAGAATAAGTATGACCTAACATGGTTTGATAGGTGATCTGCTTGTGCCTTAGTAGCTGCTGGGTTAGACATGCTCATGTGAATGTAAACCCTAAGGACGGTTGTGACCTTGTTGTCAAGAGTGTAGTTTCCTCCCATCCTGGGAGAGGGACCCTTTTGTAGGGTGTATACCAGTTTTGTTGGTTTTGAGGTAACCTAAAGCGGTTTCATAGGATCTTGAGAAGCTAAGTGAAAAGTACATGGTACGAGTATGAACCTGTAGACCCATAGATAACCATCTCTAAGTGCATGTGGATGTGTTACCATGGAGGTAACCGGTATGGGGCCTGACCAAGGTAGGCAGGTTGCCATGACCCCTATGAAGGGATGAAAGTCAGTCATGAATGTAGAGGGAGATGATGAAGGCTTGGGTAAGGTTCTAAGTTAGACATGTACTATAATAGAATCCTAAGTCTATCCTAGGGTCGGGGAGGGATAAGACCGATGGAAGTAGGAGTTTCCTAATTACCTAGTTGCACATGACCATAGGGTCGGGAGGTAACAACTATCATCGTCTGAGGGCCATGGGTTGGGAGATTGATCACCTTCATGATCTCATGGGACCCAAATGGCAGATGAGTAGGGCACTCTCTGGATGCATAAGGGAAGAGGGATAATCCCTAAAGTGCTGGCACCCTACAGACCTAGATGAGATGACCAAGGATTTTGTGGTCACCCAAGTAGGTCCGAGACCAGTTTTCCATGGAAGTAACTTTGATGTCAAGATGATCGTGATGTAGAGTCACATGTTGCACGTTTCAACTTAGATTTGAAGGCGTACTGGCAAGGTGGGATGTACCATCTCTACTCGTGGAACAGGAAGAACTTTGCGTTTGGACAGCCGCCAAATAATTATTTCCTATTGTTATGGGAGTGAGAGATAGGACAGCACGCGTGCCATACACCAAGGATAAAAGATGATGTGAGTTGGAACGTTGTCATGAGGAATGAGGATAGAAATGATAATGTACCCTTGCAAAGTGAACGATAGGTACAAATGATAAGAGTATCAAGGTAATCATCTTGTGAGAATGTGTTATCACGAGCTATGAGTTATGAAAAGTTAAGTTTGATAACCAAGAGGATGAGCTCAGAGTGTTCTGATGAAGATAAACTTAGAGATGAGATGAGATAATGAGTGGAATACATGGAGGTGTATGTCTTCAACATTACCTAACAACTAAGGATGTGAAGTGGTAATGGATGCTCTGGTTGAGATATAACTACCTAGTTGAGCTAGAGGCTAGAATAAGTTGAGGTTGACCTTAAGTCAAGGAAAAGAGATAAGTTTGGCTAACACTCAGATGTATCAATGACGGTTGATCAAGTAAATGGTTGTTTGGTTAGTTAGCCTAGTCCTTGATGCAATGAAAGGATGGTTGTAGAACCTCAGATGCACTTCTTTGGATAGGAAGGTAATAAAACCCTGATGAGAGTAGTTTAGGGTTTTCGAGGTATCGATCTTGAGGAATCATGACATACATGAGATCATGGTTTTAAGATCACCACACACCATGAAACTACAAAGATAGTAAGTGATAGTAGCACTTTGGATGCTAAAAACAAAGTTACATGTAGCCTGTGGCCATGCAAGCTAGGAGGCAAAGGACGAACACCAATAACTCAGTGCATGAATATAAAGTATAAAGAGTCCCCAAGAGGGGATGGGAGTTCACCACTATGGGTATTGTGGTATGTCTCCCCTAGACCAAGGAAGGTCAGGATGCAGTATGGGTTATGGTAGATTGCCTTACCTAGATAACACGAGCAAGAAAGAATGCTGTCAAGAGACAGATTCTGTTGAACCTACATAAGATAGAGAGATGGTTCAACTACACCATGATGCAAGTTCAAAAGTTCTTGAGTATAATCTAAAAGTTCACTTCCATAAGGTGGAAGTAGATACATGAAGAACTCAATGCTAGTGCAGTTTATCACCCCTAACTAATGGATCCAGGCTAGAGAGTCTGATGAGAGCATGTGTGCTCACTCAGGGTGATACATGAGACAGTTCTTGTCCAATAAAAGATGTGATGATAACCACCCTAGCCAGTATCGGGTTGTAAAGAAGTTCTATAAGGAGGTAGTGTCGGTCACCACTTCATTAAGATGATGTTGGTGAAGGAGGCCTTGCGAAGGTCAGAAAAGGACCAATAGTGGGTGCAGATGAAGTCTCTTTGATCATGCAATGGCTGAGAGAGAGAGAGAGAGAGCCCAGAGGTGACATGAGTTGCGAGTTGATGCAAAGCAGACTGACATGCAGGTCACTATGGGAGAATATTTTATGTGAAAATCTGACCCCTCTAAGTTACAACCGAGGAAGCTGAGTCCCCGATACATGGGTCCATTTGAGATGGATTGGTGGAGATGGTTGTGTTCGACCTTTCCCCTCAGGATAAGTAATGTGTGATGAGTTCCATATGTCTGGTCTAGAGCACTATGTGAGGTACCCAAGCCATGTGTTGAGCCCTGAACCTATTCAGCTTTATGAGAGGCTGAAATGTCCTGAGTCACCTATGAGGGTATGTTATACCAAGATAAGAAAGAACTCATATGGAAGAATATGAGATGATGAAGGTTCTTGGGAAGCACCATGGAAAGGGTGAAGCCACATGGGAGCCCTGATGGACATGGAAAAGTCTTATCCTAAATTGTTTGTTTGCTTGGTTGAATTTTGAGGACAAAATTCTTATAAGAGGGGAAGGATGTTACAACCCCGAATTTGGGTTCATTTGGTGAGGAATGTAATTTCTCATATTAAAGATATTTGAACGAATAATGATATAATATATTTTGAATAAATGGATTTCATTTACAATAGCCTTGATGATTGTTTTTTTGGGCTTTATTGGCTATTGGGCCCAATAACAAGGAAATTCAATTAGTAAATGAATAATTGAGTTTTTGAGAAAAGAATGAGGTAGAAACCTCTAGAAGGAAAAGGAATGTAATCCAAGGATGAATTTCGTGCCTCTTGGGTTCCTTGGGTTCCAAGGAGTCCAAAGTTGCAAAGAAAAGGCAATAAGAAAAGAAAAGATTAATAAAGTATTTCTTTATTAAGAAAGAAATTGAAAACAATGATAAAATGTGGAAAATAAGTGGAAAGAGGTGCAATTGAGTTAACCTTGGTGGATTTTCGTATCCCAAGAATTCCTAACATTAAAAGGTATAACAATGAGGAAAATAAAAGAGAAATAAAGAGAAATCCTCAAAAGAGATATTTTAATAAGAAATAAACAAGATAATGTAAGAAATAAAGAGAGAAGTGAGGGTTTGGTCATGATGAGTAATAATTCGAACCCCACTTGCTTTCTTGGATTACAAGGAATAGAAATAATGATAAATAAGAAAATAAGAAAGAGGAAATATCAATTAAATAAGTCTTACTAAAGAATAATGAACTTTTGAAGAAAAAGTCATTTTCCTTTGGAATTTGGGACTCAATTTTGGTATGAGAGTAGATAAATCCAAGAGGAAGTTTCCCTCAAAATTTGGTTGCAAAATGATGCACGGATTTCAAGATATGAAATTTAGAAACTATCCTAAAGTGTGGACCTTAATTGCATAATAATCACATGTCACAGTTAGAATGGAAATATAATCCCAATTTTTAGATTAATGGTGACCATTGGATCGTCGATCCAATAACTGGGGTTAAATCCCAATGGCACGGGGAGTCTGGCACAGAGCAGGCTTGGAGAGATCCAAGTCTGGATACTTTCTCATAAAGGAAAGCTCCTTTGATTTCGAGAAGGAGCCTGTTGTCTTCGGGAGATGTTTCCGATGAGAACCAACCCTATTTGTCAGGGGTTTGGTCACCGATGGAGGGATTTCCCAACTCGACTGACACCTATGGCCGACCCTATATATAGGGATATCCCAGGGCATCATGAGCCATCCCTCTTCTTCTGCCCTCGAGATCGGGGTGCAACGACATTCATTTTGGAAGATTCAATTCGACGATTGGCTCTATTCTCCCCCTCGTATAAGCAGTAGGCCTCACCGGAAAAGAGCTCTGCCGTGCGAGCAACTTGAGCATGAAGCGGAGAAATTGGGACCCTGGTCCAGTTCGGGGAAGCCGGGCGGAGGTTGTGGTGACCTTCTCAGATGCTGGGAGGGGTTGAGTCTCGAAGTCAACTACCTAGTTGACCAATGCCAAGAACCTGGATCGCAGAGCATAGCGGCGCACACGGAAGTTGAAGGAGATAGGAGGAAAAGACCTCCTTGTCCTTGGCGCCGGTAAATGAAGGTAAGGGCAAAATTGACTTCTGTAACTTAAAACTAAAGTGGGCGCACGGATCCCAGGCCGTTGCATCCATCGTGGTCCGGGGGACCATGGATCGGGTGGCTATTAATTTTCTAGAATTAACGAATAATTGAGGAAAAATGACTTTTCTTGCTAAAATCGTATCTTGAGCTAGAAAACTCGGATGGAAAAAGTTTATACATGAAAGTTGATCAGAAAAATGCGAGGAACAAGTTAAAAATTGTTTGAAAGGCCAAATATGTCTATTTTAGCAAAAGTATCCAATTTGGATGTAAAGAGTGTTAATTGATAATTAGAAAACCCTAAATGTTAACCAAAGATGGTTTTAATCTTGCAAATAGATTAATTCGAGCATGGTTTACTAGATTAATGTTAAAGATGGTTTTTAACCTATTTTGATGATAGAATTGCAAGGTTTAGGGTTTTTAAACCTAATGTGTTGATTAAAACCCTTAGAAACCCTAAGTGAGGGAAAAAGGGAAGAAAGAATAAAATAATCCAAAAATTAGGGTTTTTGTGATCCAAATCTGATCTTAAGATCTTAATGGAAAATAAATTGAGATAATTAGGGTTTGATGGATATTTTGATAAAAATAAAGTAAAAGTGTTAAAGAGGAAGTGAAACCCTAATTGTGGTCAAAACCCTAAAAAGGGCAAATAACCTAGGAAACATCTATGATTAATGGATCAAGATGACATGATTAATGATAGAGAAATTAGATGACTTTTTTTCAGGAACAAATTGTGTGTGTATTCTTGCTTGATTCTTGATTGATTGAGTTATTTCCGCATTCAAGTCTGCTTAACAGGTATGTGGTTAATTCTGAATAACCGCCTTAGTTTCTCGAGGATTTTCTGGATGGTTAACCGCATTGAATGCAGATTATTAGTTTGGATGTTTATACTTGCAAACTATAAAGTCACTATGATTATCACATTAATAATAGAAGTATGTATTCTCACACCTACATGCCACCCTGATGGATGATGCCAAAGGTTAGGCCCACATGGGTAGACCAATGGACACCTTGAGTGGTGACTCCAGGCACCAAGCTCGGGAATGAGAAGGTGGCCTATGATATTGCATGACTAGAGGGCACCATGATTGGTGACCTCAGGCACCAAGCTCGGGATTGAGAAGGTGGCCTTAAGTCATTAGCAAAGGAAACCCTAAGGTGGGTATGCCAGGGTTAGGGCAAAAGCGGTGGAGAATATCATATTGGAAAATGTAAATTGGCTGGTTAATTAACTTGATTGTGATAATTAGATTGTTATCCATATGTGCAAACTTTTGGTTGTCCCCACATACCAGTATATATCGATATACTGACCGACGTTTTAGGTACAATCCTGAAAGCACAAATAGTAAAGTGACACATCGTGAAATTAAGAAATAAGGTGCAAGGAGGATTAGATAGAATAATTCGAGCTGTGGATAGATAGATTTCCAAAGTTTTAAAAAGGTAAGCAAAGTTTTATTTTTCTACCAAATTTTAGTTTAGTTAGTAGAATTTCATAATTATAATTGATTATTTGTTGAACCTTTGATCCTGTTAATTGAATAACGGCTCTGACCTTCGGGTCTCCCTTAATTGGGGGTTACCGAGAGGCGGGGTCATTACAATATGTACTTTGTGAACCAGAATGTATGTGTAAATATTATTTTTGTTCTTGTTATATGAGTTTCCTAAAAATGGATCTCCTTGTAAATGGTTTTAATTTTTAGTGATTTTTGTTAATCCACTGTTAATGATCGCTTCAGCATTAATCATATCCGATAATTGAAGTTCGTCGTCATAGTTAAGTTGGTATCAGAGCTCAAGGTTTGCTGAGTCTACAGAGACATAGGATTAAGGTTGTTGAGTTTATTCTAGTGTCTTCCAGTTTATCTGATAGTGCCTTCTTCTCATATAGGAGAAGAAGAACTTAAAGATGTCTGGATCACACGAAGAACATGGTGCTGAGAGCAGCATTACTACACCAGGAAGAGGTGCAAGGGACCAGACTAGGGAGGAACCGAAACCTAAACATCCCTAGCTTAATCAAGCTGCATTGGAAAACCCAACTTTCCATGATCTGTTTGGGCAGTTCATGGCAACCATGATGCATATGGCAGATAGGATGCCACCACCTGCACCTAGGGCACCAACCCATAATGAAGGATAGGGAGCCGGAAAGACTTCCGAATGACTTCGCCGGGTTGGAGCCACTGATTATGCTGGTACAGCTGACCCAGCAGATGCTGACATGTGGCTGACCGAGCTGGAAAAGGCCTTCAGAATCCTTAACATCCCAAAAGCTGAGAAGGTTAGACATGCGGTGTACTTGTTGACAGGGAGTGCTGGCCATTGGTGGACTATAGAAGAGGGCTTGAGGCAAGGTGTTGAAATCAGTTGGGAGGAATTCCGATGATAATTTGTCAGTAGATACTTCCCCAAGACGTTTCTAGATGAGAAGATCTCCCAGTTTGAGCGGATAAGGCAAGGACCACTGAACAATAGTGAGTATGAAGCTAAGTTTATGGAGCTTCTACGGTTCTGTCCGCACATCGCAGCTACTGATGAAGAGAGAATTCGGCATTTTGAGAAGGGGATGAACGCTGAATTGACCACTCTTGTTTCTGCCTTAGAGAACAGGTAGAGGTTTGCTACCTTTGTGGAGTCCGTGAGGCAGATAGAAAGGTCCGTGACTGAGAAGCGTCATGCCCACTGTAAGAAGGTGTATACACACTTCTAAGCATAGAGGTCTGAGAGTTTTAAGAAACCAAGGTTTTCTGCACTAATAGCACCACCAAGGTTCAACACCTAGACACAATGGACATCCATCAAGGGTAGGGGTCGAAGTTTACCACCAAATAGAGCCCCCAGTACAACATCAACATCAACAACTGGACCTTTTAGACCATATCAAGAGAATAGAATCTGTCACCAGTGTAGACAGGTAAGACATCTAGCAAGGGATTGTCCAGTTGGAAACACAGTGGTAACCCAACCACCGAGGCAGAGTCAACAAGGTCATCAGAGGCGACAGTTTTCAAGTGGCACTAGAGGACGTGGACAAGCATCCCAAGATGGTTCGTCAGCATCCAACAATCGAGCACAGGGCCAACAAAGAAGCAATGACGAGGGTCTATGTGATGAATCAACCCAAAGCAGTAGTCAACCCTCGAGTTGTGACAAGCCAGATTGAACTATTTCATTCTAATATGTCTTCATCCTACTTCGTATCTGTTTTAATTGATCTGGGTGCTACACATTACTTTATCACTCGAGAAGTGATTCATGACTGCAATATGATTGTTAGTCATAAAGCAGATAGTCTTTATTAGAAACCCCTTTGATGGGATCTGTAGTGTTGCAGGATCTTATACCACTTGAAATGCATGGGTTCGATATAATTCTTGGGATGGAAACCCTAGAAAAGTATAAGTTTGTCTTGGATTGTGAGTCCAAGCAAGCTGTGTTCACTGATGATGGTGACACATGGATCTTTTAGGGAGATAGAAAGATTCTTCCAACCTATCTGGTGTCATCTATGGTAGCTGAGAAGTTGACGAGACAAGGATGCTTAGCATTCCTGGCACATGTGGTAGATACCACAATGGAGAGCCCTAATCTTTCTAAAGTTCTGATAGTTAGGGAGTTTGAAGATGTGTTCCCTGAGGAACTTCCAGGTGTTCCTTTGCCCCAAGAAATTGATTTTGAGATTAATTTAATCTCAGGCATGCAACCAATAGCACAAACACTGTATAGAATGACACCTGCTGAGATGGCAGAGCTCAAGAAATAGCTGCAGGAATTGCTTGAGAAAGGTTTTATCTGACCGAGTACTTCACCATGGGGTGCTTCAGTTCTCTTTGTTAAGAAGAAGGACGGATCGATGCAGTTATGCATTAATTATAGATAGTTGAATAAAGTAACCATAAAGAACAAGTATCCTTTGCCAAGGATCAATGACTTGTTTGATCAATTGTGTGGTGCAACTATCTTCTCTAAGATAGATCTGAAGTCAGGATATCATCAGTTGCGCGTCAAGGAGAGTGACATATCTAAGTCTGCCTTTAGGACAAGGTATGGTCACAATGAGTTCATAGTTATGTCGTTTGGACTAACTAATGCACCAACTGCATTCATGGAACTCATGAATAGAATCTTCCGGCCTTTTATTGATCAATTCATAGTAGTCTTTATAGATGACATCCTGGTATACAATAGAGATGCTCAACAACATGAGCAACACCTCCGTCAGGCTTTAACTTTGCTAAGAGAGCATAAGCTGTATCCTAAGTTTAGCAAATGCGAGTTCTGGTTACCAGAAGTTTCTTTTCTAGGA
This sequence comes from Alisma plantago-aquatica, assembly GCA_963693085.1. Classification (NCBI taxonomy): domain Eukaryota; kingdom Viridiplantae; phylum Streptophyta; class Magnoliopsida; order Alismatales; family Alismataceae; genus Alisma; species Alisma plantago-aquatica. The sequence continues at coordinate 1,334,920,770 of OY856411.1, read as the reverse complement.
CACGTAATATCTGCCTCAGGTATCTGTGTTGATCCTAAGAAGGTAGAATCTATCCTACAATGGGAACAACCAAAGACACCGATGGTGATATGCAGTTTCCTAGGACTGGTAGGCTATTATAGGAGGTTCATTAAGAACTTCAGTTCTATAGCTTTACCCCTGACCAAGTTGACCAGGAAGGAGGTTCTTTTTGTCTGGAATGACAAGTGTCAACATTCTTTCCAGCTGCTGAAAGAAAGGTTGACAAGTGCACCTGTGCTGGTGCTACCTGGGCAAGGGAAGGGGTACATAGTTTTTTGTGATGCATCTAAGAATGGATTAGGATGTGTGTTGATGCAGGATAATCAAGTAATTTCTTTTGCTTCTCGAAGGCTTAAGAAACACGAGGAGAATTAACCAACACATGATCTAGAGCTAGCTGCTGTGGTCCATGCTTTGAAAATCCAGAGACATTATCTCTATGGAGAAACATTCTAGATTTTTACAGATCATAAGAATCTAAAATATATCTTCTCACAACATGAGTTAAACATGAGACAATGCCGCTGGATGGAGTTAATCAAGGACTATGATTGTACAATTGATTATCATCCAGGGAAGGCTAATGTAGTGGCTGATGCATTAAGTAGGAAATCATCACCACCAGCCTTAGATAAAGCACAGTTGAAGTCCTTAGTGTGCTTCAAAAGAGATATGCTTATCTCCTTGAGGCAAAACAATATACAATTTAAGGTATCCTGATTAGCTGGACTGTCAGCTCAGATGCACATAAAACCTACTCTGAGACAGTAGATTAAAGAAGCACAACAAGCTGATGTTGTGGTTCAGCAGATCAGGTCAGAGTATGGTAGTGAGAAACGGGATGGCTTTCATGAGTTAGAGGATCAAGTAGTCTATTACCATGGTAGAATGGTAGTACCTGATGCCAATGACTTAAGAAAGTTAGTCTTGGAAGAAGCTCATTCTTCGATGTATGGAATGCCCCCAGGGAGCACCAAAATATATCATAACTTGAAAGATATGTATTGGTGTCCGGGTTTGAAGAAAGATGTAGTTGAGTTTGTTATGCGGTGTCCAGTGCGTCAGAAGGTTATAGATGAACATCAAAAGCCCACAGGAACAATGCAACCTTTGCGTATACCACAGTGGAAATGGGATAATGTGACCATGGACTTTGTGGTTGGTTTGCCTAGAACAACCAAAGGTCATGATTCCATATGGGCGATAGTTGATAGGTTGACTAAGACATCACATTTCCTTCCTGTCAAAACAACCTACACTGCTGAGAAGCTTGCACAAATATATATAGATGAGATAGTGCGGTTGCACGGGGTTCCAGTTACTATTGTTTTTGATAGAGGTCCCCAGTTCACGAGTTATTTTTGGGAACAACTACATAAAGCTTTGGGTACGCAGTTAAGGTTTAGTACTGCCTTTCACCCACAGACAGATGGGTAATCTGAGAGGACCATACAAACTTTGGAGGATTTCCTTAGGGAATGTGTCCTTCAATTTGTAGGAAGTTGGGATCTACACTTGAGCTTGATAGAATTTGCTTACAATAATAGCTGTCAACACAGTATTGATATGGCACCATATGAAGCATTATATGGTAGACGTTATAGATCTCCTTTATGTTGGTATGAAATAGGAGACAATCAACTTTTGGGTCCTGAGCTTGTACAACAGACAACTGAGAAGATTAAAGTAATACAACAACAATTAAAGACTGCACATGATAGACCGAAGTCGTACACCGCAAAACGGCGGAGACCTTTAGAATTCTAAGTTGGAGACAGAGTATATCTTAAAGTCTCACCTTGGAAAGGTGTCCTTAGATTTGGAAAGACATGAAAGTTAGCTCCTAGATTTATGGGGCCTTATCCAATCATTGAATAGATTGGAAAGGTAGCCTATAAGCTGGATTTGCCACCTGATCTGCATAAGTTACAACCAGTGTTCCATATCTCCATGCTGATAAAGTGTCATCCTGACACAAAGTTAGTTTTGCAACCTGTGGAGGTAGAATTAAATGATGATATATCATATGTTGAAGGACCTGTGATGATCCTTGATAAAAGTGTTAAAAAGCTAAAAAAGAAAGACATATGTCTTGTGAAAGTTCTCTGGCATCATTGTGGCATTGAAGAAGCTACGTGGGAACTACAGGAAGAGATGAGGAGGAAATACCCTTCTCTTTTCTCTTGATGATTTTGGGGACGAAATCCCTATTAGGGGTGGATAATTTGTAACATCCCTGACCTAGGTTATGATTTAACCCTAGATGTTTTGTTTAAGGAAGATAATTATATGCTTGCTTTTATCTTTTGAAAAGTAATTAAGGCTCAAGAGGAACCTATGTTTCAATTTTTGTCCTTTTTGAATAATGTTGAAAATAATGTTTTGCCCATTTTAGACTAAAGTGTAAATTACCCAAGTTGAGGGGTTAACTTGCAAATGTTACATGATAAAATTATCCTCAAGTGTTGAAGCATCGTAATAATGAGAATGATGCAGAAGTATGGCTACCACAAGCCTCAGCACCAAGAAAGAGCTTATTAAGCAATGTTTGAGCATTAAAACCTAGTTTTGGTGTAATATGCAATTTACCCAAAACCTAGGGTTCAATATGCAAAATACCACTTGTAGAGAGTCCCTAATGTTTCTTGGTATCAATTAGAGACAAGAGAATCAGAGGGGCGTCTCATTTGAATCTCTTTGGAGGAGAGAGAATCTTGATATTAAAATAATCAAGGTTTAAGCATAATTGAAACCCTAATTCAATTTCATGCAAAAATAAATATATTAGTTGAAGTGCCCATTAATTAAAAAGGATTTGGTTGAAATCCTATAGTGCAAGGACGTCCAAATGCCTTGAGTTGCTCTGAAATATCCTAAGTAGGTGAAGTATCCACTTGCAATTGTTAATTAAAAAGAATTGTCCACTAAAAATGGATAATAATATTATATTAATTGAGGTGCTTAAGTGATTACTTTTAATTCAAGGATAAACAAGAGGTTTTTGAAGGCAAGGATGATGTCTTCGTATGCAAGGAAGTGAGGGGGATAAGTGGCACCAATTTTGGGAGTTGAAGGAATTTTCTATTGCTTTCTCTCTCTTGAAATTCCCTTACATATATCCTATTTTTCCACCCACATGAAAGACTCGTTTTCAAATCTACTTTCTCTCCTTGCTTTGGACGAACACAAGGAATCTTAGGAGAAATATTACGACGTGCCCCAACATGTAGGTAAGCTCCATAGTCATCTTCAACCTTTATTTCATGGTGGAAATCAAATTTCAATGATTATTTTCGTCTTTTCTCCACTCAATGCTCAACCTTGATCATCCTATTGCATCTAAAGACTTGAGAACAGACCTTGGACAGTTGGGAAAGCTTCATTCACCGTTGAGGATGTGAATCTTGGATTCAACTTTGAAGGCGGGTTATATAAATTGAACCCTTAAACATCATTATTGATTTCATTTCTTTATCATATGTTGATTCCTTTTTCTTTCCCAAATTTCCTTTTGATTAATTTTTGAAATCACCACCAAGATCACAACAAATTTTGAAGGTTTTTAGCTTGAATATGATGATGTCATCTTAGCACACACCTCAACAAAAATCTTGAGCAAACAATTTCACTTTTTGGTGACCAAACGGTCTCAAGACCGAATGAGACCAAACGGTCTCAAGACCGTAAAAGGTCAAGAGGTGTCATGGTTGGATGAAGACCCAATGGTTACAATTGATCTAGTCTCAAACGATTCAACACTTGATGGTTCCTTGATTTCAAACCCTAAATCGATTGAAGTTGAAACCCTAATTTTAAGTTCAATCAGTTTCATTGCTGAATTGAGACCTAACGGTCTCAAGACCGTTTAGGATTGAATAATTTTTAATTCAAACAGTCTCAAACCATTTAGGGTTTAATAATATTTAAATCAAATAGTTTCAAAACCTATTGAAGGAATTAGGGCAAGATCGTGTGGAGAATTGAGATCAAGATCATTTGGAGGATTGAACCAAGACCATTTAAGGCCTAACGGTCTTCAAGACCGTTTCAAGGTCAATGTCTTCAAGACCATTTGAAGGTCAATGTCTTCAAGATCATTTGAAAGGTCAATGACTTCAAGACTGTTTGAAGGACAATGATCTCAAGACCGTTTAGAGGTTGAGCACCTCGAGATCATTTGGAGGTATAAAAGATACAAGACCGTTTGGAGATTCAATTGAACTAAGACCGTTTAAGGTCTAAATGGTCTCAGACCGTTTAGAGGATTGGTCAAACATCATTTGGAGGATTGGACCAAGGCCGTTTGAGGGTGAATGGGTCCAATTCCGTTTAAAGGGTCAATTGGTCCAAGACTGTTTGAAGGTCTAATTGGTTCAAATCATGTAATTACTTATAACCCCACAAGTGGTTGAGAAGATCTCAAGGATGATTTCAATGGAAGAAATTTTAAAGTATTTAGGTGATTAGTATAATTAAAGTAGTTATCACTCAATGCCTATGAAAGTAATAATTCCAATACACCATGATAAACATAGGCTTATGTCATTAGTGAGAGGTTAAGGCAACCTAATGAGATATAATGATGATGTTATGTGTGTTCCTAAGTACATGGAACAATGATAAGTATAATTATTACTTAATTAATGCTATGTGCTCGAAGTTATATGGAAGCACTGATTTTAGGGATTGGATTAATGAGATAATCATAAAACTCTAATTAATGGGGAATGGAAACCCTAATCGAGAAAGATGAGAAACCCTAACCCTAAACTTTGGGTAATGGGTTGTGAAATTCTAATTGAAATGAAATGGGAAATCCCTAACCCTATTTTGAGTAAAGGGTTGTGAAACCCTAAGATGGGATGATGTTATATAGAACCCTAATACATGGTGATGTTATGTGAAAACCCTAATACATGGTATTGTTATATGGAACCCTAATACAAGGTGATGTTATGTGAAAACCTGATAAAGGATGATGTTATGTAAAACCCTAATCTAGGGTGATGCTATATGAAACCTTAACCCTAATATAGGGTGAAGGTATGTGAAACCCTAATTTTGGGTTATAGTGCATAAAACCCTAAAACTTGAGCAATATGATGATAATCCCAAACCCTAATTTTGGGTAATGGGATGAGTATCCCTAATTGATATGACTTTGGAAACCCTAACCCTAATGAGGGAATAGTGATGTTACCATTACATTGCATAGTGTTGATATGTAATTGATATAACTGTTATCATGTGTACTAACCATGCAGGTATCATGAGATGTTGGGCATAGCCAGGTATGAGCTATGATGCTTTATTATTGAAATTGTTTTATGGGCCTTGTGAGCCATAATATGCTTTGTTGCTTAGAAAGAGGTAACAAGAGATTAAATGGGCCTTGAAGAGCCATGTGAGATGCTTGTGTAACAAGTATCATGTTTACCTTGGTCAGATGACATGAAGGTATTAGTTACCTGATAAGTGGTAACAAGTGTTCTTTGATGAACTGAGGGTTTGAATACCCATATCCCATAATCATGATGATGAGATGTTAAGGGATGAGAATGCCCATGATGTGACAAGGGATTGAGATCCCAATGTTTTATAAAGCTTCAAGAAGTAATTGATAGAAGTATTACACATTCTTTGTAGCATTTGTTAAAATAATTTATGTTTGAAAACCTGACTGATGCTAAGAGAATATGGTAATGCACTTAATTAATCAAGTGAAATATTATCATGTAGAGCCCAGAACATAGATCCATCATCGTCAATAGTTGGTGATGGTGAAACATGTTCTCTTACGGGAATTCCTGGAATGCATATTTTGAATATGTGGGGTTAATGGATGAAAATATCCTTACGCCTCATAAGAATGACTGAGGGCCATATCCTATGCACATGAATGGTTATGGACCATATCCCAATAAGAGTATGGCTATGGGTCATAATTCCACAATACCAGGCATTGGCTACGGGCCATATCCTGAAAAGAGTATATGCTACAGGCTATAACTCTATAGTGAAGATACGAGTATACCCTGGAAAGCTATTTAGTAGAGACACAAGATGTCCTACATATGATCTCGTACTGACCCAGACAGATGAGGTAATGGAGTCCGGCTCTTCCATTGTCCTATGTATGGTACCGATGCTTTATGTAATTAGGGTCGGTTGGAGTATGAGCGGTATAACTCATCTCCTCAGGGCATAAATATGATTGTAAAATGTAATCAGCCGTGTAGCGTATTTGCTTAAGAATGAAATACAAAAATCATTGGTTGATGTTACATTGCTTATTGTATCCTGAAGTGGATAAATATTATACATGTTCTTCATATTCCTTATTGAACTGAATAGATGATTTATTGCTTTATCATTTGTAGCTGTAATGCCTTAAAAGATGATATGGATCTATTCTGCTAAATAATGATTAAATCCTACAGTTTAATGAAGATTCCTCTGTTCATTTTATTACTATTCATCTGAAATAATAATGTTTCTGGCGGAGAGTTATATCTCTCACTGGGACAATTTTCAATTGTCTCACCCCCATGGGATTCAACCTTTTTAGGTGGACGAGGACGAGGAGGTAGAAACCCTACATCAGGGGAAGGACAACAACAATAGGGACAGTAGTAACATCTCAGGTGGAGATACTGACTATCGTGTCATGTAGATATGAGTCCTATGAGTCGTCTCTATACTCTCAGGTCCTAGGAGTTAGTAGTTAGTGCTTTTATGATCGATATGAGATTTTGGCTTGATGCCTCGAGGTTCTTATGCTGCATATGTATAGTTTTTAACAGAGCAGTTGATACTTGTAACCCTCGAGAAGGAATGGCATAGGATATGTAATTTGTGAACCAGAATGTTTGTGTAAATATTATTTTTAATTCTTGTTATATGAGTTTCTTGAAAATGGATTTCCTTGTAAATGGTTTTAATTTTTAGTGATTTTTGTTAATTCGCTGTAAATGACCACTTCCGCATTAATCGTATCCGATAATTGAAGTTTTTTGTCACACAAACTATAAGCCAAGAGAGATCCATGTGGCCTAGAGAGGACAAGCACCTCTCCAATCTCCAGATTAGTGCTCTTAAGGTAAATCTCACAAAAATCATAACTTTTTGGTCCCTTATCCAAACCATATCATCCAATATACCAAATTGATCATAAAAATGACATCTAAAAGTAGTTTCCAGGCATGTTACTTCTTAGAAAATTAGTGATATCTTAAAATTTCTACTTTTAAGGTCTTTTAGCATGAACATTGTCATCAAATGCTCAAGTTTGATACTTTATGCCTCAAAATATGATGTTAGCCTAATATTAGTCACTTTAACATCTATACACATAAAGATTAGAGCCTTATATATCTTTGTATCCTAAAATGGTCTAACATTTCTTATATGACCTAAACTGGCCTATTAATGCTAAAGATCACCTCTTTAATGCCTAATTTTGTTTGGTTGTGCATCGATCCTTATTGTTGTTCCATCCAGTATAATGTGATGCATGTCATACCAATATAATAACATGTTCGTACTTTACCCTACTTTGACATAATAATGACCTTGACCCTCCAAATATGCTTTATACGGATACTTTTATGTTGAATCTCAAACCTTGCGCCTATGTGGGTTTTTCATGTCCAAGATGATTATGTGGGATACAAATTAGTAATATTACATGCCTTTATCCTATATTCCTTATGGACATTCATGTGTCCTAATGTGCCTAAATTTCCTAATCTTAACTTGAAATGTGATCTAGTATACTTATTGATAACCAAGTCTCAATCTTGTATGAATCTTTCTCTAATGATGATCTATGATACATTATGAAGTCAAATAAGTGCCTTGATGATGTTTATGAATCATAATCCAGGTAGAACCCACCTTTACTCTAATGATGACTAGCATGCATGATAATGACTCAAATGACTAGTTTGATATGTTGATACTCATGTTGCTCAATCTTGCTCGATCCTCATATTTTCTCTTCTCAGATTATGCAACCCTAATCTCATGACCCATAGTATTAATTTGTGATGTGTCACCCTATGTTTATACGAATACAAGATGTATGATGAAACATGATAATGATAATCTATGATCTAGTTTGAAATATGGAAATCACTAACGAGCGATACCTAGATCTAGGTGACACATCCAATCACTATGATATTCAATAATGAGACATAATCATGATGATGTTAATCCAAATGTACTTGTTTGTAATGTCAGGATCTCTATGTTGACTTAGTTACCAAAATCTAGTCTAGCTTGTATATATGGTTTTCTAATCAAGTATCTTAATCTTATGCTCCAATCAAAGTACGCTTAATCTCTTGACCCTAATATGATATTGGATTTCTTTTATGTATGCTCGTATGAATGCTTGGATACTTACTTGGTTGAGATATTGTCCCTATGAATACTACTTTCATGTTGGTTATAATATGTTGACAAAGCTTGAACATAATATAGAGAGCTCCATTATGCAACATAATGTTGATATAATGGATAAAGAAACCTAAAACATACTTGGTATAAAAGAAAGTCATTAAGTTTTCTCACTTCGTTTCTAGTTCATGTTCATTATCATGTCTAGCCAAGAAACTTTGACATGACTTGTAAACTATGATTACATGTTTTTCATAGCATACTTATTGTTTTAGCATAAATATGTTTAGTTCATCAGATTTTTAGTTTCCAAATGAAGATTTGCTGCATTGAAGATTCTATGATCTGGAACAAATCACCAATGGGTACTCTTGAATATAGAAATGGGTACATATATATTGTCTTCATGTTTAGTATCTTGTTATCTCTTTCGTTTTGTTATTGCCTTTTCATATATATTGCTCGTGTGAAATATTTGTGCTATTATATGGACGGGCGCCCAAACCCTACTACCATTGTCTCTATAATCATTGGGGGTAGGATGAGAGTAACAAATAGTTCTGTTGGACACAGAGAATTAGATAGATTACATATAGGAAGTTGTCAATCTATATGACATTGAATTTAGTGAGAAGGATAGGAACCTGGGCCACAACAACAGTGTAGATGGTCTCCCCCTCAACTATATTATCTTCAATATAATATTGGCACAACCTTTAGTAAGAAGGATGCAAATGTTGTTGTGGTAGCTCATGATAACCAAGGGACTTAGAGAGGATATTCTAGGAAAAGATTCAACTCCAAAAAGTGTATTGAAACTGAGATGGTAGGTATATCCTTAGATTTAGATTAAACAGAAGAAAGAAGAGTCTTCAATGTTATTATTAAGTCAGATTGCAACATTGCTATGAAGGCCATTAAAGACGAGGATGCTAATTATTCCAAGTTTTCCTAGTGAACAATGAGGATTGTGAAGCTCGTTAATGATAATAAAGAGGTGAAGGTTCAAAGAAGAACTATGAATTATATTGTTGACACTCTTGACAAATACCATAAAGAAACCACTTTGGTTTCTTTGATTAAATCAACCCACCCAATGATTTGTTAAGTAGTATAATTAGGTGGAAACATGTAATGGTGGTAGTTCGACCATGTTTATTTCTAAACCAGTTACTAGTGAATTATAACCTAGTCAAGAATATGCTTGCAAGAGGGAGGAAAGATGAATATGAATTCTTCCCGACTTACCCCCAAAAAATGAAGTTATATAGTTTGTTTATATATAAAACATATATGTACTTAACCATCAAAATCATCTACTGAAGATATTTTAAAATTATTCTACTTGACAAACCCTTTCAATTTTGTAACTTGTATGTCTCATTTGGAATGTATGGATTTCAGGATGTGATTTTTAGAACATTACATACCTTGACCAATCCTGGCCGTCAATATCTCACCCTGTGGTTATAGGGGTTGTTGCACCCTTAGACTAGTAAGAGCCCACACTCATTTGTCTAGTAATAGTTGCACTTCCACTTCAGTCCACAGATTGGTGCTTCCCCCCTTCTTGTTCTTGCATGATGAAAATGCTCTACCCCCATGTATTTGCACCTACTGCACCCGAAGCCTCTTTGACAAAAATAGAGGCCACTATTAGAAGACTCCATCCTCCTCTTAGTGTGCCCGGGTATCCCAAGCCATCCTGTAGTAGCATACATGAACACATTGCTTCAGATGCAACACTTTGCAAGCTAAGAAGTCCTCTATTTATCTGCTTGGAGTCTATATTCTAGGATGACTGACTAGGTATGTTATATGTTGAGCAAGAGCTCTCCTCCATAGCAACACAATTGTGAGGTAAGTACTCCCCCATCTTTGTCCAAATGTCCCTGGAATGGACAAGATCCTCCTCAAGGATCTGACCATCAAAATAAAAGGGTCCCAAGTCATCCCTCTTTTGTTCTCCATCAACCCTCTTCACATGTCCCCATCACCTTCCTCTTAAAATAAGATGAAAACCTAGGATCCTACTCATGCCAACCATCTTCCTCGATTCTGATCTCCTTCCTCTCAAAATGAGATATACGATAGCATTCATTTCATGCCAAACCTATCCATCCAGATTCAAGGTTTTTATAGCCTCCTGGTCTTGATACTAGATCGGTGTTCAAACCTTGTTGTATCTCTATTTTGGCTCTCCAGTCCACTATGAATTGGGTGTCTCACACTCCTTTTTTAATAGAAGTTCAGTTTTTTGTAATGTATTAAATAGGCCACATCAAAACCCAGTTAAATCCCAGATTTTGGGATTTAATGTACATTGTCATTGTCCTTTCATGGGTAAGTGATTAGATAAAAACTAAATATAATCACTCCAAACATTACTTTTAATTAAATAGTGGAAAATTTCTAAATTAATTACCTAGCTCACTAGATAAATCGAATTATCTTTAATTTCTCCCATAAATTATATTTCAATTATCCATTTACTAAAAATATCTTGAGGATTGATTATGGGCACAGAATACTCCATTCCCAAATTTGCAGTACAAGGACCCCATGTGTAAACCCTAGTTGGCACAATTGGGCTTGAAATGGTACACATTCCTTGTCTTCTAAAGGGTCTATGAGGTTAATCATACTTCCAATTACAAAAATAAAGCTTGGAATCATATAATTTCACAATTGAAGATTCCTTATTATACATTTGATCAAAATCACTTTACTTACTTAAGACTAAGACCTAAGCTAGGTATAGGACTCAAATCCATTTAACATAGTCATTGCATTCCCTTCATGTTTCTACTTTGGTTGCCACCTCATATCACTGACTAGATATGAAACTCTAGGGTGTTACAATAATACCTAACTTAAATAATTTTTGTCCTCAAAATTTTCATAAGCTGCCCACCTTAGGGTTTCACATATTACATGTGTACTATCTATATATTATCTCATGGATGTACATCCAAAACATCTAAATCTGACATACATGTGCGTATATCACAAATGAAACTAGAGATATTTCTCTAATTATCATTATCTAACATGGCCATGAACTTAGGTTACTTCTTTTCAGAGGGGGTTGTGAAAGAGTCTTGGTTCCAGTTTAAATCCAACTCACTTAATATGTCAAAATATCTATCCATTGTATTCATTATGTCTCTTACTATGGACCTAATTAGGTTGGGTGACTTAATGCCTCAAAATTTATTTATGTCAACTCCTTCTCTTTATGTTGCATTTGGATACATGATGGCCAATCGTATATCTAATTGTGGCATGTCTTATTACACTTATTTAAATACTTTGATAGTGTACATTTCCCCTACCACATGTACTCGAAAGGACTAGACAAGCATCATAAGTATGACTATAAGCAAATATCACCCCCTTAGAACTAAGATAGTTTATAAGACTATTGGGAAATATTCTTCCTTGTAGACTTGAAATTATACATTAAATATTATCTCATACCTTACTACTACAACTAGTGACTCAACAAAAGTGATTTCTCCTCATAAACTTGCCACAAAAGTACCCATTTCTCCCAAGAGCTCACTGCACCCAAGTTCGCATTGTACCAATTGCTCATTAACCTCAGAGGATCACCAAGTTAACATTAATTTCTTTTCCGTCTTACCATGGTGATCTTATATAGATAAACCCAATGTATTTTTAGTCACTTTCTTACCATTAAATCATTTTAATCCCTTGGAATACTAAATGAAAATGTTAATCACTCATCTTATATAAGATATGTTTCATATTAACACCGTGTACAACCTCATATTTTCATGATCCTAGACTACTGATCACCCTACCTCATAACATATACCACCACATGTTTAAAGCATCATCATGTATTAACCTAACAACTTTCTGTCTACCTCAAGAAATCATCGTACTACTATCTTACCAGCTTAAATTTGGAACATAGTATGATTAATATTTTTCTCCACTATTTACCTTAATAAATATCATGATCTAACTTGTGAGAAGAGTCTTCCTTGAAACTAAGATTTAAAATCATCAAGAGTTTCTTTATATTCTTCATGGTATCACATTACAAACGTAAACTTGGTATCTAAACATGATCATGCTACTACTTTACAAACATAAAATTAGATCAAAACATGATTTAGTAGTCTTCAAATATTCCTTAAAAAGATTCAATTGTACCATAACAACCTTCTTGGACCCATGGTTATAGGGTTTCCTTATTCTGATTACATATATAGTACGAAGAAACCATACTTGACATCCAATCATTAGTCCACTAAACTAAAAAAAGGATTTAGATGAATCAATTATAATTCATGGATCTAAAGGATCAAAGTGATTATTACGTCCTCACTAGTCCTTCCTAATTTAATATAATCTAATAATGAAAATATCTAAACAAGGATACTCTATTGGTTTAAGGATGCATTTTCTCATTACTTAATCATTACATGAATTATATGTAGGAAAATTTACACATGATATTGATCTGATCATTTATGTAACATGGTGAACATAAGTAGGTTGGTCTCCATCCTATGATGTGAGCCTACCTTGAACACAAGTTTCAATATCCTCACGACATGATGTCGAGGACGACAAAGACTGAGACTCACCAAATAGTTCAATAGTCAAATCCAGGGTAGAGTCCTACATACAAGATTCTCCATTTTAATTTATGATATTCATCCATAGAAGCATTTACGTTCATGAAACTTGAAGTAGACACATTCTATGCCGATCATATTTCAAACTATAAATATGTACAAGAACATATACATTTAATGAAAGACATTTATATCCATCTACTTTAGAGAATAATTATCTAAACATGTTTTGTGATGCAAATACACCTATATCACAAAAGAAGGAGATATAAACTTATTTGAACTTAACTCGACCACTACCCCAACTTTCATAATCCTCCATAAACCTTAGATTTACATACACAAGTGTATTGGGGCATTTCTTCATAATATAATATCCTCTTTTTCCAAGGTTAGGGTTCCTAGGTATTAAAAATGAATCCTCAGTGTACTTGTGGATGTCAAAGCTTGCATGTCGTTTAATAAGAAACCCTTATTAGAGTATATCATTGAGTAATATACTTGCCTACATTCCCTAAATTTTAATGACTTGTTTTAATTCATATCATTCCTCAACCATTTGTAGATAACATGCAACCTGCATTACTAGATGAAGATGTACACTAAAGAGTCTTACCCTTGCAATCTTGGGGAAACAGAAAAGAAAGTTATTACTCTAATCCCATTACTCTATTACTTATTCCAAAGAATCTACTATCCCCCATGATTTGTGTACTTCTACATAGTTTTGTACTATTAGGCTCACGTGACCACATCCATATGTTTCTAGTATAAACTCTTTATGGTGTCTCTTGATGTATAGTTGCAATTGTATGTATCTATAGATGATAACTCATATTATACTCAGCTCCAACATCCCTTAGTACAAGTGTTCCATACCAAAAGAACCAGAAGAAAGAAGAATAGCATAATGAAATCACATGTCTCATAACATATTCTCTATGTTTCCTAGATTATATGTGATGCACTGGATAATTGTCATTTTCATAGGCTATCTTTATGGATTTTTGTGCACTTATTGCTCATTTTTATATCTTTTGTGCATTATTTATCATCGTCAACTTGTGACACTTAATTTCATCAAATAAATGTATTTTTAATGTTCCTATTAAATTCATCATAATTTGGGAGCTTATGTTCGTTTTTGTGAATTCCAGGTGAATCTACAAGAAACTACACAACTTGGTACTATCAAATTTATTGTCAATGGTACCGACACTTGCTCAGAAAGGGGCATGTTAAATCCAGGCCACTCGATATTATCGACTAAAGAAGTCGATACTACTGACAAGTACACAATAATGATTTAAGAAAATTTGAGAATCTCGGTACTACCTGCATCAACTCGGTAGTACCGATGACTCCACAGGAGACTGCAACTATCGAAGGTGTCAGTATTACCGATACCCAAATGGTAGTACGGACACGATGGGATCGTGAACATCTAAAAATCATGTTTAATCCAACATTTGGCAATTAATGACACCCTAAGTCACTTCTATGACTTAGGGGGATTTCAGCCAAACCTAGGTATCTTGTTCTATTCCATTGTACAACAACGGGGAGCAAGAAAAGGAGAAAGTAAATAAGAAAGTCACGTTCCTGGAGATTCGAGCACCTCAGGTGGACGGATTTGCAGCCCGAGGTTAGAATCGATACGTTCACATGAGGTAGTCATGTGGACCATGTTCTTCAGGGGTTCCTTTAGTTCTCTAATGTTCCCTATATTTTCTTCTTCTCTCTTATATATTTGACAATAGAAATCATGCGAGGCTAATACCCTTGTTCCTTAGGACCCGAGAGTATCCTGTTTATGCATTGCAATTGACTATTATGCATTAATATACATGTTTATCTTAATTTTTGGACATAATTCTATGAAAGTGTCAAGAACTATACATGTTTGATTACCTTAGGTAGTTAACTAGACCGCTAATTGGCCCAGAAGAGAGATTAAAGGTTGGAAAATTCATAGAATTACATGTTTTATATCGCACCTTGACAAATGAGGATTATGAATGTGAAGATATTACCAAGAGTTTTCAATAAAGCACCTATATTAAAACTCAATTACTATGAGTGTAGGATTGGTATTAGAACAAGTAGTGAATTACAATGTGAGAGCCAGTAATTCTTGCTATAAGTCTCTTTGTTTAGGGGTTATGAGAGATAATTGTTAATGATATAATGTTAATTGCAATGTTAACTAAGGTTAAACTGTAATCCTAAGGAATTCACTCCATTTGATATCAAAACAAACAGTAATCTTACATCTATTTTCTGCATTTTAGATAATTCAACCTTCACTCAAAGTTTTCATCGGATTAGCTGATCATATCACAATTAGTAGTAATTTCTGGAGAAAGTTTCCATGAGTTTGACATCTAGGCCTCTTTGGGCATATATTACATTGATACATATACTTATGTTTAACATGTGGTTTGCACATATCATGTTTTTAGCAATGTTGCCTGGGAAACGGAAACTGCAACACTACGAGTGATGTGATCGAACACTCTAGGCCACAAACTTTGTTTTCTTTTTATCCTTTGTAAACTGAATACCAAATATCATTTGTTCAACCATTAGTATCCGGTCCTACATTATTTTAAACAATTTTAGGTACTAGTGCATGGTGCAGACAAGAAATTATGACTACATAGAGTCAAATCCATAGGGCTCTAGTCAAAAGGAGATCTTATGCAAAGGGAGAGAGTACGGTGAGTCAGTGGGAAGACCGATTCAAACCCCACCACCGACTACTCCAACACCTCCACCAGAGAAACCAAAACCAACAGAGATGTGTTACACAACAGAAGAATAGACTATTTGGGAGAAGATCAAGGCATCTTCCACAATAGCTCATCTAGGGACAATCAAAAGACAAGCTATAAATGTGGGCAGCTACAAGATAGATCACAAGTTGGTGACATTGGTCAAGTCACATGCTTTCCATGGCCACAACACTGAGGACCCGATGACGCACATAAATTTTTTTGTTGAAAGTTGCAATATGGTAAAGATTGATAGAGTGTCTATGACAGTGATTTATCTAAAACTTTTCCCATCATCACTGGCAAACAATGCTAAGTCTTGGTTGTACAATCTCCCGCCTAAGTCCATAGAAACATGGGAGGGGATGATAGAAACTTTTTTTGAGTGTTACTTACCACCTCAGAAGACAAACGAGCTAGTTAGAAAAATATACAACTTCAAAATTAAGTAGGAAGAAGAATCTTACTCTGAAGCATGGGAGAGGTTCCAGAACATGCTGAGGAAGGTCCCTCATCATGGGATCGATTTATATGGCCAGGTAAAGATTTTTTATTATGGGCTGCATCAAGGGGAGAGGACCACACTTGATAGTGAAGGAACATACTTCTTCCTCAACAAAAAGCCACATATGTGTCTTGAGATTCTAAAGAATATGGCTAAAAACCAGTCCTGGGAGAGAAAAGAGAACGCCCAACAACCATTAAAAGTATGGGAGAGTTTAAGGTGATTACAACATTGAATGATAAATAGGACTTGATTGCTAATAAAGTATGCCATAAAGGATGGAAGCACTTCTAGAGGAGAGGAAGAAGAGTGCATGTTTGCACGAAAGCAGAATTATAGGAGAAATGACTATTCCTGGAGGAAGGATCCCAAGTTTTCTTGGAAGAAACCCCAATAATTTTCAGCATAACCCATCACAAGCACAACATCAAGGAAATGCACAACAACATGAAAGGGGCCCTAGCAAGATAGACAACATTGAGGACATGCTAGGTAAACTAGTCAACCATAATGAAGTGCTCATTAGCCAGATCCATAGGGAACTACAAAACCAGGGAGCACAAATTCACAATATAGAGACTCAGATCTGTCAGATAGTAATAGTAGTGGCTTTGTTGAAGAAACTTATTTAGCAGGGGTTCCCAAGATATACTGACATACCAATTGGGAATCAACAGGTCAAGGCGGTGTTGCTTCATAGTGGAAAAAAATGCTTAATGACAAATAGACTGTCCCAAAGACAAAGGATGCCACACGTGACACAGGGTCGACAATGACTATTGATACATCTAAGCCAGATACTACACCAGAGGACAAGACAGCTGATGATGAAAATCATGAACCAGAGGAGACAAGAAAGGAGGTGTATGTCCCACCTCATTAGAGGAAGTTGGTGATTCCAGTACCCTTCCCAAACAACTTGAAGGAAAAAAGTTGACCAAAAGTTTTAGAAGTTTCTAGATAGCTTTAGAAACCTCCATGTCAACATTCCATTGATTGATGCACGTGAACATATCCCTTCCTATGGAAAATTTCTAAAGGACATAATCAATAAGAAGAGGAGAATAGCTGATTCAGATGTAGTGGTATCAAAGGAGCGGGTTGGTGCTTTTAATCTGGGAACATTGCCACCAAGAAGGCAAGATCTTGACTACTTCCACATATCATGTTACACCGGGAAGACAAGATTTGGGGAACCTTTATGTCGTTTAGGGGCAAATATCAATCTTATGCCCTTGACTACCTTCAAGAATTTGAGTGTTAAAGAATCCAAAAAGAGCAATATGACCATACAACTAGTAGACAACTCAATGGTCAGGACATTTGGTATCTGTGAGGATGTTCTTGCCAAGGTGGAAAAATTTATATTTCTAGGAGATTTTGTGGTAATTGAGATGCAGGCTGATCACAAATATGAATTACTACTTGGAAGGCCATTTCAAGACACATTGAGAACCCATTTCAATAAAACTAGTAGACAACTCAGTGTTTAGGACATTGAGAACCCATTTGCTCACATCCTACATCGCTTCCTCACCAAAACCATCTTTTCCAAGTAAATTAAGGGGCAGGGGAAGGTTCAATAGAGGGATCTCTACATCCTCTACAAATTGTAAGAATTAGGAGGAAAGAATGTGGAGTTTGGTTCTCTCTTCCTCCAACACATGATTTTGGTGAAGAGACTGGTGCAGAGGACTCCTCCCATCTATTTTGGAGGACTTATCACTCCAATAGCGATGCATATGAATATCTCTACACCTCCAAATCCCTACAATCTACTCCCAAGTTGGACTTGAAACATTTCAAGAGAGAAACTCTCCTCAACCTACGCCAGGGAAAGTGTATGATGGTGTATAATGGATGTCCAATACAAGGAGAGGGAGGTTCCTGACCCAGTCTTCAACTTGCAAGGACTTTATCATATGAGGTGGCCTATAGATGACTCAGATGATGATGAAGAAGAAGATGATGTCAAGCAAGAAAAGAAGCAGGAGCAATAAGATGAAGAGGAGGAGGCCACCATCCCCATCACGAGTAGGCAGGTCCCCTACAAGTGATTGATAGTACACAAAGCCTCTAGTTCTTCTGCTCTACCACCTGCCCAGGAAGACAATCCATATTCAATGACATGTATGTGTGGAATGCTATAAGATATATAGCAGGGGAAACAACATCAGACGACCACACCGGCAGACATCCATGATGTCCAAGGACAACTCTGTCAAAACTAACATGCAATCTTTAAAAATGAGAGACTTCTCTTGGCCTATATTACATTGATACGTATACCTATGCTTAACATGTGGTTTACACATATCAATTTGCCTTCCAAACCAGAAACTATTGACAAGAAAGAGGACATTCTATGAGCTAGGGAGTCAATAGTTGGAACCCATTATGCATAGCCACTTAGAGCTAAAGTTACTTATACCTCTTTGGCTCTTGCATTCTATATGTAACAACTTCAATATCTACAACACAAAATCCTGACAAAACATTTATTTCATTCCTTCTTTCATGAAAGTTTGAGGATTTAAATCTTTGAGGAAAATTCAAATAATTTATGAAATTATAATTATAGGAAAATATTTGTTTGTTAGATCATAACCAAGTTCTATAGAGAAATGCTAATACTGTAATAAAATGTGGATCCATAATCATTATTTAGGAAAACATAAACTAGTAATTGTACCTTGATGCTATCCATGTATCAAAGGTGAGAGATTTTTACACAAAGAAACTAATATGAACCTCATCAATTCATTTATTATTTCATCAATAAAAATTGCAACTTATTGGTGATTTCAGACTACTTGATCTACACTTAATTATATTCTTAGAAAGGTAGAACATTAGTCTAGCGTGTGACCAAGCCATGAGCTAGGATCCTATCCAAAAAGTATTGTGATTTATTATAATACACACCTATATCTTAGTGATAATCTTATCAATACTACTTGATCTGACTTCCTTACGCTTAACACTCATCTAAGAGGTGAAGACTATATGAATGTGAGAATCTTTCATGATGTCCATCAATATTATTGGTTTGATCCACTTTTGCATCATCCCCCAAGTGTGATCCATATATAACATCATGCAAGCATGGACCAAAGAAATCACACTTAGAAAATGTCACAACTAGCATATATCATTCATTGCAATAATAAAATTAACTTTTCATAGGACATTAATACATCAATTTTCACAAATATTCTTTTTTGGTAAAGTTACAACAAGGAAATTTAATACATGAAG
Source organism: Alisma plantago-aquatica (assembly GCA_963693085.1). Lineage (NCBI taxonomy): Eukaryota > Viridiplantae > Streptophyta > Magnoliopsida > Alismatales > Alismataceae > Alisma > Alisma plantago-aquatica. Next base: position 1,334,901,196 of record OY856411.1, on the reverse strand, counting down.
GGAAACCAATTAAACCTCATTGGATCGTACAGATGGCACACCATCGGGTCTTGAACTCATTCGTACATCCACCACTTGAGAGCTATCCCATGTTGTAGACAACCTATATGCATCCATACATAGCCGTGCATTTGACAAATGATTGTAATTGGTGAGATTTCAGCAATATGATGAACATAATTTAACATATAACTTAAAGCTGATAAGAACATGCATAAACATTAATAATGTTTTGTATATGCATTCTTAACTTAATTAAGTATTATTATTATGACATCCACTCAATGAACCTTATTTGATATGATCTCACTGAACACACATGTGGAATGTAAGCTTCTGAACACACTCCAGGTGTGCATGCTTGGGCTTGAATCTGTAAACATTAACATCACTAAATAAACTCAAGGTGTCCAGGCTTGGGCTTCAACCCATAAAGTCAAAGGGGCTTATGAGTCATCAACCTTCCATAACATTTTCATGAAATAGGGCCTAATTTATTGTTTGGTTATTCTAATTTTATTCTTACTTTCCCAGCCCATGTTTCTAAGAAAGTTTCACATATATAAAAGTTGGCATATAAATATGTCATCTTTTATCATTTTATTGTTATAAGATTGAGCACTCTTATCACAGTTCACATTCTGACTCGAAGGCAAACTATGTATACTAATCAAATTGAAAATTAAGAGTTACGTAAGTATTAGAGCTAGATTTTCTAGATAAATATTATGAAGTGGAAGGATTATATTTGTATCATGGAATATGATGTTCTAAATGTTAAGCAAATGTGCAATATATATTCATCAAATCTTTTGTTTACCACAAATACAAATAATATGTGTTTCTAGATATCTACATTTGAGTACAATTTGGTATGTACTTCTCTAACATAGAAAAAATACAAATTTAATAATAAGCTAGAAATATTTTTTTAATTAATGTATATATCTTTTTCTCTTAAATATATGAAATCGTTCAAAAATTCTAAGCTGCATAACATAATTAGATAAAATAAGACACACGTGCTTAATATAATCATATAGTAGATTTAACAAATCTGACAAAACTATTATGCAATGGAATATAATTCTCATGTTAAAATAATAATCATTTTAGTGTATGGATAGGATCTTGATTTATGGCACCACCACATCTTGCATGCCATTGAGTTTGATATCACCAATTAACACATTTTCTATTTCTTTTGCAAACTTGTGCAACATTTGAATGTTTCTAAAATTGTAGAGACTCTTGAGTGATAAAATTCGGGAGACCAAGATTCTATTTCAAAATCAATCACCTTGGCATTCAATAGACCTAACATCTAGTTGTCTTGTTGAAGGTAGACATTTATAAATCAAAATACCTACATAGATTAAAAAAAAACTTACTATTGCCAAACTTCTGCTACCTTTTACCTCAAAAGATAGAGCCATATTTTTTGGAAGAACTATGGTGTGTATCATTATAGATAAGTTGTTGCTTACTATTAAGATAAAAAATAGCATATCTTTTACAAAATTCTGCGATTAGTTGCACAATAAATCAAAAGCACGAGTAGCATAAATGCTCATGTACACATTATAGATAAGCAGGGGCGGAGCCAGCACTTCGTGATTGGGGGGGCCAAAATAAAGTAGATGGGTTTCGAACCCAAGAAACCATCCAGGATGGACACATTGCTACAACTGCTGACCATTAGGCTACACAATGATTTTTGTCAAAATATCGTGTAAGTTGTATATTTTCCGGATGTCGCACACATGGGATTTGAAGTGAGTTGTAAAAATGGAGTAGTTGAGATTTGTACTTGGGCAACTTGTAGGAAGGGACATAAGTTGAGCGTGCTAACCATTAAGCCAATAGAGCCACATTTATCAAAAGATAACAAATATATATATATATATATATATATATATATATATATATATATATATATATATATATATATATATATTCACACATTTACATATATATACACATCTATATGCATAAATACCTAATTTTTATTTTTTTTGGGCGGGTCGCGACCCCCGTTTGCCCACTTTGGCTCCGCCACTGTAGATAAGTTGTGGCTTACTATTAAGATAAAAAATAGCATATCTTTTATAAAATTCTGCGGTTAATTGCACAGAAAATCAAAAGCACGGGTAGCATAAATGCTCATTGCATTGTTGTAGCTCAATTTATTTAAAAACTTGAATTTTAAACCATTGATGAGATATGAGACATTAAAATTGAGAGGTATACAATTTGTTTGGGGACAACGTGGACTACGTTTTACCAAGTTTCATAATTCAATGATGGTGAGCAGCGCCGAATCCAGAACCTTGTCCAGATCCCCAACCTGCACCTCCACGGCTTGAACTACCACCACCCCCTCCACCACCACCACCTCCAGCAGCAACAAAGCCATTACGCCCATTGGCAAACCCTCTTCCCGAACCAGACCCTGAACCAGACCCAAATCCTCCATTAATACCTCCGCCACTGCCACCACCTCCACCACCACCAGCTGCTACAGCTCCCTTAGATCCACGAGCAACCGCACCACCTGAACCGAACCCGTTGCCGGATCCGAAGCCACCGTTTGCACCTCCTCCACCGCCCCCACCACCACCACCACCAGCGGCTGCAGTGGTTCCCTTAGACCCCGTGGCTACTGCACTCCCTGAACCGAATCCACTGCCAGATCCAGAGCCTCCATTAACACCTCCACCACCACCTCCACCACCGCCACCACCAGCAGCTGCAACGGCTCCCTTAGACCCTGTGGCTACCGCACCTCCTGAACCATAACCACTACCAGAGCCAAAACCTCCGTTAGCACCTCCTCCACCACCACCACCGCCGCCACCTCCACCAGCTACAAAGGCACCACGACCCCCAGCTGCTTGTGCAGCACCTGAGCCAGATCCACTTCCGTAGCCAAATCCACCATTTGTGCCTCCACCTCCTCCTCCACCACCACCCCCTCCTCCAGCTGCAGCTTGGGTCGAGGCCCTGGATGACGATGCAACACTAAGGGCCACGAGCACAAGGAGGGAAATCGCCATACTGTTTGCCATGTTGGGGTCTAACTTGGATGACGTAATGTGAGAGAGGAGGAGATTGATGTGGAAGTCTTTTCGCCCAACCTAAGTATATATAGGCCCAACGACATCGGTACGGCCTCCTGGGTTGATCGGCCGATCAAGTAAGTGGACAGCAACAAGTTTATTTTGGTATAACATACTGTTCTGAAGTGTTTTTAATTTGAAACGTGCCTACATGAATCCTTTCTATTACTTGTACAATTATTTTTTATTGTTCCTGAGGAAACTACTGGAGTCCTAAAAGACGTGCCTTTCATGAGTTTTGTCCATCCTTACACCGACGTGATTATTTCTGATCTACACCAACGTGATATTGTCGAAGGCGAAGACGTGGTATTGCTGTATACCGACGACATGCTATATGATTTGCCCACCACGCTCGAACGACGAGACGTGGTATATGTTACTTCCTACAGAAAACAATAAATCGTGCCAAGGACACAACTAGCGCCACAAAACCGGACCAAACAAATACATTACATTGTATTTTACACGGATGTGATAACATATAGAGATGACGCCACCACGACAGATGTGAATGCCAATTTATGATTAAAAATGCGACTAATGACTATATAGAGAATGAGGTGGTTGATTTCCCTTTTGTTTCTTTAGGATGAGACATTTCGAAATGCACTATTTGGAAGCAACAACTTTAATGTTAAATATTTCCTAATTACCTAAGAATTAGGTAGCAATTTGGGAATTAATGCACAAATTTTTACCCTTTCCCATGAAGTTTCTCCATGGTAGTTTCAGCAACAACCTTCCAATGTACTTGTACTTGCCTAATGATATTGTTTGCGATTTGGGATTCATCCAAACATGTAACTCTCTTCCCTAACATTTCCATATTGTGTATACTCATGCTATAGTAAGAAAAACACGATCACTGTTACTTAACATTGCAAACAAGGCACATCATGAGATCCAACAGTCTCATCCATGATTTTGGAACTGAATTAGCAAGCCTTTTATGTGGATGAAAAAGGTGCATTGACACCTAGTCATGGTAGAAGACACTATTCTAATCCCATTTTAGACATTGGCACTCAAAATCATTATATTCTTGATCTAAAAATATACTAAGCCTTTAGTACCATATTCTTGAAATGGGATAAGTCAAATATTATTCAACTATGCACACTTATTTCTCTAGTCAAATTTTACTAAAGTGCTATGTAACATACTCACTTTAGAGTATTAAATTCATTATGTGCTACAATTATTGATTTCCCTAATATCGATTTCATATCAAAAGTTGTTCTTCATCCCAAGACTCATCAATCTACTTTGAGAAATTATCTTTTACTTTGATACCACTTAGTCCTGAATGTATATCATTTATTCTTTTTCTCTTTCTCTAAAGAATATTTATGAGCTAGTCCCTTAATTGAGTATCCTTCGCTATATTTGAAATCACTTCGTGCAATTTTATGTTTTTGTGCCTTAAAGCCTTGATTAGACCTCAAACCCACCTATGCTCTCAATTTGACTACTATTGATTTGAAATCAATATAAAATATAATCATATTAAAAGAAATTGATGATAACAAGAGTAATAAAGTTAAAAATGTTCATAAATGATGGTGATAGTATCTTTATAATCTAGAAAAATAGGAACTACACCCATGGTTAAAGTCTCATAGAATTTGGCTTTTTCATTAACAAGTTATATAATTTAGAAGATGTTCCTAATTAAGATATTGAGTATAGTTGTTAGCTTTCTTTCTTAGTAAATTAGGTAACGACTCATCTTTAACCGACTCCCACAATCCGTCATATTTCCCTTTACGCACTAAAATGACCTCCCTAATAGAGATGTTCGCTCCCTCCCATTGTCTACCTCTCGTCATTGCCCAAACTTCCTCAAAATCCTAAAACTCTTCCCCCACCCCAGAGACACTTCAAGGGTTAAATACATGCAACCCTTCCGCAATCCTACAATCTAAAAGACATAGAGCAAAGTTGTTACCCTCATCTATGCAAAGTTGTCACCCTCATCTACTCACATTCTAAAGCTCCATGTCCCTAACTCGAGAGGAATGTCAATCTGCAATCTGTAGTTCAAATACTTTACCTCCCAACAAACTCCATTGTTTCCCATATTTTAGGAGAAATGATTTCTTATGCCACCTTTCCTACTGCTTGCAGTATGGTGGAAGATGATCATTCTCACAACCATGCTTTTTAGAGTTTGTTCCCTCCCGTGAGAACGCTACAACAAACCAACATTAAACCCTAGATTCTAGGGAAAAACCTACAAGCATCCCAAAACCCTCATTTACCTCAGGAAATGAGGATAACAACAAGTATCATCACAACAAGCTGCCATCACCATATCACCCCTCCTTCCTTCTAACACTGGCCACCTACTTCAACTTATTATAACCTAGTTTTCACTTGTATTTTATTTAGTTGAAATGCAATTATTTTGATAAAAAGGACAAATTGGAAAATTATGTCCCTTATTTTAAAAGTATGCCTTTTGAAAAATTCCCATTGTTATGGATTTTGTGGTTTCTACTGATTTATTAGTCTAATAATGGATATAATGGAAAAGAAGAGAAGAAATTCCAATATTGAGAAAAAGGCAAAAGATAATAGACAATAAATAATATACTTTTTAGAATAATGTGGAATTCTCTAAAAAACGGTGTGAAAGGACACTAGTGGTTTGTTTTTGTTTTCACATGGTTTCTAATGAGCAAGGTAGTTAAAATAAAAGATATGGAAAAATGTAGAAAGAGAAAAGGGTGGATTAGATGCCTTAAATAAATAAGATAAGGAGAATTCTTGTATACTAAAAGAAGTATCTTTTCTTTTCTATTTTTGGTCTCAAACCTTCTCCAAAGATAGATAAAGTCATTTAAGACTTTCTATTAAAATTTGGGATTATAATGTTTAATAAAATGAGAGATATGGATTTTACAAAAATCCATAAAGTGTATGTATTAATGGGATGATAAATTGAATATCACGTATACATTCCTAATTGAAAAAGGCTTTATTTTTGTCACACAAATTACTAACCCTTGGATCTGGATCGGACGGTCAAAAGATCATCACCCACCCTTGGCTAATTTAGGAAATAGGGATAGCCACAATGATGAATCCTTTTCCCTCCTTTCTACTTCTTCAATGCACAAATGATTACGAAAAATAGTCCAACAAGTTCATGAGAACAGGACGAACCCACCTACCTTAGGTTTTACCTACTTTGGTGGGAGATTGAGTTTTTACCCAATTCATAAACTAGAGAGGGACTCTGCCCCCATAGTCGAGGTTATATAAGGGTTTATCTGCTCAATGCTAGGATACGAACTCACTCATGAGGCATTGCTTGATTTTAGATTCACTCCTCTACACCCAATTTCATTGTTAGCCCTACCACCTGCTGTCTTGATACACCTATGTCTAGCCAGAGGACGTTGTAGCTGCTCTCCTCACCCAAACCATCTTTGGGACAATTAAGGGTCTCATCAACTTTGTGCAGTTGAGATGAAGGAGAGAGCACTGTTGAAAATCACTGTGAAGACGAGATCCTCAGAGTCAACTCCTCTGTTGACTCACTGAAGCACCTCACAAATAGACCTGAGGTAGAAGAAGATAGATGAGGAAAATACTCGTCTACCCTCATCCATGTGTTAAAAAGGTAAGGGCAACATAGCCTTTTCTTCCTTTTTCCTCATATTGACTAGCGAGCGCAATGCGGGCAGGCAACCTAATTGGTAAAAACTGATTTCCTGGCCCAACCACTTTGGCAAAGCGGGACTCAGGCTCATTACCTAGGCGACAAGCTCTGATTGGTTGGAATGAATTAATTTTAAAAAAAATTAGTAAATTATAAGAAGATCTGATAAAGGCATATAATATATTAATTTTTCTCAAAAAAATATGAGGAATCCAATAACAATATAATTAAGACCTAATTTTGTATCTAGTTCAAAAAGTATCCAATGTTGCTGTGACACCCCACCGTCACCCAGACAACGAGATGACATGCAAAAATATGCGAAATCTCATCTTACCAAAAATACAGATTAATTAAAACCGATTGAGGAAAACATACTCTAGGAAACTTTTGCATCCAGATCCTGCAGAGAAAGTATGTTATAAAAATATTTACAGGCTTTGATATATGTTCACCGCTTATCAGAGCCATCTGTACTGTCAGCACCAGAGTTCATCACCTGTTTATATATACATAACGGGCCACATACGACCAACAATAGGATAAACCAAAATTACAACAGCTAGGCGTCGTGAAACGTTGTCGAACACCTCTGAGGACCTGAGAGTACAGGGATGACTCTAGGACTCTACTACAAAACCACCAAAACAGTAGCATGTCCATCTCTTGCCTTCTAAAGTATCGGTCACAACTTGCATATATCATTCATTGCAATAATAAAATTAACTTTTCATAGGACATAAATACATCAATTTTCACAAATATTCTTTTTTGGTAAAGTTACAACAAGGAAATTTAATACACGAAGGGAAACCAATTAAACCTCATTGGATCATACAGATGACACACCATCGGGTCTTGAACTCGTTCGTACATCCACCACTTGAGAGCTATCCCATGTTGTAGACAACCTATGTGCATCCATACATAACCGTGCATTTGACAAATCATTGTAATTTTTGAGATTTCAGCAATATGATGAACATAATTTAACATATAACTTAAAGCTGATAAGAACATGCATAAACATTAATAATGTTTTGTATATGCATTCTTAACTTAATTAAGTATTATTATTATGACATCCACTCAATGAACCTTATTTGATCTGATCTCAGTGAACACACATGTGGAATGTAAGCTTCTGAACACACTCCAGGTGTGCATGCTTGGGCTTGAATCTGTAAACATTAACATCACTGAATAAACTCAAGGTGTCCAGGCTTGGGCTTCAACCCATAAAGTCAAAGGGGCTTATGAGTCATCAACCTTCCATAACATTTTCATGAAATAGTGCCTAATTTATTGTTTGGTTATTCTAATTTTATTCTTACTTTCCCAACCCATGTTTCTAAGAAAGTTTCACATATATAAAAGTTGGCATATAAATATGTCATATTTTATCTTTTTATTGTTATAAGATTGAGCACTCTTATCACAGTTCACATTCTGACTCGAAGGCAAACTATGTATACTAATCAAATTGAAAATTAAGAGTTACTTAAGTATTGGAGCTAGATTTTCTAGATAAATATTATGAAGTGGAAGGATTATATTTGTATCATGGAATATGATGTTCTAAATGTTAAGAAAATGTGCAATATATATTCATCAAATCTTATGTTTACCACAAATACAAATAATATGTGTTTCTAGATATCTACATTTGAGTACAATTTGGTATGTACTTCTCTAACATAGAAAAAATACAAATTTAATAATAAGCTAGAAATACTTTTGTTAATTAATGTATATATCTTTTTCTCTTAAATATATGAAATCGTTCAAAAATTCTAAGCTGCATAACATAATTAGATAAAATAAGACACATAAGTGCTTAATATAATCATATAGTAGATTTAACAAATCTGACAAAACTATTATGCAATGGAATATAATTCTCATGTTAAAATCATAATCATTTTAGTGTATGGATAGGACCTTGATTTATGACACCACCACATCTTGCATGCCATTGAGTTTGATATCACCAATTAACACATTTTCTATTTCTTTTGCAAACTTGTGCAACATTTGAATGTTTCTAAAATTGTAGAGACTCTTGAGTGATGGAATTCGAGAGACCAAGATTCTATTTCAAAATCAATCACCTTGGCATTCAATAGACCTAACATCTAGTTGTCTTGTTGTAGGTAGACACTTATAAATCGAAATACCTACATAGATTAAAAAACTTACTATTGCCAAACTTCTGCTACCTTTTACCTCAAAACATAAAGCCATATTTTTTGGAAGAACTATGGTGTGTATCATTATAGATAAGTTGTTGCTTACTATTAAGATAAAAAATAGCATATCTTTTACAAAATTCTGCGGTTAGTTGCACAACAAATCAAAAGCACGAGTAGCATAAATTCTCATGTACACATTATAGATAAGTAGGGGCGGAGCCAACACTTCGTGATTGGGGGGCCAAAATAAAGTAGATGGGTTTCGAACCCAGGCAACCATCCAGGATGGACACAATGCTACAACTGCTAACCATTAGGATACACAATGATTTTTTTCAAAATATCGTGCAAGTTGTATATGTTCCGGATGTCGCACACATGAGATTTGAAGTGAGTTGTAAAAATGGAGTAGTTGAGATTCGAACTTGGGCAACTTGTAGGAAGGGACATAAGTTGAGCGTGCTAACCATTAAGCCAACAGTGCCACATTTATCAAAAGATAACAAATATATATATATATTCACACATTTACATATATATATATACACATCTATATGCATAAATACCTAATTTTTATTTTTTTTGGGGTGGGGGGCGCGGCCCCGTTTGCCCCCCTTGGCTCCGCCACTGTAGATAAGTTGTGGCTTACTATTAAGATAAAAAATAGCATATCTTTTATGAAATTCTGCGGTTCATTACACAGAAAATCAAAAGCACGGGTAGCATAAATGATCATTGCATTGTTGTAGCTCAATTTATTTAAAAACTTGAATTTTAAAACATTGATGAGATATGAGACATTAAAATTGAGAGGTATACAATTTGTTTGGGGACAACGTGCACTACGTTTTGCCAAGTTTCATAATTCACTGATGGTGAGCAGCGCCGAATCCAGAACCTTGTCCAGATCCCCAACCTGCACCTCCACGGCTTGAACTACCACCACCCCCTCCACCACCGCCACCTCCAGCAGCAACAAAGCCATTACGCCCATTGGCAAACCCTCTTCCCGAACCAGACCCTGAACCAGACCCAAATCCTCCATTAACACCTCCGCCGCCGCCACCACCTCCACCACCACCAGCTGCTACAGCTCCCTTAGATCCACGAGCAACCGCACCACCTGAACCGAACCCGTTGCCGGATCCGAAGCCACCGTTTGCACCTCCTCCACCGCCCCCACCACCACCACCACCAGCGGCTGCAGTGGTTCCCTTAGACCCCGTGGCTACTGCACTCCCTGAGCCGAACCCACTGCCAGATCCAGAGCCTCCATTAACACCTCCACCACCACCTCCACCACCGCCACCACCAGCAGCTGCAACGGCTCCCTTAGACCCTGTGGCTACCGCACCTCCTGAACCATAACCACTACCAGAGCCAAAGCCTCCGTTAGCACCTCCACCACCACCACCGCCGCCACCTCCACCAGCTACAAAGGCACCACGACCCCCAGCTGCTTGTGCAACACCTGAGCCATATCCACTTCCGTAGCCAAATCCACCATTTGTGCCTCCACCTCCTCCTCCACCACCGCCCCCTCCTCCAGCTGCAGCTTGGGTCGAGGCCCTGGATGACGATGCAACGCTAAGGGCCACGAGCACAAGGAGGGAAATCGCCATACTGTTTGCCATGTTGGGGTCTAACTTGGACGACGTAATGTGAGAGAGGAGGAGATTGATGTGGAAGTCTTTTCGCCCAACCTAAGTATATATAGGCCCAACGACATCGGTACGGCCTCCTGGGTTGATCGGCCGATCAAGTAAGTGGACAGCAACAAGTTTATTTTGGTATAACATAGTGTTCTGAAGTGTTTTTAATTTGCAACGTGCCTACATGAATCCTTTCTATTACTTGTACAATTATTTTTTATTGTTCCTGAGGAAACTACTGGAGTCCTAAAAGACGTGCCTTTCATGAGTTTTGTCCATCCTTACACCAACGTGATTATTTCTGATCTACACCAACGTGATATTGTCGAAGACGAAGACGAAGACGTGTATACCGACGATGTGCTATATGATTTGCCAACGACACTCGAACGACGAGACGTGGTATATGTTACTTGCTACAGAAAACAATAAATCGTGCCAAGGACACAACTAGCGCCACAAAACCAAACAAATACATTACATTGTATTTTACACGGATGTGATAACATATAGAGATGACGCCACCAGGACAGATGTGAAATGCCAATTTATGATTAAAAATGCGACTATATGGAGAATGAGGTGGTCGATTTCCCTTTGGTTTCTTTAGGATGAGACATTTCGAAATGCACTATTTATAAGCAACAACTTTAATGTTAAATATTTCCTAATTACCTAAGAATTTGGTAGCAATTTGGGAATTCATGCGCAAATTTTTACTCTTTCCCATGAAGTTTCTCCATGGTAGTTTCAGCAACAACCTTCCAATGTACTTGTAGTTGCCTAATGATATTGTTTGGGATTTGGGATTCATCCAAACATGTAACTCTCTTCCCTAACATTTCCATATTATGTATACTCATGCTATAGTAAGAAAAACACGATCACTGTTACTTAACATTGCAAACAAGGCACATCATGAGATCCAACAGTCTCATCCATGGTTTTGGAACTGAATTAGCAAGCCTTTTATGTGGATGAAAAAGGTGCATTGACACCTAGTCATGGTAGAAGACACTATTCTAATCCCATTTTAGACATTGGCACTCAAAATCATTATATTCTTGATGTAAAAATATACTAAGCCTTTAGTACCATATTCTTGAAATGGGATAAGTCAAATATTATTCAACTATGCACACTTATTTCTCTAGTCAAATTTTACTAAAGTGCTATGTAACATACTCACTTTAGAATATTAAATTCATGATGTGCTATAAATATTGATTTCCCTAATAATGATTTCATATCAAAAGTTGTTCTTCATCCCAAGACTCATCAATCTACTTTGAGAAATTATCTTTTACTTTGATACCACTTAGTCCTGAATGTATATCATTTGTTCTTTTTCTATTTTTCTAAAGAATATTTACGAGCTAGTCCCTTAATTGAGTATCCTTCTCTATATTTGAAATCACTTCGTGCAATTTGATGTTTTTGTGCCTAAAAGCCTTGATTAGACCTCAAACCCACCTATGCTCTCAATTTGACTACTATTGATTTGAAATCAATATAAAATATAATCATATTAAAAGAAATTGATGATAACAAGAGTAATAAAGTTAAAAATGTTCATAAATGATGGTGATAGTATCTTTATAATCTAGAAAAATAGGAACTACACCCATGGTTAAAGTCTCATAGAATTTGGCTTTTTCATTAACAAGTTATATAATTTAGAAGATGTTCCTAATTAAGATATTGAGTATAGTTGTTAGCTTTCTTTCTTAGTAAATTAGGTAACGACTCATCTTTACCCGACTCCCACAATCCGTCATATTTCCCTTTACGCACTAAAACGACCTCCCTAATAGAGATGTTCGCTCCCTCCCATCGTCTACCTCTCGTCATTGCCCAAACTTCCTCAAAATCCTTAAACTCTTATCCCACCCCAGAGACACTTCAAGGGTTAAATACATGCAACCCTTCCGCAATCCTACAATCTAAAAGACATAGAGAAAAGTTGTTACCCTCATCTATGCAAAGTTGTCACCCTCATCTCCTCACACTCTAAAGCTCCATGTCCCTAACTCGAGAGGAATGTCGATCTGCAATCTGCAGTTCAAATACTTTACCTCCCAACAAACTCCATTGTTTCCCATATTTTAGGAGAAATGATTTCTTCTGCCACCTTTCCAACTGCTTGCAGTATGGTGGAAGATGATCGTTCTCACAACCATGCTTTTTAGAGTTTGTTCCCTCCCGCAAGAATGCTACAACAAACCAACATTAAACCCTAGATTCTAGGGAAAAACCTACAAGCATCCCAAAACCCTCATTTACCTCAGGAAATGAGGATAACAACAAGTATCATCACAACAAGATGCCATCACCATATCACCCCTCCTCCTTCCTTCTAACACTGGCCACCTACTTCAACTTATTATAACCTAGTTTTCACTTGTATTTTATTTAGTTGAAATGCAATTATTTTGATAAAAAGGACAAATTGGAAAATTATGTCCCTTATTTTAAAAGTATGCCTTTTGAAAAATTCCCTTTGCTATGGATTTTGTGGTTTCTACTGATTTTATTAGTCTAATAATGGATATAATGGAAAAGAAGAGAAAAAATTCCAATATTGAGAAATAGGCAAAAGATAATAGGCAATAAATAATATACTTTTTAGAATAATGTGGAATTCTCTAGAAAAGCGGTGTGAAAGGACACTAGTGGTTTGTTTTTGTTTTCACATGGTTTCTAATGAGCAAGGTAGTTAAAATAAAAGATATGGAAAAATGTAGAAAGAGAAAAGGGTGGATTAGATGCCTTAAATAAATAAGATAAGGAGAATTCTTGGATACTAAAAGAAGTATCTTTTTTTTTCTATTTTTGGTCTCAAACCTTCTCCAAAGATAGATAAAGTCATTTAAGACTTTATATTAAAATTTGGGATTATAATGATTAATAAAATGAGAGATATGTATTTTACAAAAATCCATAAAGTGTTTGTATTAATGGGATGATAAATTGAATATCACGTATACATTCCTAATTGAAAAAGGCTTTATTTTTGTCACACAAATTAATAACCCTTGGATCTGGATCGGATGGTCAAAAGATCATCACCCACCCTTGGCTAATTTAGGAAATAGGGATAGCCACAATGGTGAATCCTTTTCCCTCCTTTCTACTTCTTCAATGCACAAATGATTACGGAAAATAGTCCAACAAGTTCGTGAGAACAGGACGAACCCACCTACCTTAGGTTTTACCTACTTTGGTGGGAGATTGAGTTTTTACCCAATTCATAAACTAGAGAGGGACCCCGCCCCCATAGCCGAGGCTATATAAGGGTTTGTCCGATCAATGCTAGGACACGAACACACTCATGAGGCATTGCTTGATTTTAGATTCACTCCTCTACACCCAATTTCATTGTTAGCCCTACCACTCGCTATCGTGATACACCTATGTCTAGCCAGAGGACCTTGTAGCTGCTCTCCTCACCCAAACCATCTTTGGGACAATTAAGGGTCTCATCAACTTTGTGCAGTTGAGATGAAGGAGAGAGCACTGTTGAAAATCACTGTGAAGACGAGATCCTCAGAGTCAACTCCTCTGTTGACTCGCTGAAGCACCTCACAAATAGACATGAGGTAGAAGAAGATAGATGAGGAAAATACTCGTCTACCCTCATCCATGTGTTAAAAAGGTAAGGGAAACATAGCCTTTTCTTCCTTTTTCCTCATATTGACTAGCGAGCGCAATGCGGGAAGGCAACCTAATTGGCAAAAACTGATTTCCTGGCCCAACCACTTTGGCAAAGCGGGACTCAGGCTCATTGCCTAGGAGACAAGCTCTGATTGGTTGGAATGAATTAATTTTAAAAAAAAATAGTAAATTATAAGAAGATCTGATAAAGGAATATAATATATTAATCTTTCTCAAAAAAATATGAGGAATCCAATAACAATATAATTAAGACCTAATTTTGTATCTAGTTCAAAAAGTATCCAATGTTGCTGTGACACCCCACCGTCACCCAGACAACGAGATGACATGCGAAAACATGCGGAATCTCATCTTACCAAAAACACGGATTAATTAAAACCGATTGCGGAAAGCATACATAAGGAAACTTTTGCATCCAGATCTTGCAGAGAAAGCATGTTATAAAAATATTTATAGGCTTTGATATATGTTCACCGCTTATCGGAGCCAGCTGTACTGTCAGCACCAGAGTTCATCACCTGTTTATATATACATAACGGGCCACATACGGCCAACAACATGATAAACCAAAATTACAACAGCTAGGCATCGTGAAACGTCGTCGAACACCTCTGAGGACCTGAGAATACATGGATGACTCTAGGACTCTACTACAAAACCACCAAAACAGCAGCATGTTGATGCGATGATTTTGAGTCGCATTTATAGACCTGTTTGATATGTGTTTTATGCTTTTATTAGTCATTTTTATGGTTAACGTGGCATAATTCATCTATTTTGGTCTTTGCCACTATTTTATGTCAAATCCCCTTTATTTCATCATTTTGAGCATTAATTGTCAAATTATTATTATTATTTGTGTGAAGTTATGTGATCTTGTCTTTGAATTTCAGGACAAACGAGTATTTGCTTCCGTCAATACCATCGACGGAAGTCGATACCATCGACATGGTCACAAGTTTCCAGCCGAAAGGAGCAACAAAGCGTCGATACTATCGACAGGGATGTCGATGGTATCGAGTCACCTTCAGGTTGTTGGTGATGAAGCAGTCGATAGTATCGACACCCCGTCGATATCATCGACACAAGGAGGCTGCAGCGACACAAAATGACAAAGCCGTCGCTAGAGGGAGGTCGATACCATCACCCAAGTCGATGGTATCGAGACTACAACCGGCTCTCGGACGAAAAGAAATCAAGGGCTGCCGCTACCACACGGGGTCGATACCATTGACCCGCGTCGATGGTATCGACGCCGTCAGATATGCGTTGGATTCAGATTGATCTCAATCGGACGGCTGGAGTTAATTAACGACCTAATTAGGGACTTATACCTAATGACGGCCGGCCAGAAAAAAGGAGGATCGGGGGAGCCGTTGCACAAGTACCGAGGAGGGAGAGAGAGGAGAACAAAGGCCAGAAGTTCATCCCAGTCAATCCGGACGCCGAAGAAGACAGATTTCACCACCGAAAGGCGGGAGAGCACGTGTTCTACACAAAGGATCAATCAGTTCTTCTCCGTTCAGGGCTTTTCCCTCTCAATTCACGTTTTCCACATGATTTCCCCTATCTCTACCTTGTACTTGTTTGAGATGAACATGCGGGGCTAATCCCCTTCATCTTTAGGACCAGGAGTAGCCCGAGGATTCATTGTATGACAGTTTTATAATAGTAATTCATATTTTCTCTCTTAAATCCGTGGTATAGTTTCGTTTTCTCCATATATTGTTATGCTTGATCACCATAATAATAACCTAATGCCCTTAATCACTTTGAAAGAAGGATTAACGGCTGAAAAGAGACGAAATCTACGTTAATCGATAAATCCCTTGACCAAGGTGGTGTAAAATTAATGGTGGATACTGAGAGATCGTTCGTAATGCACTTAGTTTAGGGGATAGGTTACTACGACGGTGGAACCGACCTAAACCTAAGTAGTGAATTGCACCACGACAGTGGGCAATTCTGTTTTCAGGCCATTACCTGGATAGAGAGAGAAGATTGAGGCATTATATAAAATCTAATACAATGAAAACCCGCGGTGAAATCGCAGTCCTAAAGATACCCTTTTGAATTGATTAAATTAACCTTTAATCGATTGTTTGCTTTGTTTTATATTTTATTTTCTTTTAATTTTGTTCAACAACCCCAATTTGTTATTCGGCTTAGCTGATCGCAAATAGTTAGTAGGAGTCTCCAACATTTCTGAGTATCCCTGTGTTTGACTCGGGCCTCACAAGGCCTATACTACTCGACGCGTATACTTGCGTTTTTAACGCGTAGTAAAATACACGTCAAGTTTTTGGCGCCGTTGCCGGGGATACGGCGAAACTGTTGGCACTTCGAGTGCTACGAGCGGCCACTCTAGGCCGCATTTTTTTTAATTTTCATTCAACTTCAAATATTTTTAAATTGTTCGAAAATTTTTATACTCGTCACAACACTGTACTGAACTCGAATTTTCTTATTTCAGGTATTGTGTATGGTGCAGACGCGTAGTACTGACTACGCGGAACGCGCACCCGAGGTTCCGCTGGAAGGACCTGAGGATGAGGATTACCAAGAGCAAGAGCAAGAAGAGGTAGATTCCGAACTTGAACAGGAAGAGATGGCCGACGCATAGACCATATGGGAGAAGATCAAGGCTTCTTCCGCATCAGCTTCCAAGGGGCCTATAAAGAAGCAGGCAATCAACATACCGACATATAAGATTGATCCGGCTTTGATAAATCTGGTCAAGTTGAATGCTTTTCATGGGCTCAAGAATGAGGACCCCATCGCGCACATCAGCCAGTTTGTTGAAAACTGTGACATGGTAAAAATCGATCGGTTTCCACATGATGCACTGTATCTCAAGCTCTTCCCGAGTTCTTTGGCGGGAGTCGCGCGAGAGTGGCTGCATAATTTGGACGATGAGTTCGTGGAGTCCTGGGACCATATGGTGGAGGTCTTCTTTGAGAGGTTCTTCTCTCCTGAGAAGACTAACGACATGATCCGAAAGATTCATAACTTCACCCAACAGGCCGGTGAGACATATTCTGAGACCTGGGAGAGATTTCAGGTTATGCTAAGGAGGTGCCCGCATCATGGGTTGGACAAAGAGACGCAGGTGAAGATCTTATATTTTGCTCTCTCTGAGCATGATAGGAGTAATCTGGATTCAGCTGGGTCAAGTTTCTTTCTGAACAATACAGACACCAGATGCTGGGAGATACTCAAGAATATGGCTAGAAAGCAGTCCTGGGTTGAGAGAGAAAGAGGCCCGGTAGAGCAAGTTCGAGTTGCAGGAGAGTCCAAGGCAATGAAAGAGCTGAATGAAAAGATGGATCTTCTCGCCAAGAAGCTACTGCAAAAGGAGGAAAATGAGTCCGAGGATGAGGCTCAAGTCAAATACATGAGACAACAGCAAGGATATAGGAACAATGACTATTCATGGAGAAAAGATAAAAAGTTCTCGTGGAAGGATCCAAATAATTTTCTGCAGGATCCGGATGCCAAACTCATGCCAGTAGCAGAAGATAAGAGCACGGAGCTGCTCAATCAGGTTATAAAGCAGAATCAAGAGCTAATGAATATGTTTGGCCAGCAAATCAAGCATCAAGGAGAGTTCATGAATCAATTTGGGCAAACATTGTAGAGCCACGGGGCTCAAATGGGGACCATTGAGACATCTATGGCACAGATGGCAGCCGAGATCGCTAGTTTGACGAAACCGACACATCCAGGTTTTTTGGGGAATACCAATGTTCCCGGGGGAAATCAGCAAGTAAAGGCTATTCTGCTAAGAAGTGGCAAGAAATTGTTGAATCCAAGGGCCGAGGAGACAAGCACACCACAAACTGAAGAAGAAGGTAAATCCAATGAGGAGCAGCCCATATCAGTCACAGGGCAGGTTGAGGACACGGCTGTAGATGATACTGAAGAACAGGTTGCAGAGGAGGAATCTCAGAAAAAGACACCTTATGTGCCACCTCATCAAAGGGCACAAGCTGTTCCGGTCCCGTATCCAAATAGTGCTAAGGCAAGGAAGGCAGATGCGCAGTTCAAGAAGTTCTTAGACACTTTTAGGAAGCTTTCAGTCAATATCCCTTTACTGGAAGCTATTGAGCAAATTCCTTCATACAGGAAGTTTCTAAAGGATGTCATAACCAAAAGAGGAAAATTCAAGATACAGAGGTTGTCGTGCTAAAGGAGCAAGTGAGTGCCTTCATCATGGGCACTTTACCGCCAAAGAGGCAAGATCCCGGGTGCTTTAACATTTCTTGTTATATTGGGAAGTTTAAATTCGGTGAAGCATTATGTGACTCAGGGGCAAGCATCAACTTGATGCCCCTTTCTACATTTAAAAAGCTGGGATTGAAGGAGTCATGGCCAAGCAATATGACGATTCAATTGGCGGATAACTCTGTGGTAAAACCTTATGGAATATGTGAAGATGTGTTAGTGAAGGTGGATAGATTTGTCTTTCCGGCAGATTTTGTAGTCATGGAGATGCAGGATGAACATGGCAACGAGTTGTTACTTGGACGTCCTTTCCAAGCTACAGCCGACATGATCTTAGAGATGGGGAGAGGTCGCTTGACCTTGGGCATAGCTGATGACCACTTTGAGATGGTCATGCATTCTAGTACTGCGTCATCTAAAGCAAAGGAACAATGCAATATGGTAAAACATCTGGATAGTAATATTTCACTCTGTCTTGGGAAGCCATTTCTGGACATGGCTCATGTGATGAGCAAGGTGGACAATGGAACTTTGGCTGTAGATATCATGGAGAAGACCAAAGTAGTTTCTTTGTGCAAAGCTGTGGGGTTCCCGAATGATGAGAATGAGGACATTCCCCTTTCTCTGGAGGATGATGTGATTTCTATTTCTGTTTCTGATGCATTTCCAGAATTACCATTGGAGGCGTGTTTTTTAAACATTGCACATGATTGGATGCGGAGCAATTCACTCAAGGAGTGCGCTAAAATGCTTCAGATGCTTCCATGCTTCTATGCGAGGCATTATGAAGATTTAGGTGAACTTCCCCCGCCGCTTCAATCATCTTTGATCAGCCCACCGGATCTTGAATTAAAGCCGCTGCCACCGCATCTCAAATATGTCTTCCTAGCTAAGGAAGATAAGTTACTAGTGATCATTTCTGCCTATTTGAGTGCGGATGAGGAGGAGCAACTGTTGATAGTGCTGAAGAACCACCGGGGAGCTTTTGGGTGGTCCGTTGCAGATATCAAGGGGATTTCCCCTACTCTATGTCAGCATAAGATTCGGCTCGAGGAGGGAGCCAAGCCCGTGATTCAACCTCAACGATGTCTCAATCCAAGCATGATGGAGGTTGTGAAGAAGGAGGTCATTAAACTTCTTACTGCAGGTATTATTTACGCCATATCAGACTCGACATGGGTGAGTCCCACACAGGTAGTCCCTAAGAAGGGGGGAATTACTGTCACAAAAAATTTGCTAAATGAACCTGTCACCACCCGATTGGTAACCGGGTGGTGAGTTTGCATTGACTACCGCCGTTTGAATGCCACCACGCTAAATGATCACTTTCCTTTACTGTTCATTGATCAAATCTTAGAGCGTCTTACCAGTAGATCACATTTCTGTTTTCTTGATTACTCGGGGTACAACCAGATCTCGATTGATCCTTCGGATCAAGAGAAATCTACTTTCACTTGTCCCTATGGGACTTTCGCGTACCGCCGCATGCCTTTTGGTTTATGCAATGCACCAGTGACGTTTCAACGCTGTATGCTCGCCATATTTTCTGACATGGTAGAGCGTTGTCTCGAGGTTTTTATGGATGACTTTTCGGTGCGTGGTGCATCGTTTGATGAATGTCTCTATAATCTAGACAAAGTTTTACAGTGCTGTGAGGACACACATTTGGTCCTCAATTGGGAAAAATGTCACATGATGGTGAATGAGGGAATAGTGCTAGGACATAAGGTTTCTAGTAAAGGTTTAGAGGTGGATCCGGTAAAAATTGAGGTCATTTCCAAATTGCCCCCACCAAATTCTGTAAAAGGGGTAAGAAGTTTCTTGGGACATGCCGGGTTCTATCGACGATTTATAAAGGATTTTTCTAAAATCGCGAAATCTCTATCCGAGCTTTTGGAGAAAGATGCGGTTTTTGATTTCAATGATAAGTGTCTACATGCGTTCGAAGTGTTAAAAGAAAAGCTAATTTCTGCACCGGTTGTTCAAACACCGGATTGGACAAAACCCTTTGAACTAATGTGTGACGCTTCAGACTTTGCGGTAGGAGCTGTGTTGGGGCAGCAGGTTGACAATAAGCCCGCCGTGATTTTCTACGCTTCAAAGACCTTGAATGATGCCCAATTAAATTATACAACTATGGAAAAAGAATTACTCGCCGTTGTTTTCACTTTTGAAAAATTCCGGCAGTATTTAGTTGGATCTAAAGTAGTTGTATGGACTGACCATGCCGCAATAAAATACTTAATGGAGAAAAAAGACGCAAAGCCTAGACTCATTAGGTGGATTTTGCTCTTACAAGAATTTGACATCGAAATCAAGGATAAATCTGGGATTGAAAATGTTGTTGCGGATCATTTGTCTAGGTTAGAAAGGGTGGATGAAAAAGATTTACATATACCCATAACCGAGACGTTTCCGGATGAACAACTTTTGAAAATTAACTCTAAAGATCCTTGGTTCGCTGAGATTGTAAATTATTTGGCTTGCGGTGTTATGACCCACATTTCGTTTTACCAGTAAGTACCTTGGTTAGTGCATAATTGAACTAGTTATGTTGAGATGAGTACTTGCTTTTGTTAATAGTGTTTTGAGCTTTGAGCTAGTGTTAATGTATCATAAGCTTCTAAACTTGTCCTGATTACTCGCTCAGTGAATAGCATTTCATTTAGCTATCACTAAACAACTCATCAGATAAAATTGAAATAAAGATAAGTGCATTACTAAGCAGGGAAGTTCTAATAACATAGCAGATTTCCAGATAACAATCTCATTTTTATGCAACATCAGATATTTTAAACAAATAAACAATTATAGAGAATTGGCACAGAAACTCAAATCTCTTAACATATTAAATTTACCGTGATCCTATATGATTACATATTTATATTATTATTATGCCCTAATCATATGCAGTGTACTCTGCATACAAAGCTCTGTAGCGAACTACGATCCCACGGTACAAGACTTAGCGACACACCCGGGAAATGCTAAGTCTGACTTCCAGTCCTGTTCTGCTACAGGACCCACAGGCTCTCCGGCCTACAGGGTCTCTGGCCTCACTGCACTAACTCCGAGTGCTCTAGACTCCTCCTCTAACCTGAGCACACAGGCGGAGAGTCTACACTGGGTTACCACCGTGACACACGCACGGATTATTGTTGAATAACCCCTATTTACTCCAGTGCCACCGTGACACCGCACAGATTATTGTTGAACACTGCCTATCAATCCTCGTGCCACCAGAATTACTCAACCGGTTGATGTTGGACACGAGTTTCACCCCTAAGATGCAGACCTCTCAACGGGGTTCTACGGTGTTAGGGCACCTAAGTCTATCATCATTATTAAAGCAGTAAATATAAATTGTCATAACTCAATCTTAATTGCACACTGAGTATATTTAAGAACACTTCTATTTCTTTCCACTTTATACATAATTCCACATCATTCTAAGCTTGTCATAATAGCAGACATTCATTTAGAGCTCAACATATTCACAGCAGTATCACTACAGACAACATTCGCTATTTTCTTCAGTTACACTAAGTAATTTAGGCTCTATAGAATTAAACACATTTCTTTAATCTCATTTATACTGTTTAGAAGTTACTCTAATTATACTGAAACAATATATACAATGAAATCGAGTTCGATGGTGATAAATAAATGAAATACTACTCACCCACTTCGGTGTGTTTTTATACACCGAAAATGTCCACAAACACGCCTAATTCTACTTTTCTGCAACTTTGCACCCCGTGCAACTGATTTGCACCCCGTGCAATCTGGGCAGAAACACTTCTGTTCTATTTTTCTGCAACTTTGCATCCCGTGCAACTGATCTGCACCCCGTGCAAACTGGCTGATTTTCTGTCCTGTTTTCTGCAACTTTGCATGCCGTGCAAACTGATTTGCACGCCGTGCAACCTGCGCAGAAAACGGAAATCCCCGAGGAAGAAGGTGGATTTGGGGTCATTTCGCGGCCAATCTTCGCCCGAAACTCCTTGGGAACTTCAAGACGACCTAGCAGCAACTCTTAGACGTTGCTTTTCACGCCTTAGGCCGCTCCCAGCGACCTCCTTGGCCGGCCCCTATCTTGGTCGGGCTGCTTGGAATGAAGAAGAAATGGGGGAAAAAGATGGAGAAGATGACGTGATAAACTCCCGTTTTGTGACGTTATCTTATTAGTTATCCTTAATTTTCCATACTCTTTCTTAGATAAATTAGATAGAATCATTAACTTTTTACTGTTTTGTGGATTTACCAATAAACTAACTTTTCTTCTTTATCATTACAGAAAACACAAAAAAATTACAAAGACTCCACACGGTCTCAAGACCGTATAAAGACCACACGGTCCCAAGACCGTGTGAAGGTCACTCGGTCCCAAGACCGTATGAAGACCACACGGTCCCAAGACCGTATGAAGACCACACGGTCCCAAGACCGTATGAAGACCACACGGTCCCAAGACCGTGTGAAGGTCACTCGGTCCCAAGACCGTATGAAGACCACACGGTCCCAAGACCGTATGAAGACCACACGGTCCCAAGACCGTGTGAAGGTCACTCGGTCTCAAGACCATATGAAGACCACACGGTCCCAAGACCGTGTGAAGGTCACTCGGCCCCAAGACCATATGAAGACCACACGGTCCCGAGACCGTATGAAGGTCACACGGTCCCGAGACCGTATGAAGGTCACACGGTCCCGAGACCGTATGAAGGACACATGGTCTCAAGACCGTTTGGGCTCAACTTGAGCCTATAAATAAGACCCCAAGGGTCACTTCAAAGGGGAGCTATCTCAGACGCCCAAAGGCTGCCCCTACAGTTCCAGAGCAATTTCATCCTTCATCCATCGCCCTAAGGCTGCCGGTTTGAGGTCCACATCTCATCATCAAGCTACCTTCTCTCTCATAAACAAAGAAGGTGGGAGGAGAAGATCCATCATCAAGCAACCACGAAGAGTGAAGATCGTTGCTCTCTCCACCAAGGGTTCAACCTTCCCTCCTCCGTGGAGATGTCGTTCTTTCTCTCTCTTCTCACCTCCTCCTTTGCTCTTGAGATGAGTGAGTAGTCCTTTTCATTAGGGTGCGGGGAGTAGCCCCGCTACCCATGTTTTCATTTCATGCAATGTAATTCAATCGTTTGCAATAGAGATACTCTCCTTTTTTGCTCAACATCAATCGTTTAATGAATGCTTGTTGCTTGATCACCAACTTGTGTTGCTTATTGTCTCTTGGTATGAATTGTCTACGTTTATACCCTTAGATCTGAATATCGATTGAATGTTGGTTCTAGATATATGTAGTCACCATATGTCTATTTCAGTATCTAGGAGTGTTTTCACGAGTGGAGTAAACTCACTCCCATCGTTGCACTTTCATACTATGAAATGGAATCAGTTGACGTATGGAAGTGCAACCTTGGTAAGGTCGAGGAACACACTTCATGAAGGAGTAATACAAAGTAAGTGACCATTCGTTAGGGGATGGCTGGCATTGTAATACTCCACACTTCTCGTAGTTGGTTATCCGAAAGGAAGCTAAATCTACAAAGATACTAGCTGATTGGTTTCTCTTTGCAAGTCTTTTTATTATGTTGCATGTTTATGATCCATGTGTAGTGGTGTGAAACCCGATAACATCCTAGTGGTTTTTAATCATTGTTTACAACCTTAATTTCTACTTTCTTGCTTTACTTTCCTTGCACTTAGCTTAAAACCAAAATCAAACTTTCGATCTAAATATCAACTGTTAAGTAGTTAAGTACGACTAAAATGTTTTCCATCTTGATTACATCAAGACCGTTGTCCCGAGGATTCGACCCTTAACTATACTACGATAAGACTTCCGCGTGTCCTAGCATACGCGGGTGGAGATCTTACCATAGTACTAGCAAGGCTAAACTTAGGGATTCATCATCTCTAGGATTTTTAGTGACTTTGCAAAACTCCATCAAAAATTGGCGCCGTTGCCGGGGACAACGAAACGTTTTAGCTTTTACTTAACAACTTCTTGGTTGATTAGGATTTTACATTTTTTTCTTGATAACTACTCCAAATCTTCTTGATTTCTTCATTTCCTTCCATTATCTTAACGTGTGATTTTCTTTCTACTCAGGTAGAAAACGTGTATGCAACCCCCGCATAGCATCGGATTCTCCCCTGAACCAGAGTACGACTCTGAGGTAGAAAGAAGTTTCCAATGAAGGATTAGACTTAACCGCCAAAGAGCTAGACAAATGGCTAACGAGAAACGCCTTGTTGCCAAAAGAGTTAACGCTGCCATAGCAGCACAACGAGCACAACTTATTACAGACACTCGTGCTCAAGTGCAAGCTGAGATTCGAGCTGAGGAACAAGCCCGCATCCAAGCCGAGAATGCTGCTGCTCAACTTGCGCTAAGAAACAAGCAACTTCAGGACTACGCAGTCCCGAAGAATTATGAAGATGATCACCCAGTCCGACCATCGATTATTAACATACCAAACTTTGAAATCCGGACGCAATGGATCCAGATCATGCAAGGCATCTCTTTCTCTGGAGCACCCGGAGACGATTGCATGGATCACCTTAAGAGATTCAAGTCACTCTGCCGACTTGTACCTCAAGCAGGAATCGCCCTGGAAGCAATAATGTTACACCTTTTCCATTTCATCTTATCTGGAAGAGCGCTAAGCTGGTACAATGCTTTAGATAGACACCCCATCATCACTACTTGGACTCCTTTAGAAGAAAAGTTTCTTGAGAAATTCTTTCCACCTTCACTAACCTATGAGATTAGGGGACAGATTAATCACATCGCCCAACTACCTGGAGAAACACTTGCGGAAGCTTGGGAAAGATTCAAGGAACTCCTGAGAAAGTGTCTTCACCATGGCATATCTCAAAATCAACTAATAGAAACATTCTACAGAGGAGTAAGTGATGATATCAAGCAATTACTAGATTCCTCATATGGAGGAAACTTTATGAGAAAGAACTATGAAGATGCTTAGAATATAGTTACGCTAGGGGCCGAGAACCAATCCAATTGGGGAAGGTCGTCTAACCAACCCAAGGGAGTTCTTAAAGTCTACAAAGCTGAAGAATCTATGGAACTCAAGGCCATTGCAGAGGCCCTGAAGACTATTGCTAGCAAGCAACAAGCCCTCAAAACTTCTTTCGGGGAATATGACAAGAAGAAAAGTTCTCAAGTTCAACAAGTAAAAGCAGCTGCTGGAGCTTGTGAAGCCTGTCATGCATCTGATCATCCCACATTATCATGTGGTCTGTTGTACAATGTCATGATGGATTTACAACCACCCGTGCCGCAATATGAGCCCATTATTAAGCATCCCGAGGACCAAATGCCAGAGGAAGTCAACTCCATCCATTCAATACCTGGCCAGGTGTACTACAATCCAGATAAACCAAGAAATCATCCTAGTTTCCAATATGGAAATCCTACAGGAACTGCCAATCCTCAACAACAGATACAAGGTGGATCTTTCAGCAAACAACCACCAGGATTTCAGAATAACTTCGCCCAAAATCAAGGGAATTATAGAAATGGGTTCCAACGATCTAATTATCCTAGGAATCCCTCCTATCAATACCCAGGACTGCACCCACAGCTGCAACAACCTCAGTTGCAGCAGCCACAACAACCGCAGTTGACAGCACCTCCACAGCAACCCCAGGGGCAACAAGTCACTCAATATCAACAGAGGAGTGCTCCTTCCCAACCATCTGATGAAATATCTTTGATTAGGCAGATGCTGCAATCTCAGCAGACCATGCTTGCGAATCAACATGCTCAACAAAAGGCTGTGGAAGCCCAATTAGCACATATTGTTGCTCAGTTGAAACCACCAGCAGGTACCTTCACTGGGCAACCAGAGGCATGACCAAAATAGACCTGAGCAACTGAATGCTGTCACCACAAGGTCTGGTCGTGTCCTTCCTGATACCATTAGAATCATCCATGATGACGATGATGTAGCTATTCTCTCACCACCAGAAAGATCAACTCATGAAAAGGAAAAGTCCACTAAAACTACTGAAAGGGAAAAAGAAAAGGAACCAATGCCAGAAGTCCCACCCAGAATTCCTTATCCGGACAGGCTGAAAGGGACCAAAATGGACACTAGGTTCCAGAAGTTCAAAGAAGCTATGAAGAAATTGTATATCGATATCCCATTTCTAGATGCCCTTTCTGAAGTGCCCGCTTGGGCCAAATACCTGAAAACCCTGCTGTCGAGAAAATATATGACAGAAGAGCATGAAACAGTGAAACTAGCTCAGACCACTTCAGATATTCTACTTAACAAAATGACAAAGAAAAAGAAGGACCCAGGTTCCTTCGGTATTCAGTGTTCGATTGGAAATGGCTCTAGCAAAAAGGGATTAGCAGATTTAGGAGCAAGTATATCCATTATGCCCTATTCTATGTGTAAAAGATTAGGCTTCACTGATTTGTTACCTACATCAATGACAATTCAGTTAGCCGACTCTACCATAACTGCTCCTCTTGGAATTATCGAGGATATTCCTATCAGAATAGGAACAAATTCTTACGTCCCGTGCGATTTCATTATTATGGACATACAAGAAGATCTACGATACCCGATAATCTTCGGAAGACCCTTCCTAGCTACCGCCCGAGCACTCATCGATGTAGAAGCTGGAACGATTATACTAAGACTTGGGAAGGAAGCTTTCCAATTCAGAGTCCTTAACAGCATGAAAGGACCAAGCATTCAAGAGGAAGTTTTTCTCCTAGATGCTATATATCAAATGTCCCAATTAGAAATGTCCGAACCCTCCGATGAGCTGGAAATTGCCTTGACAAACCCGGAAGTAGAATTTTTGGCAAACGAGCTAGTGCAACAATGCCTTCAATATTTAGAAAAAGTTGAAGAAGTCCCAACAACCACATTTGAAGAACTCAAGGCTGTCACCGTTATAGAAGCAACCGAGCCACCTAAGGCCCCTGAATTGAAGGCCTTACCCGAAGGACTCAAACATGTCTTCCTTGACAGCGAGAAACTTTGTCCAGTGATTATCAACTCTACTCTGGAAGAAGACCAAGAAAACAGACTTCTTGATGAGCTAAAGAGACACAAGAAAGCTATCGGATATAAAATGACTGACTTAACTGGTATAAATCCAGCTTTATGCATGCACAGATTGCCTATGGTGGAAGAATTCAAACCATCGAGGGAACATCAAAGAAAGTTGAACCCTAATCTTAAGGAGGTAGTTCGCATCGAGGTTCTCAAACTTCTGAAGGCAGGTATCATCTACCCAATCTCGGTTTCCCAATGGGTAAGCCCCGTGCAGGTGGTCCCTAAAAAAGGGGGGACTACTGTTGTTCTTAATGATAAGAATGAACTGGTACCTACTAGAACGGTAACTGGGTGGAGAATGTGCATAGATTACAAAAAACTTAATAAAGCAACAAGGAAAGATCATTTCCCCTTACCCTTCTTAGATGAGGTTCTCGAGCGCTTGGCTCATAAGAAGTTCTTCTATTACCTAGATGGTTATTCTGGGTTTTACCAAATCCCTATACACCCGGAAGATCAAGAGAAAACTACTTTTACCTGTCCTTTTGGGACATATGCTTTCAAAAGAATGCCATTCGGGCTTTGTAATGCACCAGCCACTTTCCAAAGATGCATGTCTGCTATCTTTGCAGGATTAACAAAATCTATAATGGAGGTATTCATGGATGATTTCTCAGTTTATGGAGACTCTTTCGACAATTGTCTGCTCAACCTGGTTCAAGTTTTACAAAGATGCGAGGAAACAAACCTCATCTTAAATTGGGAAAAATGCCATTTTATGGTAACCGAAGGTATCGTTCTCGGACACAGAGTGAGCGACAGAGGGATCAAGGTGGATCAAGCAAAAGTTGACGTTATCTCGAAATTGTTGCCACCAAAAGACGTAAAAGGGGTACGTGCTTTCTTAGGTCATGCTGGGTTTTACAGAATATTTATTAAAGACTTCTCTAAAATAGCAAAACCCATGACACAACTGCTGACCAAGGGCACAGAGTTTAACTTTAACCAAGAATGTTTGCAAAGTTTCACAACTCTGAAAAATGCCTTGATTTCTGCACCCATACTAAGAGCTCCAGATTGGTCACAACCTTTTGAGATCATGTGTGACGCGAGCGATTATGCCATAGGGGCCGTATTAGGGCAAAGAATCAACAAGAAACCCTATGTCATATACTACGCATCCAAAACGCTTGATGAAGCACAGAAAAATTACACCACTACAGAAAAGGAATTCTTAGCTGTCATCTACGCGTTCGAGAAATTCCGCTCATACCTGATTGGAGCTAAGGTCATTGTCTACACTGACCACTCCGCTATACGGTATCTAATTCAAAAACAAGATGCAAAACCTAGACTTATCCGTTGGGTATTGATGCTTCAAGAATTCGATTTGGAAATCAAAGACAAAAGCGGAGTGGAAAACGTCGTCGCTGATCATCTCAACCGTATTGAAGTCGAGGATGAAGACAAAGTACCTATCCGAGACTCCCTCCCGGACGACCAACTAATGAAAGTCGCTAATGGATTCCCCTGGAATGTTGACATTGTTAATTATTTGGCAATAGGAATCATTCATCCGTCTGCATCCTATCACGACAAAAAGAAGTTCATTCATGACGCTAAGTAGTATTTCTGGGACGAGCCCTATCTATTCCTCTTATGCGCAGATGGACTTTTTTGTCGATGCATTCCTGAGACGGAAATCACTTCGGTTCTAGAGCACTGTCACTCAGGCCCCATTGGGGGCCACATGAGTTCTAAGAAGACAACCCTCAAAGTCCTGCAATTTGGTTTTTACTGGCCAACCATCGCAAAAGATGCACATGAATACGTGCGATCATGCGACAAGTGCCAACTATCCGGTGGAATAACCAAAAGAAATGAAATGCCATTGAATATATGGCAAGAAATCGAACTCTTCGATGTATGGGGAATAGATTACATGGGTCCTTTTCCCCCATCTTACGGATTCATGTACA
This sequence comes from Alisma plantago-aquatica, assembly GCA_963693085.1. Taxonomy (NCBI): domain Eukaryota; kingdom Viridiplantae; phylum Streptophyta; class Magnoliopsida; order Alismatales; family Alismataceae; genus Alisma; species Alisma plantago-aquatica. The sequence continues at coordinate 1,334,871,632 of OY856411.1, read as the reverse complement.
TCTTGGTTGCTGTGGATTACGTTTCGAAATGGGTAGAAGCTCTACCAACCATTTCTTGTGATTCAAAACCGGTAATCAAGATGTTTAAAGAGATAATTTTCCCTAGATTCGGCGTTCCAAGAACAATAATATCTGACGGTGGATCACATTTCTTGGAAAGGAGCTTTGAAGCCTTATTAAGAAAATATGGAGTTAACCATAAAGTTTCTACACCGTATCATCCACAGACATGTGGACAGGTTGAAGTCTCCAATAGGCAAATTAAAGCTATCCTTGAAAAAACTGTCAATCGGCACCGCACCGATTGGTCCACCAAACTATCTGACGCTCTATGGGCCTACCGCACAGCTTTCAAAACACCAATCGGAACAACACCGTTTCGATTAGTGTATGGGAAGTCTTGCCATTTTCCAGTTGAATTAGAGCATAAGGCCTGGTGGGCCATTAAGCAACTAAACTTCGATCTCAAAGGCGCTGGTAAATTCAGACAACTCCAACTCCAAGAACTAGAAGAATTACGAATGACAGCCTACCACAACGCAAGAATCTACAAAGAACAAACCAAGATGTGGCACGATGGCCACATAAAAAGAAATGATATAATAGTCGGAGACAAAGTCCTCCTATTCAATTCCAGACTAAAAATGTTTCCTGGAAAACTGCGCACTAAATGGTCGGGGCCTTTCACAATCAAACATATATACCCGACAGGAGCTGTCATTATTCTCGATGATAATGGAGGAGAAAGGACCGTTAATGGTCACAGATTAAAGAAATACCACACTCCGGCAGACAAATTATCAAGACAAACTATAGGGATACATGATCCTATAACAACAGCATAGCTGGAGCAAAATTTTGTCGAGCCAGCGACATTAAACCAAAGCGCTTCTTGGGAGGCAACCCAAGACCTGAGTATCACCTTTTCTAAGACCTAGCCTTTTATTTTGTTTTAAACCTTTTTTTTGTTGTTGTTTTCTCTAAGTTCTTTCATCATTAATCTAAAAATACATAAATATTCACATAATTTTGGGGCCAAACGGTCTCAAGACCGTTTGAGACCAAACGGTTGCGATCAAACGGTCTCCAGACCGTTTGCGACCAAACGGTCTCAAGACCGTTTGGTAAGGCCCCCCCCCTAAATCCTATAAATATATATCCCCTCGCCTACGTTCTCTCTTCTAGAAGCCCGAATTCTCGAACTTCCCTGTTTCTTTCAGAACTTCGTCTTTGCGCTCATCTCCCTCTCTGACGCCGCCATCGTCTCTACCGCCGTCTCAACACTTCGTCGTCAACTCAGCTTCTCCGCTGTCGTCTCTGGCTCCGTCGTCGCCCCCGCGCATTCCCGCGCTCCAGCTCTACCGCTCGCCGCACCCAGACTTCTCGCCGTCCCCACCGACAGGTAGACCACCCAACAGTTCACCGATTTACACCACCGCCAGACAGTCGTAGGTTTTTGAACTCTGTCTGTACCCATATCGCCGTCGTCGTCATCGCAGTTCCCGGCCGACGAACGGCCGCGCGGTTCGTCTCCCGCGCGGTTCACCTTCCATTCGGTCTCCAGACCGTTTGTGACCAAACGGTCTCCAGACCGTTTGAGACCAAACGGTCTCCAGACCGTTTGAGCTAAAAAAAAGGAGAAGAAAGAGAATACCCAAACCGTTTGGGACCATTCGGTCTCCAGACCGTTTGAGACCAAACGGTCTCAAGACCGTTTGAGACCAAACGGTCTCAGGACCGTTTGAACTCAACCAATCTGCTAAAAATCAAACTCCTATCATATTACTTTGTTATAATTTCAAATTTAAGAATTCTAACTTTTGTTTTCCTGTAAATTATTTTAGAATGACATCACCTTCCAAGAAACTCCAAGGAACAACTGATGCCCCTTTCTGGACAAGGGAACAATTAGAAGCTGAGCGGGCTAAACTACAACAAGTCATTGATAGCTATGAAACAACTGGACAGGTCCCGGCAAAGGTGAACCTGCTAAAAGTCATGCATGAGATCAGACACATCAACATATTCTTAGCTGAAGAGCCCTCTGAAGAAGAGGTTGAGGAAATTTCATCCGACGAAGCCTCAGAATATCACCCTTCCCCCGAGGAAGAATCACCCACTGCAAAATCTAAGGGGAAGAGAATGGCCCAAGTAACCACAACTGAACCAGCACCCAAGAAAAGGGCCAGGAAGCAAGTACACCCTGCCTCTGCAAGGGAACAAACCCTGGCAGGTTACATCCCACCATCCACCACCACCACTACCACCCCTGCCACAATAACCATTCCTATTTTTCCCCACATCACCACCACCGCACCACCACCTGAAAATCTTCATCTCCATAACATCCCTTCCATCAGCCAAACTCTTAAACCAACAAAGTATGTCTACCCAAGCATACTTATGAAGATGGGGATCTATAATAGAATCCTCACTCTTCTTGACAATTCCAACCTCTCCCGGCTATGCTTTGTATCCGAAATTCCCTACATTGAGCCAACCACAGAATTCTTCACCTATTTCCACAAAGAATCAGTGGATATCATGGATAGAGCAAGGTACGGTGGTGACCGTAAAATAACCACCAAAATCTTTAACAACGAAGTGGTCATCACTGAAAATCTTCTGAATGAAATTTTCATCGATAATCAAGACCAACTGAAGAAAGCTAAGGTCGCTGGTACAGAACACCCCAAGTTCAACAAACATACCTTCTGGAAATCACTAACGGGGTTACCAACTTTTGATGCAAAGACAAGCAAGGCCTCTAACATTCATTTTGGCCTAGTGCGCACTCTTCACAAAATCATCATTGGCGCACTATTCTCCAGATCAGAAGGAGGAGTTGTACTCATATCTGATCTCTATGTTCTCTGGTCCATCCTAAATGGAATGCCAGTTAACATTGGACGACTTATGATCCTCAAGCTATCAACCTTCGCCTTCGGAAAAGAAATTTGCACGGGTGGTCATATCACATCTATCATCAAATATCTTAAGATGGATAGACTTCTACCCAAATGCAACCCAATAAAGGGCGACATCCTTACCAACGAACAGACATTAAAGAACTCCTATATCTTAAAAGAAAAGGATGCAAAGCTGCACTACGTGTTCTGCCCCACAAAAAAATCCTCCAGAACCTTGCTTCCACTTCCAGAACTTGCTGACTATGACAAGGACAAGCTCCTATTCACAGACGACGAGATCGCCAAAATCATAGCCTCAGTCAAAGCCAAAGAGAAGAAAGCAACGACAGGGTAGGCAGAACTCAACATAAATGCCCCGGCAGCTAAAACAACCAAACCTCTAGTCAAACGATCTTCCAGAAAGCTTGTAAAGGCACATGAGATGTCGGGGACACCAACATCAAAACCTCACCCCGAACCTGAGCCCCCCTTTCTAGAAGAGCATATTACAACCTCATCACTAGACTCTTTTATAATGAGTCTAAATGTTGAGCTCACTACCACCTCTCCACCTTCCACCACCCCAATATCTACTACCCCACCACCATCAACCACCATTCAATCATCCTCCACACCACTTTTTACCACACCACCCTTCTCCACAACCATACCACCACCCCCACCCTTCTTCACTTCGGGCACCCCATTCTCCACTACAACACCCGAATTCACCTCCTTCACATCCACCGACTTTCCATCAACATTCCCGGATCCATTTCTCTCTCCGGGTATGACACCACCTTTTCCACCCACCACCACCCCGATATCGCTGGTGACCCCATCCACAGTCACCACGCAATTCGCGGGTCCATCAACAGTGTCTTTTCCGCACGACACTACCATTCCACCCCGACCCCAGCCACCTCACTCTTCATTTACTGGGGTCCCTTTTTCTAACGTTAGTGCAGAATTCAGATGTCAATTCGACACCATCCGAAACCTCCTCACCGACCCCTCTAACATTTTGAATTCTATTTTTTCTTGTGTGCAAGGTCTAACACAATAGGTCGCCCGGATTGACGAGTAGAACCGCGCCATGCCAAGCATCCTCCAAGGAATCCAACAACGACAAGATTCAGTGGCCAAACAAGTCGACCACATCGACGACCGCTGTAAAAACTTGCCCGACTGGATCCATGGAGTACAACGCCAGCATGAAGCGTTGGCAAAGCAGGTCGATAGGATCTCTACGCAGACTCAACCTCTGCCAGAGACCCTCTGCGAGCTCAAGCAGCAACAACAAGCTTTCAGCACGTGCCTGGACGATATCAACACCACCCTCACGCAACTACATAATCGCCAGGAGGAGTCGTCAAACAATGAGCTTATTCAGCTAAGAGCCCAAGTAACCGACCTCACAGCATGACTCCTCTCAGCCGAAGAGCGCTTCTCTGATTTAAAAGAAACCCACGAAGCACTGCTCGAAACTCACGAGAACGTGCAAGTGGCATACGACGAGCTCCAATCCATCCATCGTCTGTGCAAGAAGAAAGCACATAAGAAAACAACTGATAAATCAGCAGCAGATGACGATGACGATGATGATGATGATGAGGACGATTCTGATTCCTCCGCTGACTCAAACCACAGTACCCCCTCCGCTGATGACTCCGATAAGCCAGATGATGCTGGAACAGGCCCCAGCCAAGGAACAGGACCAAAACAACAGAAGGATCACCAAGTTGGTGATAAAGATCCCAAATCCCCTTCTCACACGGAGAACGTCAGCATACATTTCGGGGATCAATTTCTCAACTTTTCCATGGGATCTTTGGGGGAGGCTGCGAAAGAAGTGGCTTTTGCTGAATTCGAAAAATGTATCCTGGGAACCAGTAGTAGTATACCAACCACAGCAGCTCAACAACTCTCTGCACATGAACCTTTAGTGCCTGAACAGGAAGAATCAGACAGAGTATGCCTAGACACTGATGATGAACTAGATACTCTTTCTGATTCTGACAGAGATGACGATCTGCAGCACTACATAGACGACTTAGAACAGACTTCTTCCCCCACACCGCAAGAACTACCTCCGCCGCCACCTCTACCTAGAAAAATGCACGATTTAGACATGGCGGCCATCTCTACCCTAGACGCACAGGATATCTTCATCCTAAACACTATAGTAGATGATGCCAAAGAAGGGGGGGGATGTTATATACCAGAACACGAAGACTAAACACAACCTAACACGTGAAGATTTCCGCTCCATCCTTCGATCCCAATCACCAGTAAAGATGGAAATGTTCCGTACTCTCCTTGCCAACTCTATCGAGATCTACAAAAGCTCTAGGTGACAACAACCGGTCCTCAACGCCTCACCCACACTGGGGTTGTGCTTACTGTACAAAGAACTATAGCACAAATCCATTACGAGGTTGCACAGGGGGATCGCAAGAAAAGCTAGATACATAACCGTGCCTTTCCAAGTTTGTAACCCTTGGTTGCTCATGATTGTGGACACTGTCGCCCGCGACGCCAAAGTGTACAATTTCTGTGCCAGTGATTTAAAAGTCGGGATCATCAACTTCGTTGGAATTGAAGCCGGGGAGGCAAGATGCATCCCTTTCCGGCTTCTAAAACTCATATGGGTCGTGTGCCCTTCTCTCCGCCAGGATTGGAGTTCTCCCTGGTTCAGAATAATCAACCCACCAGTCCAAGCCGCTGAAGGTTCCAGGGACAGCGCTTTCTACGTTATAAGGCACATTTTAGCATTAAACCAGCAAGTCCCATTCACCGAGCTCATTAACGAAGATTTCCACTCTTTGCGAGGACGTTACGCCATGGAGCTTATCTGCGACAGAAGGTTCTTCAACGACCCTACTATGGCACCAGACGACGTCCCTCGTTATCTTTTTTCATCCATTCAACGTCCGTAGAGGAGACCTTTCAGACAAACCCTAGCGGAGTTGACAAAAGAAAAACAGCCAACCAAAGTCACCAAGCAAAGTCAATGGAACCCTTACATCTTCGACCTGGCTCCAGATAAAGGTGACGTTGATCTGATATCTGGGGTTACCATCAAAAGATCTTCACCACATATGGAACCCCAATCTGCCATTGAACCTTCATTTCCCAATTTCGATCTGGAAGCTTGCAAAAGTCTCTCAAACAATGAGCTCCGCCTAATAATGTCACGGCTGTATGCCGAAAAAGACGAGCTGGTATATATTGACGGGGATATATTGGTTATGGCAGATGCCCTCCGTGAAACCATACAGTTCAAAGGTTCCATGTCTGTAAGTGTAATGACTGCTTATCAATACTTACTCGCACGGAATCACCACACGGTCTATATGGTGTCCGCTTACATGAAGGACGATCTTTTAGGGCTGAAGAACTTCGGAAGAAAGGAGACACTCATCTCTTATCTCCAACATACAACTCCGAAGTTCATCATGCTACCTTTCCTCCATCAAGAGCACTGGATGTTACTGGAAACCAATCTTCATGAAGGAACAACAATAATCTACAACAGTTCCGACAGCCAGTATGATCCAGACCGGAAAGCATACACTACAACTCCAAAGACACCAACGGAGGAGGTGGCGAAGGAGTGTGCTAACAAATTACACGATCTTTTGGGTCAGCACACGTGGGCATATGACAAAGATCACTTCAAACCACCAGCCTTCTGCCACAGGTGCCCCCAGCAAATCAGAGAATCCAACGACTACGGCTTCCACGTCCTCTTCTGGATGTATACAATTCTGGCCATTCACAAGCCTATAGAGGACATGACAGAAGTGGACTACCACGCACTACGTGGAAAGCTCGCAGCCACCTTACTCAGAACTCATGGGGCAAATAAAGGATTAACTGAAGCCTAATGCCCTTGTCCATGCATCTCTCAACCTATCATTTTGACACTCTGTGGACAGAGTGAGTGATAAGTTAGGGGGGGAGCGCACTGGACAAGGGCGAGGTATCATTCTTCTTCAACCCTTCCTTTAACCCATACTTTTTCGCACATCATTTTCAAACTTTTTGTTCATATTTAGACTTTTTCCAGTAATTTCTTCAATAAAATAACTCTTAAGTATAACCTTCATCCTGGAAAGAATCACCCCTAGCTAAGTTAGAGATAAAGTAGTCCTAAAAAATAATAATAATAATAACAAGATTAGCATACAGGCATGAATGGCATTCACAATTGGTTTTTATGCTTTTACTTCAATTCTATCTCAGACTCTTCACATGTCAACTTCAGGGCCAAAGCAAACCGAAAACTCTCAAAGTCAAGAGGGAAATCAGGGGGAAATCCAAAATCAAGAAATCTCACGAGTGGACCACCAAATAAAAATAAGTGCATGTCAGGAACCCTAAGAATAGTTTTCTTTTTCCAATAAAAGAGGCTTGGCCGCCCAATCAAAACCCTAACAAAAACCCACTTCCTAAGCCTGTGAGTTTTGAATAAAAGCCAGAGTGTTGAATAAAAACATGAGAGTTGTGCCACGCATAAGGACCTATATGAAGAGCCAACAAAGATCTCACCCGACTGGTACATACAGCTTCCCTCATGAAGGCAGATGTGTCGTGCCCGGTAATGAGATCCTAAGGTTTCCTAATATATGAAAAGGCTGATAAAAGAGCTCACCCGGCCGGTACATTCAGCTGCCCTCATGAAGGCAGATGTGTCGTGCCCGGTAGTGAGTCTCTAAAAAAAGCATAGACAAACCCTTCCCCACTTGAAGGGGGAGTTACACAATAATCCTTTTAAGCCAGCCCTCATACCCACTCTAGTTGCCGGTAGGTTTCTCAAAAGAAGTATAAAACTGATTCGAGTCGATGACATGCACATAACAAGAAAGGTAGTCCCAATGCGAGATTCACGATATGAAAGGAACCTGAAATCCATGCAACTCTTGATACTCGAAAGATTTAGTGTAAACAGAAGCCCTAATAAAACCTCGGTAGATCTCTGATCTAGAATTGAAGCAAGAGTATGGAAACCCTAATTAATTAAAATCGCCTCGCCACTGCATGCCTTAGCTCTATCTAACTTGAGGACAAGCTAGACTCTAAGTTAGGGGGGTGATAACCTACCGTTTTGTGACGTTATCTTATTAGTTATCCTTAATTTTCCATACTCTTTCTTAGATAAATTAGATAGAATCATTAACTTTTTACTTTTTTGCAGATTTACCAATAAACTAACTTTTCTTCTTTATCATTACAGAAAACACAAAAAAATTACAAAGACTCCACACGGTCTTAAGACCGTATGAAGACCAAACGGTCCCAAGACCGTGTGAAGGTCACTCGGTCCCAAGACCATATGAAGACCACACGGTCCCAAGACCGTATGAAGACCACACGGTCCCAAGACCGTATGAAGACCACACGGTCCCAAGACCGTGTGAAGGCCACTCGGTCCCAAGACCGTATGAATACCACACGGTCCCAAGACCGTATGAAGACCACACAGTCCCAAGACCGTGTGAAGGTCACTCAGTCTCAAGACCATATGAAGACCACACGGTCCCAAGACCGTGTGAAGGTCACTCGGCCCCAAGACCGTATGAAGACCACACGGTCCCGAGACCGTATGAAGGTCACACGGTCCCGAGACCGTATGAAGGCCACACGGTCTCAAGACCGTTTGGGCTCAACTTGAGCCTATAAATAAGACCCCAAGGGTCACTTCAAAGGGGATCTATCTCAGACGCCCAAAGGCTGCCCCTCCAGTTCCAGAGCAATTCCATCCTTCATCCATCGCCCTAAGGCTGCCGGTTTGAGGTCCACATCTCATCATCAAGCTACCTTCTCTCTCATCAACAAAGAAGGTGGGAGGAGAAGATCCATCATCAAGCAACCACGAAGAGTGAAGATCGTTGCTCTCTCCACCAAGGGTTCTACCTTCCCTCCTCCGTGGAGATGTCGTTCTTTCTCTCTCTTCTCACCTCCTCCTTTGCTCTTGAGATGAGCGAGTAGTCCTTTTCACTAGGGTGCGGGGAGTAGCCCCGCTACCCATGTTTTCATTTCATGCAATGTAATTCAATCGTTTGCAATAGAGATACTCTCCTTTTTGGCTCAACATCAATTGTTTAATGAATGCTTGTTGCTTGATCACCAACTTGTGTTGCTTATTGTCTCTTGGTATGAATTTTCTACGTTTATACCCTTAGATCTGAATATCGATTGAATGTTGGTTCTAGATATATGTAGTCACCATATGTCTGTTTCAGTATCTAGGAGTGCTTTCACGAGTGGAGTAAACTCACTCCCATCGTTGCACTTTCATACTATGAAATGGAATCAGTTGACGTATGGAAGTGCAACCTTGGTAAGGTCGAGGAACACACTTGATGAAGGAGTAATGCAAAGTAAGTGACCATTCGTTAGGGGATGGCTGGCATTGCAATACTCCACACTTCTCGTAGTTGGTTATCCGAAAGGAAGCTAAGTCTACAAAGATACTAGCTGATTGGTTTCTCTTTGCAAGTCTTTTTATTATGTTGCATGTTTATGATCCATGTGTAGTGGTGTGAAACCCGATAACATCCTAGTGGTTTTTAATCATTGTTTACAACCTTAATTTCTACTTTCTTGCTTTACTTTCCTTGCACTTAGCTTAAAACCAAAATCAAATTTGCGATCTAAATATCAACTGTTAAGTAGTTAAGTACGACTAAAACATTTTCCATCTTGATTACATCAAGACCGTTGTCCCGAGGATTCGACCCTTAACTATACTACGATAAGACTTCCGCGTGTCCTAGCATACGCGGGTGGAGATCTTACCATAGTACTAGAAAGGCTAAACTTAGGGATTCATCATCTCTAGGATTTTTAGTGGCGTTGCAAAACTCCATCATGACGCAGCTGAAGGAGGGAACCGCGGCTGCTGGTTGATTTGGTTGGGAAAAGATGAGGAATCGAAGGTGAATGGAGAAGGAGGGGCTTGATCTCCCAGCTTTCTCCTCTAGCTAGTTCTCTCCCTCTCCCTTCTCTGGTTTCTCAAACGGCAACTGAAGGAATGAACATATCGTTCATTCAAAGTCGGCTAACAGGCTAATAAAGGGAAAATCTAAAGAGAAGATAAGGAAGGGCGCCCAGGGGGCCGAACGTAAAATGCCCAAGAACTTTTCCGAAATTACACATAGGTCCCTAGACACTAAAAAGCTCATATCTTTTTATTGGTAGGTCGGTTCCGCGTGATTTCTCTGGCAACGCCTCAAGCGCAAGATCTTACACATTTTAAGGGCTAGAATTCACACTACGCACATATCATATCTGTTTTAAACGTTATTAACAAAAGCAAACTTATAACTTAGCATAGCAGCTAATCACATGCTTAACAACATACTTACAGGGTAAGCTCAACACGGGTCGTAACAATTCTCCTTTCCCTTATAAGAATTTCATCCCGAAATTCCTAGAAGAGAAAAGGAAACTTGCTACGCATCTCAGACTCAAGCTCCCACATAGCTTCTTCAAGGTTATGATTCCTCCACAGAACCTTCACTAAAGGTATTACACGGTTCTTAAGCTTCTTGATTCGGTGATCAACTATTTGCACTGGTCCTTCCACGTAGGACGCATCTGTCTTAAGCTGTGCCGGTACTGGATCTATAATATTTTCTGTACCGGGGTGACACTTCTTCAACATAGACACATGAAACACATCATGAAGATTTGCCAACTCAGGCGGCAAATCCAACTGGTAGGCTACAGGTCCAATCCTCTCAACAATAGGATATGGGCCCATATATCTAGGGGTCAACGTCGACGTCGTCTCTCTGCATAACTTTTCTGCCTGTCCTGAGTAGCTTTCAACTGCTCCCTGATCACAGATATCTTCTCTATAGTTATATCGACTATCTCAGGTCCAAGAATTTCTTTCTCACCAACCTCGTACCAACAAACTAGTGATCTACACTTCCTGCCATATAGAGCTTCATATGGGGCCATTCCAAGACTAGAATGGTAGCTGTTGTTATATGCAAACTCCATCAGGCTTAAGTGTTCTTCCCAGTTACCTCTGAACTGCAGAACGCATGCTCTCAGCATGTCTTCAAGAGTCTGAATGGTCCTCTCAGATTGACCATCTGTTTGCGGGTGAAACGCTGTACTGAACCTTAGCATTGTGCCCAACGCACGATGTAACTGATTCCAGAACCTAGATGTAAACTTTGGATCTCTATCAGAAATAATGGAAACTGGAATCCCATGTAATCTAATTACCTCTTCCATATAAATCTTGGCCAACTTTGGAACATCAAAGGTTGACTTGACAGGAAGAAAGTGAGCAGACTTAGTTAGTCTATCCACAATCACCCATATCGAGTCTGAACCTCTAGGCGTCCTGGGTAACCCTACCACGAAATCCATCGTGATGTGTTCCCATTTCCATTCAGGTATAGGAAGCGACTGCAAGGTACCAGCAGGTTTCTGATGCTCAGCTTTAACCTACTGACACACTCCACATCTAGCCACGTACTCAGCCACATCTCTCTTCATACCAGACCACCCGTACAACTCTTTGAGATTCCTGTACATTTTTGTGTTACCTGGATGCATAGCATACATAGAAGCATGCGCTTCTTCAAGAATTTGCCCTTTCAGCTCACTGTTCCCAGGTACACATAACCTATCATGAAGATACAACACACCATCGTCAGAAAACCTGAATTCTGTTCTTTTACCTTCCGACATATCCTGCATAACCTGCCACAACTCATCATCATTCTGTTGCAACTCCTTCATCTGATCATAGAAAGTAGGTTTGACCTGCATCTGAGCAATCAACCCACTCTGTCCAGTCACATCCAAGTCTAAGTTCAACTTTCGCATATCTACAAGCAAGTCTCTCTTGAAACGTGCCTTAGAAAATGCATCTGCTGTTGAACTCGACTTTCTACTCAAGGCATCTGCCACAACATTCGCTTTACCAGGATGATAATCGATTGTCACATCATAATCCTTGATCAGCTCAAGCCATCTGCGCTTTCTCAGATTCAAAACCTTGTGAGTGAAGATATACTTCAGGCTCTTATGGTCCGTAAACACCTGACATGTCTCACCATACAGGTAGTGACACCATGTCTTAAGAGCATGAACTATAGCAGCTAACTCCAGATCATGAGTAGGGTAGTTCTCTTCATTCTTCTTAAGCTGTCTAGATGCGTAAGCCACAACTTTGCCTTCCTGCATCAGCACACAGCCCAAACCTCTCCTGGAAGCATCACAGAACACTGTATAACCTTTATCTGCCTCTGGCAAAACCAACACTGGTGTTGAAGTCAATTTCCTCTTCAAGATCTGAAAACTTTTCTCACAGTTATCAGACCAAACAAATGGTGCATCCTTCCTCGTCAAGCGTGTCAAAGGTGATGCTAGCACACTGAAGTTTTGTATAAACCTTCTGTAATAACCTGCTAATCCCAAGAAACTTCTAATCTCAGTAGGAGTCTTTGGCCGTTCCCACTGAAGCACTGAATCAACTTTCTTAGGATCAACGCTAACTCCATCTCTCGAGATAACATGTCCAAGAAATGCTACCTCGGCCAACCAGAACTCGCACTTGCTAAACTTAGCATACAGCTGATGTTGCCTCAACAACTGCAACACTACTCTCAGGTGTTGCTCATGCTGTATATATCTATAGTTCATTGATGATTATTCATATCTGTTGTATTCATTACAAGTAGATGGATGAACTTATGAGATCTAAAGTTTGATTTCAAACTAAGGAAGCAAAGTCACATCACAATAATGCTATGTTACTGATAAGGACCAAACCCTAGAATGTTTAGAGTTGAAGTAGTTCAAGGGATGTCGCTAGTGATTTGACTTTGAATACTAGCATCTCTATAAAACAAAATCATGAGATTTGCACTATGAAAAGTAAACTAGTATTGATAGTAATCCAGGGTTTAAAGGTAGTTAATCTGAAAGGTAGATAAACAATATGAAAATGATTCAGAGAAAAGAGTAAGATACAAATTTGAAATGTAACAAATGTGTTTGAAACAAAAGGAGAAATACAATATAAGTGAAGTGCGATATGAAATAAATTCTTACAGTAATAATAAGAATGAGGAATAATCTATTCTTACCTTGTGTGTTTCAATTTTTGGGATGTTTATTCTATAGGATCAAAATGAGAAGGATAAGTAACAAGAGGTAAGTAGCATAGAATGAGGAGAATTACTCGTCACATGATCTGGAATTAGTTGTTGTAGTTCATGCTCATAAGACATGACGTTACTATCTTTATGGTGAGGTGTGCCAGGTGTTTATAGATCATAAGAGCTTGAAATATATCTTTACTCAGAAGGATTTGAATCTGAGACAACGAAGATGGCTTGAGCTGATCAAGGATTATGAGGTGACAATCGATTATCATCCTGGTAAAGCGAATGTTGTGGCAGATGCTTTAAGTAGAAAGTTGAGCTCAACAGCTGATGCATTTTCTATGGCATGTTTCAAGAGAGACTTGCTTGTAGAAATGAGAAATTTGAACTTAGACTTGGATGTGTCAGGACATCGTGGGTTGATTGCACAGATGCAAGTCAAACCTACTTTCTATGATCAGATTAAGGAGTTGCAACAGTGTGATGACGAGTTGTGGCAGGTTATGCAGGATATTTCAGAAGGTAAAAGGTCAGAATTCAGGTTTTCTGACGATGGTGTGTTGTATCTTCATGACAGGTTGTGTGTACTTGGGAACAGTGAGATGAAAGAGAAGATTCTTGAAGAAGCGCATGCTTCTATGTATGTTATGCATCCAGGTAACACAAAAATGTACAGGAATCTCAAAGAGCTGTACTGGTGGTCTGGTATGAAAAGAGATGTGACTGAGTACGTGGCTAGATCTGGAGTGTGTCAGCAGGTTAAAGCTGAGCATCAAAAACCTGCTGGTACCTTGCAGTCACTTCTTATACTTGAATGGAAATGGGAACACATCACGATGGATTTCGTAATAGGGTTACCCAGGACGCCTAGAGGTTCGGACTCGATATGGGTGATTGTGGATAGACTAACTAAGTCTTCTCACTTTCTCCCTGTCAAGTCAACCTTTGATGTTCCAAAGCTGGCCAAGATTTATGTGGATGAGGTAATCAGATTACATGGGATTCCAGTTTCCATTATTTCTGATAGAGATCCAAAGTTTACATCTAGGTTCTGGAATCAGTTACATCGTGCGTTGGGCACAAGGGTGAGGTTCAGTACAACGTTTCACCCGCAAACAGATGGTCAATCTGAGAGGACCATTCAGACTCTCGAGGACATGCTGAGAGCATGTGTTTAGTAGTTCAGAGGTAACTGGGAAGAATACTTAAGCCTGATGGAGTTTGCATATAACAACAGCTACCATTCTAGTCTTGGTATGGCCCCGTATGAAGCTCTATATGGCAGAAAGTGTAGATCATCCATATGTTGGTATGAGGTAGGTGAAAAGCATATTCTTGGACCAAAGATGGTGGATTTGATTATTGGAAAGATTGCAGTGATTAGAGAACAGTTGAAAGCTGCACAAGACAGATAAAAGAGTTATGTTGAGAAGAGGTGTTGACCTCTTGAGATACAGATTGGTGATGAAGTGTATCTGAAGGTTTCACCATGGAAATGAGTGTTGAGGTTTGGTAAAAGAGGCAAATTGACTCCTAGGTATATGGGACCATATCTTATCGTTGAGAGGATTGGACCTGTAGCCTACAGGTTGGATTTGCCGTCTGAGTTGGCAAGTCTTCATGATGTGTTTCATGTGTCTATGTTGAAGAAGTGTCATCCCGGTACAGAAAAGATTTTAGATCCAGAACTGGCACAGCTTAGGACAGATGTGTCCTACGTGGAAGGACCATTGCAGATAGTTCATCACCGAATCAAGAAGCTTAAGAATCGCGAGTTATCTTTAGTGAAAGTTTTGTGGAGGAATCACAATATAGAGGAAGCTACGTGGGAGCTTGAATCAGAGATGCGTAATAAGTTTTCTTTTCTCTTTTAGGAATTTTGGGATGAAATTCTTTTAAGGGAGGGAGATTGTTATGACCCACATTTCGTTTTACCAGTAAGTACCTTGGTTAGTGCATAATTGAACTAGTTATGTTGAGATGAGTACTTGCTTTTGTTAATAGTGTTTTGAGCTTTGAGCTAGTGTTAATGTATCATTAGCTTGTTTTCTTGTCCTGAGGTTGAGGACAAGTTTGTGCTTGATCCGTTGCCAGAGAAATCACACGAAACCGACCTACGAATTAAAAGATATGAGCTTTTTAGTGTCCAGGGACCTATGTGTAATTTCGGAAAAGTTCTTGGGCATTTTATGTTCGGCCCCCTGGGCGCCCTTCCTTATCTTCTCTTTAGATTTTCCCTTTATTAGCCTGTTAGCTGACTTTGAATGAATGATAAGTTCATTCCTTCAGTTGCCGTTTGAGAAAACAGAGAAGGGAGAGGGAGAGAACTAGCTAGAGGAGAAAGCTGGGAGATCAAGCCCCTCCTTCTCTGTTCACCTTCGATTCCTCATCTTTTCCCAACCAAATCAACCAGCAGTCGCGGTTCCCTCCTTCAGCTGCGTCATCTTCTCCATCTTTTCCCCCCTTTCTTCTTCGTTCCAAGCAGCCCGACCAAGATAGGGGCCGACCAAGGAGGTCACTGGGAGCGGCCTAAGGCGTGAAAAGCAACGTCTACGAGTTGCTGCTAGGTCGTCTTGAAGTTCCCAAGGAGTTTCGGGCGAAGATTGGCCGCGAAACGACCCCAAATCCACCTTCTTCCTCGGGGATTTTCCGTTTTCTGCGCAGGTTGCACGGCGTGCAAAGTTACAGAAAATAGGACAGAAAGTCGGCCAGTTTGCACGGCGTGCAGATCAGTTGCACGGGGTGCAAAGTTGCAGAAAAACAGAACAAAAGTGTTTCTGCCCAGATTGCACGGGGTGCAAATCAGTTGCACGGGGTGCAAAGTTGCAGAAAACATGACAGAAAGTCGGCCAGTTTGCACGGGGTGCAGATCAGTTGCACAGGGTGCAAAGTTGCAGAAAAATAGAAGAGAAGTGTTTCTGCCCAGATTGCACGGGGTGCAAATCAGTTGCACGGGGTGCAAAGTTGCAGAAAAGCAGAATTAGGCGTGTTTGTGGACGTTTTCGGTGTATACGAACACACCAAAGTGGGTGAGTAGTATTTCATTTATTTATCACCATCGAACTCGATTTCATTATATATATTGCTTCAGTATAATTAGAGTAACTTCTAAACAGTATAAATGAGATTAAAGAAATGTGTTTAATTCTATAGAGCCTAAATTACTTAGTGTAACTGAAGAAAATAGCGAATGTTGTCTGTAGTGATACTGCTGTGAATATGTTGAGCTCTAAATGAATGTCTGCTATTATGACAAGCTTAGAATGATGTGGAATTATGTATAAAGTTGAAAGAGATAGAAGTGTTCTTAAATATACTCAGTGTGCAATTAAGATTGAGTTATGACAATTTATATTTACTGCTTTAATAATGATGATAGACTTAGGTGCCCTAACACCGTAGAACCCCTTTGAGAGGTCTGCATCTTAGGGGTGAAACTCGTGTCCAACATCAACCAGTTGAGTAATTCTGGTGGCACGAGGATTGATAGGCAGTGTTCAACAATAATTCGTGCGGTGTCACGGTGGCACTGGAGTAAATAGGGGTTATTCAACAATAATCCGTGCGTGTGTCACGGTGGTAACCCAGTGTAGACTCTCCGCCTGTGTGCTCAGGTTAGAGGAGGAGTCTAGAGCACTCAGAGTTAGTGCAGTGAGGCCGGAGAGCCTGTAGGCCGGAGAGCCTGTGGGTCATGTAGAAGAACAGGACTGACAGTCAGACTTAGCATTTCTCGGGTGTGTCGCTAAGTCTTGTACGGTGGGATCGTAGTTCGCTACAGATCTTTGTATGCAGAGTACACTACATATGATTAGGGCATAATAATAATATAAATATGTAATCATATAGGATCACAATAAATTTAAAATGTTAAGAGATTTGAGTTTCTGTGCCAATTCTCTATAATTGTTTATTTGTTTAAAATATCTGATGTTGCATAAAAATGAGATTGTTATCTGTAAATCTTCTATGTTATTAGAACTGCCCTTCTTAGTACTGCACTTATCTTTATTTCAATTTTATCTGATGAGTTGTTTAGTGATAGCTAAATAAAATGCTATTCACTGAGCGAGTAGGCTCATCCCTCTACTCAAACATTTTTAGGTCAACAACAACATCAGGAATCTGAAGGATCTTTTCATCCTAACGCTTAGTCTGTAGAAGGTATATATGTAGCTAGTATAGTTAGAGGTCTCTTAGTCCTTTCCCCTCGGTCCTTGGGACATGGTGTGGGTGAGAGAGAGTGTGTATGTGGAATGTGTATAAAGATGTAAATTAATTGTTATGTTTTACTTTCTGATAAACAATGTTACATGTTGTAAACTCTGTTTATGTTCTCTAGCCAGTTTAATTGAAATGCTTCCGAAATAGTTTATTATGTTTTAGTTTACAGCAATAATCCGGATATCATTACGAGGTTTTAAAAAAAAATTTCTCAGTGATTTGTTTATGTGATAATCCCTCTGTCGCGCCCTAATCTCATGATTAGTGGTTAGTGTGAGATCGTGGTGTGACATGCGGGATCATCCCGGAAGATTGGTCTTATCAGGAGAAGAAAATATTTTTCCATTCTTTAAGATATTATTTTTGGGATGATCCACTTCTTCTTAAGCAATGCATGGACGGTATCTTGCGCAGGTGTGTTCCTGAAATGGAGTATGAGAGCGTTCTCCAACATTGCCATGCATCACCCACGGGAGGACACCACGCTAGCTCGCGCACGGCAGCTAAGGTTTTGGAAAGTGGCCTCTATTGGCCAACTTTGTTTCGGGATGCCTACGATTTTGTGAGGCAATGTGATTCTTGCCAGCGTGCAGGTAATATCTCAAAGCGACAGGAGATGCCCCTGAATGTGTTTCAGGAAGTGAAGGTATTTGATCTTTGGGGCATAGATTTCATGGGACCTTTTGTGTCCTCGAAGTCCAATTTATACATTTTATTAGCAGTTGATTATGTGTCGAAGTGGGTGGAAGCAATACCCACAAGGACTAATGATTCCATTGTAGTGTGCAGATTCGTGAAGGAAAATATTTTCTGCAGGTTTGGGGTACCCCGAATGATAATCAGTGATGGGGGTATGCATTTTAGGAATCAAAAGTTTTCGACATTATTGAAGAAATATGGGGTCAGGCACAATATAGGCACCCCATATCACCCACAGACCCAAGGGCAGGTGGAGGTCTCAAACCGTGAAATTAAGAAGATTCTAGAGCGTACGGTGGCATCCACGAGGAAGAACTGGAGTGCCCTACTACCGGATGCATTGTGGGCATATAGGACGGCTTACAAAACACCTATAGGCACCACGCCTTTTAGGTTGGCGTATGGTCGGGCTTGTCATTTACCGGTTGAGTTGGAGCACAAGGCCCATTGGGCGCTTAGAAGGCTAAATCTGAGTTACAATGAAGCGGGGAGAAAGAGGATGCTTGAATTGAATGAGTTGGACGAGCTAAGGATGACGACGTATGAGAATGCACGGATATACAAGGAGCGCACAAAGCTGATCCACGATCTCCACATCGAGTTGCGCAAATTCAAGAAGGGAGATAGTGTTTTGTTGTTCAACTCATGACTCAAGTTGCATCCCGGGAAGCTCAAATCCCGGTGGAGTGGACCGTTCGTGGTGGAAGAGGTCAAACCACATGGCGCGATCTTAGTACGTGATGGTGATACCACGTTTTTGGTGAATGGACAAAGGCTGAAGCTCTATTTTGGGGAGAATTACAAGAGGAAGGTGAATGAGGTCAAACTCATTTCACTTTTGGATGATTGAGATGCCCGGAAGCAGTCTAGCCTAAGACGTTAAATAAGGGCACTTGTTGGGAGGCAACCCAACCATCGGTACATTAGGATAGTTTATTTATAATCGTAGGTTGCTTTATTTTTGTTCAATTTTTAGTGTAAATAAGATAACTTGATCCGTTTGCTCATTGTGCAGGCTGAGGCAGAGTCGATACCATCGACACACTGGTCGATGGTATCGACAAGGGTACAGGTTGACGACTAGAGATTTTGTTCTGAGCCGATACCATCGACGGCCTCGTCGATGGTATCGACATACCTACAGGTGGTCGAGAAGGAAAATTCGATAGTATCGACATAGGAGTCGATACCATCGAGAACTCTGGAGAAGTGCATACTGATTTGTCTCAGTCAACTCGATACCATCGACGGCCTCGTCGATGGTATCGACATGGTTACAGGTTAAAATGCAAAGTGGCGGTGTCGCAATGAAGAAAATTCGATACCATCGACCTGAGTCGATGGTATCGACCATCCATGTCACCGATCCGCGCAAACAAATCGACGGCGATCGCGGCTTCCACGTTATCGATCCGGGTGCAGCGTCGATACCATCGACCCATGTCGATGGTATCGACACGTCAGCGATCTGGGTTTCAAGATCCTGCAATCGACGACTGTCGATACCATGTGAGGGGCGGATAGCATCGACCAGTGTCGATACCATCGACTCGCGTCGATGGTATCGATGGGCTAACAGTGGCGCCAGCCAAGTCTATTTAAGGAGAATCATTACGTCATTTGACGTCACACCTTCAGAGTGATCTCCTCCCTTTGCGCCGAGCACTCCCCCGAGCCATCCAAGAGCGAAGACCAGCATCACCGAGCGACGATCATCACCGAGCGGAGATTCATATCTCCATTCTGCACCGAGCTCTCTTTCTAATCCCTTTCTCGTCGCCAACATGGTTCACGTCGCTAGAGCATCTTCTTCACGTGCGGACCCGGAGGATATCCCGGAGTTTGTTCCACCTCCTCCCGGGTCAGTTGCACGGCCGCGCATGATGCATCCATCCACAGAGGTGAAGAAGATCTATGAGGAAATCTTAAAAAGGAAGATCGAACCCACCCGGTATGTGGACCGGGAAATGATCTGAGACCTCGGATTCGAGGCCAATATGGCCTATGTTCTGTAGGGGCAGGCCCGTCACACGGGGCAAAGGCTCGATGTGTTGTGCTACCATGCGGATGGTCAGCCGTTCTTCAATGACTGGCCGACATATAAGGAGTTGGTGGCGGAGTTCATGGCGTCGCTTGACGTCTGCGTCGTGCCCAACGACGTAGTCGCCACTGACCGTGAATGGATAAAGGGCCGGGTGTCTTTCCGGCTGTACAACCGTGACTATACCCTCACGCTTCGCCAATTCAACATGATCTTCAATTGGAATCATTCTCAGTACGACCACCGGCGGCCGAACAACCGCACCGACTATGCAGCCATCTTCTTCGAGTTGGTGACGGTCCCGCATGGACGATCGATGAGCTACCACAACGCTGCAGTAGCCGACTTCGAGCACCCGTTTGTTCGGGTATTGCACCGGATGTTGAGTTCCACCATCTTTGCTCGAAGTGATCTTGCCCTCAGCAAATTCCAAGTGCCTGATCTTTTCTTTCTCTATAAGCTTCTGAAGAAACAAGAGTGCAACTGGGGTGCATTCTTTCTACAATGAGTGTTAGCGGTGAAGAGGAGCACGAGAAAAGCCCCGATTCATTTTGGAGGGCTTGTCACCAGGATAGCCCTCTACTTGGGCTTGAATCTCGATCAGCTGACTCCTCTTTCTACGAGAAGCAAGGTCAACTTGCAACATCTACACCGAGCCAATCTCGTTCTTCCCCGAGCTGGCGTGGCTTTTGCGCATTGCCACGTAAATCAAGCGTACCAGGAGTGCGCGCTGCCCGATCCGGTCTTCAACATCGAGGGAGCACAACATTTTCGATGGCCAATCATAGCCATCGCCGACTTCGATGAAGAAGGCAGCAATGACGGAGGCGACGACAGATAGGACGACGAGGTTGAGGAGGAAGAAGAGGCACTTACACCTCTTCGAGCACGAGTAGCACCCCAGAAGCGTCCTCAGATGCATCCGGGTGCGTCTTCATCATCACAGCCTACGCCGCCATCACCACAGCCCTCGCAGCCCAGCGAGGATGCCTATTCCATGCAAGGCATGTACACTATGCTGCAGGACATCCACCAGACACAGCAGCAGCATACAGCCACATTTACCGATATTCAAGAGACTACCAACCGGCTATTTGTCAACCAGCAGGCGATCTTCGAGAATGAGCGCCTTCTCTTTGGCAATCAACAGAATATCCACGACAGGTTGCACAGGATGGAGGTGCAACAACAACCATTTTATGATCATTACTGGAGCCAGGGCTATTTTGGGGGGTATCCACAGCCTCCACCGATGCCCCAGTATGATCCGACCTTCCAGGGCCAGTTCCCGTCTTGGGACCCCACTGCATAGTAGTACCCACCTCCACCTCCACAGGATTGATCTGGTATCCCTGTTCCAATCTTTAAGTTTGTTTTTGACTATGAGGCCATAGTCGAATTTAAGCTTAGGGGGGGTAGTTGGAACAACTTTATCTTTTATTGTTTTTAGGTTTAACATTATTGCTTTTGTTTCTTGTTATTTGTTTCTTGCAATTTTAGTTTTTGTAGGATCCACATGCTATCTAGTGTAATTGTGGATGTCGTAAAGTTGTGTCATCTCAATTAATAGTGCATGGGAAATTCAAGGGAAATTTGAATTTTTTGTGTCTTTGGATAGCTTGTTTTGTTTTGACCTTGGGCACATATCCTATGGAAAATGATTGGTTATGTCAACTTTAAAACAACATTTCATAATTGTACTCCTAATAATTCATGAAAGTGGACTGAAATGGTTGTTTGAGCCTAAACTGACCAAATGGTAATGAGACTTTAATTGGATGTAAGAGAGAGAACCCTCTAAACTACTACACAGGTCAGTAAGGAGGGACACATAATATATTTCTAAGGTTCAGTCATCTAGTCTTGTGATCGTTCCACTTCATTTTTCCATAATCCACCCAAGAATTGGAAGTAAAGTTCAGTTTTAATTCCTTTTGTTTGCATAGCATCTAGATAGGACTTGCATTGCAACTTTCCATATGTTTTGCATAAAAAAAAGTATAGTGATTCATGCACATTACCCTTAGGTGCATGCCATGTAGTTGCATTCATAATTTCATGCATAAAGTACATCATGTATCTCAATTTTTCTCCAAATGGTGAATTAAATTGTTCCATACCTTCTAAATAGTGCAAATTTTTGAGTATGAAGCAAATAAGCCAATAAAATATTCATTGTCAATTATGGATATAAGGGCTGAAAAAAAAGAAAAAATAGAAAAATATGAAAAATCTGCATAATGAAAAAAAGGAGTTATTTATAAGCAATTAAAATAAGAAGGAGAAAAGAATGTGATATCACCTGCATTTAAAGAATAATTGAGTACATGATGTAGCTTAATTAGATGTCCGTCTTGTGTTGAGATGGATGGATAGTTAGTACATGCATCATTCCACCTAATTTTAGGCATTAGGGCATTTCTCATGTGCATTTGCATCATATAGGATATTTTTGTTTTATGCAGGTTGAAACTGTACAATACTTCCACGTTCTTCCATGAGCCACCCATTTTCATCCACCCGTTGCTCGGATTGGTAGGCCACCGTGAATTTCTCCTCACTAA
The DNA here is from genome assembly GCA_963693085.1 of Alisma plantago-aquatica. NCBI lineage: Eukaryota > Viridiplantae > Streptophyta > Magnoliopsida > Alismatales > Alismataceae > Alisma > Alisma plantago-aquatica. Next base: position 1,334,849,059 of record OY856411.1, on the reverse strand, counting down.
TGAATATTAGGAGAATTGCTTCCATGTAGATGGTAGTTAAGGCGAGAAACGTAGTATATGCGATCACACGATGCACCAAGTTTGAACCGGCGAGTTTTATTATGCTAACTGCCTTATGTGATAGTGTTCATTAGTTTTGAGGCCAATTTCTTTTATTGATGATTACTGTCGCCGTCAGGGTAATTACTATTCTGTGGTTAGAGAAGGCCGGTTTGTGAATGTCCGGTGGGAGTCATATGGGATGTTGATGTGGTGTGTTGTTTTTCAGTTGACATTTGCAATTCTATTCTAAGGATTAGTTGCTCGAGGGCGAGCAACGTTCAAGCTTAGGGGAGTTTGATGCGATGATTTTGAGTCGCATTTATAGACCTGTTTGATATGTGTTTTATGCTTTTATTAGTCATTTTTATGGTTAACGTTGCATAATTCATCTATTTTGGTATTTGCCACTATTTTATGTCAAATCCCCTTTATTTCATCATTTTGAACATTAATTGTCAAATTATTATTATTTGTGTGAAGTTATGTGATCTTGTCTTTGAATTTCAGGACAAACGAGTATTTGCTTCTGTCGATACCATCGACAGAAGTCGATACCATTGACATGGTCACATGTTGCCAGCCGAAAGGAGCAGCAAAACGTCGATACTATCGACAGGGATGTCGATGGTATCAAGTCACCTTCAGGTTGTTGGTGATGAAGCAGTCGATAGTATCGACACCCCGTCAATACCAGCGACACAAGGAGGCTGCAACGACACAAAACGACAAAGCCGTCGCTAGAGGGAGGTTGATACCATCGACCAAGTCGATGGTGTCGAGACTACAATAGGCTCTCGGACGAAAAGAAATCAAGGGCTGCCGCTACCACACGGGGTCGATACCATCGACCCGCGTCGATGGTATCGACGCTGTCAGATATGCGTTGGATTCAGATTGATCTCAATCGGATGGCTGGAGTTAATTAACGACCTAATTAGGGACTTATACCTAATGACGGCCGGCCAGAAAAAAAGGAGGATCGGGGGAGCCATTGCACAAGTACCGAGGAGCGAGAGAGAGGAGAACGGAGGCCAGAAGTTCATCCCAGTCGATCCGAACGCCGAAGAAGACGGATTTCACCACCGAAAGGCGGGAGAGAACGTGTTCTACGCAAAGGATCAATCGGTTCTTCTCCGTTCAGGGGTTTTCCCTCTCAATTCACGTTTTTCACATGATTTCCCCTATCTCTACCTTTTACTTGTTTGATATGAACATGCGGGGCTAATCCCCTTCATCTTTAGGACCGGGAGTAGCCCGGGGATTCATTGTATGACAATTTTATAATAGTAATTCATATTTTCTCTCTTAAATCCGTGGTATAGTTTCGTTTTCTCCATATATTGTTATGCTTGATCACCATAATAATAACCTAATGCCCTTAATCACTTTGAAAGAAGGATTAACGACGGAAAAGAGACGAAATCTACGTTAATCGATAAATCCCTTGACCAAGGTGGTGTAAAATTAATGGTGGATACTGAGAGATCGTTCGTAATGCACTTCGTTTAGGGGATAGGTTACTACGACGGTGGAACCGACCTAAACCTAAGTAGTGAATTGCACCACGACAGTGGGCAATTCTGTTTTTAGGCCATTACCCGGATAGAGAGAGAAGATTGAGGCATTATGTAAAATCTAATACAATGAAAACCCGCGGTGAAACCGCAGTCCTAACGATACCCTTTTGAATTAATTAAATTAACCATTAATCGATTGTTTGCTTTGTTTTATTTTTATTTTCTTTTAATTTTGTTCAACAACCCCAATGTGTTATTCGGCTTAGCTGATCGCAAATAGTTAGTAGGAGTCTCCAATATTTCCGAGTATCCCTGTGTTCGACTCGGGCCTCACAAGGGCTATACTACTCGACGCGTATACTTGTGTTTTTAACGCGTAGTAAAATACACGTCACATGTCCATCTCTTGCCTTATAAAGTGTCGGTCACAACTAGCATATATCATTCATTGCAATAATAAAATTAACTTTTCATAGGACATAAATACATCAATTTTCACAAATATTCTTTTTTGGTAAAGTTACAACAAGGAAATTTAATACATGAAGGGAAACCAATTAAACCTCATTGGATCGTACAGATGGCACACCATCGGGTCTTGAACTCGTTCGTACATACACCACTTGAGAGCTATCCCATGTTGTAGACAACCTATGTGCATCCATACATAATCGTGCATTTGACAAATCATTGTAATTTGTGAGATTTCAGCAATATGATGAACATAATTTAACATATAACTTAAAGCTGATACGAACATGCATAAACATTAATAATGTTTTGTATATACATTCTTAACTTAATTAAGTATTATTATTATGACATCCACTCAATGAACCTTATTTGATCTGATCTCACTTAACACACATGTGGAATGTAAGCTTCTGAACACACTCCAGGTGTGCATGCTTGGGCTTGAATCTGTAAACATTAACATCACTGAATAAACTCAAGGTGTCCAGGCTTGGGTTCAACCCGTAAAGTCAAAGGGGCTTATGAGTCATCAACCTTCCATAACATTTTCATGAAATAGTGCCTAATTTATTGTTTGGTTATTCTAATTTTATTCTTACTTTCCCAGCCCATGTTTCTAAGAAAGTTTCACATATATAAAAGTTGGCATATAAATGTGTCATCTTTTATCTTTTTATTGTTATAAGATTGAGCACTCTTATCACAGTTCACATTCTGACTCGAAGGCAAACTATGTATACTAATCAAATTGAAAATTAAGAGTTACGTAAGTATTAGAGCTAGATTTTCTAGATAAATATTATGAAGTGGAAGGATTATATTTGTATCATGGAATATGATGTTCTAAATGTTAAGAAAATGTGCAATATATATTCATCAAATCTTATGTTTACCACAAATACAAATAATATGTGTTTCTAGATATCTACATTTGAGTACAATTTGGTATGTACTTCTCTAACATAGAAAAAATACAAATTTAATAATAAGCTAGAAATACTTTTTTTAATTAATGTATATATCTTTTTCTCTTAAATATATGAAATCGTTCAAAAATTTTGAGCTGCATAACATAATTAGATAAAATAAGACACATAAGTGCTTAATATAATCATATAGTAGATTTAACAAATCTGACAAAACTATTATGCAATGGAATATAATTCTCATGTTAAAATCATAATCATTTTAGTGTATGGATAGGACCTTGATTTATGGCACCACCACATCTTGCATGCCATTGAGTTTGATATCACCAATTAACACATTTTCCATTTCTTTTGCAAACTTGTGCAACATTTGAATGTTTCTAAAATTGTAGAGACTCTTGAGTGATGGAATTCAAGAGACCAAGATTCTATTTCAAAATCAATCACCTTGGCATTCAATAGACCTAACATCTAGTTGTCTTGTTGAAGGTAGACACTTATAAATCAAAATACCTATATCGATTAAAAAAAACTTACTATTGCCAAACTTCTGCTACCTTTTACCTCAAAAGATAGAGCCATATTTTTTGGAAGAACTATGGTGTGTATCATTATAGATAAGTTGTTTCTTACTATTAAGATAAAAAATAGCATATCTTTTACAAAATTCTGCGGTTAGTTGCACAACAAATCAAAAGCACGAGTAGCATAAATGCTCATGTACACATTATAGATAAGCAGGGGCGGAACCAGCACTTCGTGATTGGGGGGGCCAAAATAAAGTAGATGGGTTTCAAACTCAAGCAACCATCCAGGATGGACACAATGCTACAACTGCTCACCATTAGGCTACACAATGATTTTTTCAAAATATCGTGCAAGTTGTATATGTTCCGGATGTCGCACACATGGGATTTGAAGTGAGTTGTAAAAATGGAGTAGTTGAGATTCAAACTTGGGCAACTTGTAGGAAGGGACATAAGTTGATCGTGCTAACCATTAAGCCAATAGAGCCACATTCATCAAAAGATAACAAATATATATATATATATATATTCACACATTTACATATATATACACATCTATATGCATAAATACCTAATTTTTATTTTTTTTGGGGGGGCCGCGGCTTCCGTTTGCCCGCCTTGGCTCCACCACTGTAGATAAGTTGTGGCTTACTATTAAGATAAAAAATAGCATATCTTTTATAAAATTCTGTGGTTAGTTGCACGGAAAATCAAAAGTACGGGTAGCATAAATGATCATTGCATTGTTGTAGCTCAATTTATTTAAAAACTTGAATTTTAAAACATTGATGAGATATGACATATTAAAATTGAGAGGTATACAATTTGTTTGGGGACAACGTGCACTACTTTTTACCAAGTTTCATAATTCAATGATGGTGAGCAGCGCCGAATCCAGAACCTTGTCCAGATACCCAACCTGCACCTCCACGGCTTGAACTATCACCACCCCCTCCACCACCGCCACCTCCAGCAGCAACAAAGCCATTACGCCCATGGGCAAACCCTCTTCCCGAACCAGACCCTGAACCAGACCCAAATCCTCCATTAACATCTCCGCCGCCGCCACCACCTCCACCACCACCAGCTGCTACAGCTCCCTTAGATCCACGAGCAACCGCACCACCTGAACCAAACCCGTTGCCAGATCCAAAGCCACCGTTTGCACCTCCTCCACCGCCCCCACCACCACCACCACCAGCGGCTGCAGTGGTTCCCTTAGACCCCGTGGCTACTGCACTCCCTGAGCCGAACCCACTGCCAGATCGAGAGCCTCCATTAACACCTCCACCACCACCTCCACCACCGCCACCACTAGCAGCTGCAACGGCTCCCTTAGACCCTGTGGCTACCGCACCTCCTGAACCATAACCACTACCAGAGCCAAAGCCTCCGTTAGCACCTCCTCCACCACCACCACCGCCGCCACCTCCACCAGCTACAAAGGCACCACGACCCCCAGCTGCTTGTGCAACACCTGAGCCAGATCCACTTCCGTAGCCAAATCCACCATTTGTGCCTCCACCTCCTCCTCCACCACCGCCCCCTCCTCCAGCTGCACCTTGGGTCGAGGCCCTGGATGACGATGCAACGCTAAGGGCCACGAGCACAAGGAGGGAAATCGCCATACTGTTTGCCATGTTGGGGTCTAACTTGGACGACGTAATGTAAGAGAGGAGGAGATTGATGTGGAAGTCTTTTCGCCCAACCTAAGTATATATAGGTTGATCGGCCGATCAAGTAATGTGGTACAGCCTCCTGGGTTGATCGGCCGATCAAGTAAGTGGACAACAACAAGTTTATTTCGGTATAACATAGTGTTCTGAAGTGTTTTTAATTTGAAACGTGCCTACATGAATCCTTTCTATTACTTGTACAATTATTTTTTATTGTTCCTGAGGAAACTACTGGAGTCCTAAAAGACGTGCCTTTCATGAGTTTTGTCCATCCTTACACCAACGTGATTATTTCTGATCTACACCAATGTGATATTGTCGAAGGCGAAGACGTTAAATACATTACATTGTGCCAAGGACACAACTAGCGCCACAAAACCAAACAAATACATTACATCGTATTTTACACAGATGTGATAACATATAGAGATGACGCCACCACGACAGATGTGAAATGCCAATTTATGATTAAAAATACGACTATATAGAGAATGAGGTGGTCGATTTCCCTTTGGTTTCTTTAGGATGAGACATTTCGAAATGCACTATTTGGAAGCAACAAGTTTAATGTTAAATATTTCCTAATTACCTAAGAATTTGGTAGCAATTTGGGAATTCATGCGCAAATTTTTACCCTTTCCCATGAAGTTTCTCCATGGTAGTTTCAACAACAACCTTCCAATGTACTTGTACTTGCCTAATGATATTGGTTGGGATTTGAGATTCATCCAAACATGTAACTCTCTTCCCTAACATTTCCATATTGTGTATACTCATGCTATAGTAAGAAAAACACGATCACTGTTACTTAACATTGCAAACAAGGCACATCATGAGATCCAACAGTCTCATCCATAGTTTTGGAACTAAATTAGCAAGCCTTTTATGTGGATGAAAAAGGTGCATTGACACCTAGTCATGGTAGAAGACACTATTCTAATCCCATTTTAGACATTGGCACTCAAAATCATTATATTCTTGATGTAAAAATATACTAAGCCTTTAGTACCATATTCTTGAAATGGGATAAGTCAAATATTATTCAACTATGCACACTTATTTCTCTAGTCAAATTTTACTAAAGTGCTATGTAACATACTCACTTTAGAGTATTAAATTCATGATGTGCTATAATTATTGATTTCCCTAATATTGATTTCATATCAAAAGTTGTTCTTCATCCCAAGACTCATCAATCTACTTTGAGAAATTATCTTTTACTTTGATACCACTTAGTCCTGAATGTATATCATTTATTCTTTTTCTCTTTCTCTAAAGAATATTTATGAGCTAGTCCCTTAATTGAGTATCCTTCGCTATATTTGAAATCACTTCGTGCAATTTGATGTTTTTGTGCCTAAAAGCCTTGATTAGACCTCAAACCCATGTATGCTCTCAATTTGACTACTATTGATTTGAAATCAATATAAAATATAATCATATTAAAAGAAATTGATGATAACAAGAGTAATAAAGTTAAAAATGTTCATAAATGATGGTGATGGTATCTTTATAATCTAGAAAAATAGGAACTACACCCATGGTTAAAGTCTCATAGAATTTGGCTTTTTCATTAACAAGTTATATAATTTAGAAGATGTTCCTAATTAAGATATTGAGTATAGTTGTTAGCTTTGTTTCTTAGCAAATTAGGTAATGACTCATCTTTACCCGACTCCCACAATCCGTCATATTTCCCTTTACGCACTAAAATGACCTCCTTAATGGAGATGTTCTCTCCCTCCCATCGTCTACCTCTCGTCATTGCCCAAACTTCCTCAAAATCCTAAAACTCTTCCCCCACCCCAGAGACACTTCAAGGGTTAAATACATGCAACCCTTCTGCAATCCTACAATCTAAAAGTCATAGAGAAAAGTTGTTACCCTCATCTATGCAAAGTTGTCACCCTCATCTCCTCACACTCTAAAACTCCATGTCCCTAACTCGAGAGGAATGCCGATCTGCAATATGTAGTTCAAATACTTTACCTCCCAACAAACTCCATTGTTTCCCATATTTTAGGAGAAATGATTTCTTCTGCCACCTTTCCTACTATTTGCAGTATGGTGGAAGATGATCGTTCTCACAACAATGCTTTTTAGAGTTTGTTCCCTCCCGTGAGAATGCTACAACAAACCAACATTAAACCCTAGATTCTAGGGAAAAACCTACAAGCATCCCAAAACCCTCATTTACCTCAGGAAATGAGGATAACAACAAGTATCATCACAACAAGCTTCCATCACCATATCACCCCTCCTCCTTCCTTCTACCACTGGCCACCTACTTCAACTTATTATAACCTAGTTTTCACTTATATTTTATTTAGTTGAAATGCAATTATTTTGATAAAAAGGACAAATTGGAAAATTATGTCCCTTATTTTAAAGGTATGCCTTTTGAAAAATTCCCGTTGCTATGGATTTTGTGGTTTCTACTGATTTTATTAGTATAATAATGGATATAATGGAAAAGAAGAGAAGAAATTCCAATATTGAGAAAAAGGCAAAAGATAATAGACAATAAATAATATACCTTTTAGAATAATGTGGAATTCTCTAGAAAAGCAGTGTGAAAGGACACTAGTGGTTTGTTTTTGTTTTCACATGGTTTCTAATGAGCAAGGTAGTTAAAATAAATGATATGGAAAAATGTAGAAAGAGAAAAGGGTGGATTAGATGCCTTAAATAAATAAGATAAGGAGAATTCTTGGATACTAAAAGAAGTATCTTTTCTTTTCTATTTTTGGTCTCAAACCTTCTCCAAAGATAGATAAAGTCATTTAAGACTTTCTATTAAAATTTGGGATTATAATGATTAATAAAGTGAGAGATATGGATTTTACAAAAATCCATAAAGTGTATGTATTAATGGGATGATAAATTGAATGTCACATATACATTCCTACTTGAAAAAGGCTTTATTTTTGTCACACGAATTACTAACCCTTGGATCTGGATCGGACAGTCAAAAGATCATCACCCACCCTTGGCTAATTTAGGAAATAGGGATAGCCACAATGGTGAATCCTTTTCCCTCCTTTCTACTTCTTCAATGCACAAATGATTATGGAAAATAGTCCAACAAGCTCGTGTGAACAGGACGAACCCACCTACCTTAGGTTTTACCTACTTTGGTGGGTGATTGAGTTTTTGCCCAATTCATAAACTAGAGAGGGACCCTGCCCCCATAGCCGAGGCTATATAAGGGTTTGTCCGCTCAATGTTAGGACACGAAAACACTCATGAGGCATTGCTTGATTTTAGATTCACTTCTCTATACCCAATTTCATTGCTAGCCCTACCACCCACTGTCTTGATACACCTATGTCTAGCCAGAGGACCTTGTAGCTGCTCTCCTCACCCAAACCATCTTTGGGACAATTAAGGGTCTCATCAACTTTGTGCAGTCGAGATGAAGGAGAGAGCACTGTTGAAAATCACTGTGAAGACGAGATCCTCAGAGTCAACTCCTCTATTGACTCGCTGAAGCAGCTCACAAATAGACCTGATGTCGAAGAAGATAGATGAGGAAAATACTCATCTACCCTCATCCATGTGTTAAAAAGGTAAGGGCAACATAGCCTTTTTCTTCCTTTTTCCTCATTTTGACTAGCGAGCGCAATGCGGGCAGGCAACCTAATTAGTAAAAGCTGATTTCCTGGCCCAACCACTTTGGCAAAGCAAGACTCAGGCTCATTTCCTAGGTGACAAGCTCTGATTGGTTGGAATGAATTAATTTAAAAAAATTAGTAAATTAAAAGAAGATATGATAAAGACATATAATATATTAATCTTTCTCAAAAAAATATGAGGAATCGAATAACAATATAATTAAGACCTAATTTTGTATCTAGTTCAAAAAGTATCCAATGTTGTTGTGACATCCCACCGTCACCCAGACAACGAGATGACACGCGAAAACATGCGGAATCTCATCTTACCAAAAACACGGGTTAATTAAAACCGATTGCGGAAAGCATACTCAAGGAAACTTTTGCATCTGGATCCTATAGAGAAAGCATGTTATAAAAATATTTACAGGCTTTGATATATGTTCACCGCTTATCGGAGCCAGCTGTACTGTCAGCACTAGAGTTCATCACCTGTTTATATATACATAACGGGCCACATATGGCCAACAACAGGATAAACCAAAATTACAACAGCTAGGCGTCGTGAAACGTCATCGAACACCTCTGAGGAAATGAGAGTATAGGGATGACTTTAGGACTCTACTACAAAACCACCAAAATAGCAACATGTCCATCTCTTCCCTTCTACTGCTCTTCTTGCTGCACGGCCACAACCTCACGACCACCACCAGGTCTAGAGCGATCACCTAAAAAGGGTGTAAACCAGCGGGACGAGACACATAGTCCTAGCGAGAAACATAACTCCCCCACGAAACTATAAAACCTCAGAAGGTTAAGGCAACAACATCAGTTAACTGATAAAGCGTATAACAAGAGAAGCATACTGAATAAGACTATTATTACCATCAATCTTACCAAGATATCCAGGAGGCATATAACCAAGCATTTCTTTATGGAACATGATTGACAAGATAAGCTTCATAAGAACTTATCACAAAATATAAGGATCGTACGCACAACTGCATAGTACAACTAGATCAGCTATATAAGAAAGGTCTCAATCAATGTTCTGTATTTTGCTCTAAGCCAGATATACTATTCGGCTAGATTACATTTTATTATGCCCTAAGGAAGTGAGCCTTCCCAACTCAAATCCAACCATTGGCTGCGAAGCCCGATACTGTGCCATAAAAGGTCTAAGGAGATCCAGACTCCATGACCTCACCTTCTCGTGGTCAGTACATGAATCATCAAGCAAGACCGCAATCTTATGCTTATAAGGCCTCATCCTCTGGGTCAGCTCCACAAGCTCCCCATCTCTCTAGCTCACCTCATCATAGGTTCTAGAACATACATCTGAGCCATGAACACATCATGCTCATCATCACATATCTTGAGCCATGGGTTTGTTCACCATGCTCCCTATATCCTAAGTCTGCAACCACAGTTGCAGTCAAACCCTCCTATTTTAGGCTAGGGGAAACCTTGCATATTCAACAGTATGCGCTCCAGGTAATCCCGCAGGATAAACCTATTTCACCATCACCAAATACTAACGATGATGGATCTATGGCCAGGGCAAACTACATGATATGTTCATCTATAATTAATTAGTATATTTTAAGCCAATTGTTGAGGTAGCCAAAGTATAACCATAGCCTTATATAATTTCATCATTATTGCCATCTGTTGGGTTTTAGGGGAGGCAGAGAAGGCAGCGGAAACAAAAATTTTCTCCCCCAAACCCGGAACAAGGAAACGCGACAACGTCTATACAATAGGAAAGGATGGTTTGTGTAATCATACCTTGTCCTGAGGCTTGATCGGTGACAATACCTCGTGTCTTGTGCGGTCTTCACCTTCGGTCTTGGACGGTGTCTGTGCAGCTCCTAGTCGCATCGGGACTGATGACTCCTGGTCTCACCGGGACTGTCGGGATTGACAACTGTCCTCTGAGCGGCAGAAACCTCCCACCTCTGAAGTAGTCCACACGGACCACCTGGAACTCCACACTCCTTGTCCCACAAGGAGTTGGAAGGAGTCGCACCCTCCTGTTGACGTACTAGTTGCCAACACACTCTCCTACCTCCAGTTGCAACTGCAGTTGTCTTTCCCTTGCTGCGCCTCCCTTTGCGGGTAGCACTTGCTCGGGCTCTCTTGGTTACCAAAACTAGAGAACGACAACTTTGCAGAGCAACTGGTTGCACTGTGTTGTCCTTTGAGAAGCCCCCAATACCCCTATATATAGGAGGGTCATGGGACAGGGTTCTCCATCCCGGGCAATGCGGGAATAAAAGCAGGAGTAGAAGGGTTCGAGGTTTTCCACAAAACAACCAACTCACATCTTGAACTGATCGTTTCACAACTGAAATGGTCGGTTGGGGATCTGAGCCGGTCGGTTGACACTCAACCGATCGGTTGGGACCCATGAAACGGTCGGTTCACTTTCTAAACTGATCGGTTCGTGGTCCTGATCAGTTCCCGATCGACTTTCCCTCTTTTGTTTCTAATTGGTATCAAATACCAATCCTATTTCCCAATCAAATTGGGCAGTTGAAATGAAAGGAAAATTCTCGCCAATCTTACTTTCCCAACTTGCTCGGTTGCACCAGTTGAATCGATCGTTTCAACACTTGAAGCAATCGGTTCACCCCGATCTTGAGCCGACCGGTTCACCAAGCTCAGCCGACCGATTCATCTCATGAACCGATCAGTTGGGAGTGCAGGTTGTGCAGAATTAGTCAATTGTGATTTCAATCAATCCGATACTCCAATCAATGTGTACAACACCTTGAACATTATGAGATTGAGCCATCAATTGATTGAGTGTTTAATTGAACTACTAAACTCCTTTAGTAATCAATCTAAACATTGCTTGTGGAAAAAACTCCTCTTCTAGGTTAAATCCTTTGTGTGTGACCCTGCAGGTCCATTTCACATTGGCAGTGAAAGTCCATAACACTTATGACTTCACAAGCAAAGAGCGGTGCCTAGTCACACATCAGTGCTACCCAAGTGAAAGTAGAAAGTTGGAGAACAACTTTCAATCCTACAATCCGTGAATGGTGTTACAACGAATGTATAATTCCTTTGTCACTGATATCTCAAATGAACTTGAGGCATGGAACAGACATCCTGTTAACGTTCATTTACTTTCTTGATCTCAGAGTAGATTGAACGAGATATGTATGACATCAATATCACATACTGATTCACACATGCGTGCGCACGCCTATCTCAATCCTACTCACCAAGTGGCCTTGGATATCAAACTCCCTCAGGAGGGACAAATCCCATATCTATCACTCACCCCTCAAAAGCCCCATGTGTCAAAGACACCCAATCATCACCTTTATAACAACCCATGTTTCAGGACTGCGTTTGATGATGTCAAAGTTTGCCCAACGACATGTGTTGAGTGTAGTGATTTCAGGTCAAAGAATCACACTCACCACCATCACTGTGAGTACTGACTGTGACTACCATGTCAAGGTTCCATGTGTCAAACTCACGGTGGGTCTGTCCGGTACACTTGTTCTCTAACAAGTACCTATGTGTTTGGTTTGATATCTCTATATCATGACTAATGAGATTCTATCATCAACCAACACCACAATCTAGTCTTGTGTGTCATTGCTGTCTATCTGCCTTCCACAATGACATACGACTAGGGACACAACAGGAATGTAAAAAATCTTAGCATCCGTATGATCTCATCATTCTGGTCATGAACCTGAAGGCATACGTCATTGAGTATTGTCATTCTCTAGACATTCAATCTGTTCTATCACTATCTCATATGACTGATCCAGAAAGAATTGGAAGCTTGCCTTTGATGTTTATCAAATCAATCATAATGTATCCCACCAATCATCTCATGATTGGCTCTCAGGGCATACATACCAACACCATCATCATACTATCCTGGGACCTCAATCCCTTATGATATCAACCACTGCCTCTCAAGACATTATAATCATGCAACAACATTCGGGGAATGCATCCCTCATCTCATCATCAGAGGATAACACCTCAACTAGGCACTCAGCCTTATATCAGGTCTGTTGGATCCTAGATGGGTGATTAGATGCTCTAGAGGGGGGGGTGAATAGAGCTGAAATCACTTACACAAAATTCATTAAACCTTCAAAATATATGACAAGATAAGGTTGCTAAATAGGTAATTTGAGTGCAACTAAATCATGCATAGCAAGGATAAGATAGATTGAACATGCACCAATTAGACAAGCTATTTAGAGTGGTTCCACACTTCAAAATAGAAGTGTGTCAGTCCACTTGCCTAGAGAGGTCAACCTCTAGGACTTCCAAACTATTGCATTCTTATATTCACTTATAAGGCATAAAATGCATGACCAAACAAAGGACTTACCCATCCAATACAAAGAGTCTTCAACCTTACCAAGGACTTACCCACTTTGCAAGAGTCTTCGACCTTCTCCAAGGACTTACCCACTCTTGCACAAGTCTTCGGCCTTGTAGGAATTACCCACTCTTCTTGGATCTTCTGCTTTTGACTTCACCTTCACTCGGAGAAGCTTCCACCAAGGTCTTACCCACTTGAGCTTGAGTCTTCTGCCTTCTCCAAGGGCTTACCCACTCTAGCTCCAAGTCTTTAGCCTTGATCTTCACCAAGGGACTCCTTCCCTTTTTCTTCTTCACCTCTCTTGGACAAGAGAGAGAACCTTCATCTTCATGATTGCAAATGATAGAAGGGGAGGTGGTGGAAGTGAGAGCCTCACAAGATATACAAATAGGACTAGCTCTCTTACATATTTCCTACTCACTCTAATGGATGTAGCAAGTGATTAAGCTTAGAGAGAGAGAGGAGGCTGTAGGAAGCACTCAACTATAGAATAGTAACCTCATAAAGAGTTTGCAATGAATGCTCAAACTTGGAATGAAGCCCAAGGGGTCCTATTTATAGCTGGGGATGCCTCTTAGCCTTTGGGAACACTTATGAACAAAAACTAGCCATTTTGTGGCTTGCAACAGATCTATTTTCACTTGTTGCAACTCCACAACGGCTAGAAACACTTTTCTGTACTTTTCCGTACACTGCAATCGGTCGAGTTTCTATGGGTGTAACTCGACCGATCAAGTAGCAGGAAAACCGATGTTCAAAGGATCAGTCGAGTTTGTCCTAAGGAAACTCGACCGACCATTTCAACTGGAAATGGCCTACTACCCAATCGGTCGAGTTCTGTGAGTGCACAACTCGACCGATGCAATCTTCAGAAAATCGACCAAGGTTGATCGGTCGAGTTTCAGAGTGGGAAACTCGACCGAACAAGTGCCTGTAATTGATTTTCAAAGTTGCATTAAAAGTGCTCTAAAATTCGATCTAAGTGTTCCTGATATTTTTCTAAGCTTAATTACAAGTCATACAATCATTACAAGTAATTTACAACATGATTCTAATGGATATACATCATATTACAAAAACGTGCACTTGTATGACTTTGACTTGTCTTTTCTCCAATTTGAGATGAGCAAGTTAGGGCAATTAGAGTGTGTCTATACCTAATCTGAAATCACTCAAGTAGAGACATTAGACACCAATATGTGGAATGGTTAGTCATCATCAAAACACATGTTTAGTCAATTTAGACATGAGTCAACATTGACCTAATTGACCTTGAGTCAACAAGGTCCTCAGACCTATCAATTTGTTATCTCATTACCACATGGTGCTATTCAAGCACATGCATCTCATAGATCTTACCAGGCTATGAATCCACATGAAATACCTACATGGTTAGTATACACATTCATAGAGATAACTGAAGCCATCATGGATTAACAAGATTATCATGATACCAAGTATAAAGTAACATCCATGAGTATTTTACACATGAGATGTAGAAATCATCATTTTATTATCAATCATAAGCATATATCATGCCCCATACTCATGATCATAATCATGAGCCACATCATCATGGGAAGCAACATCATATGCTTCCAAGCTTCCTGGTTCACAACCTATCATCTTAACCCATTATCATATATGTACAGGATTCAAGGTGATTACATCATATCACTTGTATTATCATTATTAATAGAGAACCATCAACTATATACATTTTGAGTTATCAGAACCCTCACCAAGCTCCTGTAACCCTCACTATAGATATGGCGGGCAGTGCCAACCCTCACCAAAAGATGTATCAACTAGGATTTCCCAACCCTAAGCAGGCTCACCACCATGTCGACCAACCCCATCACTTCACCTATCATGCAACAAGGACTCACCAACTCAGGTGGTGTCGGGAAACCAGATCCAAGGATGAATCATGCATCATCAGTAGGGGCTGTCGGCCAAAGGCCTCTCATGTACACGAGCTAGGGTTAGGGATAGGGTTTCTCTATCGGCTAACCCTCAACAATGACCATATTGGCCGAAGGCATAGCGCCCAAGGCGCCCCATCGTCCAACCTTCTCCATATCGTCAAAGAGTCCTTCATATCAACCAGGGTACCCTATCGCCCAAGGTGCCATATCATGCATGGACCAGATGGCAACTAAAGCAGCATATCTACCAACTCCACTAGGGTGCGTCGGGCAACACAACCCCATGCCCGACACAGAACTATCGTCCATCTAGGTCAAGCTACTCATATCGGCCACCACTAAGGCACCAACTAGGGTTATCTATACAACCATCATATCAAGCATCACAAGATTACTTCATATCGCCCAACACAAGGAAAGCTATTAGACATCATATCGGCCAAAGCACATCCAAGACAAGGGTCATCTCGGCCAAGGCATATCGGGCATCAAGCCACCAAGGCTCAACAAAGCACATCGGCCAAGACCAACACAAGGCAAAGGGGGGGTGCATCGTTCAACCCTACTTCAGAGTGTGTCGTACAGAGTAAAAACTCAAGGTGTGTCGCCCAAGCTCCATCTCCACTAAGTGTCGACCAAGGGAACCATATTGAGCACCAACTAAACCCAACTAGGTGTAACGACCAAGGGTACAACCCAAGACAAGAAGGTTATCGGGCAGCACTACTCCAAGGCATATCGTGCAAGGTACAAGACACAACCCGACAAGGTCATCTTCAACCTCAAGCACAAGGGCACCAAACCCTAATTGATCAAGAAGATCGGCTCATATCTCAACAACCAAGAGAGAGGGGTTTTGCACAACCTCTATCACAAATCGGGCAACCACAAGGATCAACCTCAACATAGGTCATCACATAACCAAGAGCTCACTTCTCAAATCCATGGTGAGAGGAGGGTGTTTCCCAAGCAACTAGAACGTAGACTAACCTCTCATCTAAAATGAGATAGGGGTATTGCCTACATCACTAGAGCTCAAACTCACTTCTCTAGACCAAGGAGAGAAAGGGGTATTTCTCAACAAGGAAACCCCAAACTATAGCTCAACCAACTAGGTGTAAAGGCATATAAACCATCAACAACATCAACAACATCATGTTCACTATATCCATAAGATCAACAACATGTACTAGAGAAAGAAACATAACATGCAAATGGCCGATCATCCACATATATGAATCATGCAACATAGAGAAGGTATTATAGCTAGGGTTAGAAGTTATGTAACCCACCTCAAGTAAACTCCTCAAGCTCCAAAGCTCCACGCTTCTAGCTCCTAGTTCCAAGCACACCACTTTCAGCCACCTCAAGAAAAGGAACAAGGATCATAACCACCATGGCCGAAGAGTAGGTAAGATGGAGAAGAAGATGCTAAGGAGAGAGGGAAGATGCTTAGCAAAGAACAAGACCCACCTAAGGTTCGGCCACCAAGCTAGAGGAAGAAGAAGAGATCTCCACCAAGGGGAAAAGATCATCCACCAAGCTCTCTAAGGAAGGTGTGTCGTGCACCCAAGGAGGGAAGAGCAAAAAAAGAGCTAAAGGGTTCCCAAGGAAGAGAAAGGCAAGGCATATATAGATGAGGGTCAAGGTTAGACCAAGGCAAGGTGTCACCTTACCAAGGGACACTTGCCCACACGTTTTGCCACTTTGCAAAACACATGCACATGCCATGCCACCACTCAACCAAGGATCGGCCACATGTCCAAGCTAGGGCGATACAACCAAAGCAAGAAGGTCAACAAAGTCAAAGGCCGACACACCACCACCACCTTGGCCGACACACCCATGGGCGATACCCCATGGCCAACACAAGGCATCCTTGCCTAATACAGGGCTCAACCAAGCAAGGCAAGGCCCAACCAAGGGAAAACAAGGCCCAGAAGAGCTCAACCATGCCCAAGGAAACTCAAGGCACAAACCCAAACCTTCCTCTCAAGCCTAGAGGAAGCAAAGAGAGAGAAAGACATCTCTCAAGGTGGAAAACTTGCTCTTCAACCCTAAGTTAGGTTATTTTGCAAGTAGCACCTTCAACCTCAACAAAACACAGGCAAACCCTAATCACCACTAAAGGTGATTAGCAAGGAAACAACCATAAGGTTTAGGCAAAACAAATAGGGTAAGCCCAAAATGAAAGTTAGGGTCCTTACAAGCCATAAACCTCTACAAAAGGATTTTGTCCCTGAAATCCGAAGAGAAAAGTGAGGGATACTTCCGCCTCATCTCTTCCTCAAGCTCCCATGTGGCTTCCTCAACACCACGATGATGCCAAAGAACCTTCACAAGAACCAGGTCCTTCCTCTTCATCTTCTTTAATCTTCTGTCAAGGATCGCCACCGGACCCTCCGCATAGGTCACGTCTTCATCAAGCTGAACATCAACTGGTTGTATCACTGTCCCTGTGTCTAGATGACTTTTCTTCAACATGCTGACATGGAACACCAGATGTAACCTGTGCAACTCTGGCGGCAACTCTAACTTATAAGCTACCTTACCAACACGTGCTAATACCGGGTATGGCCCCATATACCTGGGTGCCAGTTTGCCTTTTCGGCCAAACCTTAGCACACCCTTCCAAGGTGAGACCTTGAGATACACTTTGTCTCCCACTTGGAACTCTAAAGGTCATCGACAATTGTCTGCATAAGACTTCTATCTGTCCTGTGCCGCCTTCAATTATTGTCGTATTACTCTGATCTTTTCTGTTGACTGCTGTACTAACTCAGGACCCAAAAGTTGATACTCACAAGACTCATACCAGCATAAAGGGGATCTGCACTTCCTTTCATATAGGGCCTCATAAGGAGCCATGTCAATGCTTTGCTGATAACTATTATTATAATCGAACTCTATCAAACTGAGATGCACATCCCAAATTCCTAGGAACTGCAAAACACAAGCTCGGCGAAGATCCTCCAAGGTCGGAATAGTTCTTTCAAATTGTCCATCCGTCAGTGGGTGGAAGGCAATACTGTACCTCAACTGCGTTCCCAATGCTTTGTGCAACTGTTCCCAGAAACGACTTGTGAATTGAGGACCTCTGTCAGAAACTATCATTGCTGGTACACCGTGCAGACACACTATCTCATCTACATACACCTGAGAAAGCTTCTCTACTATATACGTTGTCTTTACAGGTATGAAATGAGTAGATTTTGTCAGCCGATCTACTATTACCCAAATGGAATCATGATTCCTAGCTGTCTTTGGTAGACCAACTATGAAGTCCATGGTTATATGATCCCATTTCCATTGTGGTATCGGCATGGGTTGCAGTGTACCTGCCGACTTCTGTTGCTCAGCTTTAACTTGTTGACATACTACACACTTGGCCACAAACTCGGCTACATCCTTCTTCAAGCCATACCACCAATATAGGTCCTTTAGATTATGATACATCTTTGTGACTCTTGTATGCATAGCATACATCGACGTGTGTGCTTCCTCGAGCACTAGCTTTCTTAAATTATCACCATCGGGGACCACCATCCTGCCATGATAGCAAACTAGTCCATCCTCGGACTCATAGAACCCAGCACACTTTTTGCTACCGAGCTCTGACCTGATCAACTACACTGTATCATCTACCTGTTGTGCGTCTTTGATCTGTTGTCTCAGCGTAGGCTTGACTTGCATCTGTGCCAACAGTCCTACCAACAAGGAAACTTCCAACTCCACATTCATCTACCGTAAGGAGATAAACATATCTCGCCTATGGCATACCAAGGAACTCAACTGTGCCTTCTTCGTGGAGAGAGAAATAGACTTTATACTAAGTGCATCAACTACTATGTTTGCCTTACCAGGATGATACTCAATGGTGCCATCATAATCATTGATTAGCTTCATCCAACGACAATGTCGCATGTTCAGCTCACTCTGCGAAAAGTTGTACTTCAGGTTTTTATGATCTGTAAAGATTTGACACACTTCCCCATAAAGATAGTGTCTCCAAATATTTAATGCATGCACCACCGCTGCCAACTCTAAATCATGTGTTGGATAGTTCTCCTCATGTTTCTTAAGCTGTCGCGAAGCAAAAGAAACCACATGATCCTCTTGCATCAACACACAACCTAAGCCTTTCTTGGAAGCATCGCAGAAAACAACATAGCCCTTCCCAGGCTCTGACAGCACTAGCACTGAAGTACTAGTCAGCTTCTCCTTCAAACTTTGGAAAGCTTGCTGAAAATGATCATCCCAGACAAAAGGTACATCCTTCCTAGTCAACTTTGTCATCGGCAACAAGATTGCACTGAAATCCTTGATAAACCTCCGGTAATATCCTGCCAAACCTAGAAAACTACAAACTTCGGTCGGCGTATTTGGTTGCTCCCAATCTACCACTGATTCCACCTTCTTGGGATCCACTCTGACTCCTTTTGCAGGTATCACATGACCCAAAAAAGTCACTTCTTTCAACCAAAACTTACACTTACTGAACTTGGCATATAACTGATGTTGGCGAAGAAGAGTCAAAGCTTGTCGAAGATGTTGTTCATGCTCTTGACTATCCCGAATGTAGATCAAGATGTCATCTATGAAGACTACAACAAACTGATCTAGAAACGGGTGGAACACTCAGTTCATCAGATCCATGAAAGCAACAGGTGCATTGGTTAGCCCAAACGACATAACCATAAACTCAAAGTGACCATACCTCGTCCTAAATGCCGACTTAGGTATGTCATCCGCCTTAATCTTCAACTGATGATATCCAGACCGTAGATCGATCTTTGAGAACACTATAGCACCATGCAACTAATCGAATAGATCGTCTATCCTTGGCAACATGTACTTATTCTTGATCGTGACTTTGTTCAAATGCCGGTAATCTATACATAACCGCATCGATATGTCCTTCTTCTTAACAAACAACAATGGAGCACCCCAAGGCGACGTGCTCGGTCGGATGAAACCTTTCTCCAACAACTCCTGTAACTTCTTCTTCAACTCTGCCATCTCTGCTGGAGCCATCCTATGTGGTGTTTGTGCAACTGGCTGTGTTTGTGGTACCAGATTGATCCCAAAATCAATCTATTGAGGTGGGGGAACACTGGGGAACTCATCAGGAAACACATCCATAAACTCTCGGACAACCATCACCTCCTCAAGGCTAGGACCCTTCGCCTTGGTATCCACAACGTGAGCTAAGAATTCCTTACAAACTTGCCACAACAACTTTTCTGCCACCATCGCTGACACTAGACATGTCAGAAGAATCTTCCTATCTCCTTGGAAGATCTACTTCTCTCCACCGTCATCAAACACTACCTACTTGGAACCACAATCCAACACGACCTTATACTTCTCTAAGGTATCCATCCCAAGAATCATATCGAATCCATGCATCTCAAGTGGTATAAGATCCACTTGTATACCGTGTCCTGAGAAAGATAGAACACAAGATGGGCACTCCTCTCGAAGCATCGAGGAACTATCAAGAGGGGTTTCTAACAACAAGCTATCTTTCTTACAACTAACAGGTAAAGGACATCTAGCAAGCATACTATGTGCGATAAAAGAGTGCGTAGCACCCAAGTCAACCAAAACAGATATAAAGCAAGAAGAAGACAAATCAGAATGAAATAACTCCATCTGACCTGTCACCACTCGCGGGTTGACTATCGCTCCGGCTGACTCATAGCATAGAATCACACCGTTGCTTGTTGTCCACCTCCTCTATTTCCTTGAGCAGACGATCCAGCTTGTGATGCTTGGCCGCACCCTCACCCTCTGCTACCACTAGGCTGCTATCTGTCTTACCCCTATTGACTCTGTTTCAGTTGTTGTGTTACTTCAACATCTTTCCTTTGGCAATTTGACCTTAAGTGCCCAGTCTGTCCACAATGATAACATGACCTGCCTTCTATCTGCGGCCTAGATGGCCCTGTCACTGCCACAGAAGCTGTACTATGCACCTTCGATGGCGAAGAAACATATCCTCTTCCCTTACTCACAGACCATTCCGATGGTACACGAGAACTCTGCATCGTGGAAGGTGCTGAAAACCTTGGCTTCTTGAAGCCACTAGATCTCTGTCCCTGGAACTGAACATGCCTTTTCCCGGTCATGGACTCCCTTTTCTCCCTAACATATCATTCAATCCTGCAGACGGACTCCACGAACGTGGCAAACCGCTCCCGATTTTCCAAAGCAGCAGCAGGTGTCGACAGCTCAACACTCAAACCTTTCTCAAACCGCCTGATCTGTTCATCATCTGTCACTGCCATGTGAGGACAAAACCTTAGCAAGTCCATGAACTTGGCTTCATACTCAGTGATGCTCATCGATCCTTGGCGTAGACACTCAAACTGGTTGATCTTCTCGTCCTGATACGTCTTCAGAAAGTATCTGCTGATGAACTCTCGCCGGAAAACCTCCCAACCGATCTCCTCACTGGGTCGCTTCTCCTCCTCGATGGCCCACCAATGGCCAACACTACCCTTCAGAAGGTAGACAACATGCTTGACTTTGTCCTCTTCAGGGATGTCGAGGATCCAGAAGGCCTTCTCAAGACATGTCAGCCACAGATCAGGATCCACCAGATCAACCATTCCAGTATAATCCAAAGCTCTGACTCGGCGAAGCCGCTGAAAGGTCTTCCCAATACCTGATGTTTCACCATGGGGAGCATGTGCTCTTGGCTGAGGAACTGGCAACCTTTCCACCATGTGATTCATCGTAGCCATCAACTGCCCCATAAGATATTGGTAGGCAGGGTTTTTGAGAATGGCTGGGTCAAGTTGTCGGACCTCATGCACCCGATCTTCATGTGCCTACCCTCCTGCTCCATCAACTGATGCATCATCTCTGCTCTCGACAACATGTTCTTCATGGTTTCTAGACATCTTTAAGCTTTATCTTCTGCTGAGGGCAGAAGGTTATTGTAAGAAAACTGGAAAACTCACAAGAACAGACACAAACCTAGTCCTAGATCCCTACAGACTTAGCGAACCTAGAGCTCTGATACCAAACCAACTGTGACACCCCGCCATCACCCATACAACGAGATGACACACGAAAACATGCGGAATCTCATCTTACCGAAAACACAGGTTAATTAAAACCGATTGCGGAAAGCATACTCAAAGAAACTTTTGCATCCAGATCCTACACAGAAAGCATGTTATAAAAATATTTACAGGCTTTGATATATGTTCACCGCTTATCAGAGCCATCTGCACTGTCAGCACCAGAGTTCATCACCTGTTTATGTATACATAACAGGCCACATACGACCAACAACAGGATAAACCAAAATTACAACAGCTAGGCGTCGTGAAACGTCGTCAAACACCTCCGAGGACCTGAGAGTACATGTATGACTCTAGGACTCTACTACGAAACCACCAAAACAGCAACATGTCCATCTATTGCCTTCTACTGCTCTTCTTGCTGCACGGACGTAACCTCACGACCACCACGACGTCTAGAGCGATCACCCAAAAAGGGTGTAAACCAGCGGGGTGAGACACACAGTCCCAGTGAGAAACATAACTTCCCACCGAAACTATAAAACCTCAGAAGGTTAAGGCAACAACAACAGTTAACTGATAAAGCATATAACCAGAGCAACATACTGAATAAGGCTATTATTACCATCAATCTTACCAAGATATCCAGGAGGCATATAACCAAGCATTTCTTTATGGAATATGCTTGACAAGATAAGCTTTATAAGAACTTATCACAAAATATAAGGATCATACGCACAACTGCATAGTACAACTAGATCAGCTATTTAAGAAATGCCTCAATTAATGTTCCGTATTTTGCTCTAAGCCAGATATACTATTAAGCTAGATTACATTTTATTATGCCCTGAGGAAGTGAACCTTCCCTACTCAAATCCAACCATTGGCTGCGAAGCCCAATCCGGTCCCATACAAGGTCTAAGGAGATCCAGACTCCATGACCTCACCTTCTCGTGGTCAGTACATGAATCATCAAGCAAGACCACAGTCTTATGCTTATAAGGCCTCAGCCTCTGGGTCAGCTCCGCAAGCTCCCCATCTCTCTAGCTCACCTCATCATAGGTGCTAGAACATACATTACAGCCATGAACGCATCATGCTCATCATCACATATCCTGAGCAATGGGTTTGTTCACCATGCTCCCTATATCCTGACTCTGCAACCACAGTTGCACTCAAACCCTCCTGTTTTAGGCTAGGGGAAACCTAGCATATTCAATAGTATGCGCTCCAGGTAATCCCACAGGATAAACCTATTTCACCATCACCAAATACTAACGATGATGGATCTATGGCCAGGGCAAACTACATGATATGTTCATCTATAATTAATTAGTATATTTTATGCCAATTATTGAGGCAGCCAAAGTATAACCATAGCCTTATAGAATTTCATCATTATTGCCATCATCATATTGTCTTGGGACCTCAATCCCTTATGATATCAACCACTGCCTCTCAAGACATTATAATCATGCAACAACATTCGGGGAATGCATCCATCATCTCATCATTAGAGGATAACACCTCAACTAGGCACTCAACCTTATATCAGGTCCTCAGACCTATCAATTTGTTATCTCATTACCACATGGTGCTATTCAAGCACATGCATCTCATAGCTCTTACCAGGCTATGAATCCACATGAAATACCTACATGATTAGTATACACATTCATAGAGATAACTGAAGCCATCATGGATTAACAAGATTATCATGCTACCAAGTATAAAGTAACATCCATGAATATTTTACACATGAGCTGTAGAAATCATTGTTTTATTATCAATCATAAGCATATATCATGCCCCATACTTGTGATCATAATCATGAGCCACATCATCATGGGAAGCAACATCATATGCTTCCAAGCTTCCTGGTTCACAACCTATCATCTTAACCCATTATCATATATGTATAGGATTCAAGGTGATTACATCATTTCACTTTTATTATCATTATTAATAGAGAACCATCAAATATATACATTCTGAGTTATCAGAACCCTCACCAAGCTCCTGTAACCCTCACAATAGATATGGCGGGCAACACCAACCCTCACTAAAAGATGTATCGGCTAGGATTTCCCAACCCTAAGAAGGCTCACCACCACGTTGACCAACCCCATCACTTCACCTATTATGCAACAAGGACTCACCTACTCACATGGTGTTGGGCTACTAGATCCAAGGATGAATCGTGCATCATCAGCAGGGGTTGTTGGCCAAAGGCCTGTCGTGCACATGAGCTAGGGTTAGGGTTAGGGTTTCTCTATCGGATAAACCTCAACAATGACAATATCGACCGAAGGCATAACACCCAAGGCACCCTATCTTCCAACATTCTCCATATCATCCAATAGTCCTTCATATCAACCAGGGCACCCTATCGCCCTAGGTGCCATATCGTGCATGGACCAGCTGGCTACTCATGCAATATATCTACCAACTCCACTAGGGGTGTGTCGAGAAACACAACCCCATGCCCGACACAGACCTATCGTCCATCTAGGTCAAGCTACTCATATCGGCCTCCACTAAGGCACCAACTAGGGTTCTCTATACAACCATCATATCCAGCATCACAAGATTACTTCATATTACCCAAACACAAGGAAAGCTATTAGACATCATATCGGCCAAAGCACATTAAAGACAAGGGTCATCTCAACCAAGGCATATCGGGAATCAAGCCACCAAGGCTCAACAAAGCACATTGACCAAGACCAACACAAGGCAGGGGGTGCATCATGCAACCCTACTTCAAAGTGTGTCGTACAGAGCACAAACTCAAGGTGTATCACCCAAGCTCCATCTCCACTAAGTGTCGACCAAGGGAACCATATAGAGCACCAACCAAACCCAACTAGGTGTAACGGACAAGGGTACAACCCAAGACAAGAAGGTTATCGGGCAACACTACTCCAAGGCATATCATGTAAGGCACAAGACACGACCCGACAAGGTCATCTTCAACCTCAAGCATAAGGGAACCAAACCCTAATTGATTAAGAAGATCGGCTCACCTCTCAACAACCAAGAGAGGGGTTTTGCACAACCTCTATCACAAATTGGGAAACCACAAGGATCAACCTCAGCATATGTCATCACATAACCAAGAGCTCACTTCTCAAATCCATGGTGAGAGGAGGGTGTTGCCCAAGCAACTAGAACGTAGACTCATCTCTCAACTAAAATGAGAGAGGGGTATTTCCTACATCACTAGAGCTCAAACTCACTTCTCTAGACTAAGGAGAGAAAGGGTTATTTCTCAACAAGGAAACCTAGAGTATGTCAGTGGACGGTAGTAGGTTGAAACCCTGGCCAGTATGCATATGGGATGAGCATAAAGGGCTAGGTATAATCTTGAGCCAAACATGAGTTAAGCATAGGCTTCACCCACATAGGGGTATGCTTGTGAGCTTGAGCCTTCATGAAGAAGGGACCTCTAGTAGGAAGGCTAGATGTGGAGTTAGATTTGGAGAGAGAAAGTAGGACCCCAACAAGAAGGTTGGAAGCTTAGCTTCTGAGATATGTGGAATAGTGGGGAGTCAAGGATAATGTGGCCTAAGTGGATAATAGTGGTTGCCTCATGCATGATCCCTAGAGGCTGATGATATCTTGGTTGCCTTTAGAGGAACCAAACCCTAGAGAGAGGATGAGTATGTTAATACCTTTGTACCTCTGGTATAGATGAGAAGAAGAGTTACTTAAATCATGTAGAGGTTTAGTAACAGGTAGTAAGGCCTTGTACCTAGTTGTTTGTCCTTGAGGAGAGGTTGTTCTCATATAAAAAGATCATGGAAGTACATGACATACCTTGGACATGCTTGATTCGTGGTTAAGAGATTGAACATGCAGTTGGATACCCAAAGGTGGACTTAGGGTTCCTAGGCCTAAGAGGGGAAGTAGTGTGCCCAATGCTCATGATGAGATTTGAGTCTCTATAGTTTTGAGCATGGTACTCCTCATGTGTAGAGAAAAGGAAACCCCTTAAGTTAAGGTATGTTTGATGAACCCCTCACAACTAAGTTGGTCTAATGTTGAGGATGAGAACAAGTATGACCTAGCATGGTTTGATAGGTGATCTGCTTGTGCCTTAGTAGCTATTGGGTTAGACATGCTCATGTGAATGTAAACCCTAAGGACGGTTGTGACCTTGTTGTCAAGAGTGTAGTTTCCTCCCATCCTGGGAGAGGGACCCTTTTGTAGGGTGTATAACAGTTTTGTTGGTTTTGAGGTAACCTAAAGCGGTTTCATAGGATCTTGAGAAGCTAAGTGAAAAGTACATGGTACGAGTATGAACCTGTAGACCCATAGATAACCATCTCTAAGTGCATGTGGATGTGTTACCATGGAGGTAACCGGTATGGGGCCTGACCAAGGTAGGCAGGTTGCCATGACCCCTATGAAGGGATGAAAGTCAGTCATGAATGTAGAGGGAGATGATGAAGGCTTGGGTAAGGTTCTAAGTTGGACATGTACTATAATAGAATCCTAAGTCTATCCTAGGATCGGGGAGGGATAAGACCGATGGAAGTAGGAGTTTCCTAATTCCCTAGTTTCACATGACCATAGGGTCGGGAGGTAACAACTATCATCGTCTGATGGCCATGGTTTGGAAGATTGATCACCTTCATGATCTCATGGGACCCAAATGGCAGATGAGTAGGGCACTCTCTGGATGCATAAGGGAAGAGGGATAATCCCTAAAGTGATGGCACCCTACAGACCTAGATGAGATGACCAAGGATTTTGTGGTGACCCAAGTAGGTCCGAGACCAGTTTTCCATGGAAGTAACTTTGATGTCAAGATGATCGTGATGTAGAGTCACATGTTGCACGTTTCAACTTAGATTTGAAGGCGTACTGGAAAGGTGGGATGTACCATATCTACTCGTGGAACAGGAAGAACTTTGCATTTGGACGGTTGCCAAATGTTTATTTCCTCTTGTTATGGGAGTGAGAGATAGGACAACACACGTGCCATACACCAAGGATAAAAGATGACGTGAGTTGGAACGTTGTCATGAGGAATGAGGATAGAAATGATAATGTACCCTTGCGAAGTGAACGATAGGTACAAATGATAAGAGTATCAAGGTAATCATCTTGTGAGAATGTGTTATCACGAGCTATGAGTTATGAAAAGTTAAGTTTGATAACCAAGAGGATGAGCTCAAAGTGTTCTGATGAAGATAAACTTAGAGATGAGATGAGATAATGAGTGGAATACATGGAGGTGTATGTCTTCAACATTATCTAACAACTAAGGATGTGAAGTGGTAATGGATGCTCTGGTTGAGATATAACTACCTAGTTGAGCTAGAGGCTAGAAGAAGTTGTGGTTGACCTTAAGTCAAGGAAAAGAGATAAGTTTGGCTAACACTCAGATGTATCAATGACAGTTGATCAAGTAAATGGTTGTTTGGTTAGTTAGCCTAGTCCTTGATGCAATGAAAGGATGGTTGTAGAACCTCAGATGCACTTCTTTGGATAGGAAGGTAATAAAACCCTGATAAGAGTAGTTTAGGGTTTTCGAGGTATTGATCTTGAGGAATCATGACATACATGAGATCATGGTTTTAAGATCACCACACACCATGAAACTACAAAGATAGTAAGTGATAGTTGCACTTTGGATGCTTAAAACAAAGTTACATGTAGCATGTGGCCATGCAAGCTAGGAGGCAAAGGACGAACACCAGTAACTCAGTGCATGAATATAAAGTATAAAGAGTCCCCAAGAGGGGATGGGAGTTCACCACTATGGGTATTGTGGTAAGTCTCCCCTAGACCAAGGAAGGTCAGGATGCAGTATGGGTTATGGTAGATCACCTTACCTAGATAACACGAGCAAGAAAGAATGCTATCAAGAGACAGATTCTGTTGAACCTACATAAGATAGAGAGATGGTTCAACTACACCATGATGCGAGTTAAAAAGTTCTTGAGTATAATCTAAAAGTTCACTTCCATAAGGTGGAAGTAGATACATGAAGAACTCAATGCTAGTGCAGTTTATCACCCCTAACTAATAGATCCAGGCTAGAGAGTCTGATGAGAGCATGTGTGCTCACTCAGGGTGATACATGAGACAGTTCTTGTCCAATAAAAGATGTGATGATAACCACCCTAGCCAGTATCGGGTTGTAAAGAAGTTCTATAAGGAGGTAGTGTCGGTCACCACTTCATTAATATGATGTTGGTGAAGGAGGCCTTGCGAAGGTCAGAAAAGGACCAATAGTAGGTGCAGATGAAGTCTCTTTGATCATGCAATGGTTGAGAGAGAGAGAGCCCAGAGGTGACATGAGTCGTGAGTTGATGCAAAGCAGACTGACATGCAGGTCACTG
Organism: Alisma plantago-aquatica; assembly: GCA_963693085.1. NCBI lineage: Eukaryota > Viridiplantae > Streptophyta > Magnoliopsida > Alismatales > Alismataceae > Alisma > Alisma plantago-aquatica. Next base: position 1,334,820,599 of record OY856411.1, on the reverse strand, counting down.
TGGGAGAATATTTTATGTGAAAATCCGACCCCTCTAAGTTACAACCGAGGAAGCTGAGTCCCCGATACATGGGTCCATTTGAGATGGATTGGTGGAGATGGTTGTGTTCGACCTTTCCCCTCAGGATAAGTAATGCGTGATGAGTTCCATATGTCTGGTCTAGAGCACTATGTGAGGTACCCAAGCCATGTGTTGAGCCCTGAACCTATTCAGCTTTATGAGAGGCTGAAATGTCCTGAGTCACCTATGAGGGTATGTTATACCAAGATAAGAAAGAACTCATATGGAAGAATATGAGATGATGAAGGTTCTTGGGAAGCACCATGGAAAGGGTGAAGCCACATGGGAGCCCTGATGGACATGGAAAAGTCTTATCCTAAATTGTTTGTTTGCTTGGTTGAATTTTGAGGACAAAATTCTTATAAGAGGGGAAGGATGTTACAACCCCAAATTTGGGTTCATTTGGTGAGGAATGTAATTTCTCATATTAAAGATATTTGAACGAATAATGATATAATCTATTTTGAATAAATGGATTTCATTTACAATAGCCTTGATGATTGTTTTTTTGGGCTTTATTGGCTATTGGGCCCAATAACAAGGAAATTCAATTAGTAAATGAATAATTGAGTTTTTGAGAAAAGAATGAGGTAGAAACCTCTAGAAGGCAAAGGAATGTAATCCAAGGATGAATTTCGTGCCTCTTGGGTTCCTTGGGTTCCAAGGAGTCCAAAGTTGCAAAGAAAAGGCAATAAGAAAAGAAAAGATTAATAAAGTATTTCTTTATTAAGAAAGAAATTGAAAACAATGATAAAATGTGGAAAATAAGTGGAAAGAGGTGCAATTGAGTTAACCTTGGTGGATTTTCGTATCCCAAGAATTCCTAACATTAAAAGGTATAACAATGAGGAAAATAAAAGAGAAATCCTCAAAAGAGATATTTTAATAAGAAATAAACAAGATAATGTAAGAAATAAAGAGAGAAGTGAGGGTTTGGTCATGATGAGTAATAATTCGAACCCCACTTGCTTTCTTGGATTACAAGGAATAGAAATAATGATAAATAAGAAAATAAGAAAGAGGAAATATCAATTAAATAAGTCTTACTAAAGAATAATGAACTTTTGAAGAAAAAGTCATTTTCCTTTGGAATTTGGGACTCAATTTTGGTATGAGAGTAGATAAATCCAAGAGGAAGTTTCCTACAAAATTTGGTTGCAAAATGATGAACGGATTTCAAGATATGAAATTTAGAAACTATCCTAAAGTGTGGACCTTAATTGCATAATAATCACATGTCACAGTTAGATTGGAAATATAATCCCGATTTTCAGATTAATGGTGACCATTAGATCGTCGATCCAATGACTGGGGTTAAATCCCAGTGGCATGGGGAGTCTGGCACAGAGCAGGCTTGGAGAGATCCAAGTCTGGATACTTTCTCACAAAGGAAAGCTCCTTTGATTTCGAGAAGGAGCCTGTTGTCTTCGGGAGATGTTTCCGATGATAACCAACCCTATTTGTCAGGGGTTTGGTCACCGATGAAGGGATTTCCCAACTCGACTGACACCTGTGGCCGACCCTATATATAGGGATATCCCATGGCATCAAGAGCCATCCCTCTTCTTCTGCCCTCGAGATCGGGGTGAAACGACATTCATTTTGGCAGCTTCAATTCGACGATTGGCTCTATTCTCCCCCTCGTATAAGCAGTAGGCCTCGCCGGAAAAGAGCTCCACCGTGCGAGCAACTTGAGCATGAAGCGGAGAAATTGGGACCCTGGTCCAGTTCGGGGAAGCCGGGTGGAGGTTGTGGTGACCTTCTCGGATGCTGGGAGGGGTTGAGTCTCGAAGTCAACTACCCAGTTGACCAATGCCAAGAACCTGGATCGCAGAGCATAGCGGCGCACACGGAGGTTGAAGGAGATAGGAGGAAAAGACCTCCTTGTCCTTGGCGCCGGTAATTGAAGGTAAGGGAAAAATTGACTTTTGTAACTTAAAACTAAAGTGGGCGCACGGATCCCAGGCCGTTGCATCCATCGTGGTCCGGGGGACCATGGATCGGGTGGCTATTAATTTTCTAGAATTAACGAATAATTGAGGAAAAATGACTTTTCTTGCTAAAATCGTATCTTGAGCTAGAAAACTCGGATGGAAAAAGTTTATACATGAAAGTTGATCAGAAAAATGTGAGGAACAAGTTAAAAATTGTTTGAAAGGCCAAATATGTCTATTTTAGCAAAAGTATACAATTTGGATGTAAAGAGTGTTAATTGATAATTAGAAAACCCTAACTGTTAACCAAAGATGGTTTTAATCTTGCAAATAGATTAACTCGAGCATAGTTTACTAGATTAATGTTAAAGATGGTTTTTAACCTGTTTTGATGATAGAATTGCAAGGTTTAGGGTTTTTAAACCTAATGTGTTGATTAAAACCCTTAGAAACCCTAAGTGAGGGAAAAAGGGAAGAAAGAATATAATAATCCAAAAATTAGGGTTTTTGTGATCCAAATCTGATCTTAAGATCTTAATGGAAAATAAATTGATATAATTAGGGTTTGATGGATATTTTGATAAAAATAAAGTAAAAGTGTTAAAGAGGAAGTGAAACCCTAATTGTGGTCAAACCCCTAAAAAGGGAAAATAACCTAGGAAACATCTATGATTAATGGATCAAGATGACATGATTAATGATAGAGAAATTAGATGCCTTTTTTCAGGAACAAATTGTTTGTGTATTCTTGCTTGATTCCTGATTGATTGAGTTATTTCCGCATTCAAGTCTGCTTAACAGGTATGTCGTTAATTATGAATAACCGCCTTAGTTTCCCGAGGATTTTCTGGATGGTTAACTGCATTGAATGCAGATTATTAGTTTGGATGTTCATACTTGCAAACTATAAAGTCACTATGATTATCACATTAATAATAGAAGTATGTATTCTCGCACCTACATGCCACCCTGATGGATGATGCCAAAGGTTAGGCCCAGATGGGTAGACCAATGGACACCTTGAGTGGTGACCGCAAGCACCAAGCTCGGGAATGAGAAGGTGGCCTATGATATTGCATGACTAGAGGGCACCATGATTTGTGACCTCACGCACCAAGCTCGGGATTGAGAAGGTGGCCTTAAGTCATTAGCAAAGGAAACCCTAAGGTGGGTATGACAGGGTTAGGGCAAAAGCGGTGGAGAATGTCATATTGGAAAATGTAAATTGGCTGGTTAATTAACTTGATTGTGATAATTAGATTGTTATCCATATGTGCAAACTTTTGGTTGTCCCCACATACCAGTATATTTCGATATACTGACCAACGTTTTGTTTTTCAGCATTTTAGGTACAATCCTGAAAGCACAAATAGTAAAGTGACACATCGTGAAATTAAGAAATAAGGTGCAAGGAGGATTAGATAGAATAATTCAAGTTGTGGATAGATAGATTTCCAAAGTTTTAAAAAGGTAAGCAAAGTTTTATTTTTCTACCAAATTTTAGTTTAGTTAGTAGAATTTCATAATTATAATTGATTATTTGTTGAACCTTTGATCCTGTTAATTGAATAACGGCTCTGACCTTCGGGTCTCCCTTAATTGGGGGTTATCGAGAGGCGGGGTCATTACAATATGTACTTTGTGAACCAGAATGTATGTGTAAATATAATTTTTGTTCTTGTTATATGAGTTTCCTAAAAATGGATCTCCTTGTAAATGGTTTTAATTTTTAGTGATTTTTGTTAATCCACTGTTAATGATCACTTCAGCATTAATCATATCCGATAATTGAAGTTCGTCGTCACAGTTAAGTTGGTATCAGAGCTCAAGGTTTGCTGAGTCTACAGAGACATAGGATTAAGGTTGTTGAGTTTATTCTAGTGTCTTCCAGTTTATCTGATAGTGCCTTTTGCTCATATAGGAGAAGAAGAACTTAAAGATGTCTGGATCACACGAAGAACATGGTGCTGAGAGCAGCATTGCTGCACCAGGAAGAGGTGCAAGGGACCAGACTAGGGAGGAACTGAAACCTAAACATCCCTAGCTTAATCAAGCTGCATTGGAAAACCCAACTTTCCATGATCTATTTGGGCAGTTCATGGCAACCATGATGCATATGGCAGATAGGATGCCACCACCTGCACCTAGGGCACCAACCCATAATGAAGGATAGGGAGCTGGAAAGACTTCCGAATGACTTCGCCGGGTTGGAGCCACTGATTATGCTGGTACAGCTGACCCTGCAGATGCTGACATGTGGCTGACCGAGCTGGAAAAGGCCTTCAGAATCCTTAACATCCTAGAAGCTCAGAAGGTTAGACATGCGGTGTACTTGTTGACAGGGAGTGTTGGCCATTGGTGGACTATAGAAGAGGGCTAGAGGTGAGGTGTTGAAATCAGTTGGGAGGAATTCCGATGATAATTTGTCAGTAGATACTTCCCCAAGACGTTTCTAGACGAGAAGATCTCCCAGTTTGAGCGGATAAGGCAAGGACCACTGAACATTAGTGAGTATGAAGCTAAGTTTATGGAGCTTCTACGGTTCTGTCCGCACATCGCAGCTACTGATGAAGAGAGAATTCAACATTTTGAGAAGGGGCTGAATGCTGAATTGACCACTCTTATTTCTGCCTTAGAGAACAGGTAGAGGTTTGCTACCTTTGTGGAGTCCGTGAGGCAGATAGAAAGGTCCGTGACTGAGAAGCGTCAGGCCCACTGTAAGAAGGTGTATACACACTTCTAAGGACAGAGGTCTGAGAGTTTTAAGAAACCAAGGTTTTCTGCACTAATAGCACCACCAAGGTTCAACACCCAGACACAATGGACATCCATCAAGGGTAGGGGTCGAAGTTTACCACCAAATAGAGCCCCCAGTACAACATCAACGTCAGCAACTGGACCTTTTAGACCATATCAAGAGAATAGAACCTGTCACCAGTGTAGACAGGTAAGACATCTAGCAAGGGATTGTCCAGTTGGAAACACAGTGGTAACCCAACCACCGAGGCAGAGTCAACAAGGTCATCAGAGGCGACAGTTTTCGAGTGGCTCTAGAGGACGTGGACAAGCGTCCCAAGATGGTTCGTCAGCATCCAACAATCGAGCACAGGGCCAACAAAGAAGCAATGACGAGGGTCTATGTGATGAATCAACCCAAAGCAGTAGTCAACCCTCGAGTTGTGACAAGCCAGATTGAACTATTTCATTCTAATATGTCTTCATCCTACTTCGTATCTGTTTTAATTGATCCGGGTGCTATACATTCCTTTATCACTCGAGAAGTGATTCATGACTGCAATATGATTGTTAGTCATAAAGCAGATAGTCTTTATTAGAAACCCCTTTGATGGGATCTGTAGTGTTGCAGGAGGTCTGTTCTCCCTGCATTCTTTCCTTTTATAAACATCACATTCAAGTGGATCTTATACCACTTGAAATGCATGGGTTTGATATAATTCTTGGGATGGACACCCTAGAAAAGTATAAGTTTGTCTTGGATTGTGAGTCCAAGCAAGCTGTGTTCACTGATGATGGTGACACATGGATCTTTCAAGGAGATAGAAAGATTCTTCCAACCTATCTGGTGTCATCTATGGTAGCTGAGAAGTTGACGAGACAAGGATGCTTAGTATTCCTGGCACATGTGGTAGATACCACAATGGAGAGCCCTAATCTTTCTAAAGTTCCGATAGTTAGGGAGTTTGAAGATGTGTTCCCTGAGGAACTTCCAGGTGTTCCTTTGCCCCAAGAAATTGATTTTGAGATTAATTTAATCTCAGGCATGCAACCAATAGCACAAACACTGTATAGAATGACACCTGCTGAGATGGCAGAGCTCAAGAAATAGCTGCAGGAATTGCTTGAGAAAGGTTTTATCTGACCGAGTACTTCACCATGGGGTGCTCCAGTTCTCTTTGTTAAGAAGAAGGACGGATCGATGTAGTTATGCATTAATTACAGATAGTTGAATAAAGTAACCATAAAGAACAAGTATCCTTTGCCAAGGATCAATGACTTGTTTGATCAGTTGTGTGGTGCAACTATCTTCTATAAGATAGATCTGAAGTCGGGATATCATCAGTTGCGTGTCAAGGAGAGTGACATATCTAAGTCTGCCTTTAGGACAAGGTATGGTCACAATGAGTTCATAGTTATGTCGTTTGGACTAACTAATGCACCAACTGCATTCATGGAACTCATGAATAGAATCTTCCGGCCTTTTATTGATCAATTCATAGTAGTCTTTATAGATGACATCCTGGTATACAATAGAGATGCTCAACAACATGAGCAGCACCTCCGTCAGGCTTTAACTTTGCTAAGAGAGCATAAGCTGTATCCTAAGTTTAGCAAATGCGAGTTCTGGTTACCAGAAGTTTCTTTTCTAGGACACGTAATATTCTGCCTCAGGTATCCGTGTTGATCCTAAGAAGGTAGAATCTATACTACAATGGGAACAACCAAAGACACTGATGGTGATATGCAGTTTCCTAGGACTGGCAGGCTATTATAGGAGGTTCATTAAGAACTTCAGTTCTATAGCTTTACCCCTGACCAAGTTGACCAGGAAGGAGGTTCTTTTTATCTGGAATGACAAGTGTCAACATTCTTTCCAGCTGCTGAAAGAAAGGTTGACAAGTGCACCTGTGCTGGTGCTACCTGGGCAAGGGAAGGGGTACATAGTTTTTTGTGATGCATCTAAGAATGGATTAGGATGTGTGTTGATGCAGGATAATCAAGTAATTTCTTTTTCTTCTCGACGACTTAAGAAACACGAGGAGAATTAACCAACACATGATCTAGAGCTAGCTGCTGTGGTCCATGCTTTGAAAATCCAGAGACATTATCTCTATGGAGAAACATTCTAGATTTTTACAGATCATAAGAATCTAAAATATATCTTCTCACAACATGAGTTAAACATGAGACAATGCCGCTGGATGGAGTTAATCAAGGACTATGATTGTACAATTGATTATCATCCAGGGAAGGCTAATGTAGTGGCTGATGCATTAAGTAGGAAATCATCATCACCAGCCTTAGATAAAGCACAGTTGAAGTCCTTAGTGTGCTTCAAAAGAGATATGCTTATCTCCTTGAGGCAAAACAATATACAACTTAAGGTATCCTTATTAGCTGGACTGTTAGCTCAGATGCACATAAAACCTACTCTGAGACAGTAGATTAAAGAAGCACAGCAAGATGATGCTGTGGTTCAGCAGATCAGGTCAGAGTATGGTAGTGAGAAATGGGATGGCTTTCATGAGTCAGAGGATCAAGTAGTCTGTAACCATGGTAGAATGGTAGTACCTGATGCCAATGACTTAAGAAAGTTAGTCTTGGAAGAAGCTCATTCTTTGATGTATGCAATGCCCCCAGGGAGCACCAAAATATATCATAACTTGAAAGATATGTATTGGTGTCCTAGTTTGAAGAAAGATGTAGTTGAGTTTGTTATGCGGTATCCAGTGTGTCAGAAGGTTATAGATGAACATCAAAAGCCCACAGGAACAATGCAACCGTTGCGTATACCACAGTGGAAATGGGATAATGTGACCATGGACTTTGTGGTTGGTTTGCCTAGAACAACCAAAGGTCATGATTCCATATGGGCGATAGTTGATAGGTTGACTAAGACTTCACATTTCCTTCCTATCAAAACAACCTACACTGCTGAGAAGCTTGCACAAATATATATAGATGAGATAGTGCGGTTGCACGGGGTTCCAGTTACTATTGTTTTTGATAGAGGTCCCCAGTTCACGAGTCATTTTTGGGAACGACTTCATAAAGCTTTGGGTACACAGTTAAGGTTTAATACTGCCTTTCACCCACAGACAGATGGGTAATCTGAGAGGACCATACAAACTTTGGAGGATTTCCTTAGGGCATGTGTCCTTCAATTTGTAGGAAGTTGGGAACACTTGAGCTTGATAGAATTTGCTTACAATAATAGCTATTAGCACAGTATTGATATGGCACCATATGAAGCATTATATGGTAGACGTTGTAGATCTCCTTTATTTTGGTATGAAATAGGAGACAATCAACTTTTGGGTCCTGAGCTTGTACAACAGACAACTGAGAAGATTAAAGTAATACAACAACAATTAAAGACTGCACAGGATAGACAGAAGTCGTACATCGCAAAACGGTGGAGACCTTTAGAATTCTAAGTTGGAGACAGAGTATATCTTAAGGTCTCACCTTGGAAAGGTGTCCTTAGATTTGGAAAGACGGGAAAGTTAGCTCCTAGATTTATGGGGCCTTATCCAATCATTGAACAGATTGGAAAGGTAGCCTATAAGCTGGATTTGCCACCTGATCTGCATAAGTTACAGCCAGTGTTCCATATCTCCATGCTGATAAAGTGTCATCCTGACACAAAGTTAGTTTTGCAACCTGTGGAGGTAGAATTAAATGATGATATATCATATGTTGAAGGACCTGTGATGATCCTTGATAAAAGAGTTAAAAAGCTAAAAAAGAAAGACATATGTCTTGTGAAAGTTCTCTGGCATCATCATGGCATTGAAGAAGCTATGTGGGAACTAGAGGAAGAGATGAGGAGGAAATACCCTTCTCTTTTCTCTTGATGATTTCGGGGACGAAATCCCTATTAGGGGTGGATAATTTGTAACATCCCTGACCTGGGTTATGATTTAACCCTAGATGTTTTGTTTAAGGAAGATAATTATATGCTTGCTTTTATCTTTGGAAAAGTAATTAAGGCTCAAGAGGAACCTATGTTTCAATTTTTGTCCTTTTTGAATAATGTTGAAAATAATGTTTTGCCCATTTTAGACTAAAGTGCAAATTACCCAAGTTGAGGGGTTAACTTGCAAATGTTACATGATAAAATGCTACTCAAGTGTTGAAGCATCGTAATAATGAGAATGATGTAGAAGTATGGCTACCACAAGCCTCAGCACCAAGAAAGAGCTTATTAAGCAATGTTTGAGCATTAAAACCTAGTTTTGGTGTAATATGCAATTTACCCAAAACCTAGGGTTCAATATGCAAAATACCACTTCTAGAGAGTCCCTAATGTTTCTTGGTATCATTTGAATCTCTTTGGAGGAGAGAGAATCTTGATATTAAAATAATCAAGGTTTAAGCATAATTGAAACCCTAATTCAATTTAATGCAAAAATAAATATATTAGTTGAAGTGCCCATTAATTAAAAAGGATTTGGTTGAAATCCTATAGTGAAAGGACGTCCAAATGCCTTGAGTTGCTCCGAAATATCCTAAGTAGGTGAAGTATCCACTTGCAATTGTTAATTAAAAAGAATTGTCAACTAAAAATGGATAATAATATTATATTAATTGAGGTGCTTAAGTGATTACTTTTAATTCAAGGATAAACAAGAGGTTTTTGAAGGCAATGATGATGGATTAGTATGCAAGGAATTGAGGGGGATAAGTGGCACCAATTTTGGGAGTTGAAGGAATTTTCTATTGCTTTCTCTCTCTTGAAATTCCCTTACATATATCCTATTTTTCCACCCACATGAAAGACTCTTTTTCAAATCTACTTTCTCTCCTTGCTTTGGACGAACACAAGGAATCTTAGGAGCAATATTAGGACGTGCCCCAACATGTAGGTAAGCTCCATAGTCATCTTCAACCTTGATTTCATGGTGGAAATCAAATTTCAATGATTATTTTCTTCTTTTCTCCACTCAATGCTCAACCTTGATCATCCTTTGCATCCAAAGACTTGAGAACGGACCTTGGACAGTTGGGAAAGCTTCATTCACCATTGAGGATGTGAATCTTGGTTCAATTTGAAGGTGGGTTATATAAATTGAACCCTTAAACATCAATATTGATTTCATTTCTTTATCATATGTTGATTCCTTTTTCTTTCCCAAATTTCCTTTTGATTAATTTTTGAAATCACCACCAAGATCACAACAAATTTTGAAGGTTTTTAGCTTGAATATGATGATGTCATCTTAGCACACACCTCAACAAAAATCTTGAGCAAACAGTTTCACTTTTTGGTGACCAAACGGTCTCAAGACCGTTTGAGGTCAAATGGTCTCAAGACCGAATGAGACCAAACGGTCTCAAGACCGTTTAAGGTCAAGAGGTGTCATGGTTGGATGAAGACCCAATGGTTACAATTGATCTAGTCTCAAACGGTTCAACACTTGATGGTTCCTTGATTTCAAACCCTAAATCGATTGAAGTTGAAACCCTAATTTTAAGTTCAATCGGTTTCATTGCTGAATTGAGACCTAACAGGCTCAAGACCGTTTAGGATTTAATAATTTTTAATTCAAATAGTCTCAAACCGTTTAGGGTTTAATAATATTTAAATCAAATAGTTTCAAAGCCGATTGAAGGAATTAGGGCAAGATCGTGTGGAGAATTGAGATCAAGATCGTTTGGAGGATTGAACCAAGACCATTTAAGGTCTAACGGTCTTCAAGACCGTTTGAAGGTCAATGTCTTCGAGACCATTTGAAGGTCAATGTCTTCAAGATCATTTGAAAGGTCAATGACTTCAAGACTGTTTGAAGGACAATGATCTCAAGACCGTTTAGAGGTTGAGCACCTCGAGATCATTTGGAGGTATAAAAGATCCAAGACTGTTTGGAGATTCAATTGAACTAAGACCGTTTAAGGTCTAAATGGTCTCAGACCGTTTAGAGGATTGGTCCAACATCATTTGGAGGATTGGACCAAGGCCGTTTGAGGGTGAATGGGTCCAAGTCCATTTGAAGGGTCAATTGGTCCAAGACTGTTTGAAGGTCTAATTGGTTCAAATCATGTAATTACTTATAACCCCACAAGTGGTTGAGAAGATCTCAAGGATGATTTCAATGGAAGAACTTTTAAAGTATTTAGGTGATTAGTATAATTAAAGTAGTTATCACTCAATGCCTATGAAAGTAATAATTCCAATACACCATGATAAACATAGGCTTATGTCATTAGTGAGAGGTTAAGGCAACCTAATGAGATATAATGATGATGTTATGTGTGTTCCTAAGTACATGGAACAATGATAAGTATAATTATTACTTAATTAATGCTATGTGCTCCAAGTTATATGGAAGCACTAATTTTAGGGATTGGATTAATGAGATAATCATAAAACTCTAATTAATGGGGAATGGAAACCCTAATCTAGAAAGATGAGAAACCCTAACCCTAAACTTTGGGTAATGGGTTGTGAAATTCTAATTGAAATGAAATGGGAAATCCCTAACCCTATTTTGAGTAAAGGGTTGTGAAACCCTAAGATGGGATGATGTTATATGGAACCCTAATACATGGTGATGTTATGTGAAAACCCTAATACATGTTATTGTTATATGGAACCCTAATATAGGGTGATGTTATGTGAAAACCTGATAAAGGATGATGTTATGTAAAACCCTAATCTAGGGTGATGCTATATGAAACCTTAACCCTAATATAGGGTGAAGGTATGTGAAACCATAATTTTGGGTTATAGTGCATAAAACCCTAAAACTTGAGCAATATGATCATAATCCCAAACCCTAATTTTGGGTAATGGGACGAGTATCCCTAATTGATATGACTTTGGAAACCCTAACCCTAATGAGGGAATAGTGATGCTACCATTACATTGCATAGTGTTGATATGTAATTGATATAACTGTTATCATGTGTACTAACCATACAGGTATCATGAGATGTTGGACATAGCCAGGTATGAGCTATGATGCTTTATTATTGAAATTGTTTTATGGGCCTTGTGAGCCATAATATGCTTTGTTGCTTAGAAAGAGGTAACAAGAGATTAAATGGGCCTTGAAGAGCCATGTGAGATGCTTGTGTAACAAGTATCATGTTTACCTTGGTCAGATGACATGAAGGTATTAGTTACTTGATAAGTGGTAACAAGTGTTCTTTGATGAACTGAGGGTTTGAATACCAATATCCCATAATCATGATGATGAGATGTTAAGGGACGAGAATGCCCATGATGTGACAAGGGATTGAGATCCCAATGTTTTATAAAGCTTCAAGAAGTAATTGATAGAAGTATTACACATTCTTTGTAGCATTTGTTAAAATAATTTATGTTTGAAAACCTGACTGATGCTAAGAGAATATGGTAATGCACTTAATTAATCAAGTGACATATTATCATGTAGAGCCCTGAACATAGATCCATCATCGTCAATAGTTGGTGATGGTGAAACATGTTCTCCTACGGGAATTCCTGGAATGCATATTTTGAATATGTGGGGTTAATGGGTGAAAATATCCTTACGCCTCATAAGAATGACTGAGGGCCATATCCTATGCACAGGAATGGTTATGGACCATATCCCAATAAGAGTATGGCTATGGGTCATAATTCCACAATACCAGGCATTGGCTACAGGCCATATCCTGAAAAGAGTATATGCTACAGGCTATAACTCTATAGTGAAGATACCAGTATACCCTGGAAAGCTATTTAGTAGAGACACAAGATGTCCTACATATGATCTCGTACTGACCCAGACAGATGAGGTAATGGAGTCCGGCTCTTCCATTGTCCTATGTATGATACCGATGCTTTATGTAATTAGGGTCGGTTGGAGTATGAGCGGTATAACTCATCTCCTCAGGGCATAAATATGATTGTAAAATGTAATCAGCCGTGTAGCGTATTTGCTTAAGAATGAAATACAAAAATCATTGGTTGATGTTACATTGCTTATTGTATCTTGAAGTGGATAAATATTATACATGTTCTTCATATTCCTTATTGAACTGAATAGATGATTTATTGCTTTATCATTTGTAGCTGTAATGCCTTAAAAGATGATATGGATCTATTCTGATAAATAATGATTAAATCCTACAGTTTAATGAAGATTCCTCTGTTCATTTTATTACTATTCATATGAAATAATAATGTTTCTGGCGGAGAGTTATATCTCTCACTGGGACAATTTTCAATTGTCTCACCCCCATGGGATTCAACCTTTTTAGGTGGACGAGGATGAGGAGGTAGAAACCCTACATCAGGGGAAGGACAACAACAATAGGGACAGTAGTAACATCTCAGGTGGAGATACTGACTATCGTGTCATGTAGATATGAGTCCTATGAGTCGTCTCTATACTCTCAGGTCCTAGGAGTTAGTAGTTAGTGCTTTTATGACCGATCTGAGATTTTGGCTTGATGCCTCGAGGTTCTTATGCTGCATATGTATAGTTTTTAACAGAGCAGTTGATACTTGTAACCCTCAAGAAGGGATGGCACAGGATATGTAATTTGTGAACCAGAATGTTTGTGTAAATATTATTTTAGTTCTTGTTATATGAGTTTCTTGAAAATGGATTTCCTTGTAAATGGTTTTAATTTTTATTGATTTTTGTTAATCCGCTGTTAATGACCACTTCCGCATTAATCGTATCCGATAATTGAAGTTTTTTGTCACACAAACTATAAGCCAAGAGAGATCCATGTGGCCTAGAGAGGACAAGCACCTCTCCAATCTCAATTGATGCCCTGTTCTAGCCGTTGGATCAAGAAATGACGATCCAGATTAGTGCTCTTAAGGTAAATCTCACAAAAATCATAACTTTTTGATCCCTTATCCAAACCATATCATCCAATATACCAAATTGATCATAAAAATGACATCTAAAAGTAGTTTCCAGGCATGTTACTTCTTAGAAAATTAGTGATATCTTAAAATTTCTACTTTTAAGGTCTTTTAGCATGAACATTGTCATCAAATGCTCAAGTTTGATACTTTATGCCTCAAAATATGATGTTAGCCTAATATTAGTCACTTTAACATCTATACACATAAAGATTAGAGCCTTATATATCTTTGTATCCTAAAATGGTCTAACATTTCTTATATGACCTAAACTGGCCTATTAATGCTAAAGATCACCTATTTAATGCCTAATTTTTTTTGGTTGTGCATCGATCCTTATTGTTGTTCCATCCAGTATAATGTGATGCATGTCATACCAATATAATAACATGTTCGTACTTAACCCTACTTTGACATAATAATGACCTTGACCCTCCAAATATGCTTTATACGGATACTTTTATGTTGAATCTCAAACCTTGCGCCTATGTGGGTTTTTCATGTCCAAGATGATTATGTGGGATACAAATTAGTAATATTACATGCCTTTATCCTATATTACTTATGGACATTCATGTGTCCTAATGTGCCTAAATTTCCTAATCTTAACTTGAAATGTGATCTAGTATACTTATTGATAACCAAGTCTCAATCTTGTATGAATCTTTCTCTAATGATGATCTATGATACATTATGAAGTCAAATAAGTGCCTTGATGATGTTTATGAATCATAATCCAGGTAGACCCCACCTTTACTCTAATGATGACTAGCATGCATGATAATGACTCAAATGACTAGTTTGATATGTTGATACTCATGTTGCTCAATCTTGCTCGATCCTCATATTTTCTCTTCTTTGATTATGCAACCCTAATCTCATGACCCATAGTATTAATTTGTGATGTGTCACCCTATGTTTATACGAATACAAGATGTATGATGAAACATGATAATGATAATCTATGATCTAGTTTGAAATATGGAAATCACTAACAAGTGATACCTAGATCTAGGTGACACATCCAATCACTATGATATTCAATAATGAGACATAATCATGATGATGTTAATCCAAATGTACTTGTTTGTAATGTCAGGATCTCTACGTTGACTTAGTTACCAAAATCTAGTCTAGCTTGTATATATGGTTTTCTAATCAAGTATCTTAATCTTATGCTCCAATCAAAGTACGCTTAATCTCTTGACCCTAATATGATATTGGATTTCTTTTATGTATGCTCGTATGAATGCTTGGATACTTACTTGGTTGAGATATTGTCCCTATGAATACTACTTTCATGTTGGTTATAATATGTTGACAAAGCTTGAACATAATATAGAGAGCTCCATTATGCAACATAATGTTGATATAATGGATAAAGAAACCTAAAACATACTTGGTATAAAAGAAAGTCATTAAGTTTTCTCACCTGGTTTCTAGTTCTTGTTCATTATCATGTTCTAGCCAAGAAACTTTGACATGACTTGTAAACTATGATTACATGTTTTTCATATCATACTTATTGTTTTAGCATAAATATGTTTAGTTCATCAGATTTTTAGTTTCCAAATGAAGATTTGCTGCATTGAAGATTCTATGATCTGGAACAAATCACCAATGGGTACTCTTGAATATAGAAATGGGTACATATATATTGTCTTCATGTTTAATATCTTGTTATCTCTTTCGTTTTGTTATTGCCTTTTCATATATATTGCTCGTGTGAAATATTTGTGCTATTCTATGGACGGGCGCCCAAACCCTACTACCATTGTCTCTATAATCATTGGGGGTAGGATGAGAGTAACAAATAGTTCTATTGGACACAGAGCATTAGATATATTACATATAGGAAGTTGTCAATCTATATGACATTGAATTTAGTGAGAAGGATAGGAACCTGGGCCACAACAACAGTGTAGATGGTCTCCCCCTCCACTATATTATCTTCAATATAATATTGGCACAACCTTTAGTAAGAAGGATGCAAATGTTGTTGTGGTAGCTCATGATAACCAGGGGACTTAGAGAGGATATTCTAGGAAAAGATTCAACTCCAAAAAGTGTATTGAAACTGAGATGGTAGGTATATCCTTAGATTTAGATTAAATAGAAGAAAGAAGAGTCTTCAATGTTATTATTAAGTCAGATTGCAACACTGCTATGAAGGCCATTAAAGATGAGGATGCTAATTATTCCAAGTTTTCCTAGTGAACAATGAGGATTGTGAAGCTCGTTAATGATAATAAAGAGGTGAAGGTTCAAAGAAGAACTATGAATTATATTGTTGACACTCTTGACAAATACCATAAAGAAACCACTTTGGTTTCTTTGATTAAGTCAACCCACCCAATGATTTGTTAAGTAGTATAATTAGGTGGAAACATGTAATGGTGGTAGTTCTACCATGTTTATTTCTAAACCAGTTACTAGTGAATTATAACCTAGTCAAGAATATGCTTGCAAGAGGGAGGAAAGATGAATATGAATTCTTCCCGACTTACCCCCAAAAAATGAAGTTATATAGTTTGTTTATATATAAAACATATATGTACTTAACCATCAAAATCATCTACTGAAGATATTTTCAAACTATTCTACTTGACAAACCCTTTCAATTTTGTAACTTGTATGTCTCATTTGGAATGTATGGATTTCAGGATGTGATTTTTAGAACATTACATACCTTGACCAATCCTGGACGTCAATATCTCACCCTGTGGCTATAGGGGTTGTTGCACCCTTAGACTAGTAAGAGCCCACACTCATTTGTCTAGTAATAGTTGCACTTCCACTTCAGTCCACAGATTGGTGCTTCCCCCCTTCTTGTTCTTGCATGATGAAAATGCTCTGCCCCCATGTATTTGCACCTACTGCACCCGAAGCCTCTTTGACAAAAATAGAGGCCACTATTAGAAGACTCCATCCTCCTCTTAGTGCGCCCGGGTATCCCAAGCCATCCTATAGTAGCATAAATGAACACATTGCTTCAGATGCAACACTTTGCAAGCTAAGAAGTCCTCTATTTCTCTGCTTGGAGTCTATATTCTAGGATGACTGACTAGGTATGTTATATGTTGAGCAAGAGCTCTCCTCCATAGCAACACAATTGTGAGGTAAGTACTCCCCCATCTTTGTCCAAATGTCCCTGGAATGGACAAGATCCTCCTTAAGGATCTGACCATCAAAATAAAAGGGTCCCAAGTCATCCCTCTTTTGTTCTCCATCAACCCTCTTCACATGTCCCCATCTACTTCCTCTTAAAATAAGATGAAAACCTAGGATCCAACTCATGCCAACCATCTTCCTCGATTCTGATCTCCTTCCTCTCAAAATGAGATATACCATAGCATTCATTTCATGCCAAACCTATCCATCCAGATTCAAGGTTTTTATAGCCTCCTGGTCTTGATACTAGATCGGTGTTCAAACCTTGTTGTATCTCTATTGTGGCTCTCCAGTCCACTATGAATTGGGTGTCTCACACTCCTTTTTTAATAGAAGTTCAGTTTTTTGTAATGTATTAAATAGGCCACATCAAAACCCAGTTAAATCCCAGATTTTGGGATTTAATGTACATTGTCATTGTTCTTTCATGGGTAAGTGATTAGATAAAAACTAAATATAATCACTCCAAACATTACTTTTAATAAATAGTGGAAAATTCCTAAATTAATTACCTAGCTCACTAGATAATTCGAATTATCTTTAATTTCTCCCATAAATTATATTTCAATTATCCATTTACTAAAAATATCTTGAGGATTGATTATGGGCACAGAATACTCCATTCCCAAATTTGCAGTACAAGGACCCCATGTGTAAACCCTAGTTGGCACAATTGGGCTTGAAATGGTACACATTCCTTGTCTTCTAAAGGGTCTATGAGGTTAATCATACTTCCAATTACAAAAATAAAGCTTGGAACCATATAATTTCGCAATTGAAGATTCCTTATTATACATTTGATCAAAATCACTTTACTTACTTAAGACTAAGACCTAAGCTAGGTCTAGGACTCAAATACATTTAACATAGTCATTGCATTCCCTTCATGCTTCTACTTTGGTTGCCACCTCATATCACTGACTAGATATGAAACTCTAGGGTGTTACAATAATACCCAACTTAAATAATTTTTGTCCTCAAAATTTTCATAAGCTGCCCACCTTAGGGTTTCACATATTACATGTGTACTAGCTATATATTATCTCATGGATGTACATCCAAAACTTCTAAATCTGACATACATGTGCGTATATCACAAATGAAACTAGAGATCTTTCTCTAATTATCATTATCTAACATGGCCATGAACTTAGGTTACTTCTTTTCAGAGGGGGTTGTGAAAGGGTCTTGGTTCTAGTTTAAATCCAACTCACTTAATATGTCAAAATATTTATCCATTGTATTCATTATGTCTCTTACTATGGACCTAATTAGGTTGGGTGACTTAATGCCTCAAAATTTATTTATGTCAACTCCTTCTCTTTATGTTGCATTTGGATACATGATGGCCAATCGTATATCTAATTGTGGCATGTCTTATTACACTTATTTAAAATACTTTGATAGTGTACATTTCCCCTACCACATGTACTCGAAAGGACTAGACAAGCATCATAAGTATGACTATAAGCAAATATCACCCCCTTAGCACTAAGATAGTTTATAAGACTATTGGGAAATATTCTTCCTTGTAGACTTGAAATTATACATTAAATATTATCTCATACCTTACTACTACAACTAGTGACTCAACAAAAGTGATTTCTCATCATAAACTTGCCACAAAAGTACCCATTTCTCCCAAGAGCTCACTGCACCCAAGTTCGCATTGTACCAATTGCTCATTAACCTCAGAGGATCACCAAGTTAACATTAATTTCTTTTCCGTCTTACCATGGTGATCTTATATAGATAAACCCAATGTATTTTTAGTCACTTTCTTACCATTAAATCATTTTAATCCCTTGGAATACTAAATGAAAATGTTAATCACTCATCTTATATAAGATATGTTTCATATTAACACCGTGTACAACCTCATATTTTCATGATCCTAGACTACTGATCACCCTACCTCATAACATATACCACCACATGTTTAAAGCATCATCATGTATTAACCTAACAACTTTCTATCTACCTTAAGAAATCATCGTACTACTATCTTACCAGCTTAAATTTGGAACATAGTATGATTAATATTTTTGTCCACTATTTACCTTAATAAATATCATGATCCAACTTGTGAGAAGAGTCTTCCTTGAAACTAAGATTTAAAATCATCAAGAGTTTCTTGATATTCTTCATGGTATCACATTACAAACGTAAACTTGGTATCTAGACATGATCATGCTACTACTTTACAAACATAAAATTAGATCAAAACATGATTTAGTAGTCTTCAAATATTCCTTAAAAAGATTCAATTGTACCATAACAACCTTCTTGGACCCATGGTTATAGGGTTTCTTTATTCTGATTACATATATAGTACGAAGAAACCATACTTGAAATCCAATCATTAGTCCACTAAACTAAAAAAAGGATTTAGATGAATCAATTATAATTCATGGATCTAAAGGATCAAAGTGATTATTACGTCCTCACTAGTCCTTCCTAATTTCATATAATCTAATAATGAAAATATCTAAACAAGGATACTCTATTGGTTTAAGGATGCATTTTCTCATTACTTAATCATTACATGAATTATATGTAGGAAAATTTACACATGATATTGATCTGATCATTTATGCAACATGGTGAACATAAGTAGGTTGGTCTCCATCCTATGATGTGAGCCTACCTTGAACACAAGTTTCAATATCCTCACTACATGATGTCGAGGACGACAAAGACTGAGACTCACCAAATAGTTCAATAGTCAAATCCAGGGTAGAGTCCTACATAAAAGATTCTCCATTTTAATTTATGATATTCATCCATAGAAGCATTTACGTTCATGAAACTTGAAGTAGACACATTCTATGCCGATCATATTTCAAACTATAAATATGTACAAGAACATATACATTTAATGAAAGACATTTATATCCATCTACTTTAGAGAATAATTATCTAAACATGTTTTGTGATGCAAATACACCTATATCACAAAATAAGGAGATATAAACTTATTTGAACTTAACTCGACCACTACCCCAACTTTCATAATCCTCCATAAACCTTAGATTTACATACACAAGTGTATTGGGGCATTTCTTCATAATATAATATCCTCTTTTTCCAAGGTTAGGGTTCCTAGGTATTAAAAATGAATCCTCAGTGTACTTGTGGATGTCAAAGCTTGCATGTCATTTAATAAGAAACCCTTATTAGAGTATATCATTGAGTATTATACTTGCCTACATTCCCTAAATTTTAATGACTTGTTTTAATTCATATCATTCCTCAACCATTTGTAGATAACATGCAACCTGCATTACTAGATGAAGATGTACACTAAAGAGTCTTACCCTTGCAATCTTGGGGTAACAGAAAAGAAAGTTATTACTCTAATCCCATTACTCTATTACTTATTCCAAAGAATCTACTATCCCCCATGATTTGTGTACTTCTACATAGTTTTGTACTATTAGGCTCACGTGACCACATCCATATGTTTCTAGTATAAACTCTTTATGGTGTCTCTTGACGTATAGTTGCAATTGTATGTATCTATAGATGATAACTCATATTATACTCAGCTCCAACATCCCTTAGTACAAGTGTTCCATACCAAAAGAACTAGAAGAAAGAAGAATAGCATAATGAAATCACATGTCTCATAACATATTCTCTATGTTTCCTAGATTATATGTGATGCACTGGATAATTGTCATTTTCATAGGCTATTTTTTATGGATTTTTGTGCACTTATTGCTCATTTTTATATCTTTTGTGCATTATTTATCATCGTCATATTGTGACACTTAATTTCATCAAATAAATGTATTTTTAATGTTCCTATTAAATTCATCATAATTTGGGAGCTTATGTTCATTTTTGTGAATTCCAGGTGAATCTACAAGAAACTACACAACTCGGTACTATCAAATTTATTGTCAATGGTACCGACACTTGCTCAGAAAGGGGATGTTAAATCCAGGCCACTCGATATTATCGACTAAAGAAGTCGATACTACTGACAAGTACACAATAATGATTTAAGAAAATTTGAGAATCTCGGTACTACCTGCATCAACTCGGTAGTACCGATGACTCCACATGAGACTGCAACTATCGAAGGTGTCAGTATTACCGATACCCAAATGGTAGTACGGACACGATGGGATTAGGAACATCTAAAAATCATGTTTAATCCAACATTTGGCAATTAATGACACCCTAAGTCACTTCTATGACTTAGGGGGATTTCAGCCAAACCTAGGTATCTTGTTCTATTCCATTGTACAACAACGGGGAGCAAGAAAAGGAGAAAGTAAATAAGAAAGTCACGTTCCTGGAGATTCGAGCACCTCAGGTGGACGGATTTTTAGCCCGAGGTTGGCGAATCGATACGTTCACATGAGGTAGTCATGTGGACCATGTTCTTCAGGGGTTCTTTTAGTTCTCTAATGTTCCCTATATTTTCTTCTTCTCTCTTATATATTTGACAATAGAAATCATGCGAGGCTAATACCCTTGTTCCTTAGGACCTGAGAGTATCCTGTTTATGCATTGCAATTGACTATTATGCATTAATATACATGTTTATCTTAATTTTTGGACATAATTCTATGAAAGTGTCAAGAACTATACATGTTTGATTACCTTAGGTAGTTAACTAGACCGCTAATTGGCCCAGAAGAGAGATTAAAGGTTGGAAAATTCATAGAATTACATGTTTTATATCACACCTTGACAAAGGAGGATTATGAATGTGAAGAGATTACCAAGAGTTTTCAATAAAGCACCTATATTAAAACTCAATTACTATGAGTGTAGGATTGGTATTAGAACAAGTAGTGAATTACAATGTGAGAGCGAGTAATTCTTGCTATAAGTCTCTTTATTTAGGGGTTATGAGAGATAATTGTTAATGATATAATGTTAATTGCAATGTTAACTAAGGTTAAACTGTAATCCTAAGGAATTCACTCCATTTGATATCAAAACAACCAGTAATCTTACATCTATTTTCTGCATTTTAGATAATTCAACCTTCACTCAAAGTTTTCATCGGATTAGCTGATCATATCACAATTAGTAGTAATTTCTGGAGAAAGTTTCCATGAGTTTGACATCTAGGCCTCTTTGGGCATATATTACATTGATACGTATACTTATGTTTAACATGTGGTTTGCACATATCAAGTTTTTAGCAATGTTGCCTGGGAAACAGAAACTGCAACACTACGAGTGATATGATCGAACACTCTAGGCCACAAACTTTGTTTTCTTTTTATCCTTTGTAAACTGAATACCAAATATCATTTGTTCAACCATTAGTATCCGGTCCTACATTATTTTAAACAATTTTAGGTACTAGTGCATGGTGCAGACAAGAAATTATGACTACATAGAGTCAAATCCATAGGGCTCTAGTCAAAAGGAGATCTTACGTAAAGGGAGAGAGTACAGTGACTCAGTGGGAAGACCGATTCAAACCCCACCACCGACTACTCCAAAACCTCCACCAGAGAAACCAAAACCAACAGAGATGTATTACACAACAGAAGAATAGACTATTTGGGAGAAGATCAAGGCATCTTCCACAATAGCTCATCTAGGGACAATCAAAAGACAAGCTATAAATGTGGGCAGCTACAAGATAGATCACAAGTTGGTGACATTGGTCAAGTCACATGCTTTCTATGGCCACAACACTGAGGACCCGATGACGCACATAAAATTTTTTGTTGAAAGTTGCAATATGGTAAAGATTGATAGAATGTCTATGACAGTGATTTATCTAAAACCTTTCCCATCATCACTGGAAAACAATGCTAAGTCTTGGTTCTACAATCTCCCGCCTAAGTCCATAGAAACATGGGAGGGGATGATAGAAACTTTTTTTGAGTGTTACTTACCACCTCAGAAGACAAACGAGCTAGTCAGAAAAATATACAACTTCAAAATTAAGTAGGCAGAAGAATCTTACTCTGAAGCATGGGAGAGGTTCCAGAACATGCTGAGGAAGGTCCCTCATCATGGGATCGATTTATATGGCCAGGTAAAGATTTTTTATTATGGGCTGCATCAAGGGGAGAGGACCACACTTGATAGTGAAGGAACATACTTCTTCCTCAACAACAAGCCACATATGTGTCTTGAGATTCTAAAGAATATGGCTAAAAACTAGTCCTGGGAGAGAAAAGAGAACGCCCAACAACCATTAAAAGTATGGGAGAGTTTAAGGTGATTACAACATTGAATGATAAATAGGACTTGATTGCTAATAAAGTATGCCATAAAGGATGGAAGCTCTTCTAGAGGAGAGGAAGAAGAGTGCATGTTTGCACGAAAGCAGAATTATAGGAGAAATGACTATTCCTGGAGGAAGGATCCCAAGTTTTCTTGGAAGAAACCCCAATAATTTTCAGCATAACCCATCACAAGCACAACATCAAGGAAATGCACAACAACATGAAAGGGGCCCTAGCAAGATAGACAACATTGAGGACATGCTAGGTAAACTAGTCAGCCATAATGAAGTGCTCATTAGCCAGATCCATAGGGAACTACAAAACCAGGGAGCACAAATTCACAATATAGAGACTCAGATCTGTCAGATAGTAATAGTAGTGGCTTTGTTGAAGAAACTTATTTAGCAGGGGTTCCCAAGAAATACTGACATACCAATTGGGAATCAACAGGTTAAGGCGGTGTTACTTCATAGTGGAAAAAAATGCTTAATGACAAATAGACTGTCCCAAAGACAAAGGATGCCACACGTGACACAGGGTCGACAGTGACTATTGATACATCTAAGCCAGATACTACACCAGAGGACAAGACAGCTGATGATGAAAATCATGAACCAGTGGAGACAAGAAAGGAGGTGTATGTCCCACCTCATTAGAGGAAGTTGGTGATTCCAGTACCCTTCCCAAACAGCTTGAAGGAAAAAAGTTGACCAAAAGTTTCAGAAGTTTCTAGATAGCTTTAGAAACCTCCATGTCAACATTCCATTGATTTATGCAAGTGAACATATCCCTTCCTATGGAAAATTTCTAAAGGACAAAATCAATAAGAAGAGGAGAATAGCTGATTCAGATGTAGTGGTATCAAAGGAGCGGGTTGGTGCTTTTAATCTGGGAACATTGCCACCAAGAAGGCAAGATCTGGACTACTTCCACATATCATGTTACACCGGGAAGACAAGATTTGGGGAACCTTTATGTCGTTTAGGGGCAAATATCAATCTTATGCCCTTGACTACCTTCAAGAATTTGAGTGTTAAAGAATCCAAAAAGAGCAATATGACTATACAACTAGTAGACAACTCAATGGTCAGGACATTTGGTATCTGTGAGGATGTTCTTGCCAAGGTGGAAAATTTTATATTTCTAGGAGATTTTGTGGTAATTGAGATGCAGGCTGATCACAAATATGAATTACTACTTGGGAGGCCATTTCAAGACACATTGAGAACCCATTTCAATAAAACTAGTAGACAACTCAGTGTTCAGGACATTGAGAACCCATTTGCTCACATCCTACATCGCTTCCTCACCAAAACCATCTTTTCCAAGTAAATTAAGGGGCAGGGGAAGGTTCAATAGAGGGATCTCTACATCCTCTACAAATTGTAAGAATTAGGAGGAAAGAATGTGGAGTTTGGTTCTCTCTTCCTCCAACACATGATTTTGGTGAAGAGACTGGTGCAGAGGACTCCTCCCATCTATTTTGGAGGACTTATCACTCCAATAGCGATGCATATGAATATCTCTCCACCTCCAAATCCCTAAAATCTACTCCCAAGTTGGACTTGAAACATTTCAAGAGAGAAACTCTCCTCAACCTACGCCAGGGAAAGTGTATGATGTTGTACAATGGATGTCCAATACAAGGAGAGGGAGGTCCCTGACCCAGTCTTCAACTTGCAAGGACTTTATCATATGAGGTGGCCTACAGATGACTCAGATGACGATGAAGAAGAAGATGATGTCAAGCAAGAAAAGAAGCAGGAGCAATAAGATGAAGAGGAGGAGGCCACCATCCCCATCACGAGTAGGCAGGTCCCCTACAAGTGATTGATAGTACACAAAGCCTCTAGTTCTTCTGCTCTACCACCTGCCCAGGAAGACAATCCATATTCAATGGCATGTATGTGTGGAATGCTATAAGATATATAGCAGGGGAAACAACATCAGACGACCACACTGGCGGACATCCATGATGTCCAAGGACAACTCTGTCAAAACTAACATGCAATCTTTAAAAATGAGAGACTTCTCTTGGCCTATATTACATTGATACGTATACCTATGTTTAACATGTGGTTTACACATATCAATATGACTTCCAAACCAGAAACTATTGACAAGAAAGAGGACATTCTATGAGCTAGGGAGTCAATAGTTGGAACCCATTATGCATAATCACTTAAAGCTAAAGTTACTTATACCTCTTTGGCTCTTGCAATCTATATGTAACAACTTCAATATCTACAACACAAAATCCCGACAAAACATTTATTTCATTCCTTCTTTCATGAAAGTTTGAGGATTTAAATCTTTGAGGAAAATTCAAATAATTTATGAAATTATAATTATAGAAAAATATTTGTTTGTTAGATCATAACCAAGTTCTAAAGAGAAATGCTAATACTATAATAAAATGTGGATCCATAATCATTATTTAGGAAAACATAAACTAGTAATTGTACCTTAATGCTATCCATGTATCAAAGGTGAGAGATTTTTACACAAAGAAACTAATATGAACCTCATCAATTCATTTATTATTCCATCAATAAAAATTGCAACTTATTGGTGATTTCAGACTACTTGATCTACACTTAATTATATTCTTAGAAAGGTAGAACATTAGTCTAGCGTGTGACCAAGCCATGAGCTAGGATCCTATCCAAAAAGTATTGTGATTTATATAATACACACCTATATCTTAGTGATAATCTTATCAATACTACTTGATCTGACTTCCTTACGCTTAACACTCATCTAAGAGGTGAAGACTATATGAATGTGAGAATCTTTCATGATGTCCATCAATATTATTGGTTTGATCCACTTTTGCATCATCCCCCAAGTGTGATCCATATATAACATCATGCAAGCATGGACCAAAGAAATCACACTTAGAGAATGTCACAACTAGCATATATCATTCATTGCAATAATAAAATTAACTTTTCATAGGACATAAATACATCAATTTTCACAAATATTCTTTTTTGGTAAAGTTACAACAAGGAAATTTAATACATGAAGGGAAACTAATTAAACCTCATTGGATCGTACAGATGGCACACCATCGGGTCTTGAACTCATTCGTACATCCACCACTTGAGAGCTATCCCATGTTGTAGACAACCTATGTCCATCCATACATAGCCGTGCATTTGACAAATCATTGTAATTGGTGAGATTTCAGCAATATGATGAACATAATTTAACATATAACTTAAAGCTGATAAGAACATGCATAAACATTAATAATGTTTTGTATATGCATTCTTAACTTAATTAAGTATTATTATTATGACATCCACTCAATGAACCTTATTTGATATGATCTCACTGAACACACATGTGGAATGTAAGCTTCTGAATACACTCCAGGTGTGCATGCTTGGGCTTGAATCTGTAAACATTAACATCACTAAATAAACTCAAGGTGTCCAGGCTTGGGCTTCAACCCATAAAGTCAAAGGGGCTTATGAGTCATCAACCTTCCATAACATTTTCATGAAATAGGGCCTAATTTATTGTTTGGTTATTCTAATTTTATTCTTACTTTCCCAACCCATGTTTCTAAGAAAGTTTCACATATATAAAAGTTGGCATATAAATATGTCATCTTTTATCATTTTATTGTTATAAGATTGAGCACTCTTATCACAGTTCACATTCTGACTCGAAGGCAAACTATGTATACTAATCAAATTGAAAATTAAGAGTTACATAAGTATTAGAGCTAGATTTTCTAGATAAATATTATGAAGTGGAAGGATTATATTTGTATCATGGAATATGATGTTCTAAATGTTAAGAAAATATGCAATATATATTCATCAAATCTTTTATTTACCACAAATACAAATAATATGTGTTTCTAGATATCTACATTTGAGTACAATTTGGTATGTACTTCTCTAACATAGAAAAAATACAAATTTAATAATAAGCTAGAAATATTTTTTTTAATTAATGTATATATCTTTCTCTTAAATATATGAAACCGTTCAAAAATTCAGAG
The DNA here is from genome assembly GCA_963693085.1 of Alisma plantago-aquatica. Lineage (NCBI taxonomy): Eukaryota > Viridiplantae > Streptophyta > Magnoliopsida > Alismatales > Alismataceae > Alisma > Alisma plantago-aquatica. The sequence continues at coordinate 1,334,793,620 of OY856411.1, read as the reverse complement.
CTGCATAACATAATTAGATAAAATAAGACACATAAGTGCTTAATATAATCATATAGTAGATTTAACAAATCTGACAAAACTATTATGCAATGGAATATAATTCTCATGTTAAAATAATAATCATTTTAGTGTATGGATAGGACCTTGATTTATGGCACCACCACATCTTGCATGCCATTGAGTTTGATATCACCAATTAACACATTTTCTATTTCTTTTGCAAACTTGTGCAACATTTGAATGTTTCTAAAACTGTAGAGACTCTTGAGTGATAAAATTCGGGAGACCAAGATTCTATTTCAAAATCAATCACCTTGGCATTCAATAGACCTAACATCTAGTTGTCTTGTTGAAGGTAGACACTTATAAATCAAAATACCTACATAGATTAAAAAAAACTTACTATTGCCAAACTTCTGCTACCTTTTACCTCAAAAGATAGAGCCATATTTTTTGGAAGAACTATGGTGTGTATCATTATAGATAAGTTGTTGCTTACTATTAAGATAAAAAATAACATATCTTTTACAAAATTCTGCGGTTAGTTGCACAATAAATCAAAAGCACGAGTAGCATAAATGCTCATGTACACATTATAGATAAGCAGGGGCGGAGCCAGCACTTCGTGATTGGGGGGGCCAAAATAAAGTAGATGGGTTTCGAACCCAAGAAACCATCCAGGATGGACACAATGCTACAACTGCAGACCATTAGGCTACACAATGATTTTTGTCAAAATATCGTGTAAGTTGTATAATTTCCAGATGTCGCACACATGGGATTTGAAGTGAGTTGTAAAAATGGAGTAGTTGGGATTTGAACTTGGGCAACTTGTAGGAAGGGACATAAGTTGAGCGTGCTAACCATTAAGCCAATAGAGCCACATTTATCAAAAGATAACAAATATATATATATATATATATATATATATATATATATATATATATTCACACATTTACATATATATACACATCTATATGCATAAATACCTAATTTTTATTTTTTTTGGGCGGGTCGCGACCCCCGTTTGCCCACTTTGGCTCCGCCACTGTAGATAAGTTGTGGCTTACTATTAAGATAAAAAATAGCATATCTTTTATAAAATTCTGCGGTTAATTGCACAGAAAATCAAAAGCACGGGTAGCATAAATGCTCATTGCATTGTTGTAGCTCAATTTATTTAAAAACTTGAATTTTAAACCATTGATGAGATATAAGACATTAAAATTGAGAGGTATACAATTTGTTTGGGGACAACGTGGACTACGTTTTACTAAGTTTCATAATTCAATGATGGTGAGCAGCGCCGAATCCAGAACCTTGTCCAGATCCCCAACCTGCACCTCCACGGCTTGAACTACCACCACCCCCTCCACCACCACCACCTCCAGCAGCAACAAAGCCATTACGCCCATTGGCAAACCCTCTTCCCGAACCAGACCCTGAACCAGACCCAAATCCTCCATTAACACCTCCGCCGCCGCCACCACCTCCACCACCACCAGCTGCTACAGCTCCCTTAGATCCACGAGCAACCGCACCACCTGAACCGAACCCGTTGCCGGATCCGAAGCCACCGTTTGCACCTCCTCGACCGCCCCCACCACCACCACCACCAGCGGCTGCAGTGGTTCCCTTAGACCCCGTGGCTACTGCACTCCCTGAACCGAATCCACTGCCCGATCCAGAGCCTCCATTAACACCTCCACCACCACCTCCACCACCGCCACCACCAGCAGCTGTAACGGCTCCCTTAGACCCTGTGGCTACCGCACCTCCTGAACCATAACCACTACCAGAGCCAAAGCCTCCGTTAGCACCTCCTCCACCACCACCACCGCCGCCACCTCCACCAGCTACAAAGGCACCACGACCCCCAGCTGCTTGTGCAGCACCTGAGCCAGATCCACTTCCGTAGCCAAATCCACCATTTGTGCCTCCACCTCCTCCTCCACCACCGCCCCCTCCTCCAGCTGCAGCTTGGGTCGAGGCCCTGGATGACGATGCAACACTAAGGGCCACGAGCACAAGGAGGGAAATCGCCATACTGTTTGCCATGTTGGGGTCTAACTTGGATGACGTAATGTGAGAGAGGAGGAGATTGATGTGGAAGTCTTTTCACCCAACCTAAGTATATATAGGCCCAACGACATCGGTACAGCCTCCTGGGTTGATCGGCCGATCAAGTAAGTGGACAGCAACAAGTTTATTTTGGTATAACATAGTGTTCTGAAGTGTTTTTAATTTGAAACGTGCCTACATGAATCCTTTCTATTACTTGTACAATTATTTTTCATTGTTCCTGAGAAAACTACTGGAGTCCTAAAAGACGTGCCTTTCATGAGTTTTGTCCATCCTTACACCGACGTGATTATTTCTGATCTACACCATCGTGATATTGTCGAAGGCGAAGACGTGGTATTGCTGTATACCGACGACATGCTATATGATTTGCCCACCACGCTCGAACAACGAGACGTGGTATATGTTACTTCCTACAGAAAACAATAAATCGTGCCAAGGACACAACTAGCGCCACAAAACCGGACCAAACAAATAAATTAAATTGTATTTTACACGGATGTGATAACATATAGAGATGACGCCACCACGACAGATGTGAATGCCAATTTATGATTAAAAATGCGACTATATAGAGAATGAGGTGGTTGATTTCCCTTTGGTTTCTTTAGGATGAGACATTTCGAAATGCACTATTTGGAAGCAACAACTTTAATGTTAAATATTTCCTAATTACCTAAGAATTTGGTAGCAATTTGGGAATTAATGCACAAATTTTTACCCTTTCCCAAGAAAGTTTCTCCATGGTAGTTTCAGCAACAACCTTCCAATGTACTTGTACTTGCCTAATGATATTGTTTGCGATTTGGGATTCATCCAAACATGTAACTCTCTTCCCTAACATTTCCATATTGTGTATACTCATGCTATAGTAAGAAAAACATGATCACTGTTACTTAACATTACAAACAAGGCACATCATGAGATCCAACAGTCTCATCCATGGTTTTGGAACTGAATTAGCAAGCCTTTTATGTGGACGAAAAAGGTGTGTTGACACCTAGTCATGGTAGAAGACACTATTCTAATCCCATTTTAGACATTGGCACTCAAAATCATTATATTCTTGATGTAAAAATATACTAAGCCTTTAGTACCATATTCTTGAAATGGGATAAGTCAAATATTATTCAACTATGCACACTTATTTCTCTAGTCAAATTTTACTAAAGTGCTATGTAACATACTCACTTTCGAGTAGTAAATTCATTATGTGCTACAATTATTGATTTCCCTAATATCGATTTCATATCAAAAGTTGTTCTTCATCCCAAGACTCATCAATCTACTTTGAGAAATTATCTTTTACTTTGATACCACTTAGTCCTGAATGTATATCATTTATTCTTTTTCTCTTTCTCTAAAGAATATTTATGAGCTAGTCCCTTAATTGAGTATCCTTCGCTATATTTGAAATCACTTCGTGCAATTTTATGTTTTTGTGCCTAAAGGCCTTGATTAGACCTCAAACCCACCTATGCTCTCAATTTGACTACTATTGATTTGAAATCAATATAAAATATAATCATATTAAAAGAAATCAATGATAACAAGAGTAATAAAGTTAAAAATGTTCATAAATGATGGTGATAGTATCTTTATAATCTAGAAAAATAGGAACTACACCCATGGTTAAAGTCTCATAGAATTTGGCTTTTTCATTAACAAGTTATATAATTTAGAAGATGTTCCTAATTAAGATATTGAGTATAGTTGTTAGCTTTGTTTCTTAGTAAATTAGGTAACGACTCATCTTTACCCGACTCCCACAATCCGTCATATTTCCCTTTACGCACTAAAACGACCTCCCTAATAGAGATGTTCGCTCCCTCCCATCATCTACCTCTCGTCATTGCCCAAACTTCCTCAAAATCCTAAAACTCTTCCCCCACCCCAGAGACACTTCAAGGGTTAAATACATGCAAACCTTACACAATCCTACAATCTAAAAGACATAGAGCAAAGTTGTTACCCTCTTCTATGCAAAGTTGTCACCCTCATCTACTCACACTCTAAAGCTCCATGTCCCTAACTCGAGAGGAATGTCAGTCTGTAATCTGTAGTTCAAATACCTTACCTCCCAACAAACTCCATTGTTTCCCATATTTTAGGAGAAATGATTTCTTCTGCCACCTTTCCTACTGCTTGTAGTATGGTGGAAGATGATCATTCTCACAACCATGCTTTTTAGAGTTTGTTCCCTCCCGTGAGAACGCTACAACAAACCAACATTAAACCCTAGATTCTAGGGAAAAACCTACAAGCATCCCAAAACCCTCATTTACCTCAGGAAATGAGGATAACAACAAGTATCATCACAACAAGCTGCCATCACCATATCACCCCTCCTCCTTCCTTCTAACACTGGCCACCTACTTCAACTTATTATAACCTAGTTTTCACTTGTATTTTATTTAGTTGAAATGCAACTATTTTGATAAAAAGGACAAATTGGAAAATTATGTCCCTTATTTTAAAAGTATGCCTTTTAAAAAATTCCCATTGTTATGGATTTTGTGGTTTCTACTGATTTATCAGTCTAATAATGGATATAATGGAAAAGAGGAGAAGAAATTCCAATATTGAGAAAAAGGCAAAAGATAATAGACAATAAATAATATACTTTTTAGAATAATGTGGAATTCTCTAGAAAACGGTGTGAAAGGACACTAGTGGTTTGTTTTTGTTTTCACATGGTTTCTAATGAGCAAGGTAGTTAAAATAAAAGATATGGAAAAATGTAGAAAGAGAAAAGGGTGGATTAGATGCCTTAAATAAATAAGATAAGGAGAATTCTTGGATACTAAAAGAAGTATCTTTTCTTTTCTATTTTTGGTCTCAAACCTTCTCCAAAGATAGATAAAGTCATTTAAGACTTTCTATTAAAATTTGGGATTATAATGATTAATAAAATGAGAGATATGGATTTTACAAAAATCCATAAAGTGTATGTATTAATGGGATGATAAATTGAATATCACGTCTACATTCCTAATTGAAAAAGGCTTTATTTTTGTCACACAAATTACTAACCCTTGGATCTGGATCGGACGGTCAAAAGATCATCACCCACCCTTGGCTAATTTAGGAAATAGGGATAGCCACAATGGTGAATCCTTTTCCCTCCTTTCTACTTCTTCAATGCACAAATGATTACGGAAAATAGTCCAACAAGTTCATGAGAACAGGACGAACCCAACTACCTTAGGTTTTACCTACTTTGGTGGGAGATTGAGTTTTTACCCAATTCATAAACTAGAGAGGGACTCCGCCCCCATAGTCGAGGTTATATAAGGGTTTATCCGCTCAATGCTAGGACACGAACACACTCATGAGGCATTGCTTGATTTTAGATTCACTCCTCTACACCCAATTTCATTGTTAGCCCTACCACCCGCTGTCTTGATACACCTATGTCTAGCCAGAGGACCTTGTAGCTGCTCTCCTCACCCAAACCATCTTTGGGACAATTAAGGGTCTCATCAACTTTGTGCAGTCGAGATGAAGGAGAGAGCACTGTTGAAAATCACTGTGAAGACGAGATCCTCAGAGTCAACTCCTCTGTTGACTCACTGAAGCACCTCACAAATAGACCTGAGGTATAAGAAGATAGATGAGGAAAATACTCGTCTACCCTCATCCATGTGTTAAAAAGGTAAGGGCAACATAGCCTTTTCTTCCTTTTTCCTCATATTGACTAGCGAGCGCAATGTGGGCAGGCAACCTAATTGGTAAAAACTGATTTCCTGGCCCAACCACTTTGGCAAAGAGGGACTCAGGCTCATTACCTAGGCGACAAGCTCTGATTGGTTGGAATGAATTAATTTTAAAAAAAATTAGTAAATTATAAGAAGATCTGATAAAGGCATATAATATATTAATCTTTCTCAAAAAAATATGAGGAATCCAATAACAATATAATTAAGACCTAATTTTGTATCTAGTTAAAAAAGTATCCAATGTTGTTGTGACACCCCGCCGTCACCCAGACAACGAGATGACATGCAAAAATATGTGAAATCTCATCTTACCAAAAACACGGATTAATTAAAACCAATTGAGGAAAGCATACTCAAGGAAACTTTTGCATCCAGATCCTGCAGAGAAAGCATGTTATAAAAATATTTACAGGCTTTGATATATGTTCACCGCTTATCGGAGCCAGCTGTACTGTCAGCACCAGAGTTCATCACCTGTTTATATATACATAACGGGCCACATACGGCCAACAGTAGGATAAACCAAAATTACAACAGCTAGGCGTCGTGAAACGTTGTCGAACACCTCTGAGGACCTGAGAGTACAAGGATGACTCTAGGACTCTACTACAAAACCACCAAAATGGCAGCATGTCCATCTCTTGCCTTCTAAAGTATCGGTCACAACTTGCATATATCATTCGTTGCAATAATAAAATTAACTTTTCATAGGACATAAATACATCAATTTTCACAAATATTCTTTTTTGGTAAAGTTACAACAAGGAAATTTAATACATGAAGGGAAACCAATTAAACCTCATTGGATCATACAGATGGCACACCATCGGGTCTTGAACTCGTTCGTACATCCACCACTTGAGAGCTATTCCATGTTGTAGACAACCTATGTGCATCCATACATAACCGTGCATTTGACAAATCATTGTAATTTGTGAGATTTCAGCAATATGATGAACATAATTTAACATATAACTTAAAGCTGATAAGAACATGCATAAACATTAATAATGTTTTGTATATGCATTCTTAACTTAATTAAGTATTATTATTATGACATCCACTCAATGAATCTTATTTGATCTGATCTCAGTGAACACACATGTGGAATGTAAGCTTCTGAACACACTCCAGGTGTGCATGCTTGGGCTTGAATCTGTAAACATTAACATCACTAAATAAACTCAAGGTGTCCAGGCTTGGGCTTCAACCCATAAAGTCAAAGGGGCTTATGAGTCATCAACCTTCCATAACATTTTCATGAAATAGTGCCTAATTTATTGTTTGATTATTCTAATTTTAGTCTTACTTTCCCAACCCATGTTTCTAAGAAAGTTTCACATATATTAAAGTTGGCATATAAATATGTCATCTTTTATCTTTTTATTGTTATAAGATTGAGCACTCTTATCACAGTTCACATTCTGACTCGAAGGCAAACTATGTATACTAATCAAATTGAAAATTAAGAGTTACGTAAGTATTAGAGCTAGATTTTCTAGATAAATATTATGAAGTGGAAGGATTATATTTGTATCATGGAATATGGTGTTCTAAATGTTAAGAAAATGTGCAATATATATTCATCAAATCTTTTGTTTACCACAAATACAAATAATATGTGTTTCTAGATATCTACATTTGAGTACAATTTGGTATGTACTTCTCTAACATAGAAAAATACAAATTTAATAATAAGCTAGAAATACTTTTTTTAATTAATGTATATATATTTTTTTCTTAAATATATGAAATCGTTCAAAAATTCTGAGCTTCATAACATAATTAGATAAAATAAGACACATAAGTGCTTAATATAATCATATAGTAGATTTAACAAATCTGACAAAACTATTATGCAATGGAATATAATTCTCATGTTAAAATAATAATCATTTTAGTGTATGGATAGAACCTTGATTTATGACACCACCACATCTTGCATGCCATTGAGTTTGATATCACCAATTAACACATTTTCTATTTCTTTTGCAAACTTGTGCAACATTTGAATGTTTCTAAAATTGTAGAGACTCTTGAGTGATGGAATTCGAGAGACCAAGATTCTATTTCAAAATCAATCACCTTGGCACTCAATAGACCTAACATCTAGTTGTCTTGTTGAAGGTAGACACTTATAAATCGAAATACCTACATAGATTAAAAAAAACTTACTATTGCCAAACTTCTGCTACCTTTTACCTCAAAAGATAAAGTCATATTTTTTGGAAGAACTATGGTGTGTATCATTATAGATAAGTTGTTGCTTACTATTAAGATAAAAAATAGAATATCTTTTACAAAATTCTGCGGTTAGTTGCACAATAAATCAAAAGCACGAGTAGCATAAATTCTCATGACACATTATAGATAAGTAGGGGCGGAGCCAACACTTCGTGATTGGGGGGGGGGGCAAAATAAAGTAGATGGGTTTCGAACCCAGGCAACCATCCAGGATGGACACAATGCTACAACTGCTAACCATTAGGATACACGATGATTTTTTTCAAAATATCGTGTAAGTTGTATATGTTCCGGATGTCGCACACATGAGATTTGAAGTGAGTTGTAAAAATGGAGTAGTTGAGATTCGAACTTGGGCAACTTGTAGGAAGGGACATAAGTTGAGCGTGCTAACCATTAAGCCAATAGAGCCACATTTATCAAAAGATAACAAATATATATATATATATATATTCACACATTTACATATATATATATACACATCTATATGCATAAATACCTAATTTTTATTTTTTTTGGGAGGGGGACGCGGCCCCCGTTTGCCCCCTTGGCTCCGCCACTGTAGATAAGTTGTGGCTTACTATTAAGATAAAAAAATAGCATATCTTTTATGAAATTCTGCGGTTCATTACACAGAAAATCAAAAGTACGGGTAGCATAAATGATCATTGCATTGTTGTAGCTCAATTTATTTAAAAACTTGAATTTTAAAACATTGATGAGATATGAGACATTAAAATTGAGAGGTATACAATTTGTTTGGGGACAACGTGCACTACGTTTTGCCAAGTTTCATAATTCACTGATGGTGAGCAACGCCGAATCCAGAACCTTGTCCAGATCCCCAACCTGCACCTCCACGGCTTGAACTACCACCACCCCCTCCACCACCGCCACCTCCAGCAGCAACAAAGCCATTACGCCCATTGGCAAACCCTCTTCCCGAACCAGACCCTGAACCAGACCCAAATCCTCCGTTAACACCTCCGCCGCCGCCACCACCTCCACCACCACCAGCTGCTACAGCTCCCTTAGATCCACGAGCAACCGCACCACCTGAACCGAACCCGTTGCCGGATCCGAAGCCACCGTTTGCACCTCCTCCACCACCCCCACCACCACCACCACCAGCGGCTGCAGTGGTTCCCTTAGACCCCGTGGCTACTGCACTCCCTGAGCCGAACCCACTGCCAGATCCAGAGCCTCCATTAACACCTCCACCACCACCTCCACCACCGCCACCACCAGCAGCTGCAACGGCTCCCTTAGACCCTGTGGCTACCGCACCTCCTGAACCATAACCACTACCAGAGCCAAAGCCTCCGTTAGCACCTCCACCACCACCACCGCCGCCGCCACCTCCACCAGCTACAAAGGCACCACGACCCCCAGCTGCTTGTGCAGCACCTGAGCCAGATCCACTTCCGTAGCCAAATCCACCATTTGTGCCTCCACCTCCTCCTCCACCACCGCCCCCTCCTCCAGCTGCAGCTTGGGTCGAGGCCCTGGATGACGATGCAACGCTAAGGGCCACGAGCACAAGGAGGGAAATCGCCATACTGTTTGCCATGTTGGGGTCTAACTTGGACGACGTAATGTGAGAGAGGAGGAGATTGATGTGGAAGTCTTTTCGCCCAACCTAAGTATATATAGGCCCAACGACATCGGTACGGCCTCCTGGGTTGATCGGCCGATCAAGTAAGTGGACAGCAACAAGTTTATTTTGGTATAACATAGTGTTCTGCAGTGTTTTTAATTTGAAACGTGCCTACATGAATCCTTTCTATTACTTGTACAATTATTTTTTATTGTTCCTGAGGAAACTACTGGAGTCCTAAAAGACGTGCCTTTCATGAGTTTTGTCCATCCTTACACCAACGTGATTATTTCTGATCTACACCAACGTGATATTGTCGAAGACGAAGACGTGTATACCGACGATGAGCTATATGATTTGCCCACCACACTCGAACGACGAGACGTGGTATATGTTACTTGCTACAGAAAACAATAAATCGTGCCAAGGACACAACTAGCAACACAAAACCAAACAAATACATTACATTGTAATTTACACGGATGTGATAATATATAGAGATGACGCCACCAGGACAGATGTGAAATGCCAATTTATGATTAAAAATGCGACTATATGGAGAATGAGGTGGTCGATTTCCCTTTGGTTTCTTTAGGATGAGACATTTCGAAATGCACTATTTATAAGCAACAACTTTAATGTTAAATATTTCCTAATTACCTAAGAATTTGGTAGCAATTTGGGAATTCATGCACAAATTTTTACCCTTTCCCATGAAGTTTCTCCATGGTAGTTTCAGCAACAACCTTCCAATGTACTTGTACTTGCCTAATGATATTGTTTGGGATTTGGGATTCATCCAAACATGTAACTCTCTTCCCTAACATTTCCATATTGTGTATACTCATGCTATAGTAAGAAAAACACGATCACTGTTACTTAACATTGCAAACAAGGCACATCATGAGATCCAACAGTCTCATCCATGGTTTTGGATCTGAATTAGCAAGCCTTTTATGGGGATGAAAAAGGTGCATTGACACCTAGTCATGGTAGAAGACACTATTCTAATCCCATTTTAGACATTGGCACTCAAAATCATTATATTCTTGATGTGAAAATATACTAAGCCTTTAGTACCATATTCTTGAAATGGGATAAGTCAAATATTATTCAACTATGCGCACTTATTTCTCTAGTCAAATTTTACTAAAGTGCTATGTAACATACTCACTTTAGAGTATTAAATTCATGATGTGCTATAATTATTGATTTCCCTAATAATGATTTCATATCAAAAGTTGTTCTTCATCCCAAGACTCATCAATCTACTTTGAGAAATTATCTTTTACTTTGATACCACTTAGTCCTGAATGTATATCATTTGTTCTTTTTCTGTTTTTCTAAAGAATATTTATGAGCTAGTCCCTTAATTGAGTATCCTTCTCTATATTTGAAATCACTTCGTGCAATTTGATGTTTTTGTGCCTAAAAGCCTTGATTAGACCTCAAACCCACCTATGCTCTCAATTTGACTACTATTGATTTGAAATCAATATAAAATATAATCATATTAAAAGAAATTGATGATAACAAGAGTAAGAAAGTTAAAAATGTTCATAAATGATGGTGATAGCATCTTTATAATCTAGAAAAATAGGAACTACACCCATGGTTAAAGTCTCATAGAATTTGGCTTTTTCATTAACAAGTTATATAATTTAGAAGATGTTCCTAATTAAGATATTGAGTATAGTTGTTAGCTTTCTTTCTTAGTAAATTAGGTAACGACTCATCTTTACCCGACTCCCACAATCCGTCATATTTCCCTTTACGTACTAAGATGACCTCCCTAATAGAGATGTTCGCTCCCTCCCATCGTCTACCTCTCATCATTGCCCAAACTTCCTCAAAATCCTAAAACTCTTCCCCCACCCCAGAGACACTTCAAGGGTTAAATACATGCAACCCTTCCGCAATCCTACAATCTAAAAGACATAGAGAAAAGTTGTTACCCTCATCTATGCAAAGTTGTCACCCTCATCTCCTCACACTCTAAAGCTCCATGTCCCTAACTCGAGAGGAATGTCGATCTGCAATCTGTAGTTCAAATACTTTACCTCCCAACAAACTCCATTGTTTCCCATATTTTAGGAGAAATGATTTCTTCTGCCACCTTTCCTACTGCTTGCAGTATGGTGGAAGATGATCGTTCTCACAACCATGCTTTTTTGAGTTTGTTCCCTCCCGCGAGAATGCTACAACAAACCAACATTAAACCCTAGATTCTAGGGAAAAACCTACAAGCATCCCAAAACCCTCATTTACCTCAGGAAATGAGGATAACAACAAGTATCATCACAACAAGCTACCTTCACCATATCACCCCTCCTCCTTCCTTCTAACACTGGCCACCTACTTCAACTTATTATAACCTAGTTTTCACTTGTATTTTATTTAGTTGAAATGCAATTATTTTGATAAAAAGGACAAATTGGAAAATTATGTCCCTTATTTTAAAAGTATGCCTTTTGAAAAATTCCCTTTGCTATGGATTTTGTGGTTTCTACTGATTTTATTAGTCTAATAATGGATATAATGGAAAAGAAGAGAAAAAATTCCAATATTCAGAAAAAGGCAAAAGATAATAGGCAATAAATAATATACTTTTTGGAATAATGTGGAATTCTCTAGAAAAGCGGTGTGAAAGGACACTAGTGGTTTGTTTTTGTTTTCACATGGTTTCTAATGAGCAAGGTAGTTAAAATAAAAGATATGGAAAAATGTAGAAAGAGAAAAGGTTGGATTAGATGCCTTAAATAAATAAGATAAGGAGAATTCTTGGATACTAAAAGAAGTATCTTTTCGTTTCTATTTTTGGTCTCAAACCTTCTCCAAAGATAGATAAAGTCATTTAAGACTTTCTATTAAAATTTGGGATTATAATGATTAATAAAATGAGAGATATGTATTTTACAAAAATCCATAAAGTGTATGTATTAATAGGATGATAAATTGAATATCACGTATACATTCCTAATTGAAAAAGGCTTTATTTTTGTCACACAAATTAATAACCCTTGGATCTGGATCGGACGGAAAAAAGATCATCACCCACCCTTGGCTAATTTAGGAAATAGGGATAGCCACAATGGTGAATCCTTTTCCCTCCTTTCTACTTCTTCAATGCACAAATGATTACGGAAAATAGTCCAACAAGTTCGTGAGAACAGGATGAACCTACCTACCTTAGGTTTTACCTACTTTGGTGGGAGATTGAGTTTTTACCCAATTCATAAACTAGAGAGGGACCCCGCCCCCATAGCCGAGGCTATATAAGGGTTTGTCCGCTCAATGCTAGGACACGAACACACTCATGAGGCATTGCTTGATTTTAGATTCACTCCTCTACACCCAATTTCATTGTTAGCCCTACCACCCGCTGTCTTGATACACCTATGTCTAGCCAGAGGACCTTGTAGCTGCTCTCCTCACCCAAACCATCTTTGGGACAATTAAAGGTCTCATCAACTTTGTGCAGTCGAGATGAAGGAGAGAGCACTGTTGAAAATCATTGTGAAGACGAGATCCTCAGAGTCAACTCCTTTGTTGACTCGCTGAAGCACCTCACAAATAGACCTGAGGTAGAAGAAGATAGTTGAGGAAAATACTCGTCTACCCTCATCCATGTGTTAAAAAGGTAAGGGCAACATAGCCTTTTCTTCCTTTTTCCTCATATTGACTAGCGAGCGCAATGCGGGAAGGCAACCTAATTGGTAAAAACTGATTTCCTGGCCCAACCACTTTGGCAAAGCGGGACTCAGGCTCATTGCCTAGGCGACAAGCTCTGATTGATTGGAATGAATTAATTTTAAAAAAATTAGTAAATTATAAGAAGATCTGATAAAGGGATATAATATATTAATCTTTCTCAAAAAATATGAGGAATCCAATAACAATATAATTAAGACCTAATTTTGTATCTAGTTCAAAAAGTATCCAATGTTGCTGTGACACCCCACCGTCACCCAGACAACGAGATGACATGCGAAAACATGCAGAATCTCATCTTACCAAAAACACGGATTAATTAAAACCGATTGCAGAAAGCTTACATAAGGAAACTTTTGCATCCAGATCCTACAGAGAAAGCATGTTATAAAAATATTTATAGGCTTTGATATATGTTCACCGCTTATCGGAGCCAGCTGTACTGTCAACACCAGAGTTCATCACCGGTTTATATATACATAACGGGCCACATACGGCCAACAACAGGATAAACCAAAATTACAACAGCTAGGCGTCGTGAAACGTCGTCGAACACCTCTGAGGACCTGAGAGTACATGGATGACTCTAGGACTCTACAAAAAAACCACCAAAACAGCATCATGTTGATGCGATGATTTTGAGTCGCATTTATAGACCTGTTTGATATGTGTTTTATGCTTTTATTAGTCATTTTTATGGTTAACGTTGCATAATTCATCTATTTTGGTCTTTTCCACTATTTTATGTCAAATCCCCTTTATTTCATCATTTTGAGCATTAATTGTCAAATTATTATTATTTGTGTGAAGTTATGTGATCTTGTCTTTGAATTTCAGGACAAACGAGTATTTTCTTCCGTCAATACCATCGACGGAAGTCGATACTATCGACATGGTCACAGGTTGCCAGCCGAAAGGAGCAGCAAAGCGTCGATACTATCGACAGGGATGTCGATGGTATCGAGTCACCTTCAGGTTGTTGACGATGAAACAGTCGATAGTATCGACACCCCGTCGATACCATCGACACAAGGAGGCTGCAGCGACACAAAATGACAAAGCCGTCGCTAGAGGGAGGTCGATACCATCACCCAAGTCGATGGTATCGAGACTACAACAGGCTCTCGGATGAAAAGAAATCAAGGGCTGCCGCTACCACACGGGGTCAATACCATTGACCCGCGTCGATGGTATCGACGCCGTCAGATATGTGTTAGATTCAGATTGATCTCAATCGGACGGCTGGAGTTAATTAACGACCTAATTAGGGACTTATACCTAATGACGGCCGGCCAGAAAAAAGGAGGATCGGGGGAGCCATTGCACAAGTACCGAGGAGCGAGAGAGAGGAGAAGGAGGCCAGAAGTTCATCCCAGTCGATCCGGATGCCGAAGAAGATGGATTTCACCACCGAAAGGCGGGAGAGCACGTGTTCTACGCAAAGGATCAATCGATTCTTCTCCGTTCAGGGGTTTTCCCTCTCAATTCACATTTTTCACATGATTTCCCCTATCTCTACCTTGTACTTGTTTGAGATGAACATGCGGGGCTATCCCCTTCATCTTTAGGACCGGGAGTAGCCCGGGGATTCATTGTATGATAGTTTTATAATAGTAATTCATATTTTCTCTCTTAAATCCGTGGTATAGTTTCGTTTTCTCCATATATTGTTATGCTTGATCACCATAATAATAACCTAATGCCCTTAATCACTTTGAAAGAAGGATTAATGACTGAAAAGAGATGAAATCTACGTTAATCGATAAATCCCTTGACCAAGGTGGTACAAAATTAATGGTGGATACTGAGAGATCGTTCGTAATGCACTTAGTTTAGGGGATAGGTTACTACGACGGTGGAACCGACCTAAACCTAAGTAGTGAATTACACCACGACAGTGGGCAATTCTGTTTTCAGGCCATTACCCGGAGAGAGAGAGAAGATTGAGGCATTATATAAAATCTAATACAATGAAAACCCGCGGTGAAACCGCAGTCCTAAAGATACCCTTTTGAATTGATTAAATTAACCTTTAATTGATTGTTTGCTTTGTTTTATTTTTATTTTCTTTTAATTTTGTTCAACAACCCCAATTTGTTATTCGGCTTAGCTGATCACAAATAGTTAGTAGGAGTCTCCAACATTTCCGAGTATCCCTATGTTTGACGCGGGCCTCACAAGGCCTATACTACTCGACGCGTATACTTGCGATTTTAACGCGTAGTAAAATACACGTCAAGTTTTTGGCGCCGTTGTCGGGGATACGGAGAAACTGTTGGCACTTCGAGTGCTACGAGCGGCCACTCTAGGCCACATTTTTTTTAATTTTCATTCAACTTCAAATATTTTTAAATTGTTCGAAAATTTTTATACTCGTCACAACACTGTACTGAACTCGAATTTTCTTATTTCAGGTACTGTGTATGGTGCAGACGCGTAGTACTGACTACATGGAACGCGCACCCGAGGTTCCGCTGGAAGGACCTGAGGACGAGGATTATCAAGAGCAAGAGCAAGAAGAGGTAGATTCCGAACTTGAACAGGAAGAGATGGTCGACGCACAGACCATATGGGAGAAGATCAAGGCTTCTTCCGCATCAGCTTCCAAGGGGCCTATAAAGAAGCAGGAAATCAACATACCGACATATAAGATTGATCCGGCTTTGATAAATCTGGTCAAGTCGAATGCTTTTCATGGGCTTAAGAATGAGGATCCCGTCGCGCACATCAGCCAGTTTGTTGAAAACTGTGACATGGTAAAAATCGATCGGTTTCCACAGGATGCACTGTATCTCAAGCTCTTCCCGAGTTCTTTGGCGCGAGTCGCGCGAGAGTGGCTGCATAATTTGGACGATGAGTTCGTGGAGTCCTGGGACCATATGGTGGAGGTCTTCTTTGAGAGGTTCTTCCCTCCTGATAAGACTAACGACATGATCTGGAAGATTCATAACATCACCCAACAGGCCGGTGAGACATATTCTGAGACCTGGGAGAGATTTCAGGTTATGCTGAGGAGGTGCCCGCATCATGGGTTGGACAAAGAGACGCAGGTGAAGATCTTATATTTTGCTCTCTCTGAGCATGATAGGAGTAATCTGGATTCAGCTGGGTCAGGTTTCTTTCTGAACAATACAGACACCAGATGCTGGGAGATACTCAAGAATATGGCTAGAAAGCAGTCCTGGGGTGAGAGAGAAAGAGGCCCGGTAGAGCAAGTTCGAGTTGCAGGAGAGTCCAAGGCAATGAAAGAGCTGAATGAGAAGATGGATCTTCTCGCCAAGAAGCTACTGCAAAAGGAGGAAAATGAGTTCGAGGATGAGGCTCAAGTCAAATACATGAGACAACAGCAAGGATATAGGAACAATGACTATTCATGGAGAAAAGATAAAAAGTTCTCGTGGAAGGATCCAAATAATTTTCTACAGGATCTGGATGCCAAACCCACGCCAGTAGTAGAAGATAAGAGCACGGAGCTGCTCAATCAGGTTATAAAGCAGAATCAAGAGCTAATGAATACGTTTGGCAAGCAAATCAAGCATAAAGGAGAGTTCATGAATCAATTTGGGCAAACATTGCAGAGCCACGGGGCTCAAATGAGGACCATTGAGACATCTATGGCACAGATGGCAGCCGAGATCGCTAGTTTGAAGAAACTGACACATCCAGGTTTTTCGGGGAATACCAATGTTCCCGGGGGAAATCAGCAAGCAAAGGCTATTCTGCTAAGAAGTGGCAAGAAATTGTTGAATCCAAGGGCCGAGGAGACAAGCACACCACAAACTGAAGAAGAAGGTAAATCCAATGAGGAGCAGCCCATATCAGTCACAGGGCAGGTTGAGGACACAACTGTAGATGATACTGAAGAACAGGTTGCAGAGGAGGAATCTCAGAAAAAGACACCTTAGGTGCCACCTCATCAAAGGGCACAAGCTGTTCCGGTCCCGTATCCAAATAGTGCTAAGGCAAGGAAGGCAGATGCGCAGTTCAAGAAGTTCTTAGACACTTTTAGGAAGCTTTCAGTCAATATCCCTTTACTGGAAGCTATTGAGCAAATTCCTTCATACGGGAAGTTTCTAAAGGATGTCATAACCAAAAAGAGGAAAATTCCGGATACAGAGGTTGTCGTGCTAAAGGAGCAAGTGAGTGCCTTCATCATGGGCACTTTACCGCCAAAGAGGCAAGATCCCGGGTGCTTTAACATTTCTTGTTATATTGGGAAATTTAAATTCGGTGAAGCATTATGTGACTCAGGGGCAAGCATCAACTTGATGCCCCTTTCTACATTTAAAAAGCTGGGATTGAAGCAGTCACGGCCAAGCAATATGACGATTCAATTGGCGGATAACTCTGTGGTAAAACCTTATGGAATATGTGAAGATGTGTTAGTGAAGGTGGATAGATTTGTCTTTCCGGCAGATTTTGTAGTCATGGAGATGCAGGATGAACATGGCATCGAGTTGTTACTTGGACATCCTTTCCAAGCTACAGCCGACATGATCTTAGAGATGGGGAGAGGTCGCTTGACCTTGGGCATAGCTGATGACCGCTTTGAGATGGTCATGCATTCTAGTACTGCGTCATCTAAAGCAAAGGAACAATGCAATATGGTAAAACATCTGGATAGTAATATTTCACTCTGTCTTGGGAAGCCATTTCTGGACATGGCTCATGTGATGAGCAAGGTGGACAATGGAACTTTGGCTGTAGATATCATGGAGCAGACCAAAGTAGTTTCTTTGTGCAAAGCTGTGGGGTTCCCGAATGATGAGAATGAGGACATTCCCCTTTCTTTGGAGGATGATGTGATTTCTATTTCTGTTTCTGATGCATTTCCGGAATTACCATTGGAGGCGTGTTTGTTAAACATTGCACATGATTGGATGCGGAGCAATTCACTCAAGGAGTGCGCTAAAATGCTTCAGATGCTTCCATGCTTCTATGCGAGGCATTATGAAGATTTAGGTGAACTTCCCCCGCCGCTTCAATCATCTTTGATCATCCCTACGGATCTTGAATTAAAGCCGCTACCACCGCATCTCAAATATGTCTTCCTAGCTGAGGAAGATAAGTTACCAGTGATCATTTCTACCTATTTGAGTGCGGATGAGGAGGAGCAACTGTTGATAGTGCTGAAGAACCACCGGGGAGCTTTTGGGTGGTCCGTTGCAGATATCAAGGGGATTTCCCCTACTCTATGTCAGCACAAGATTTGGCTCAAGGAGGGAGCCAAGCCCGTGATTCAACCTCAACGACGTCTCAATCCAAGCATGATGGAGGTTGTGAAGAAGGAGGTCATTAAACTTCTTGATGTAGGTATTATTTATGCCATATCAGACTCGACATGGGTGAGTCCCACACAGGTAGTCCCTAAGAAGGGGGGAATTACTGTCACAAAAAATTTGCTAAATGAACCTGTCACCACTCGATTGGTAACCGGGTGGCGAGTTTGCATTGACTACCGCCGTTTGAATGCCACCACGCTAAAGGATCACTTTCCTTTACCGTTCATTGAATGCCACCACGGGGTCGATACCATCGACCCGCGTTGATGGTATCAATGCCGTCAGATATGCGTTGGATTCAGATTGATCTCAATCGGACGGCTGGAGTTAATTTACGACCTAATTAGGGACTTATACCTAATGACGGCTGGCCAGAAAAAAGGAGGATCGGGGGAGCCATTGCACAAGTACCGAGGAGTGAGAGAGAGGAGAACGGAGGCCAGAAGTTCATCCCAGTCGATCCGGATGCCGAAGAAGATGGATTTCACCACCGAAAGGCGGGAGAGCATGTGTTCTACGCAAAGGATCAATCGATTCTTCTACGTTCAGGGGTTTTCCCTCTCAATTCACGTTTTTCACATGATTTCCCCTATCTCTACCTTGTACTTATTTGAGATGAACATGCGGGGCTAATCCCCTTCATCTTTAGGACCGGGAGTAGCCCGGGGATTCATTGTATGACAGTTTTATAATAGTAATTCATATTTTCTCTCTTAAATCCGTGGTATAGTTTCGTTTTCTCCATATATTGTTATGCTTGATCACCATAATAATAACCTAATGCCCTTAATCACTTTCAAAGAAGGATTAACGGCTGAAAAGAGACAAAATCTACGTTAATCGATAAATCCCTTGACCAAGGTGGTGTAAAATTAATGGTGGATACTGAGAGATCGTTCGTAATGCACTTAGTTTAGGGGATAGGTTACTACGACGGTGGAACCGACCTAAACCTAAGTAGTGAATTGCACCACGACAGTGGGCAATTCTGTTTTCAGGCCATTACCCGGATAGAGAGAGAAGATTGAGGCATTATATAAAATCTAATACAATGAAAACCCGCGGTGAAACCGCAGTCCTAAAGATACCCTTTTGAATTGATTAAATTAACCTTTAATTGATTGTTTGCTTTGTTTTATTTTTATTTTCATTTAATTTTGTTCAACAACCCCAATTTGTTATTCGGCTTAGGTGATCGCAAATAGTTAGTAGGAGTCTCCAATATTTCCGAGTATCCCTGTATTCGACTCGGGCCTCACAAGGCCTATACTACTCGACGCGTATACTTGCATTTTTAACGCGTAGTAAAATACACGTCACATGTCCATCTCTTGCCTTATAAAGTGTCGGTCACAACTAGCATATATCATTCATTGCAATAATAAAATTAACTTTTCATAGGACATAAATACATCAATTT
Source organism: Alisma plantago-aquatica (assembly GCA_963693085.1). Classification (NCBI taxonomy): domain Eukaryota; kingdom Viridiplantae; phylum Streptophyta; class Magnoliopsida; order Alismatales; family Alismataceae; genus Alisma; species Alisma plantago-aquatica. Next base: position 1,334,773,565 of record OY856411.1, on the reverse strand, counting down.
TCACAAATATTCTTTTTTGGTAAAGTTACAACAAGGAAATTTAATACATGAAGGGAAACCAATTAAACCTCATTGGATCGTACAGATGGCACACCATCGGGTCTTGAACTCGTTCGTACATCCACCACTTGAGAGCTATCCCATGTTGTAGACAACCTATGTGCATCCATAAATAACTGTGCATTTGACAAATCATTGTAATTTGTGAGATTTCAGCAATATGATGAACATAATTTAACATATAACTTAAAGCTGATAAGAACATACATAAACATTAATAATGTTTTGTATATGCATTCTTAACTTAATTAAGTATTATTATTATGACATCCACTCAATGAACCTTATTTGATCTGATCTCACTGAACACACATGTGGAATGTAAGCTTCTGAACACACTCCAGGTGTGCATGCTTGGGCTTGAATCTGTAAACATTAACATCACTAAATAAACTCAAGGTGTCCAGGCTTGGGCTTCAACCCGTAAAGTCAAAGGGGCTTATGAGTCATCAACCTTCCATAACATTTTCATGAAATAGTGCCTAATTTATTGTTTGGTTATTCTAATTTTATTCTTACTTTCCCAGCCCATGTTTCTAAGAAAGTTTCACATATATAAAAGTTGGCATATAAATGTGTCATCTTTTATCTTTTTATTGTTATAAGATTGAGCACTCTTATCACAGTTCACATTCTGACTCGAAGGCAAACTATGTATACTAAACAAATTGAAAATTAAGAGTTACGTAAGTATTAGAGCTAGATTTTCTAGATAAATATTATGAAGTGGAAGAATTATATTTGTATCATGGAATATGATGTTCTAAATGTTAAGAAAATGTGCAATATATATTCATCAAATCTTTTGTTTACCACAAATACAAATAATATGTGTTTCTGGATATCTACATTTGAGTACAATTTGGTATGTACTTCTCTAACATAGAAAAAATACAAATTTAATAATAAGCTAGAAATACTTTTTTTAATTAATGTATATATCTTTTTCTCTTAAATATATGAAATCGTTCAAAAATTCTGAGCTGCATAACATAATTAGATAAAATAAGACACATAAGTGCTTAATATAATCATATAGTAGATTTAACAAATCTGACAAAACTATTATGCAATGGAATATAATTCTCATGTTAAAATAATAATCATTTTAGTGTATGGATAGGACCTTGATTTATGGCACCACCACATCTTGCATGCCATTAAGTTTGATATCACCAATTAACACATTTTCTATTTCTTTGGCAAACTTGTGCAACATTTGAATGTTTCTAAAATTGTAGAGACTCTTGAGTGATGGAATTCAAGAGACCAAGATTCTATTTCAAAATCAATCACCTTGGCATTCAATAGACCTAACATCTAGTTGTCTTGTTGAAGGTAGACACTTATAAATCAAAATACCTACATCGATTAAAAAAAAACTTACTATTTCCAAACTTCTGCTACCTTTTACCTCAAAAGATAGAGTCATATTTTTTGGAAGAACTATGGTGTGTATCATTATAGATAAGTTGTTTCTTACTATTAAGATAAAAAATAGAATATCTTTTACAAAATTCTGCGGTTAGTTGCACAACAAATCAAAAGCACGAGTAGCATAAATGCTCATGTACACATTATAGATAAGCAGGGGCGGAGCCAGCACTTCGTGATTGGGGGGGCCAAAATAAAGTAGATGGGTTTCGAACCCAAGAAACCATCCAGGATGGACACAATGCTACAACTGCAGACCATTAGGCTACACAATGATTTTTGTCAAAATATCGTGTAAGTTGTATATTTTCCAGATGTCGCACACATGGGATTTGAAGTGAGTTGTAAAAATGGAGTAGTTGGGATTTGAACTTGGGCAACTTGTAGGAAGGGACATAAGTTGAGCGTGCTAACCATTAAGCCAATAGAGCCACATTTATCAAAAGATAACAATATATATATATATATATATATATATATATATATATATATATATATACATATTCACACATTTACATATATATACACATCTATATGCATAAATACCTAATTTTTATTTTTTTTTGGGGGGGGCCGCGGCCCCCGTTTGCCCCCCTTGGCTCCACCACTGTAGATAAATTGTGGCTTACTATTAAGATAAAAAATAGCATTTCTTTTATAAAATTCTGTGGTTAGTTGCACAGAAAATCAAAAGTACGGGTAGCATAAATGATCATTGCATTGTTGTAGCTCAATTTATTTAAAAACTTGAATTTTAAAACATTGATGAGATATGAGATATTAAAATTGAGAGGTATACAATTTGTTTGGGGACAACGTGCACTACTTTTTGCCAAGTTTCATAATTCAATGATGGTGAGCAGCGCCGAATCCAGAACCTTGTCCAGATCCCCAACCTGCACCTCCACGGCTTGAACTACCACCACCCCCTCCACCACCGCCACCTCCAGCAGCAACAAAGCCATTACGCCCATGGGAAAACCCTCTTCCCGAACCAGACCCTGAACCAGACCCAAATCCTCCATTAACACCTCCGCCGCCGCCACCACCTCCACCACCACTAGCTGCTACAGCTCCCTTAGATCCACGAGCAACCGCACCACCTGAACCGAACCCGTTGCCAGATCCAAAGCCACCGTTTGCACCTCCTCCACCGCCCCCACCACCACCACCACCAGCGGCTGCAGTGGTTCCCTTAGACCCCGTGGCTACTGCACTCCCTGAGCCGAACCCACTGCCAGATCCAGAGCCTCCATTAACACCTCCACCACCACCTCCACCACCGCCACCACCAGCAGCTGCAACGGCTCCCTTAGACCCTGTGGCTACCGCACCTCCTGAACCATAACCACTACCAGAGCCAAAGCCTCCGTTAGCACCTCCACCACCACCACCGCCGCCACCTCCACTAGCTACAAAGGCACCACGACCCCCAGCTGCTTGTGCAACACCTGAGCCAGATCCACTTCCGTAGCCAAATCCACCATTTGTGCCTCCACCTCCTCCTCCACCACCGCCCCCTCCTCCAGCTGCAGCTTGGGTCGAGGCCCTGGATGACGATGCAACGCTAAGGGCCACGAGCACAAGGAGGGAAATCGCCATACTGTTTGCCATGTTGGGGTCTAACTTGGACGACGTAATGTGAGAGAGGAGGAGATTGATGTGGAAGTCTTTTCGCCCAACCTAAGTATATATAGGCCCAACGACATTGGTACGGTCTCCTGGGTTGATCGGCCGATCAAGTAAGTGGACAGCAACAAGTTTATTTTGGTATAACATAGTGTTCTGAAGTGTTTTTAATTTGAAACGTGCCTACATGAATCCTTTCTATTACTTGTACAATTATTTTTTATTGTTCCTGAGGAAACTACTGGAGTCCCAAAAGACGTGCCTTTCATGAGTTTTGTCCATCCTTACACCAACGCTCGAACGACGAGACGTGGTATATGTTACTTCCTACAGAAAACAATAAATCGTGCGAAGGACACAACTAGCGCCACAAAACCAAACAAATACATTACATTGTATTACACAGATGTGATAACATATAGAGATGACGCCACCACGACAGATGTGAAATGCCAATTTATGATTAAAAATACGACTATATAGAGAATGAGGTGGTCGATTTCCCTTTGGTTTCTTTAGGATGAGACATTTCGAAATGCACTATTTGGAAGCAACAAGTTTAATGTTAAATATTTCCTAATTACCTAAGAATTTGGTAGCAATTTGGGAATTCATGCGCAAATTTTTACCCTTTCCCATGAAGTTTCTCCATGGTAGTTTCAGCAACAACCTTCCAATGTACTTGTACTTGCCTAATGATATTGTTTGGGATTTGGGATTCATCCAAACATGTAACTCTCTTCCCTAACATTTCCATATTGTGTATACTCATGCTATAGTAAGAAAAACACGATCACTGTTACTTAACATTGCAAACAAGGCACATCATGAGATCCAACAATCTCATCCATGGTTTTGGAACTAAATTAGCAAGCCTTTTATGTGGATGAAAAAGGTGCATTGACACCTAATCATGGTAGAAGACACTATTCTAATCCCATTTTAGAAATTGGCACTCAAAATCATTATATTCTTGATGTAAAAATATACTAAGCCTTTAGTACCATATTCTTGATATGGGATAAGTCAAATATTATTCAACTATGCACACTTATTTCTCTAGTCAAATTTTACTAAAGTGCTATGTAACATACTCACTTTAGAGTATTAAATTCATGATGTGCTATAATTATTGATTTCCCTAATATCGATTTCATATCAAAAGTTGTTCTTCATCCCAAGACTCATCAATCTACTTTGAGAAATTATCTTTTACTTTGATACCACTTAGTCCTGAATGTATATCATTTATTCTTTTTCTCTTTCTCTAAAGAATATTTACGAGCTAGTCCCTTAATTGAGTATCCTTCGCTATATTTGAAATCACTTCGTGCAATTTGATGTTTTTGTGCCTAAAAGCCTTGATTAGACCTCAAACCCATGTATGCTCTCAATTTGACTACTATTGATTTGAAATCAATATAAAATATAATCATATTAAAAGAAATTGATGATAACAATAGTAATAAAGTTAAAAATGTTCATAAATGATGGTGATAGTATCTTTATAATCTAGAAAAATAGGAACTACACCCATGGTTAAAGTCTCATAGAGTTTGGCTTTTTCATTAACAAGTTATATAATTTAGAAGATGTTCCTAATTAAGATATTGAGTATAGTTGTTAGCTTTGTTTCTTAGCAAATTAGGTAATGACTCATCTTTACCCGACTCCCACAATCCGTCATATTTCCCTTTACGTACTAAAATGACCTCCCTAATAGAGATGTTCGCTCCCTCCCATCGTCTACCTCTCGTCATTGCCCAAACTTCCTCAAAATCCTAAAACTCTTCCCCCACCCCAGAGACACTTCAAGGATTAAATACATGCAACCCTTCCGCAATCCTACAATCTAAAAGTCATAGAGAAAAGTTGTTACCCTCATCTATGCAAAGTTGTCACCCTCATCGCCTCACACTCTAAAACTCCATGTCCCTAACTCGAGAGGAATGCCGATCTGCAATATGTAGTTCAAATACTTTACCTCCCAACAGACTCCATTGTTTCCCATATTTTAGGAGAAATGATTTCTTCTACCACCTTTCCTACTGTTTGCAGTATGGTGGAAGATGATTGTTCTCACAACAATGCTTTTTAGAGTTTGTTCCCTCCCGTGAGAATGCTACAACAAACCAACATTAAACCCTAGATTCTAGGGAAAAACCTACAAGCATCCCAAAACCCTCATTTACCTCAGGAAATGAGGATAACAACAAGTATCATCACAACAAGCTGCCATCACCATATCACCCCTCCTCCTTCCTTCTACCACTGGCCACCTACTTCAACTTATTATAACCTAGTTTTCACTTGTATTTTATTTAGTTGAAATGCAATTATTTTGATAAAAAGGACAAATTGGAAAATTATGTCCCTTATTTTAAAGGTATGCCTTTTGAAAAATTCCCGTTGCTATGGATTTTGTGGTTTCTGCTGATTTTATTAGTCTAATAATGGATATAATGGAAAAGAAGAGAAGAAATTCCAATATTGAGAAAAAGGCAAAAGAGAATAGACAATAAATAATATACCTTTTAGAATAATGTGGAATTCTCTAGAAAAGTGGTGTGAAAGGACACTAGTGGTTTGTTTTTGTTTTCACATGGTTTCTAATGAGCAAGGTAGTTAAAATAAATGATATGGAAAAATGTAGAAAGAGAAAAGGGTGGATTAGATGCCTTAAATAAATAAGATAAGGAGAATTCTTGGATACTAAAAGAAGTATCTTTTCTTTTCTATTTTTGGTCTCAAACCTTTTCCAAAAATAGATAAAGTCATTTAAGACTTTCTATTAAAATTTGGGATTATAATGATTAATAAAGTGAGAGATATGGATTTTACAAAAATCCATAAAGTGTATGTATTAATGGGATGATAAATTGAATGTCACATATACTTTCCTACTTGAAAAAGGCTTTATTTTTGTCACATGAATTACTAACCCTTGGATCTGGATCGGACAGTCAAAAGATCATCAACCACCCTTGGATAATTTAGGAAATAGGGATAGCCACAATGGTGAATCCTTTTCCCTCCTTTCTACTTCTTCAATGCACAAATGATTACGGAAAATAGTCCAACAAGCTCGTGAGAACAGGACGAACCCACCTACCTTAGGTTTTACCTACTTTGGTGGGAGATTGAGTTTTTACCCAATTCATAAACTGGAGAGGGACCCCGCCCCCATAGCCGAGGCTATATAAGGGTTTGTCCGCTCAATGTTAGGACACGAAAACACTCATGAGGCATTGCTTGATTTTAGATTCACTTCTCTATACCCAATTTCATTGCTAGCCCTACCACCTGCTATCTTGATACACCTATGTCTAGCCAGAGGACCTTGTAGTTGCTCTCCTCACCCAAACCATCTTTGGGACAATTAAGGGTCTCATCAACTTTGTGCAGTCGAGATGAAGGAGAGAGCACTGTTGAAAATCACTGTGAAGACGAGATCCTCAGAGTCAACTCCTCTGTTGACTCATTGAAGCAGCTCACAAATAGACCTGATGTCGAAGAAGATAGATGAGGAAAATACTCATCTACCCTCATCCATGTGTTAAAAAGGTAAGGGCAACATAACCTTTTTCTTCCCTTTTCCTCATTTTGACTAGCGAGCGCAATGCGGGCAGGCAACCTAATTGGTAAAAGCTAATTTCCTGGCCCAACCACTTTGGCAAAGCAGGACTCAGGCTCATTTCCTAGGCGACAAGCTCTGATTGGTTGGAATGAATTAATTTAAAAAAATTAGTAAATTATAAGAAGATATGATAAAGACATATAATATATTAATCTTTCTCAAAAAAATATGAGGAATCTAATAACAATATAATTAAGACCTAATTTTGTATCTAGTTCAAAAAGTATCCAATGTTGCTGTGACACCCCACCGTCACCCAGACAACGAGATGACACCCAAAAACATGCAGAATCTCATCTTACCAAAAACACGGGTTAATTAAAACCGATTGTGGAAAGCATACTCAAGGAAACTTTTGCATCCGGATCCTGTAGAGAAAGCATGTTATAAAAATATTTACAGGCTTTGATATATGTTCACCGCTTATCGGAGCCAGCTGTACTGTCAGCACCAGATTTCATCACCTATTTATATATACATAACGGGCCACATACGGCCAACAACAGGATAAACCAAAATTACAACAGCTAGGCGTCGTGAAACGTCATCGAACACCTCTGAGGAAATGAGAGTATAGGGATGACTTTAGGACTCTACTACAAAACCACCAAAATAGCAACATGTCCATCTCTTGCCTTCTACTGCTCTTCTTGCTGCACGGCCGCAACCTCACGACCACCACCAGGTCTAGAGCGGTCACCTAAAAAGGGTGTAAACCAGCGGGGCGAGACACATAGTCCTAGCGAGAAACATAACTCCCCACCGAAATTATAAAACCTCAGAAGGTTAAGGCAACAACATCAGTTAACTGATAAAGCGTATAACAAGAGCAGCATACTGAATAAGGCTATTATTACCATCAATCTTACCAAGATATCCAGGAGGCATATAACCAAGAATTTCTTTATGGAACATGATTGACAAGATAAGCTTCATAAGAACTTATCACAAAATATAAGGATCGTACGCACAACTACATAGTACAACTAGATCAGCTATATAAGAAAGGCCTCAATCAATGTTCTGTATTTTGCTCTAAGCCAGATATACTATTCGGCTAGATTACATTTTATTATGCCCTGAGGAAGTGAGCCTTCCCAACTCAAATCCAACCATTGGCTGCGAAGCCCGATACGGTGCCATAAAAGGTCTAAGGAGATCCGGACTCCATGACCTCACCTTCTCGTGGTCAGTACATGAATCATCAAGCAAGACCGCAATCTTATGCTTATAAGGCCTCATCCTCTGGGTCAGCTCCGCAAGCTCCCCATCTCTCTAGCTCACCTCATCATAGGTTCTAGAACATACATCCGAGCCATGAACACATCATGCTCATCATCACATATCTTGAGCCATGGGTTTGTTCACTATGCTCCCTATATCCTGAGTCTGCAACCACAGTTGCAGTCAAACCCTCCTATTTTAGGGTAGGGGAAACCTCACATATTCAACAGTATGCGCTCCAGGTAATCCCGCAGGATAAACCTATTTCACCATCACCAAATACTAACGATGATGGATCTATGTCCAGGGCAAACTACATGATATGTTCATCTATAATTAATTAGTATATTTTAAGCCAATTGTTGAGGTAGCCAAAGTATAACCATAGCCTTATATAATTTCATCATTATTGCCATCTGTTGGGTTTTAGGGGAGGCAGAGAAGGCAGCGGAAATAAAAATTTTCTCCCCCAAACCCGGAACAAGGAAACGCGACAACGTCTATACAATAGGAAAGGATGGTTTGTGTAATCATACCTTGTCCTGAGGCTTAATCGGTGACAATACCTCGCGTCTTGCGCGGTCTTCACCTCCGGTCTTGGACGGTGTCTGTGCAGCTCCTAGTCGCATCGGGACTGATGACTCCTGGTCTCACCGGGACTGTCGGGATTGACAACTGTCCTTCGAGCGGCAGAAACCTCCCGCCTCTGAAGTAGTCCACACGGACAACCTGGAACTCCACACTCCTTGTCCCACAAGGAGTTAGAAGGAGTCGCGCCCTCCTGTTAACGTACTAGTCACCAACACACTCTCCTGCCTCCAGTTGCAACTGTAGTTGTCTTTCCCTTGCTGTGCCTCCCTTTGCGGGTAGCACTTGCTCGGGCTCTCTTGGTTACCAAAACCAGAGAACGACAACTTTGCAGAGCAACTGGTTGCACTGAGTTGTCCTTTGAGAAGCCCCTAATACCCCTATATATATAGGAGGGTCATGGGACATGGTTCTCCATCCCGGGCAATGCGGGACTAAAAGCAGGAGTAGAAGGGTTCAAGATTTTCCACAAAACAACCAACTCGCATCTTGAACCGATCGTTTCACAATAGAAATGGTCGGTTGGGGATCTGAGCCGGTCGGTTGACACTCAACCGATCGGTTGGGACCCATGAAACAGTCAGTTCACTTTCTAAACCGATCAGTTCGTGGTCCTGATCAGTTCCCGATCGACTTTCCCTCTTTTGTTTCTAATTGGTATCAAATACCAATCCTATTTCCCAATCAAATTTGGCAATTGAAATGAAAGGAAAATTCTCACCAATCTTACTTTCCCAACTTGCTCAGTTGCACCAGTTGAGTCGATCATTTCAACACTTGAAGCAATCTGTTCACTCTGATCTTGAGCCGATCGACTCAACACTTGAGCCGACCGGTTCACCAAGCTCAGCCGACCGATTCATCTCATGAACCGATCAGTTGGGAGTGCAGGTTGTGCAGAATTAGTCAATTGTGATTTCAATCAATCCGATACTCCAATCAATGTGTACAACACCTTGAACATTATGAGATTGAGCCATCAATTGATTGAGTGTTTAATTGAACTACTAAACTCCTTTAGTAATCAATCTAAACATTGCTTGTGGAAAAAACTCCTCTTCTAGGTTAAATCCTTTGTGTGTGACCCTGCAGGTCCATTTCACATTGGCAGTGAAAGTCCATAACACTTATGACTTCACAAGAAAAGAGCGGTGCCTAGTCACACATCAGTGCTACCCAAGTGAAAGTAGAAAGTTTGAGAATAACTTTCAATCCTACAATCCGTGAATGGTGTTACAACGAATGTATAATTCCTTTGTCACTGATATCTCGAATGAACTCGAGGCATGGAACAGACATCCTGTTAACGTTCATTTACTTTCTTGATCTCAGAGTAGATTGAACGAGATATGTATGACATCAATATCACATACTGATTCACACATGAGTGCGCACGCCTATCTCAATCCTACTCACCAAGTGGCCTTGGATATCAAACTCCCTCAGGAGGGACAAATCCCATATCTATCACTCACCCCTCAAAAGCCCCATGTGTCAAAGCCACCCAATCATCACCTTTATAACAACCCATCTATCAGGACTGCGTTTGATGATGTCAAAGTGTGCCCAACGACATGTGTTGAGTGTAGTGATTTCAGGTCAAAGAATCACACTCACCACCATCACTGTGAGTACTGACTGTGACTACCATGTCAAGGTTCCATGTGTCAAACTCACGGTGGGTCTTCCCGGTACACTTGTTCTCTAACAAGTACCTATGTGTTTGGTTTGATATCTCTATATCATGACTAATGAGATTCTATCATCAACCAACACCACAATCTAGTCTTGTGTGTCATTGCTGTCTATCTACCTTCCACAATGACATACGACTAGGGACACAACAAGAATGTAAAAACTCTTAGCATCCGTATGATCTCATCATTCTGGTCATGAACCCGAAGGCATACGTCATTGAGTATTGTCATTCTCTAGACATTCAATCTGTTCTATCACTATCTCATATGACTGATCCAGAAAGAATTGGAAGTTTGCCTTTGATGTTTATCAAATCAATCGTAATGTATCCCACCAATCATCTCATGATTGGCTCTCAGGGCATACATACCAACACCATCATCATACTATCCTGGGACCTCAAATTCTTATGATATCAACCACTGCCTCTCAAGACATTATAATCATGCAACAACATTCGGGGAACGCATCCCTCATCTCATCATCAGAGGATAACACCTCAACTAGGCACTCAGCCTTATATCAGGTCTGTTGGATCCTAGATGGGTGATTAGATGCTCTGGAGGGGGGTGAATATAGCTGAAAGCACTTACACAAAATTCATTAAACCTTCAAAATATATGACAAGATAAGGTTGCTAAATAGGTAATTTGAGTGCAACTAAATCATGCATAGCAAGGATAAGAGAGATTGAACATGCACCAATTAGACAAGCTATTTAGAGTGGTTCCACACTTCAAACTAGAAGTGTGTCAGTCCACTTGCCTAGAGAGGTCAACCTCTAGGACTTCCAAACTATTGCATTCTTATATTCACTTATAAGGCATACAATGCATGACCAAACAAAGGACTTACCTATCCAATACAAAGAGTCTTCAACCTTACCAAGGACTTACCCACTTTGCAAGAGTCTTCGGCCTTCTCCAAGGACTTACCCACTCTTGCACAAGTCTTCGGCCTTGCAGGAATTACCCACTCTTCTTGGATCTTCCGCCTTTGACTTCACCTTCACTCAGAGAAGCTTCCACCAAGGTCTTACCCACTTGAGCTTGAGTCTTCTGCCTTCTCCAAGGGCTTACCCACTCTAGCTCCAAGTCTTTAGCCTTGATCTTCACCAAGGGACTCCTTCCCTTGTTCTTTTTCACCTCTCTTGGACAAGAGAGAGAACCTTCATCTTCATGATTGCAAATGATAGAAGGGGAGGTGGTGGAAGTGAGAGCCTCATAAGATATACAAATTGGACTAGATCTCATACAGATTTCCTACTCACTCTAATGGATGTAGCAAGTGATTAAGCTTAGAGAGAGAGAGGAGGCTGTAGGAAGCACTCAACTATAGAATAGGAACCTCAAAAAGAGTTTGCAATGAATGCTCAACCTTGGAATGAAGCCCAAGGGGTCCTATTTATAGCTGGGGATGCCTCTTAGCCTTTGGGAACACTTATGAATGAAAACTAGCCATTTTGTGGCTTGCAACGGATCTATTTTCACTTGTTGCAACTCCACAACGGCTAGAAACACTTTTCTACACTTTTCCGTACAGTGCAATCGGTCGAGTTTCTATGGGTGTAACTCAACCGATCAAGTAGCAGGCGAACCGATGTTCAAAGGATCGGTCGAGTTTGTCCTGAGGAAACTCGACCGACCATTTCAACTGGAAATGGCCTACTACCCAATCGGTCGAGTTCTATGAGTGCACAACTCGACCGATGCAATCTTCAGAAAATCGACCAAGGTTGATCGGTCGAGTTTCAGGGTGGGAAACTCGACCGAACAAGTGCCTGTAATTGATTTTCAAAGTTGCATTAAAAGTGCTCTAAAATTCGATCTAAGTGTTCCTGATATTTTTCTAAGCTTAATTACAAGTCATACAATCATTACAAGTGATTTACAACATGATTCTAATGGATATACATCATATTACAAAAACATGCACTTGTATGACTTTGACTTGTCTTTTCTCCAATTTGAGATGTGCAAGTTAGGGCAATTGGAGTGTGTCTATACCTAATCTGAAATCACTCAAGTAGAGACATTAGACACCAATATGTGGAATGGTTAGTCATCATCAAAACACGGGTTTAGTCAATTTAGACGTGAGTCAACATTGACCTAATTGACCTTGATTCAACATTCTCCCCCTTTTTGAAGAGGACAAACCATTCCATAAATGTATTGAAAGCATTTAAGTAAATTCATACCTTTGGAGAAACCTAGGGGTTTCAATGGAATTGAGTTCATATGCTCCCCCTCAATTGATGCTAGTGGAGTTCTCATACTCCCCCTCAATTGATGCTATTTCTCCTGCATGGTTAGCTTTCATAACATTTATAGAATACCATGTCTTCTACTCATATATGTTCTACACATATATGTCTTCTCCCCTTTACCTTCTCCCTTTACATGAACATACTTCTCTTCTTCATGTAAGACATGCCTTCTTCCTCTTTTTAAAAGAAGACATTACCTTTCTCCCCCTTTGTCATTTCAAAAAGGTGGGGGTTATGAAGAAAAAAGAAACATCACTTGTTAAAGAGAAAGGAGATAACACAAATATATAAGGAGAGTAGAAGAGCGCAGATAGGGGCTTGTCTAAGCATAGAAAGAAAACCAAGTTAAAGCATATACTTGAACATCCCAAAAATGCAAGATAAAGTGCTGCAGAAAAACAATAAATCACAATTTTGACCCTCAAGATGATGGAATTTGACCAAAAACCATCGGAGCTCATGGCAAAGCATGAGTCTTGCTCAGAAGGGTGTTTCTGCATAAAAAACACTATACTTGCAGAAAAAACTGAAATTGGAGCAAAACCTGCATAAAATCCAAAAATACTCCAATTTCTACATATAATGTAGCTCTATGTGCCCTGCATCACAATGTTATGCAAGCAACTCAAGATAGTAGATATGCAATTCAAGGAACAATCTTGAGCATGTATGAGATAAGATACAAGTATAACATATAGATGATCAAAGATGGCAATTATTTGACAGGGTTAGAACTACATGTATGTGAACTACTAGTAGATGATATCACAAGTTAGGACTACTAGTAGGATCTAGATCATAGCAAGAGATACTAAAAGATACACAAGATATAGCAAGCTATGAATAGATGTAGAGATATATCCAAACAAAGAGATATGCAATTTTAGAAGCATGAAAGGATATAACTCACTAGATATGCATCCTTACCATAAGATGATTACCCCTAAGAACCTCAAGGTTGTATCAAAACAAGATATACACCTAGATAGATTTAGCAAGTTAGAGCACAACGGAAGCAATTTAAAACACAACCAAGAGATCCATATAGATCATCATCAAAACCTGCAAGACAACTCAAAACAAGTAATTATAACATATAGATATACCAATTTAGAGCAATTAGAGAGATAGAGTTGTAAGCAAGATAGGCAATTTAGAACATGGCAATATGCATATATAAAGATACCAAGGGAGTGCCAAAGAATAAGGCTATTGGTTGAGAAAATCTAGTTTAGAGAGAAATTCTCATCCAATAAGCCAAATGTATATTCTGTGCACAGTGTTATCGGTCGAGTTCTATGCATTGGCAACTCGACCGATGACAACTGCTGGAAACACCCATTGGTTCCTATAGGTTGAGTTTCACTAGGGCAAACTCGACCGACAGAGCAGCTGTCAAAAAGCACATATATTTCATAAAAACATATTTAAAGGCATGCTAAAAATACAAACCATATCCAAACATGTCTAAGCAAGTTAGTAATGCACTATAGAAGCATTAGAAACAGTTTTTGAGCAAGAGTGTGAAGATAAACACAAAATTCCACTTTTGACTCAAAAACCATATGTATAGTGCACACTAACTTGACAAAACAAGTTAGAAATGGTTACAAGCAAGAAAACCATTTACCTTTGTGCTTACCATTGCTTTTTCCACTTGTTGTCACCCTCTACACATCTCACCTTTCTTCTTTCATGTGGATTGAGAAGTCAATTTGCAATTCAATAGCTCAAGTCAATCCATTTGCAATTACCTATAGGAAGAAAGATGAAATGGTCCCCAATCATGTTTTTGGGTCCAGAGGGGTTAGTTTAGCAACCCAAATCCTATTGCTCTTGGGTGCTTTCCTAAAAGGACAACAAGTAGAATAATGACCAATTTCATTACAATAGTTGCATGTTCCCATAGTCTTGGAACTAGAGGATTCTCCATGGAATATTGGAGGTCCTTTATCTTTGTTGTTCCCTTGACTACTATCATACCCTAAACCATGTCTACCAATTTGTTTAGTAGTATGGTGTAGGATGTCATTAAGACTCTTTTTACCAACTAAGAATCTTTGCAAGGATGATCTCAAACTATCATTATCATGCTTAAGAGAAGCAATAGTAGAAGACAAATTATTGATATTATCTCTAGCATGCAAAAGATCATTTTCTAAGCAAAGAGTTTTAGTTAAATAAGAATCTCTATCAATATGAAGAGCAGCAACATCATTCTCTCTATTAGTATAACTAGAACAAGGTTCATGCCCATTGATTTTAGCAACCAAGGAGGCATTTTCAGAATTAATAACCACTAATTCTCTTTGATAAGAATAGATTTCTTCTCTCCTAGCATCATCAATAAGCTTGAGTTCTATGTTTTCAGTTTTACGAGTATCAAGCTCATGCATGAGAGAATCAACAATTAAAGTATGCTCTTCATTAGAACTAGGCATGAGAGGTTGAGCTTCTAGAAATTTAATCTTATCAAGTAAACTAGCATTTTCAAGTTTAAGAGAGTCTACTTGGCTAAGACAATCATTTTTCTCAATAAGCAAGCAAGAATTAGCATATTCAAGATCATCTAGTTCTATATGCAAATTATCAACAATTTTAGCAAGCTTTTTCTTTTTCTTTTTAGAAGACTTATAAGAGGCACAAATATCATGAATAATAGCAATTAAAGATTCTTTATCTAAAGAGTCTAGATTTACCTCATTTGAGTATTCACTTGTTGATGCTACAAGAGCAAAATGACATTCTCCTTCATCACTAGAGCTTGAGCTTGATCCTTCACATGAATCTTCACTTGAGCTTGAGTTGGAGGAGCCACTTGAGCTTGAGTGTCATTTCTCCTTCTTGTGAAGAAGGGTCTTTTTGCCTTGTGGGCAATCTTCCTTGTAGTGACCCTTCTTTCCACATGTGAAGCACCGGATGGAGGAGGACTTGCCTTTGTAGAGTCTACCCTTGGAGTACATGGCATCTTCTTTAGCTTGAGAGGTGGAGAGACTTGTTCCATGATAGCTTCAATTTGAGCCTTTATTTCAGCCTTCTTCATTCTCTTAAGCTCTTTCTTCTCTTGTCTTTCTACTTCCTCCCTCTTGTCAAGTGTAGCTTCATGTGCTTGTAGATTTCCAATGAGCTCTTCAATAGGAATATCCCTAAGAGACCTTGCTTCTTCAATGGAAGTCACCTTGGATTCCCACCTCTTGGGGAGAGTTCTAAGGATCTTTGAGTTGATCTCTCCACTAGACATAGGATGTCCTAGAACAGCAAGACCATTCAAGATGGTGTTGAGCCTTGAGTACATGTTGGCTATGCTCTCCTCCTTTCCCATCTTGAAGTTCTCAAGCAACCCTTTGAGCATGTAGACTTTGCTTTCCTTCACTTGATCTGTCCCTTCATAAGTGATGCAAAGCTTTATCCATACCTCATAGGCCGTCTCACAAGAGGAAATCCGGTTGAACTCGGTGGGGGTCATGGAGGCATATAGGATGTGCATGGCTCTAGCATTCAAGGTTGCTTTCATCAAGGTGGCTTCATCCCATTCTTCAATGTTTGTCTTTGGTAGAATGTACGGGCTGTTCACCATTTGCCACATCTCGAGACTTGATCCTTGGATGAAGAATTGAAGTCTTCTTCTCCAATAGAGGAAGTTGCTCCCATCAAAGATAGGAAGGCTGGTCGAGAGTCTCCCTCCTAGGTAGTCACCCATCTTCTCCTACTTGTTGAAGTATGCTTGGAGAAGACCCGCTCTGATACCACTTGTTGGATCCTAGATGGGTGATTAGATGCTCTAGAGGGGGGGGGTGAATAGAGCTGAAAGCACTTACACAAAATTCATTAAACCTTCAAAATATATGACAAGATAAGGTTGCTAAATAGGTAATTTGAGTGCAACTAAATCATGCATAACAAGGATAAGAGAGATTGAACATGCACCAATTACACAAGCTATTTAGAGTGGTTCCACACTTCAAACTAGAAGTGTGTCAGTCCACTTGCCTAGAGAGGTCAACCTCTAGGACTTCCAAACTATTGCATTCTTATATTCACTTATAAGGCATACAATGCATGACCAAACAAAGGACTTACCTATCCAATACAAAGAGTCTTCAACCTTACCAAGGACTTACCCACTTTGCAAGAGTCTTCGGCCTTCTCCAAGGACTTACCCACTCTTGCACAAGTCTTCGGCCTTGCAGGAATTACCCACTCTTCTTGGATCTTCCGCCTTTGACTTCACCTTCACTCGGAGAAGCTTCCACCAAGGTCTTACCCACTTGAGCTTGAGTCTTCTGCCTTCTCCAAGGGCTTACCCACTCTAGCTCCAAGTCTTTAGCCTTGATCTTCACCAAGGGACTCCTTCCCTTGTTCTTCTTCACCTCTCTTGGACAAGAGAGAGAACCTTCATCTTCATGATTGCAAATGATAGAAAGGGAGGTGGTGGAAGTGAGAGCCTCACAAGATATACAAATAGGACTAGCTCTCTTACAGATTTCCTACTCACTCTAATGGATGTAGCAAGTGATTAAGCTTAGAGAGAGAGAGGAGGATGTAGGAAGCACTCAACTATAGAATAGGAACCTCATAAAGAGTTTGCAATGAATGCTCTACCTTGGAATGAAGCCCAAGGGGTCCTATTTATAGCTGGGGATGCCTCTTAGCCTTTGGGAACACTTATGAACGAAAACTAGCCATTTTGTGGCTTGGAACGGATCTATTTTCACTTGTTGCAACTCCACAACGGCTAGAAACACTTTTCTGCACTTTTCCGTACAGTGCAATCGGTCGAGTTTCTATGGGTGTAACTCGACCGATCAAGTAGCAGGCAAACCGACGTTCAAAGGATCGGTCGAGTTTGTCCTGAGGAAACTCGACCAACCATTTCAACTGGAAATGGCCTACTACCCAATCGATCAAGTTCTGTGAGTGCACAACTCGACCGATGCAATCTTCAGAAAATCGACCAAGGTTGATCGGTCGAGTTTCAGGGTGGGAAACTCGACCGAACAAGTGCCTGTAATTGATTTTCAAAGTTGCATTAAAAGTGCTCTAAAATTTGATCTAAGTGTTCCTGATATTTTTCTAAGCTTAATTACAAGTCATACAATCATTACAAGTGATTTACAACATGATTTTAATGGATATACATCATATTACAAAAACATGCACTTGTATGACTTTGACTTGTCTTTTCTCCAATTTGAGATGCGCAAGTTAGGGCAATTGGAGTGTGTCTATACCTAATCTGAAATCACTCAAGTAGAGACATTAGACACCAATATGTGGAATGGTTAGTCATCATCAAAACACGGGTTTAGTCAATTTAGACGTGAGTCAACATTGACCTAATTGACCTTGAGTCAACAAGGTCCTCAGACCTATCAATTTGTTATCTCATTACCACATGGTGCTATTCAAGCACATGCATCTCATATCTCTTACCAGGCTATGAATCCACATGAAATACCTACATGGTTAGTATACACATTCATAGAGATAACTGAAGCCATCATGGATTAACAA
The DNA here is from genome assembly GCA_963693085.1 of Alisma plantago-aquatica. Classification (NCBI taxonomy): domain Eukaryota; kingdom Viridiplantae; phylum Streptophyta; class Magnoliopsida; order Alismatales; family Alismataceae; genus Alisma; species Alisma plantago-aquatica. The sequence goes on along the minus strand of OY856411.1, from coordinate 1,334,755,512 downwards.
GATTATCATGATACCAAGTATAAAGTAACATCCATGAGTATTTTATACATGAGATGTAGAAATCATCATTTTATTATCAATCATAAGCATATATCATGCCCCATAGTCATGATTATAATCATGAGCCACATCATCATGGGAAGCAACATCATATGCTTCCAAGCTTCCTGGTTCACAACCTATCATCTTAACCCATTATCATATATGTACATGATTCAAGGTTATTACATCATATCACTTGTATTATCATTATTAATAGAGAACCATCAACTATATACATTTTGAGTTATCAGAACCCTCACCAAGCTCCTGTAACCCTCACTATAGATATGGCGGGCAGCGCCAACCCTCACCAAAAGATGTATCAGCTAGGATTTCCCAACCCTAAGCAGGCTCACCACCATGTCGACCAACCCCATCACTTCACCTATCATGCAACAAGGACTCACCAACTCAGGTGGTGTCGGGCAACCAGATCCAAGGATGAATCGTGCATCATCAGTAGGGGTTGTCGGCCAAAGGCCTCTCATGTACACGAGCTAGGGTTAGGGATAGGGTTTCTCTATCGGCTAACCCTCAACAATGACCATATTGGCCGAAGGCATAGCGCCCAAGGCGCCCCATCATCCAACCTTATCCATATCATCAAAGAGTCCTTCATATCGACTAGGGTACCCTATCGCCCAAGGTGCCATATCATGCATGGACCAGATGGCAACTAAAGCATCATATCTACCAACTCCACTAGGGGTGCGTCGGGCAACACAACCCCATGCCCGACACAGACCTATCGTCCATCTAGGTCAAGCTACTCATATCGGCCACCACTAAGGCACCAACTAGGGTTATCTATACAACCATCATATCAAGCATCACAAGATTACTTCATATCGCCCAACACAAGGAAAGCTATTAGACATCATATCGGCCAAAGCACATCAAAGACAAGGGTCATCTCGGCCAAGGCATATCGGGAATCAAGCCACCAAGGCTCAACAAAGCACATTGGCCAAGACCAACACAAGGCAAGGGGGGGGGGGTGCATCATTCAACCCTACTTCAGAGTGTGTCGTACAGAGTAAAAACTCAAGGTGTATCACCCAAGCTCCATCTCCACTAAGTGTCGACCAAGGGAACCATATTGAGCACCAACTAAACCAAAATAGGTGTAACGACCAAGGGTACAACCCAAGACAAGAAGGTTATCGGGCATCACTACTCCAAGGCATATCGTGCAAGGCACAAGACACAACCCGACAAGGTCATCTTCAACCTCAAGCACAAGGGCACCAAACCCTAATTGATCAAGAAGATCGACTCATCTCTCAACAACCAATAGAGAGGGGTTTTTCACAACCTCTATCACAAATCGGGCAACCACAAGGATCAACCTCAACATAGGTCATCACATAACCAAGAGCTCACTTCTCAAATCCATGGTGAGAGGAGGATGTTGCCCAAGCAACTAGAACGTAGATGAACCTCTAATCTAAAATAAGATAGGGGTATTGCCTACATCACTAGAGCTCAAACTCACTTCTCTAGACCAAGGAGAGAAAGGGGTATTTCTCAACAAGGAAACCCCAAACTATAGCTCAGCCAACTAGGTGTAAAGGCATATAAACCATCAACAACATCAACAACATCATGTTCACTATATCCATAAGATCAACAACATGTACTAGAGCAAGAAACATAACATGCAAATGGCCGATCATCCACATATATGAATCATGCAACATAGAGAAGGTATTATAGCTAGGGTTAGAAGTTATGTAACCCACCTCAAGTAAACTCCTCAAGCTCCAAAGCTCCAAGCTTCTAGCTCCTAGTTCCAAGCACACCACTTTCAGCCACCTCAAGAAAAGGAACAAGGATAATAACCACCATGGCCGAAGAGTAGGTAAGATGGAGAAGAAGATGCTAAGGAGAGAGGGAAGATGCTTAGCAAAGAACAAGACCCACCTAAGGTTCGGCCACCAAGCTAGAGGAAGAAGAAGAGATCTCCACCAAGGGGAAAAGATCGTCCACCAAGCTCTCTAAGGAAGGTGTGTCGTGCACCCAAGGAGGGAAGAGCAAAAAAAGAGCTAAAGGGTTCCCAAGGAAGAGAAAGGCAAGACATATATAGATGAGGGTCAAGGTTAGACCAAGGCAAGGTGTCACCTTACCAAGGGACACTTGCCCACACGTTTTGCCACTTTGCAAAACACATGCACATGCCATGCCACCACTCAACCAAGGATCGGCCACATGTCCAAGCTAGGGCGATACAACCAAAGCAAGAAGGTCAACAAAGTCAAAGGCCGACACACCACCACCACCTTGGCCGACACACCCATGGGTGATACCCCATGGCCAACACAAGGCATCCTTGCCTGATACAGGGCTCAACCAAGCAAGGTAAGGCCCAAACAAGGGAAAACAAGGCCCAGAAGAGCTCAACCATGCCCAAGGCAACTCAAGGCACAAAGCCAAACCTTCCTCTCAAGCCTAAAGGAAGCAAAGAGAGAGAAAGACATCTCTCAAGGTGGCAAACTTGCTCTTCAACCCTAAGTTAGGTTATTTTGCAAGTAGCACCTTCAACCTCAACAAAACACAGGCAAACCCTAATCACCACTAAAGGTAATTAGCAAGGAACCAACCACAAGGTTTAGGCAAAACAAATAGGGTAAGCCCAAAATGAAAGTCAGGGTCCTTACAAGCCATAAACCTCTACAAAAGGATTTCGTCCCCGAAATCCGAAGAGAAAAGTGAGGGATACTTCCGCCTCATCTCTTCCTCAAGCTCCCATGTGGCTTCGTCAACACCACGATGATGCCAAAGAACCTTCACAAGAACCAGGTCCTTACTCTTCATCTTCTTTAATCTTCTGTCAAGGATCGCCACCGGACCCTCCGCATAGGTCACGTCTTCATCAAGATGAACATCAACTGGTTGTATCACTGTCCCTGTGTCTAGATGACTTTTCTTCAACATGCTGACATGGAACACCAGATGTAACTTGTGCAACTCTGGCGGCAACTCTAACTTATAAGCTACCTTACCAACATGTGCTAATACCGGGTATGGCCCCATATACCTGGGTGCCAGTTTGCCTTTCCGGCCAAACCTTAGCATGCCCTTCCAAGGTGAGACCTTGAGATACACTTTGTCTCCCACTTGGAACTCTAAAGGTCATCGACAATTGTCTGCATAAGACTTCTATCTGTCCTGTGCCGCCTTCAACTGTTGTCGTATTACTCTGATATTTTCTGTTGACTGCTGCACTAACTCAGGACCCAAAAGCTGATACTCACAATACTCATACCAGCATAAAGGGGATCTGCACTTCCTTCCATATAGGGCCTCATAAGGAGCCATGTCAATGCTTTGCTGATAACTATTATTATAAGCAAACTCTATCAAACTGAGATGCACATCCCAACTTCCTAGGAACTGCAAAACACAAGCTCAGAGAAGATCCTCCAAGGTCTGAATAGTTCTTTCAAATTGTCCATCCGTTAGTGGGTGGAAGGCAGTACTGAACCTCAACTGCGTTCCCAATGCTTTGTGCAACTGTTCCCAGAAACGACTTGTGAATTGAGGACCTCTGTCAGAAACTATCATTGCTGGTACACCGTGTAGACGCACTATCTCATCTACATACACCTGAGAAAGCTTCTCTACTATATATGTTGTCTTTATAGGTATGAAATGAGTAGATTTTTTTAGCCGATCTACTATTACCCAAATGGAATCATGATTCCTAGCTGTCTTTGGTAGACCAACTACGAAGTCCATGGTTATATGATCCCATTTCCATTGTGGTATCGGCATGGGTTGTAGTGTACCTGCCGACTTCTGTTGCTCAGCTTTAACTTGTTGACATACTACACACTTGGCCACAAACTCGGCTACATCCTTCTTCAAGCTAGACCACCAATATAGGTCCTTTAGATTATGATACATCTTTGTGACTCTTGTATGCATAGCATACATCGACGTGTGCGCTTCCTCGAGCACTAGCTTTCTTAGATTATCACCATCGGGGACCACCGTCCTGCCATGATAGCAAACTAGTCCATCCTCAGACTCATAGAACCCAGCACGCTTTTCGCTACCGAGCTCTGACCTGATCAACTACACTGTATCATCTGCCTGTTGTGCGTCTTTGATCTGTTGTCTCAGCGTAGGCTTGACTTGCATATGTGCCAACAGTCCTACCAATAAGGAAACTTCCAACTCCACATTCATCTACCGTAAGGAGATAAACATATCTCGCCTATGGCATACCAAGGAACTCAACTGTGTCTTCTTCGTGGAGAGAGAAATAGACTTTATACTAAGTGCATCAGCTACTATGTTTGCCTTACCAGGATGATACTCAATGGTGACATCATAATCATTGATTAGCTCCATCCAATGACAATGTCGCATGTTCAGCTCACTCTGCGAAAAGTTGTATTTCAGGTTTTTATGATTTGTAAAGATTTGACACACTTCCCCATAAAGATAGTGTCTCCAAATATTTAATGCATGCACCACCGCTGCCAACTATAAATCATGTGTTGGATAGTTCTCCTCATGTTTCTTAAGCTGCCGCAAAGCAAAAGAAACCACATGATCCTCTTGCATCAACACACAACCTAAGCCTTTCTTGGAAGCATCGCAGAAAACAACATAGCCCTTCCTAGGCTCTGGCAGCACTAGCACTGGAGCACTAGTCAGCTTCTCCTTCAAACTTTGGAAAGCTTGCTGAAATGATCATCCCAGACAAAAGGTACATCCTTCCTAGTCAACTTTGTCATCAGCAACACGATCGCACTGAAATCCTTGATAAACCTCTGGTAATATCCTGCCAAACCTAGAAAACTACAAACTTCGGTCGGCATATTTGGTTGCTCCCAATATACCACTGATTCCACCTTCTTGGGGTCCACTCTGACTCCTTCTGTAGATATCACATGACCCAAAAAAGTCACTTCTTTCAACCAAAACTCACACTTACTGAACTTGGCATATAACTGATGTTGGTGAAGAAGAGTCAAAGCTTTTCGAAGATGTTGTTCATGCTCTTGACTATCCCGAATGTAGATCAAGATGTCATCTATGAATACTACAACAAACTGATCTAGAAACGGATGGAACACTCAGTTCATCAGATCCATGAAAGCAGCAGGTGCATTGGTTAGCCCAAACGACATAACCATAAACTCAAAGTGACCATACCTCGTCCTAAATGCCGACTTAGGTATGTCATCCGCCTTAATCTTCAACTGATGATATCCAGACCGTAGATCGATCTTTGAGAACACTATAGCACCATGCAACTAATCGAATAGATCGTCTATCCTTGGCAACATGTACTTATTCTTGATCGTGACTTTGTTCAACTGCCAGTAATCTATACATAACCGCATCGATATGTCCTTCTTCTTAACAAACAACAATGGAGCACCCCAAGGAGACGTGCTCGGTCAGATGAAACCTTTCTCCAACAACTCCTGTAACTTCTTCTTCAACTCTGCCATCTCTGCTGGAGCCATCCTATGTGGTGTTTGTGCAACTGGCTGTGTTCCTGGTACCAGATTGATCTCAAAATCAATCTCTCGAGGTGGGGGAACACTGGGGAACTCATCAGGAAACACATCCATAAACTCTCAGACAACCATCACCTCCTCAAGGCTAGGACCCTTCACCTTGGTATCCACAACATGAGCTAAGAATGCCTTACAAACTTGCCACAACAACTTTTTTGCCACCATCGCTGACACTAGACATGTCGGAAGAATCTTCCTATCTCCTTGGAAGATCTACTTCTCTCCACCGTCATCAAACACTACCTACTTGGAACCACAGTCCAACATGACCTTATACTTCTCTAAGGTATCCATCCCAAGAATCACATCGAATCCATGCATCTCAAGTGGTATAAGATCCACTTGTATACCGTGTCCTGAGAAAGATAGAACACAAGATGGGCACTCCTCTCGAAGCATCGAGGAACTGTCAAGAGGGGTTTCTAACAACAAGCTATCTTTCTTACAACTAACAGGTAAAGGACATCTAGAAAGCAGACTATGTGCGATAAAAGAGTGCGTAGCACCCGAGTCAACCAAAATAGATATAAAGCAAGAAGAAGACAAATCAGAATGAAATAACTCCATCTGACCTGTCACCACTCACGGGTTGACTATCGCTCCGGCTGACTCATAGCATAGAATCGAGCCGTTGCTTGTTGTCCACCTCCTCTATTTCCTTGAGCAGACGATCCGGCTTGTGATGCTTGGCCGTACCCTCACCCTCTGCTACCACTAGGCTGTTATCTGTCTTACCCCTATTGACTCTATTTCAGTTGTTGTGTTACTTCAACATCTTTCCTTTGGCAATTTGACCTTAAGTGCCCAGTCTGTCCACAATGATAACATGACCTGCCTTCTATCTGCGACCTAGATGGCCCTGTCACTGCCACAGAAGCTGTACTATGCACCTTTGATGGCGAAGAAACATATCCTCTTCCCTTACTGACAGACCATTGCGATGGTACACGAGAACTCTGCATCGTGGAAGGTGCTGAAAACCTTGGCTTCTTGAAGCCACTAGATCTCTGTCCCTGGAACTGAACATGCCTTTTCTTGGTCATGGACTCCCTTTTCTCCCTAATAGATCATTCAATCCTGCAGACGGACTCCACGAATGTGGCAAACCGCTCCCGATTTTCCAAAGCAGCAGCAGGTGTCGATAGCTCAACACTCAAACCTTTCTCAAACCGCCTGATCTGTTCATCATCTGTCACTGCCATGTGAGGACAAAACCTTAGTAAGTCCATGAACTTGGCTTCATACTCGGTGATGCTCATCGATCCTTGGCGTAGACACTCAAACTGGTTGATCTTCTCGTCCTGATACGTCTTCAGAAAGTATCTGCTGATGAACTCTCGCCAGAAAACCTCCCAACCGATCTCCTCACTGGGTCACTTCTCCTCCTCGATGGCCCACCAATGGCCAACACTACCCTTCAGAAGGTAGACAACATGCTTGACTTTGTCCTCTTCGGGGATTTCGAGGATCCAGAAGGCCTTCTCAAGACATGTCAGCCACAGATCAGGATCCACCAGATCAACCATTCCAGTATAATCTAAAGCTCCGACTTGGCGAAGCCGCTGAAAGGTCTTCCTAATACCTGATGTTTCACCATGGGGAGCATGTGCTCTTGGCTGAGGCACTGGCAACCTTTCCACCATGTGATTCATCGTAGCCATCAACTGCCCCATAAGATATTGGTAGGCAGGGTTTTCGAGAATGGCTGGGTCAAGTTGTCAGACCTCAGGCACCCGATCTTCATGTGCCTACCCTCCTGCTCCATCGACTGATGCATCATCGCTGCTCTCAGAAACATGTTCTTCATGGTTTCTAGACATCTTTAAGCTTTATCTTCTGCTGAGGGCAGAAGGTTATTGTAAGAAAACCTGGAAAACTCACAAGAACAGACACAAACCTAGTCCTAGATCCCTACAGACTTAGCAAACCTAGAGCTCTGATACCAAACCAATTGTGACACCCCGCCGTCACCCATACAACGAGATGACACACGAAAACATGCGGAATCTCATCTTACCGAAAACACAGGTTAATTAAAACCGATTGCGGAAAGCATACTCAAGGAAACTTTTGCATCCGGATCCTACAGAGAAAGCATGTTATAAAAATATTTACAGGCTTTGATATATGTTCACCACTTATCGGAGCCAGCTGCACTTTCAGCACCAGAGTTCATCACATGTTTATGTATACATAACAGGCCACATACGACCAATAATAGGATAAACCAAAATTACAACAGCTAGACGTCGTGAAACGTCGTCGAACACCTTCGAGGACCTGAGAGTACATGGATGACTCTAGGACTCTACTACAAAACCACCAAAATAGCAGCATGTCCATCTCTTTCCTTCTACTGCTCTTCTTGCTGCACGGCCGTAACCTCATGACCACCACGACGTCTAGAGTGATCACCTAAAAAGGGTGTAAACCAGCGGGGTGATACACACAGTCCCAGTGAGAAACATAACTTCCCACCGAAACTATAAAACCTCAGAAGGTTAAGGCAACAACAATAGTTAACTGATAAAGCATATAACCAGAGCAACATACTGAATAAGGCTATTATTACCATCAATCTTACCAAGATATCCATGAGGCATATAACCAAGCATTTCTTTATGGAACATGCTTGACAAGATAAGATTTATAAGAACTTATCACAAAATATAAGGATCGTACGCACAACTACATAGTACAACTAGATCTGCTATATAAGAAAGGCCTCAATTAATGTTCCATATTTTGCTCTAAGCCAGATATACTATTAAGCTAGATTACGTTTTATTATGCCCTGAGGAAGTGAACCTTCCCTACTCAAATCCAACCATTGGCTGCGAAGCCCAATCCGGTCCCATACAAGGTCTAAGGAGATCCAGACTCCATGACCTCACCTTCTCATGGTCAGTACATGAATCATCAAGCAAGACCACAGTCTTATGCTTATAAGGCCTCAGCCTCTGGGTCAGCTCCGCAAGCTCCCCATCTCTCTAGCTCACCTCATCATAGGTGCTAGAACATACATTCGAGCCATGAACGCATCATGCTCGTCATCACATATCCTGAGCCATGGGTTTGTTCACCATGCTCCCTATATCCTGACTCTGAAACCACAGTTGCACTCAAACCCTCCTGTTTTAGGCTAGGGGAAACCTTGCATATTCAATAGTATGCGCTCCAGGTAATCCCACATGATAAACCTATTTCACCATCACCAAATACTAACGATGATGGATCTATGGCCAGGGCAAACTACATGATATGTTCATCTATAATTAATTAGTATATTTTATGCCAATTATTGAGGCAGCCAAAGTATAACCATAGCCTTATAGAATTTCATCTTTATTGCCATCATCATACTATCTTGGGACCTCAATCCCTTATGATATCAACCACTACCTCTCAAGACATTATAATCATGCAACAACATTCGGGGAATGCATCCATCATCTCATCATTAGAGGATAACACCTCAACTAGGCACTCAACCTTATATCAGGTCCTCATACCTATCAATTTGTTATCTCATTACCACATGGTGATATTCAAGCACATGCATCTCATAGCTCTTACCAGGCTATGAATCCACATGAAATACCTACATGATTAGTATACACATTCATAGAGATAACTGAAGCCATCATGGATTAACAAGATTATCATGATACCAAGTATAAAGTAACATCCATGAGTATTTTACACATGAGCTGTAGAAATCATCATTTCATTATCAATCATAAGCATATATCATGCCCCATACTTGTGATCATAATCATGAGCCACATCATCATGGGAAGCAATATCATATGCTTCCAAGCTTCCTGGTTCACAACCTATCATCTTAACCCATTATCATATATGTACAGGATTCAAGGTGATTACATCATATCACTTGTATTATCATTATTAATAGAGAACCATCAAATATATACATTCTGAGTTATCAGAACCCTCACCAAGCTCCTGTAACCCTCACTATAGATATGGCGGGAAGCACCAACCCTCACTAATATGATGTATCAGCTAGGATTTCCCAACCCTAAGCAGGCTCACCACCATGTTGACCAACCCCATAACTTCACCTATTATGCAACAAGGACTCACCTACTCACATGGTGTTGGGCTACTAGATCCAAGGATAAATCGTGCATCATCAACAGGGGTTGTTCGCCAAAGGCCTGTCGTGCACATGAGCTAGGGTTAGGGTTAGGGTTTCTCTATCGGATAACCGTCAACAATGACAATATCGACCGAAGGCATAATGCCCAAGGCACCCCATCGTCCAACCTTCTCCATATCATCCAATAGTCCTTCATATCGACCAGGGCACCCTATTGCCCTAGGTGCCATATCGTGCATGGACTAGCTGGCTACTCATGCAATATATCTACCAACTCCACTAGGGGTGCATCGGGAAACACAACCCCATGCCCGACACAGACCTATCGTCCATCTAGGTCAAGCTACTCATATTAGCCTCCACTAAGGCACCAACTAGGGTTCTCTATACATCCATCATATCCAACATCACAAGATTACTTCATATTACCCAAACACAAGGAAAGCTATTAGACATCATATCGGCCAAAGCACATTAAAGACAAGGGTCATCTCAACCAAGGCATATCGAGAATCAAGCCACCAAGGCTCAACAAAGAACATTGACCAAGACCAACACAAGGCAGGGGGTGCATCATGCAACCCTACTTCAAAGTGTGTCGTACAGAGCACAAACTCAAGGAGTATCACCCAAGCTCCATCTCCACTAAGTGTCGACCAAGGGAACCATATAGAGCACCAACCAAACCCAACTAGGTGTAACGGCCAAGGGTACAACCCAAGACAAGAAGGTTATCAGGCAGCACTACTCCAAGGCATATCATGTAAGGCACAAGACACGACCCGACAAGGTCATCTTCAACCTCAAGCATAAGGGCACCAAACCCTAATTGATTAAGAAGATCGGCTCACCTCTCAACAACCAAGAGAGGGGTTTTGCACAACCTCTATCACAAATCGGGAAACCACAAGGATCAACCTCAGCATAGGTCATCACATAACCAAGAGCTCACTTCTCAAATCCATGGTGAGAGGAGGGTGTTGCCCAAGCAACTAGAACGTAGACTCACCTCTCAACTAAAATGAGAGAGGGGTATTGCCTACATCACTAGAGCTCAAACTCACTTCTCTAGACTAAGGAGAGAAATGGTTATTTCTCAACAAGGAAACCCCAAACTATAGCTCGGCCAACTAGGTTTAAAGGCACATAAACCATCAACAACATCAACAACATCATGTTCACTATCTCCATAAGATCAACAACATGTACTAGAGCAAGAAACATAACATGCAAATGGCCGATCATCCACATATATGAATCATGTAGCATAGAGAAGGTAGTATAGCTAGGGTTAGAAGTTATGTAACCTGCCTTAAGCAAACTCCTCAAGCTCCAAAGCTCCAAGCTTCTAGCTCCTAGCTCCAAGCACACCACTTTCGACCACCTCAAGAAAAGGAACAAGGATCATAACCACCATGGCCGAAGAGTAGGCAAGATGGAGAAGAAGATGCTAAGGAGAGAGGGAAGATGCTTACCAAAGAACAAGACCCACCTAAGATTTGACCACCAAGCTAGAGGAAGAAGAAGAGATCTCCACCAAGGGGAAAAGATCGTCCACCAAGCTCTCCAAGGAAGGTGTGTCGTGCACCCAAGGAGGGAAGAGCAACAAAAGAGCTAAATGGTTCCAAAGGAAGAGAAAGGCAAGGCATATATAGATGAGGGTCAAGGTTAAACCAAGGCAAGGTGTCACCTTACCAAGGGACACTTGCCCACACGTTTTGCCACTTTGCAAAACACATGAACATGCCATGCCACCACTCAACCAAGGACCAGCCACATGTCCAATCTAGGGTGATACAACCAAAGCAAGAAGTTCAACAAAGTCAAAGGCCTACACACCACCACCACTTTGGCCAACACACCCATGGGCGATACCCCATGGCCGACAAAAGGCAGCCTTGCTTGATATAGGGCTCAACCAAGCAAGGCAAGGCCCAAAACAAGGGAAAACAAGGCCCAGAAGAGCTCAACCATGCCCATGGCAACTCAAGGCACAAACCCAAACCTTCCTCTCAACCCTAGACGAAGCAAAGAGAGAGAAAGACATCTCTCAAGGTGGAAAACTTGCTCTTCAACCCTAACTTAGGTTATTTTGTAAGTAGCACCTTCAACCTCAAAAAAACACAAGCAAACCCTAATCATCACTAAAGGTGATTAGCAAGCAACCAAGCACAAGGTTTAGGCAAAACAAACAGGGTAAGCCCAAAACGAAAGTCAGGGTCCTTACAGTTGCTATCTTTAATGTGTTTAATGCATAAAAACCCTAATTTCTAGGTTTTGATGATCTTAATATCTTCAACTGATATTAATAATCAAAGATTTATCTTTCTCGATAAAAGGACAACTTCAGTCTAATTTGAGATTAACAACCCATTATATTTATAAATTAGGGTTTCCTTGAGATTAAAATTGCATATAATGAAAAGATTAGGGTTTGTAAACCAAACATGCATGAAAAGTGATCATTAGGGTTTGGGAAGACAAAAAACTAGTAAAACCCTAAGTTGAACCCAAAACCCTAACCTGGACCCAAGTCAGTCTTAAAGGTAGATTTTAGATAAAATTGTAATACATGGGTATTATTCTTTAATTTTAGGGTAGTTTCTTGATTGGTTTCTCTTGTTACCTTTTGCTTGGACATTAAGTTACTTCTTAGAAACCTATGTGGTTACACCTAAGAGTACTCAACTTACCCGATTCTTGAGGATTTTTTGAGGTTTTCCACATTGATTGCAAATAAATTATTGGTTGTTTATTTAATTCTTGCAATATTTAAAGTCACTGTGATTATCACATTATATAGGTATAACTTGCTCAACTAACTCTTATGGATGTATGTAATACGTGTGGCATGTATGATCAAGCCTAGATGAGATGATCACCATGGTCCAAGAAGGCTTATGTATGAATTTTTACTATGGAGACCGGTGATCTGGGCCAAAAAAGATAACACCTTAGGCAAAGGCCTATATAAGCACTATCACTATGGTGACTGGTGATTGGTCTAAGGCCTATGTTATTGTGTCCTCTATAGGGAATGACCCTAGAGAGAGGGCTCCCCTCATGAATACTCTAGAGAGGGAGTGTCCCATAGAGTTTGAGTTGAGAGGTTAGAAAGAAAACACATGTCTGATTTTTAATCATATTTGTTGCTATGGTTGACTATATTGTTACACCTATATGTGAACTTTTTGTTTCCACATACCGGTCTAAATTATTATACTGACCAAGTTTTGTTTCTCAGTGTTTTAGGATAGTCTACTATCATTTTTGCAAGTATGATAAAAAATGGTCACGTAGGGAAGAAGACACCAAAAGTAAAGATTTAATGTAATCATCGAGGATATAGATAGTTCCCTTTTATTTCTAGTTACAAGCAATAGTTTTCCCTTTCTAGTGTAAGTCCTTAGTAGAGAGTTTATCTTTTATGTTGTTACCAAACTCACTCCAATCTAGTGAAATTTATTAATTATTTTTTGTTATATGATAAACCATTGATCATGTATATATGGTAATGTCCCTTGCCATCTTGGTATGCCTAAATAGGGGACAACATGGGGAGGGGGTCATTACATTTGGTATTAGATCATGGTTTACCATTTATCCTTTAATAATTATTAAATTTTAAGAGTATTGTAGAGCCCAAGGGAATTATTGGAGTGTTTTCCAAAGAGGATGGTGTCTAGAAAGGACCATAATCTAGGACTGGCAAGATTTTCCTCCACACCACTAGTCAGCTTACAAGGACTTTCTGGCCCGCACATCTGGCCTGGCCAAAATCAGATGATTTCACTCGAAATAAAATACCTCTAGGATTTATTCTCTCTCATTTCATCACTTCTCTATCCCCCTTCACGTACTAAACCCTAGGTACCTATAATTTCTCTCTTTATTCCATTCTGAGTACTAAGGTTATGAATATTAGGGATTAAGACATTCTCCACCAAATAATAAATGCATGGAAAATGTCATGGACGTAATCATTATGATGCTTTAATACCCTACATATGAAACTGAGTCAATAAGGTTAACTTATGTGAAATAAAATGGCCAGCACCAAGACCATTATCACCCATGACTGCAATGAGAGAAGGCCATCCTACATGAAAACAATGTCATCAAGGGGAAAGTTGGAATATGAGACTTCCAAGAAGCGAAGGAAGCCATAGGAGGCCATTGCTGAGGAAGGTTTCTCACCCAGAGTTGCCCCCTTAGACATCCTGAACCTTGAAGATAGTCTTGGACCTAGGTTCAAGCCTATGATGGAAGATGAGTCCAAGGATGGCCCTGACCATGCAGCTAATTCAAGACCTATAGTTGGGCAAGTAGTTGTTCATACCCCTAATGCACTCTGGCTAGGGAAATAGAAGGATCTCACCGAGGTTGTTAGTGCCCTTACACTCAAAGATGTTGCCAGAAATGAGAATGGTGAAATCCCTACCTATCCACCCTCCTCTTGCAGCCATCGTCCTTGACGTCATCAAGTTGGATATATCCAAGTTATGGGATGAAGGAAACTCTGAGGTAGTTGATAAGGCAAAAACCTAGATTCTTCCCGTGGAAAATGGTTTCCACATCTTGGAGGTGCAACCCAACATGAAGGTTCTCGTTGTTGCTCACCTGCTTGAGATAACAACAAATATTTGGTGGGAGAAATACATCACTGACCGTGACCTAATCGCAGAATTGATGTCGTGTACAAACTTTGCATACCATCTTCTCTGTGAGATTCACCCAAAAGGTGAGAGTAAGGTAGATTATGCTCTAGTATAACAATGATAGAAAGTGAAAACCCCGTTGTAAGAATCCAAACCCCCTTGTCACACCTACATAAAGAAGCACCTCGACAATTGTCATTATGAGAACAAAGTGTACTATAACTGTCGACAAGAAGGACATATCTGGGATGACTATCCTCTCCTTTACCCTTGAGGTCCAAGTTCAGTAGAAGCTCATTCTGTGGTTGCAACACCACAAGGGGCAGTCCCTGTTGTTGAAGAACGCCGAAAGGTCCTAGACTTCGCCATTGATGATAAGGAAGCTCAGGCTGATGCAAACCACTAATGGAAGGTGGTCATCCCTAGAATGTTGTAGTACATCTTATAACATAAAACATATGGCTTAATGTAATAATATAGTTCTAACATGTGGAACATAATGTAATTGTTCTTGAACAATGAAACAATAAATGAAGCATTTGATAATGATCCAATTCTTGAATAGTAACTCCCATGGCATCATAATGGTATAATGAGAAATATGCCTAAAGGACATGTTCCTTTGTAAAATTATAAATCTTAGTACAAGATTGTTTGTGTTGGTTTTTTAATAAGTACTAGTTTTGTCTTGTCCTGGGATATGACCTCCTTAGAAGGGTGAATTCACAAATTAGTTTACAAATTGAGAAAATGTCATGTTAAACTTTAGAGATTAAGTGCATGAAACACGGAAGAACATATATTGAGTTTGATTCTTTTGATCCATGTATGACCATCTTTAAGAGACATGAGGAGAAGTCACTTTGGAAGTCATCAATATGATGGGACCATGCCCAAATGGGAAGGTCGACATGAGCCCAATGAAGGGACATAAAGAAAACTATGGGCACCCTAAGAGATGAAGGAAATTCGAGTGAAAGAATTAAAAAGGATAGAATGTTCTTGGATATTATCAGAGAAACCTCAAGCAAAATGTGTGATGAAATAAAATAAAGTTATGACAACTCAATAAAACCCTTGGTAGCGCTAGGCTCACAAATTAAACCTAAGATCATGTAGGATAATTAAAGGTACATAATACTTATGAGTATGGATATTGAAAGATCTAGAAGGGGGTGAATAGAGATTTTTGGAACTTTAAAGTTAATTAAACAATTATAACTCTCAACCAAAGAAGGAGGTGGTAACAAGGAAGACACAAGGATGTAGAGTGGTTCCTACCTTTGAAATCAAAGGTAGTATGTCCACTACCCAATTGTTTCCAACTGGGATTTTGAAAGTGATTAATTTTATTACCTCGCAAGGATGTTACATAAAATACAATCACCTTACTTCTACACCCTTGAAGTAGCCTTCACCTAAAGTAGCCTCCACCTCCTTAAAGAAGCCTTCTTGAAGTAACTCCATGTCCTCGGAGTAGTCTTCACCACCTTGAGATAGCCTTCCTTTAGAAGTAGCTCCAACCTCCCTTGAAGAAGCCTTCCTTGAAGTAATTTCAAGCACACCTCCTTTCCACAACCTCCAACCTAGGAGTAGTCAAGGAGAATAATATACAACAAAAGAGAACAAGATTGGAAGAAAGGATATACTTAACCAATGAGTACAGTGCTTTGATCCTATATCAAGCGTATAGATCTCCTATCAACTATAGATGAATGTGATTGTGTGGTGGCTAGGAGATACTAGCTATAGGACACAAAATTGGAGCTCAAGGAAATAAGATTGCAAGTGTATCTTTGCTTGTTGCTCACTAAGATTGATTCTCAAGTAGTAATTGTGTGTTTTTGGTGTCCTAAGGCCTCTTCTATTTATAGGGATGAGTTCTAAAAGCTTAGGGACGTTCAAGAGGGTTTCTAGAGTGTTCTTAGTGATCAACTAGTCGTTAGGTGTCCACGAATTGCATTGTAATGGTTAATTGTTTTGAGCTGAAAAGTGCAATCTAGAAACCATCTCAGTCGAGAAGTTTGTGAATCGAGGTGTGTCTTGATCGAGCATTTCCTCGACTGAAGGGTTTGTAGTGAATGTGTTGCAACGTTCATTTCCAACTTGCAACTACCACTTACTCTTAGTCTATCGGCTATGGAACCTTCTTGAAGGTCTATCGCGGTCGAGAATGTTGTCGACCGAGGGATGTTCTAGGGTTACATGTGCAAGTTAATAATCAGTGCTCCTGACTTAGACTCAGGTGGTTCTCAGTCAAGAATTTTTTAGATCGAGGGTGTCTCATTCGGGAAGTTTTTCGACCAAGAATGTCCATATTTCAATATGTTGAATCATCTACTAAGTGTGTGTATCAATGTGTAATTGTGATTCTATCTTAGGGGAGGATCTATCTAAGTTTTGCAGGTGGATAGGGAAGATATATCACTTGATTTACATGATATCTATGTACTTGTACATTATATACTTGTACAAGTTTTTACATTGAGTACAATCATGAAAGAAAGAGAAATTTAGGCATATTGATCTTCCAATTTGTATTAATCTTCAACTATCCACTCCCTTATTTGTTTATCCCTAAAATACTCAAATAGCAAGTTAGATCCACAATAATGAAATGTTTGTCATCATCAAAACAAAGTGTTTAATAATGTCCAATTTAGCCAACAATCTCCCCCTTTTTTGAAGATGACAAATATTTCTAAAATATAAATCACTGTGGGTGTAGGGGCGTCACCGGTAGACACTCATGGATGTGCCATCAGTTGATGGACTCAGACATGTCACCGAATGATGAGTGCAGAAATACCTATGAGTGATGATAGAAAGTGCACCATAGGTTAATGGTTGTAGGTATACTGCTGACTAATGCTCACAGGGGTGCATATGAGTGATAGGTCCACAACCATCATTTGATGGTGTGGCAGGGTGGTGCTGGGTACCATCTGGTGGTGATGGACCAATGGTTACAAAGAGACCATCAATTGACATCCAATGCTGGATCTGCTTTTGATAATCAAGCTTCCAATCCTTTGCTTTCCTACAATTTTCGTCATTGTCATTATTAAAAATAGGGTAAGGAGAGTATATGCAAGGCAAAAGGGAAGTGAATGTGGATTTACCTAAATTGTGGAAAAATACAGATCAAATAAGGAATATAATATCTATAAAATTGGATGTTATCATCCCCCTCCTTTTATAGGAGAAGGAGGGGTGGAAACCCTAAATAAAATACATTTCTAAAATATTTCTAGCTAGCGGTTGAAAATGCTAAATTGGTTGCTCATGGATAGTGAATTGAATGGTTCACCTCCTGAGTAGCCCGATTCAGAACTATGTCAGTGTGAGTAGGTCAAAACCCTAAGAAGGGGTGGTGATGTCATTTGACCATAACTTGGTTTCCAAGAAATGTGTATAGGCCACCGAGAGTACTGTGATGTCCAATTTGGGATTTTGAGTCGATCAGCTCGAGGAGTGAACCAATTGACTCACTTACTGGAATGGTTAGTTCAGGTGGTGGTGAAATGATTGAGCCGAGAGATGAAACAACAGTTTGAAGATCTAGAGTATAGAGTTCTATATGGATGAAATGACCGTTTTGTTATATGAACTGATTGTTTCAAGAGCTAAGATGGTTGAATTTTGTAATTCAAGTAGAATCTACAAATTTGGGGTGGAAATGGTGAGAACTCTGATTAATGTGTGGGAAGCAAGTAAATTGCTTTTATTTTCTAAAATAGAGAAAATGTAAAAATATTCTAAACAAAAATACATAAATGATTCTATAAAAAGAGGATGAATATATGTTATCAAAATACCCCAGACTTGAATGTTTTCTTGTCCTCAAGCAACAAAGAATCACAATTTATTCTAATATGTACTAACAACATGTCTTTCCTCTCCTTATTAGATTTAATTTTTTAATTACATCCATTCTTGACCAAGAAACCTAATCTCCTAGAATCAGGAACACAAATTCAATATTCTCTATTAAAACTTATTTCATAGCTTATTTATATTCAAGATTTTGTAACTAAACTTGCTTTATCTCACTTTTACTTTGACACTCGCACATTATTTGTAAGATTTGCATAGGAACATTGATGAATGAGGTATTGAAGAAGATAATGATCCCTCCTCTACTTGACTTGGGATCTTTTAACTTAAGAATTTTTACATTGACCATATTTTTTCAGTGTGTAGTTTGGCATATATTGATGGTATGCCCTTATTAAATTTACTAAGGGTATGGAAGAATTTTGAGAGGGTAATGATTATGCCACCCCGGTCTTGGGTTTTGGCATATAGTGATTTTTTTCTTTTTTTGAGATGAAAAGTGGAAGGGGACTGGTTCTGTGTTTCTCACATTTTTTTTTATGAGTGTCATTGTATTAGTTCAACTCTTCCTATCACCACATTACACAAAAGATATGATAAGTTACCTAACAATTTAAAATAGAAACAATTTTGTTTGATTTCCATTAATTCAATAAGGCTTGTCAACCTTTCCAAGGAGTAACTCTAGTTTGAGATCATACATGACATGGTGAGTTATAATCATGGCAATTTGTAAGGAAGACTTACTACATTGAAGAAAATGGTATACTGATACAAAATGTCTATTCATCTGGCCGACTAGATACCTGCCAAAACTAAAGGATTTTTATTGAAAAAATTAAAAATAAACTAAAATAGCATAATGAAAATTGCAAAACGTTTGAGATAGAGTGGGTTGAGTGAGTGCGTACCACCCACCTCCATCTTGTACTAAAATTTTTGCTCATCCTGAGAAAAATTTAAATTAGAATGGAGGGAAAGGGACGATGAGGATCACTAGGGGGACCTGGTGGCTCAGAGAACATCTAGTTGAATGGAATATATATGAGGAATGGGACCCTGATTGCTAGAGCTTCATAGTGTACCCAATGATTTGCGGATCATAGAAGCTCAATGGGACACTCATAGTTCTTTTCACCTCACAATCCCTCCTCACCTCACAATCCGTCCAATAGGGTTGACAAATCTTTTTTCAGAAATAAAGGAAGTGTTGGGGATGAATGTGGATCGGGGGAGATTGGCGGTTGCCCGACAAGTAACACCTTTAATGATGGATGTGCAAATTCTAGCAGAGGATCTGGCTCTGGTTTCCATCAGTGATATTGATTTTCATTTAGGAAAATTGATGCTGATATGAAATGAACAACAAGATTTAAATGTGCATCATAAGTATTTTTATTCTCCTAAAAAATAATGCAATCAACATTGGGATTGGTAGGTTTTATCATTGATACAACATGTAGCTCAAGTTACTTTATGCAAGAAGTCCCCAAGGGTTTAGGAGGAATAAAGATGGGGATATCTACCTTGCAAACAAAGAAAGGGGGGCCTGGAATTCTTCTAATGGTGTTGTCTCCACTTCTAGACCAACCATATGTAAAATGGGAAGTGGTTGTGACAAGATGTGGGGAATTATTTCATCGATGGGGGAGGTGGATAATTATCCAAAATTGATTCAACCAAAGGGGATTGGTCATTGATAACATCTAGATTTATTTTGATGATGGGAGTTGTTGGATTTTCAGCATAAGAGTGACTCTCATGTTGTGACATTTCATACTCATGTAATAAAGCCTCTAGTGGATAGGTTGGTATACCAATATCCTCATCAAATGAATACTTCCAGTCAGTAGTCAATTCTATCTTGGTTGTTCTGACATAAATGACATACACATGAGATCATCATCATCATCGTCGAGAAAAACCATCTTGGGATGTTCTAACATATCCGGGGGTCTTTTTTATTGGGCCTCAAGTAAAGTATCCGACATGGATTGTCATGTTTATAATTTTTTCTATTTCTCTACTACTATTTTTTCTAGGACTTTGATATGCTCCTCTTGTTGAGGTGTATATTGGTTTCCAAAATAAGGGTCATAACCCCCAAAATATAGTTAGTTATCCTCATTATGCCTCCCATGGTATTCTTGATCATAGAACCCCTCATATAGATGTGTGGCATTGCTCCACATAATAGTCTTCAGAAAATAGTGTATTGTAATTTATGTTACGTCCACTTTGGTGGGAAGACTTGGCATTACAAGGTGTTACCAAAATATGGGGGGGGGGAATGTAGACAATCTATATGTTGTAATTGGGCTTCTAATAAAGTAGCTATTAAGACTTGTCGAGTTTGTAGTGATGCCTATCATTCCTCTACTATCTTTTCTAAGTCCCTAAATCTCTCTCTTTTTTAGGAATATATTGGGTTTCACAAATAGGTTCACATTCCCCAATGTTTTATTGGTCATAAAACCCCTCATTAGAATATGGATAAAAGTAGCATAGCTCCTTATTATGGCCTTTGGGAAATTGTGGGTCAGAATTTACATCATACCCAAAAAGATATGAAGGCTTGAGATCATACACGATACTACCATAATTAGGGGACACATTAGGACAATCTAGTGTTTCATGATTTAGATATCCACACAATTGATATTGTGAACCATCACATGTTGACCACTACATTTGAATTTTTTTTTGAAATAAACAAATTACAAACAAAATTTAGAAGAAACTAAAAATTATGAAAGAACTAAACATGACAAGGGGTTTGCCAAAAGAACCAAAAATTACAAAGGTATCTTAACAAATTATGTTACAAGACTAAAAACTAAAAACGTAACTAGAAAGTAGTATTCCCAGAATGGAAACTTGACAAAAGGAGGAGATACACTACCAGAATGGGTCTTAATATACATAATAAATTGCAAAACTTTAAGAAACAAAATTATGGAGCAAAAGTATAGAACAATTCCAAAAGTTATACAAGTTAAGGAAATATGAACAATATCACACAAGATATACAAGCAACCGGATTTAAAAAGCAACATGTGCCATCCCCTACAATGGGCCAAATATATGTGTCATTACGCACCAATCACTTGGAAAAGTACTAGAGTTTAACCTTCTAACCAGGTTGTCAACTCACTGTGAACAACTAGGTCAACTAAGTATAAATAGGTATCAATCCAAGGGATGGAAGAAAGAAAATGGTTGAACTCCAAATCTGATCACAAGAACAAGAAATATATTCCAATTTGTGAGAGTTTGATCAAAAGCTAAGAACTAAAATAAATGCTAAAATAAAATGTAACTAGTCAAGATGGGAAAAACTGGGGGACCTGAGGATCACAAAAAAAAACCACATCTTTATTCAACAAACAAACTCTTAGTATCCAATGATGAAATCAGGACCTTGTGGTTGCATGTCCTTACGGGAAAACTCACAAGGATTGTACTTTCTACAAATCCATTGATCCGGATGTTTATGAATCCTTGTTCAATCATTCAACATACTACTATTAAAGATCATATCAATAAGCATGCATGTGATTCCTATCCACATTTAAACCCATGGATCAGGTGATCGTGTTACCATGGGCTATAATGAATATGAGATCAGAAGGAGAAAAGATGATAATCACAACAAAGGGATTATGGTTTCATTCTTTTGGGGATCCATGATCATATCACCCCATAAGTATATACTAGATCATCAAACAATCAAGCACAAATGGATATAAAACATTTAAATCAAAGTAACAAGAGAGCCAAATATATTGAATAAAAATGGCTATGGTGCTACTCCCCATGCCTCAGAAGAAATATACTCAATCATAATGTAAACACTACAAGAGATGTAAACTAAAATGAGATCCAACATTATACAAGATGTGATCTATAGACTAAAAATTGGATGCCTTTTCTTGTAGGGTCCCCCATCTTTTTATGGGGGAAGGAGGGATGGAAATCCTAAATACAAGAGTTCTCCAAAATATTCATGGCTAGCAAATGAAAAATGCTGAAATGGGCTGCTCACAGATGGTGAACCGATCAGTTCACCTACTGAGCCACCCGATTCAGATCTATGTGGGAATGAGCAGGTCAAAACCCTAAGAAGGGTTGACAGTGAAGTTTTACCTTGACTTGGTTTCCAAACAATGTGGATAGGCTGTGTGGAGTGTTGGAATGTCCAGTTTGGGATTCTAAGTCGACCAGTTCGAGGAGTGAACTGCTCAACTCACTTGTTGGAATGACTAGTTTAGGTGGTGGTGGAATGGTTGAGCCGAGAGATGAAACGACCATCTGAAGCTCTGGAGTGCAACATTCTATATGAATGAAATGACCATTTCATTGTATGAACCAATTATTTCAAGAGATGAGATGGTTGAATTTTGTAAGTGAAGTAGAATATGCAAATTTGAGGTGAAAATTGTTAGAATTCTGAATAATGAGTGAGAAGATAGTAAATTGCATTTATTTTGTAAAATAGAGAAAAAGGAAGAAAAATTCTAAACAAAAAGACCTATTTGATGGTATAAAACAAGACAAATTTCTTTCATCACTTACCTCCAAATCATTAATCCACTAAAACAAAAGGATGAGATTAATTGATTACAATTCATCAATCTAAGATCAAAGTGGTATTATATCCTCACTAGTACTTACTAATATAATATCTTCAAATCATGAAATATATCTAAACATGGCTCGTCTACTGGGATTAAGGATTTTTTTCTTATTTGTTTATCATTAAATGATTTATATGCAGGAACAACTACACCTTATACTAAAATGATTTGATACAAAACATAGTTCACATAAGTAGGTTGGTATCTATCCTATGATGTGAGCCTACCTTCAACATGAGTTGCCAATCCTCACTACATGATTTTTACAACTATAAAGATAGAGTCTCACAAAATATATCAATAGATAAAATCTAGGGTAGGATTCTACATATAATTTTCTTCATGTACTTAGACTTCATGATATTCATCCACACAAGCATTTATGTTCATGAAACTTTATGTATATGCATGATACATCAATCTGATCTTAAAATTTCAATATGTACTAGAAAATATACATTTAATTAATGAAAAGAATATACATTCATCCACTTTAAAGAATAATTATCTGAATGTGTTGCGTGATATAAATACACATATATTGCACAAGCAAGAGATATAATCTTGTTTGAACATAACTCAAACACTTACTCTAGACTTTTAAAATCCTTCATACACCCTTAAATTTCCATACACAGAAGTATTAGGGTATTTCTCCTTTAGAAAATATTATATCCCTCTTTTTGAGGTTAGGACTCCTAGGTATCAACAATGAGTCCTCGATGTACCTCATGGAAGACAAAACTTGAATTACATTTAATAATAAACCCTTAGCAAAATATGTCTTTAATTACTATACTTGCCTATATTCCCAAATTTTTAATGACTTATTTTGATTCTCAACATTCCTTAACCATTTCTAGATAACCTTGTATTACTATATGAACATACACACTAAGGATTTCTACTCTTGCAACCTTGGGGTATCCCAAAGCAAGTTATTACTCTAAACCCATTACTTTATTGTTTATGCTAAGTAATATACTACCCACCATGATTTATTGGACTTATACATAGTTTATGTTCCATTAGGCTCACGTGACCACATGTATAGGTTTCTAGTATTATATATTTATGGTATATCTTGACTTGTACTTGTGATTATGTGTACCCAGATATTATAGAGCATTTTATACTCATATCCAACATCCCCTAGTATAGGTCTCCCATACTACAAGAACAACAATAAAGGAGAGTAGGATACTAAAATAATGTGTCTTAAAACATATCCTCAAAGGTTCCCAAATTATCTATGCCCCATACCACAAACTATCAAAAAATAAGAGCACATGAAATGAGCTAGGAAGTAAATACTATAAACCCATTATGCATAGACACTTAAATATAAAGTTACTTATCCCTCTTTATCTCTTGCATTCTATATGTAACAACTTCAGTTTCTAAAATATGAAATCCCAATGAAACATTTCTTTCATTCCTTCGTTTAAATAAGTTTGAGAATTGAAAACTTCATGAAAACTTGAACAGTTTCTTATCTATAATCAGACAAAAAAATTTTTTGTTCAATCATAATACAAGCTCTTACCAAAAATTCTAAAATAGTCATAAAATGTAGATCCAATATAATTATTCAGGAAAACATAAATCAATGTTTGTACATTAATGATAGCCATGCATGAAAGGTAAAGGATTTTTAACTAAACATATTGATATGAACCTTATTAAGTCATTCATTATTCCAACATTAGGAATTCTAACTTTTACAAATTTCATTCTACCTGATCTACACTTAATTATCTCCTTAGGAAGGTAGACCTTTAGTACAACGTATGACAAACCCACGAGATAGGATGTTCTATACCCACAAAATCATGTGACTTATTAAAGATGGGGATTAAAATAACACACACCTCTATCTTATTGAGAATCTTACCAATACTACTTCATCTGACTTTCCTTACTCCTAGCACTCATCTAAGAGGTGAAGACTATAACAATGTGAGAATATTTCTCGGTGAACATCTATATTATTACTTTGATACCACATTTGTAGCATACCCAAATAGAGGTCTATAACAACACAAAGACCATGACCATAGAAAATCACATTTAAAGAATGTCACAAATAGCATATATTGTTCATTGAAATAATAAAAATATCTTTACATAGGACATATATACATCAATTATCATACATATTCTTTTCTCAAAACTAATAATAAGGGAACTTTATACTAGAAGTACGAAACCAATTAAACCTCCTTGGATCATATAGATGGCATCCCACCAGGTCTTGAACTCATTTATATATCCATCTTCTGAGAGCTATCCCATGTTGCAGACTACCTATGTGCATCCACATATAAAAATGAATTCGAAAAACTATTGTAAGTGGTTGGGTTCCAGTAATAAGATGAATATAAATTAAAATAGAACAATAATATGATATGAGAATGCATAGGCATTTATAATGGATTTAGGATGTGTTGTGCACATTTTTAAGAATTCATATTAGGGCACCTACTCAATGAACCATATCATACTAATCTTACTAAATACACACGTGGTGTGCATGCTTCTGCACACACTCCATGTGTGCATGCTTGGTCTTGAACTTGTAAACAATAACATCACTGAATAAACTCTAGGTGTAAATTCTTGGGATTGAACCCATAAATTTAAGAGGGCTCATGAGGCACAAACCTTCGATAACATGTTCATGAGATAGGGCATAATGACTACTTCTTATTATTAACTGATATTATCTTATCTTACTTAGAGTTTTCACCCACAATTTAATTAATGATCTCAAATATGAAGTAATATAATTTTTAACTAATGTGATCTTAGCATATAAACTTGATGCAATAAATCTTTACAAGATATGCATATAATAGATACCTCTTATATCATTAAAGTGTTCACATCATAGCATGTAATATATATAATTTAAACATGATTATGAAAAAAAAATTGAATGATGAAATATAAAGAAACCCAAGGCTTCGACCCCTTAATATTTATAATGAGGGCTATTTTTAAGGTAGTCTCGATTCCTTGTTCCATAACCTAATAATCTGAACATCATTAAAGTTTTAGTAGTCATGTGTATCAACTTATTTTAATATCTTGAATATCAGAACCCATCACCCTCACCTCTTAAAACAAATTAGTTTTCTTGTCTAGACTAAAAATAAGTGTTATCTAAAACAACAATAAAATATTGTTGTTGAATTTATATAAAAATTCACAATATATAATCACTTTAACCCTCATACTCAAATAAAAAAATCACATGATGTACAGTGAACATATTGATCCACGATCAAGAGAAAACCTTCAAATATAATCATATATATCTAGTTACTATGATTAAATGAAATCATAGATAACCTGCTAAAATTCTATTTCATAGTAATTAAGCATAAACATGATGTGATATCTCATAAACATCCGTAAAACACATCATGTAATGTCTTGTTAGGTCTAAAAACCAAATAACAATTTAAGAAGGTATGTATGCTCACCAAAACATTGAAAATAGTAATTACATCTTGTAATATGATCTAGATAAAAATATCAATAATAGGTGAAATACCCATAATTCTCTTATCAGGGTTTACACCAAAAACTTAGGTAAAAAAATCAAAATTATCAAGCTTTTCAATCATCTTAAACATATCAAAGTACTTTCACTACAAAATTCATTAACTTTAAATTCATTTGTTATTTATAATGCACAAAACATTGAAAGTCACTGCTAAACTTTCTTATGAGTTTTTTAGAAAGCCTAAAGATGTGGAAACCTCAAGTGACTGGTCCAATATCTGGAAACTCAACACTCCTGGAAAACTGAAGGTCTTTTCTAGGCTTATCACCCATGTTCTACTACTCACTAATGTAAGGATAAGAGAAAAACATTTGACAAGTGATGGAGTATGCATTCATTGTGATATGGAAGAAGAGACCACTACTCACACTATTTCGAATTGCAACACGATCAATGATGTTTCGAAAGGTGCCCCAGATCCTACGGATCTACATACCTATTTCATTCATGTAGATGCTATATGTAGGATCAAACATTACCTGAATGTCCTAAAATATGTAACTGTCATGTTCCTATTTAGTTTCCAATATATTTGGAGCTATCGAGACACCCTTATTTTGAGAAAGAAGTAAGAAGCACTGTGTGATAACCTGGATTTTCTCTAATTCAAATTATGTACATCTTGGCCCATTAGGTGCTCTATTGAACCCAATAACCTTCCTCACCCTCAATTTTATGACTTTGATTTGCTTTATTCTCAATTGATGAGTTGGATCTGATTAAATATTCCATTACACTTACATGAACATCTTTAATTTGAGTTTTGAAATAAGTGCCATGATTATTATGTGTATTCAACTTGTAATCAAAATCAAATCATTAAATGAACTTTCCTTGCTATAAAATGTATTTCATGATGTAGAGGATTCAATTGTGAATCCAACAATTCAAAAATCACCTCAATCGTACCATCATAGCCGAAGTTATGGCCATTCAAAGTTTGACTCTTATCCACTTGATTTTATTGAATTAATTCATTTTTTAAAACCATTGTTGGGCCTAATTTGCTTGGTGCATGGCCCATGTATGCCCCTTATCTTTGCCCCATTGAACTAATGATACACACCCTCTTTTGTGGACCAAGCACGATGCCCAAACCTTTGAGTTTGGGATCCCAACCCTCAAATGCCCATGTAACTTACTGAATTCTGGAGATTTTACCTTTTTGGTCCTCTTTTCCATCTTTTCTTTTTATCTATATCCTATTTGGCCTTTCCGTTTAAGTTGTGGAGAATATAATGGCCTAATGAGCATTTGTTCACCTTTTCTCTCAATATTTGGGTTTTATAAACAAATACCTCAGTGAAAGCTTAGTAATGGGTTTAATATGTAAAATGTCCACTTAAGTAATAAAGATAATAAAATATTTCGTCCTAAAACTTTCTAGTGCTTTTTAGAATATGAAAAAGTAAGATAATCCCGAAATATAAATAAAGGAGATGATAAATGCAATAATTAGGGATAATATGGAATATTTTGGATAAAAGAAGATAATGATGAATATATTATTCCAAAAATCCTAAATAGAAACCCAAGAATATATTTGGATATTAATTTCGTTTTCTTGACCTAAAAGAAACTTAAGGGCCAGGTATCACCTAATTTGGAAGATAAAAGCATATATTAAAGTCTTTATTAAAAGAAAATAGGAGATAAGCCAATAAGGTGAAATAAAATATCTAATGTTCTCAAATTGAAAAACTAACTCCACATTCATAATCTAAGCATGGTAATAAGCTTTTGGGCAAATTTGCATCTAATTTGTCCAATGCTTAATATTTTATTTTATTCAGGAGAGAGAAAATGATTTAAAGACCAAAAATATTAAATATATGTTGATAAAAATTAATTAATCTAAAAAACGTGTTCCTAACGTTTATTATTACTTGTAGACCAAGTTTTATATTTTTAGGAAGTTTCTAGATGACTCTAATAAATTAAAAGGATAAATAAGTGATAAAATTTAAATGAATTAAATAAAATAATAAAAGTTTTTAAAAAATAAAATAATTCCAAATTCGTGTTTTATATGTTAAAATATACGTTTGAATGAATTTTTAATCAATTTGGAAAATATTTTATAAGAAGGTGAATTTAGGAGAGAGAAATTGTGTAAAATATTAAATCATTAATTAAAATATTAAACGATATCAACAAATGGAAATAATACTAAATTAGTATCCAACATATTAAATGTGACTTGTGGGTCAAGTTTATAATTTTTGGATAATCTTAACATCATTAGTAAAGGAGGAAAGAGAAAATAGTAATTAATTTATTTGACATATCAAAATTTTTCAAAAGGCAAATATAATTTTATATTCGGATTCCTCACCCTAAAATCAGTAAACTTATCAAATTTGGATTTATTTAGAGTTCGTTTGGATCCTCAAATAAGAAAAGAGAGAAAGTTAAATAATTGAATAAAACTATACTCCAAATTGAATTGGCAACCAAATAAATTTCATCTTCCTCCTTGAGTCGGCGTGTACTATAGCACCGCAAAAGCTACATTTTTGATTCGTGATTTCTCATTTGTTTCTCAACGAAATCGAACTATTTCTTCGCCTACACGTTGCATTTAAGATTCCGCATCTATTAATTCCTTTTTTGTGTCATTTTGTTGGCCATTTTAGAAACGCCCAATGTCATCTTTCTTGCTCTGTCATATCCACCTTGCTTAAAGTCAATACCATCACCCCACCTATAAATATAGGTACTCTAGTCTCCGTTAGGTTTCCTACAACGAATCCGTCACATCGATTTTCTCCGGATCTCCACACACAACCACCAGAAGCTTGATTCTTGCTCTATCTTGTAGCGCTTGCTGCTCTCGTCCTTCATCCGCTTTGACAAAATTGAAGGTATGATTGAGTTCGTTTTTGTCCTTGATTTCTTTCGGTACCTTTGGTTTTGCGTTTCATGGTAAATTGTGGAATCGCCCAAAATCGCACCCAACCTGCTGTTCGGACACAGCCATGGCTGCTTCACGCGAAGAAGATGAACACTCATGTTATTTTACCCTTTTTCCTTCCTCTCTATTCCTCTTTCTCACGGATTTCTTAAATTCTTGATTGGCCGATATTCAAAAATTCATAACTCCTAAACCGTGCCTCCAAAAATAAATCTAAAATATGTTCTACAATTAGAAAAAGATGAGCTTTCAAATAAAAATAATTTTGAAGCATGACTTTGAGTTTTTCGAATATGTATTTTTCGAGTAGATTTAATTAACTAATAAATATGGAAAATAGCCTAAAAACCCAGTATCTCGAAAATATACAAACCTATATGTTATTTTGATCAAAAGAACATAAGTAAGACATTAGTGAGGTTTTCAGAGTCTAGTTCGATCGTTTGTGGAAAAAGTCGATGGTTTTGAGGTTTTAATCCTTTAATGAATATACATAGACCTAATACATGGATATAATGATGAAATTGGGGCAAGTGGATCTGATCTCATGTAAAGGTTATGAAAAGTGGTTTTAGGACTCTAATGATAAGGTATGTGCATCTACCCCCTTCAGTTGGGAAATTTTTTTATACCATTACCCATATTCCCTAATGAGGCTTAATCTGACCTAATTCATGATTCTTGAAACCTAATTTATTCATGCCTCAAAAATCAGTTGTAATATTATCTTGTTTGGGTTTTATACCCCACTGCCATGTTATATAAATCCTTTGATTAATCTTGCCATAACTCTTTTGCTAGCATGTAGTTATATGTTCTATTTAATTGTGAAGTAGAGGTACTTGTGTACAACCACCCACAGAGGGTATGTATATAATCACCCTAGGGGAATGTTTATAATTCTCCCCATAATATTATAGGTGATTGGGAATGTCTTATTCTCCCCTCACCTAAGGCTAGAGGTCCGGTAGGTGCCTCAACCCTACTTAGTTAGGTAGACATATTAATTTACATGCAAATCCTTTATTTATATTTGTTATTGGCAAGTTTCTTTGTTTAAGGCCTCATACTCTTGATGTCTCATCTTATGATGAACCCTAGCCTGATTTTACATGCTTTCCATATCTTGCCATTTTAGTATAGTTTAGTGACACATAATTTTCTTCCCTTTTCCTTTTTGCTGGGTGTTTTCCCAACCACCCAGGAGTTGAGCAAGGTGATGGATAAGGCATGAAGATCTTAGCGTTGACATGGACTAGCTGATGGATATGTTGCTTGGAGACAAAAGTAGAGTATTCTAGAATTCCCTCTATCTAGATCCTAGTTGTATATGATGATGTAACCCTAAAAGGGAGATTTTTGATGTATCTTGTACAATTTTTTTTAATGAAATTGAATATAGTCATAAATTTTATCTTCCACTGCTATCCAAATTGGATTTTGTTTACCATTGTTATTAGTAGAGAGGTTGATTGATTTCACCTCTTTACAACCCATCTCATTGATTTGGCCCCTAATATAACGGCCAACATGTCATCTCTTTTCTCCATACTAAGAACCATCACCAATCGCTCTGACACCACCTAACCACTTCTATGACTACCCCTTAGTGCCCTAATATCAGCACGTTGGGGGAAATTTTCAACCCCTTTCATTTCTACTAGGTTTTCCCTCTCTTTCCCATCTTTTCCCGTCCCTTTTTGGACCCTAAAATGACTGCTAGACCTTCGTATTCTTCCCCAATTCAAGGAAGAGACACCATGTCCGACCATATTTACCTCCCTCCTCATGCCATCTCATTCACATGTAGCTTGGGCAACAAGTTTGGCATAGGATATCAAGGTTGGGCGACCCATTTTTATCCAACATTTTACCCATTTTGTGCTTCCTGCCTCTACGCCAATGAGGACACCACCGCGGTTGATGATGTCTGGCGTGAGAGGAGGCCAAGGAATCCAAAAAGAAGCATTCATCAATCGATGGAACATGATGCTTCTCTGCCCCTTCAAATGACCCTCCTTTTCGTCCACCATCTCTACAACTCGCCGCTCTAGAGCAGTCATGGCCCAGGCAAGGGCGTGTTGACCGCGACTGCTTGCTAGCTTGGTGTGGACCAGAGAGGAGGCCCACATCCAAACTACAAGCTAAGAGAGATCCATGTGGCCCAGAGAGGACAATCACCTCTCCAATCTCCATTGATGCCCTGTTCTAGACGTTGGATCAAGAAATGACGATCCAGATTAATGCTCTTAAGGTAAATCTCAAAAAAATCATAACTTTTTGGTCCCTTATACAAACTATATCATCCAATATACCAAATTGATCATAAAAACAACATCTAAAAGTAGTTTCCAGGCATGTTACTTCTTAGAAAATTAGTGATATCTTAAAATTTCTAATTTTAAGGTCTTTTAGCATGAACATTGTCATCAAATGCTCAAGTTTGATACTTTATGCCTCAAAACACGATTTTAGCCTAATATTAGTCACTTTAACATCTATACACATAAATATTAGAGACTTATATATCTTTGTATCCTAAAATGGTCTAACATTTCTTATATGACCTAAACTGGCCTATTAATGCTAAAGATCACCTCTTTAATGCCTAATCTTGTTTGGTTGTGCATCAATCCTTATTATTGACCCAACCAGTATAATGTGATGCATGTCATACCAATATAATAACATGTTCATACTTTTACCCTACTTTGACATAATAATGACCTTGACCCTCCAAATATGCTTTATACATATACTTTTATGTTGAATCTCAAACCTTGTGCCTATGTGGGTTTTTCATGTCCAAGATGATTACGCGGGATACAAATTAGTAATATTACATGCCTTTATCCTATATGCCTTATGGACATTCATGTATCCTAATGTGCCTAAATTTCCTAATCTTAACTTGAAATGTGATCTAGTATACTTATTGATAACCAATTCTCAATGTTGTATGAATCTTTCTCAAATGATGATCTATGATACATTATGAAGTCAAATAAGTGCCTTGATGATTTTTATGAAACATAACCCAGGTAGACCCCACCTTTACTCTAATGATGACTAGCATTCATGATAATGACTCAAATGACTAGTTTGATATGTTGATACTCATGTTGCTCAATCTTGGTCAAACCTCATGTTTTCTCTTCTAAGATTATGCAACCCTAATCTCATGACCCATAGTATTAATTTGTGGTGTGTCACCCTAGGTTTATATGAATACAATAAGTATGATGAAACATGATAATGATAATCTATGACCTAGTTTGAAATAATGAAATCACTGACGAGCGATACCTAGATCTAGGTGACACATCCAATCAATATGATATTCAATAATGAGACATACTCATGATGATGTTAATCCAAATGTACTTGTTTGTAATGTTATGATCTCTATTTTGACTTAGTTACCAAAATCTAGTCCAGCTTGTATATATGGTTTTCTAATCAAGTATCTTAATCTGATGCTCCAATCAAAGTACGCTTAATCTCTTGACCCTATTATGATATTGGATTTCTTTTATGTATGCTCATATGAATGGTTGGATACTTACTTACTTGATTGAGATAATGTCCCTTTGAATACTACTTTCATGTTGGTTATAATATGTTGACAGAGCTTGAACATAATATAGAGAGATCCATTATGCAACCTAATGTTGATATAATGGATAAAGAAACCGAAAACATACTTGGTATAAAAGAAAGTCATTAAGTTTTCTCACCTGGTTTCTAGTTCTTGTTCATTATCATGTTCTAGCCAAGAAACTTTGACATGACTTGTAAACTATGATTACATGTTTTTCATAGCGTACTTAATGTTTTGGCATAAATATTTTTAGTTTATCAGTTTTTTAGTTGCCAAACAAAGATTCACTGCACTAAAGATTCTATGATCTGGAACGAATCACCAATGGGTACTCTTGAATATAGAAATGGGTACATAAATATTGTCTTCATGTTTAATATCTTGTTATCTCTTTTGTTTTGTTATTGCCTTTTCATATATATTGCTTGTGTGAAATATTGTTTGCTATTCTATGGACGGATGCCCAAACCCTACTACCATTGTCTCTATAATCATTGGGGGTAGGATGAGGGTAACAAATAGTTATGTTGGACACAAAGCATTAGATAGATTACATATAGGAAGTTGTCAATCTATATGACATTGTATTAAGTGAGAATGATAGGAACCTAGGCCACAACAACAGTGTAGATAATCTCCCCCTCCACTATATTATCTTCAATATAATATTGGCACAACCTTCAGTAAGAAGGATGCAAATGTTGTTTTGGCAGCTCATGATAACTAGGGGACCTAGAGAGGATATTCCAAGAAAAGATTCAACTCCAAAAAGTGTATTGAAGATGAGATGGTAGGTATATCCTTAGATTTAGATTAAATTCAAGAAAGAGGAGTCTTCAATGTTATTATTGAGTCAGATTGCAACACTGCTATGAAGGCCATTAAAGATGAGGATGCTAATTATTCCAAGTTTTCCAAGTGAACAATGAGGACTGTGAAGCTCGTTAATGATAATAGAGAGGTGAAGGTTCAAAGAAGAACTATGAATTATGTTGTTGACACTCTTGACAAATACCATAAAGAAACCACTTCGGTTTCTTTAATTAAGTCAACCCACCCAATGAGTTGGTAAGTAGTATAATTAGGTGGAAACATGTAATGGTGGTAGTACTACCATGTTTATTTCTAAACTAGTTACTGGTGAATTATAACCTAGTCAAGAATATGATTCTAAGAGGGAGGAAAGATGAATATGAATTATTCCTGACTTACCCCCAAAAAATGAAGTTATATAGTTTGTTTATATATAAAACATATATGTACTTAACCATCAAAATCATCTACTAAAGATATTTTCAAATTATTCTACTTGACAAACCCTTTCAATTTATAAGTTGTATGCCTCAGTTGGAATGTCTGGATTCCGAGATATGATTTTTAGAACATTACATACCTTGACCAATCCTGGCCGTCAATATCTCACCCTGTGGCTGTAGGGGTTGTTGCACCCTTAGACTAGTAAGAGCCCACACTCATTGGTCTAGTAATATTTGCACTTCCACTTCAGTCCACGGATTGGTGTTTCCCCCCTTCTTGTTCTTGCACGATGAAAATGCTCTGCCCCCATGTATTTGCACCTACTACACCCGAAGCCTCTTTGAAAAAATAGAGGCTACTATTAGAAGACTCCATCCTCCTCTTAGTGTGCCCGGGTATCCCAAGCCATCCTGTAGTAGTGGACATGAACACATTGCTTCAGTTGCTACACTTTGCAAGCTAAGAAGTCCTCTATTTCTCTGCTTGGAGTCTATATTCCAGGATGACTGACTAGGTGTGTTATATGTTGAGAAGGAGCTCTCCTCCATAGAAACACAATTGTGAGGTAAGTACTCCCCCATCTTTGTCCAAATGTCCCTGGAATGGACAAGATCCTCCTCAAGGATCTGACCATCAAAATAAAAGGGTCCCAAGTCATCCCTCTTTTGTTCTCCATCAACCCTCTTCACATGTCCCCATCTCCTTCCTCTCAAAATAAGATGAAAACATAGGATCCAACTCATGACAACCATCTTCCTCTGTTCTGATCTCCTTCCTCTCAAAATGAGATATACCATAGCATTCATTTCATGCCAAACATATCCATCCAGATTCAAGGTTTTTATAGCCTCCTGGTCTTGATACCAGATTGGTGTTCAAACCTTGTTCTATCTATGTTGTGGCTCTCCAGTCCACTATGAATAGGGTGTCTCGCACCCCTTTTAATAGAAGTTTAGTTTTTTTTAATGTATTAAATAGGCCACATCATAACCCAGTTAAATCCTTGATTTTGGTATTTAATGTACATTGTCATTGTCCTTTCATGGGTACATTATTAGATCAAAACTAAATATAATCACTCCAGACTTTACTTTTAATTAAATAGTGGAAAATTTCTAAATTAATTACCTAGCTCACTAGATAATTCGAATTATCTTTAATTTCTCACATAAATTATATTTAAATTATCCATTTACTAAAAATATCTTGAGTATTGATTATGGGCACATAATACTCCATTCCCAAATTTGCACTACAAGGACCCCATGTGTAAACCCTAGTTGGCCCAATTGGGCTTGAATTGGGTTCTAGAGACAATGTCACATTCCTTGTCTTCTAAAGGCTCCATGAGGTTAATCATACTTCCAATTACAAAAATAAAGCTTGGAACCATATAATTTCACAATTGAAGATTCCTTATTATATATTTGATCAAAATCTCTTTACTTACTTAAGACTAAGATCTAAGTTAGGTCTAGGACTCAAATCTATTTAACAGAGTCATTGCATTCCCTTCATGCATCTACTGTGGTTGCCACCTCATATCACTGACTAGATATGAAACTCTAGGGTGTTACAATAATACCCAACTTAAATAATTTTTGTCCTCAAAATTTTCATAAGCTACCCACCTTAGGGTTTCACATATTACATGTGTACTAGCTATATATTATCTTAAAATTCAATTGTATGCTCAATGTGAGCGACCCTCTCATGGATGTACATCCAAAACACCTAAATCTGACAGACATGTGCATATATCACTCATGAAACTGGAGTTCTTTCTCACATTATCATTATCTAACATGGCCAGGAACTTAGGTTACTTCGTTTCAGATGGGGAGGTGAAAGGGTCTTGGTTCCAATTTAAATCCAACTCACTTATATATGTCAAAATATCTATCCATTGTGTTCATTATATCTCTTACTATGGACCTAATTAGGTTGGGTGAATTTATGCCTCAAAATTTATTTATGTCAACTCCTTCTCTTTATGTTGCATTTGGATACATGATGGCCATTCATATATCTAATTGTGGCATGCCTTATTACACTTATATATTTAAATACTTTGATAGTGTACATTTCCCCTACCACATGTACTCGAAAGGACTAGACAAGCATCATAAGTATGACTATAAGAAAATATCACCCCTAGCACTAAGATAGTTTATAAGACTATTGGGAAATATTCTTCCTTGTAGACTTGAAATTATACATTAAGTATTATCTCATACCTTACTACTACAACTAGTGACTCAACAAAAGTGATTTCTCCTCATAAACTTGCCATGAAAGTACCCATTTCTCCCAAGAGCTCACTGCACCCAAGTTTGCATTGTACCAATTGCTCATTAACCTTAGAGGATCACCAAGTTAAAATTAATTTCTTGTCCATCTTACCATGATGATCTTATCTAGATAAACCCAAGGTATTTTTCGTCACTTTCTTACCATTAAATCGTTTTAATCCCTTGGAATACTAAATGAAAATGTTAATCACTCATCTTATATAAGATATGTTTCATATTAACACCATGTACAACCTCATATTTTCATGATCCTAGACTACTGATCACCCTACCTCATAACATATACCACCACATGTTTAAAGCATCATCATGTATTAACCTAGCAACTTTCTGTCTACCTCAAGAAATCATCGTACTACTATCTTACCAGCTTAAATTTTGAACATAGTATGATTAATATTTTTCTCCACTATTTACCTTAATAAATATCACGATCCAACTTGTGAGAATAGTCTTCCTTGAAACTAAGATTTAAAATCATCAAGAGTTTCTTGATATTCTTCATGGTGTCACATTACAAACAAAAACTTGGTATCTAAACATGATCATGCTACAACTTTACAAACATAAAATTAGATCAAAACATGATATTCCTTAAAAATATTCAATTGTACCATAACAACCTTCTTGGACCCATGGTTATAGGGTTTCCTTATTCTCATTACATATATAGTACAAAGAAACCATACTTGACATCCAATCATTAGTCCACTAAACTAAAAAAAGGATTTAGATGAATCAATTACAATTCATGGATCTAAAGGATCAAAGTGATTATTATGTCCTCACTAGTCCTTCCTAATTTAATATAATCTAATAATGAAAATATCTAAACAAGGATACTCTAATTGGTTTAAGGATGCATTTTCTCATTACTTAATTTTTTTTTGGAAATAGGTAAATAGTATTGCCAAAAACCGTATATCAAGCTATACAACTACAAAGGCACCAGGCCCAAATCAACAAAAAGGCGCGAGGCCTAGCAGCTAGGTGGGGGTGTTATCTACAAAACCCCCAAAAAAGCTTTGTATTAGTGCTTAGATTAACAGTCAGTTCGGGCTTAACAGCAAAAGCACAACACATATCAGTCGAAATCATCTTCAGAAGACCTCTTTCATCCATCAAGCCACAACCAGGGATTCTTATGTTCCTCTCTCTTCATATGTTGAAACAGACACATACAAGGAAGAGGCCATCAACGCTATCCCTCTTGCCATGTCTATCAGGTCTGTTATCAAGCCAGTTGAAGACTGCCTTGATATTGAAAGAAACCTGCAGACCCCAATCATTCCGTAAGCAAGTGATCTGCCAGATGCTCTTGGAGTATTTGCAATAAAAAAATACGTGATCTTTGGTCTCGATCCCTGTAGCATAGAGAGAAAAAGCTGTATCCACTTGGATACCCCAGCTTTCCATTCTATCTTTAGTGGGTAATCTGTTCAGCAGAGCTCTGTATAGGAGTGTGCTCCATTTGGGACAGTGAAACTTGCCCCAAATAGCGTGGAACTGAGTAACGTTAGGTTCGTTGCTAATGTTGATGTTGGGTAAGGTAGGCAGGGTGCCAACATGACCCAAAGGATCAACAGACGACACACCAAACAAATCCTTGTACAACTTGCACATGCTTCTCAAAATCCTCGAAGGATTGGAGCATCCCTCCATGGTGATGGCGAGTCCATACTTGTTTCTCATCCATTGAACCCACACATTCTCAAGTTTATTGCAAAACTTGTTGATCCTCTTCATAGTACATGTCTCCATGATCTTCTATCCATCAGTAAGATGAAACACTCCTTTTTTATAAGGTTTAGTAACCCTTTCCCAAGAGACACCATGTTTGTGCCCACCCCAAAGGAAGGCAACATACATAACTTTAATCCTATTCAAGACTGCACTCGGGATATCACAGAGATCACTCTAATATCTTAGCATGCTTTGGATCACCGTCC
Source organism: Alisma plantago-aquatica (assembly GCA_963693085.1). Lineage (NCBI taxonomy): Eukaryota > Viridiplantae > Streptophyta > Magnoliopsida > Alismatales > Alismataceae > Alisma > Alisma plantago-aquatica. The sequence goes on along the minus strand of OY856411.1, from coordinate 1,334,717,074 downwards.
TGATGAGAACCATGCGGCCAGCCATACAGATGTTGATACCAGACCAGATGTCCACTTTGTCTTTTACTTTGTCCACCAACATACTGAAGTCTTTAACCAAACATCTGCCTCCCATGATGGGTATACCCAAGTATCTAGTGGGCCATCTACCTCTTCTGACCCCCATAGCCTTTTTCAATCTGCCTCTTCTCGAGTCGCAAGATTTGGAGCTAAAGATTTGAGATTTAATCGTATTGATGTACAAACTAGTAGCACGCCCAAAACCCGTCACTACCTTTTTGTATTCATTAAGCATGTTGGCATGGCCAACTGAGAAAAGCAGCACATCATCAACAAAAATCAGATGCGTCATAACTGTGAAGCCCTTAATTTTGAAGCTCTTTATCTTGCCCTGTTGTTCAACAATCTTTCTATCATTAGTAAGCCCCTCCATCATGATTGTGAAAAGGAGAGGTGACAGTGGGTCCCCCTGCTTCAACCCATTAGACACACGGAACAGGCCAGCAGGTGCACCGTTCACCAAAATGGAGAAGGAAGTCATTTCCGCACACTCCTTCATCCAACCGATCCAAGTTTCATTAAAACCCATAGCCTCCATGATTTTCCAGAGTGCATTCCACACCGCAGAGTCATACGCCTTTGTGATGTTGATCTTAACGTAGGCTTTAGAGCTCGATCTCTGTTTATTGAAGTCCACAAGAAATTCTGATGCAAGCAAGGCACAATCCACAATGTTCCTTCCTTTAATGAAGGCGTTTTGTTCAGTCGAGATGATACTAGGCATGATGTACTTCAATCTACTAGCGAGTAGTTTAGAAATGATTTTATAAAGGACATTTCAGCAGGCTATGGGTCGGTAATCCATGATGGAGGTGGCATGCTTGGACTTGGGAATCAGTTTGATGAAAGCGTGGTTGACTGCCCTGACCATCTGCCCACCATCCAGAAACCAATTGACAACATAGAAGACATCAGCCCCGATAAGAGGCCACATCTTGTGGAAGAAAAGGCTATTAAAGCCATCAGGGCCTGGCCCCTTGGAGTAGTGAATCGAGAGAACCACTTTCTTTATCTCTTCCTCAGCCACACTTCTACAAAGCTCCTCATTCATACCTTCATTAACTCTATTATTCGGTAGGTGCGCCTCTTTAAGATAATAGCAAGGGCTGTGCTGGTTGTATAGTTTATTAAAGAACTCCACGACAGCACAAGCAACAACCTCTTGTCCTCCCACAGTATGACCCTTCTCATTAATAAGCTCATGCATGGTATCAAGCATTTCCTTCTTCTTCATGGCACTGTGGTATATTTTGGTATTTTGATCACTGTCATTCACCCATCTCATATGGCTTCTCTTCCATAGGAACAACTCCTTAGCCTTTTCCATATTCATTAGTCTCTCCTCAGCCCTGTGCTCCTCCTCAATAGCATGGTCATCCATCGAGTTCATTCTAGCATCAACAACAACCTTGTTGTAGGTGTCAAGAGCTGCCTTAGTGAGGTTAGGAAAATTCAATTTCTCTTTCACCCACTTCATAAGGGCCTCTTCATAATCTACCGCTTCTTAAGGACAACAAAGAGAGGGTTCCCCACCACCTCTGTCCCCTAACTTTTCTCCACATTGTCTTTAAAGCCAGGCCAGTCACACCACAAATTGAGAAATCTGAAAGGTCTCACGGTATGGTGTGAATTCGTCAGTTCCATACGCATCCAAGCATGGTCACTGAATGGGTGGGAACCCATTTTCATGACGACATGCAGGAAAAAGTTTAACCATTGCTCATTCACTAAGCCTATGTCAAGGTGACTAGCCATTCTTCTGTTGTTGCTTTCTTATTAGTCCAAGAAATAATACCCCCTACAGCTGGAAGCTCCAGGAGATTAGCACAGTCCATCATTTCATTGAATGCCACCATTACTCTTTCTGGTATTGGTAGACCCCCTTTAGTCTCCCTGGCCCTACAAACATTGTTGAAATCCCCCAACACAATCCAGGGGATCTCAATCTGAGCCACCCCTTTAATGTCCTCCCACAAAGTCTTACGGTTGCTCTCCAAGTTCTCCCCATAAACACCAGTGATAATGGCCGAGAACCCACCTTCATTGAAGCAATTGACTGTCACGGCTTGATCTGAGAAATGAATTGGTTCCACTCTCCACACCTGAGGGTTCCATCCAATCATGATTCTGCCTCTATCAGCATGATTCAGGTTGTCTATAGTCTGCCAATTCACTGGGAAAATGGCATTGGTTCTATCACCATTAGCTCTGCGGATCTTAGTTTCAAAATAGAAAATGAGATCAGTCTTCGACTGGCCCAGAATGACTTTGAGATTCTTTTGTGTCCTAGGCAGGGATGCCCCTTGCACATTCCATGCGAGGATGGACATGATTACACTTGTTTGGAGCCATTCCCTTCCTCAGAGCAACTCCCTTTCTTCTTCTTCTTGGCTGTGTTTCTAGTATGTCGTGGGCTACGACTTCTAGTGTGTCCCTCAATGACTGTGTCCTCATTGATGTTCTCCAGGGCAGCAAACAGATTAGCATCCGAGTGGCTAACAACTTCATTCTCAGAGTTTCTAATTGTCCCAGTCATCTCTTGTGTGTCAGGTCCATCAGCCTCTATCACAAGCGTAACCACAAACACCTCGTCAGCATCTCCCAGTTCAGTAGTAGTGGTAGGTTCATCAGTCACCAGCACCACATTCGTGCTCGTATCAACCTGCACATCATTGTCAGTCGTGTCCCCCTCCGAGGGCATAGCTGAAGTAGCCATGTCCTTCTCCTTGCCCTTATCCCTTGCTTTGGGTGGCCTCGATTTGCCAGCTCTACTTTGTCTTCCCCTTATAGGTTCAGGCACAATAGGAGGATCCATATTGATGCTTCTTCTCGCACCTGGGTAGTGGCTCGTATCATGCCCAAACACTTTACAGTCTTCACAGTGATCGGGCAGAGCTTCATAGCGGACCTTGACCTCCCATTCCTTACTATTAGGTAGTTCAACCATGACCTCCTGAGGTGGTTCAGTTATGCGAGGGGTCCAGTGTCACCCCACGTCAGGGAGCGAGACCCAGACTGAGGCAGTGGTAAATGCCGCATGACGGGTGTCCACCTCCCTCATCCACTTCCTCACTAGCATGAGCTGATCATCGAAGAACCACGACCCGCCATCGGTGGCTCACTTCAGGTCCGCAACATTGGAGAACCGGGCCAGGAACAAGCCGCCGTCAAGAGTGAACAGCTCCAAAGCGCCTCTCGGTCTCCAGAAACTCTGCATCCAACCCCTCAACCGAGAAGGGTGGCACTTTTTGCCCAAGATCTGGACGATCATGGAATGGTGATGGTAATCCTCCATCTCATCCAAGATGGGTTCCATCATCCTGGTCCAAAGCCACTGATCACCTTCCTTATGAAATGACTTCTTTGGGTCTTCAGCTCCAGCACCTCGCAGGGTGGGGGGAGGCCCAACCACCGCGTGCACCCATTCCCCTGCCACCGTCACATCGGTGTTGGGGGAGAACCAGCCATCTCTGTTAGACCCTCCAGGGATGATGGAAAGGGGGGAAGAAGAGGAGGTAGAAGCAGGAGGGGGTCTAGTACCCCCACCTACCATGGATCGCCCTCCTAGAGAGAAGGCAGAGCGAACCAGTTAGAGAGAAGGTGTTATTTGTTGATATTATTTACTAGTAGAATTGATTTCTCATTACTTAACCATTACATGTATTATATGTAGGAAAATTTACACATGGTACTGTTCTGATCATTTACGCAACATGGTGAACATAAGTAGGTTGGTCTCCATACTATGATGTGAGCCTACCTTAAACACAAGTTTCAATATCCTCACCACATGATGTCGATGATAACAAAGACTGAGGCTCACCAAATAGTTCAATAGTAGAATCTAGGGTAGAGTCCTACATACAATATTCTCCATTTAAATTTACGATATTCATCCATAGAAGCATTTAAGTTTGTGAAACTTGAAGTAGACACATTCTATACTGATCATATTTCAAACTATAAATATGTACAAGAACATATACATTTAATGAAAGGCATTTATATCCATATACTTTAGAGAATAATTATCTAAACATGTTTTGTGATACAAATACACCTATATCGCAAAAGAAGAAGATATTATCTTATTTGAACTTAACTCGAACACTACCCTGACTTTCATAATCCTCCATAAACCTTAGATTTACATACACATGTGTATTGGCGCATTTCTTCATAATATAACATTATATCCTCTTATTCCAAGGTTAGGGTTCCTAGGTATTAAAAACGAATCCTCAGTGTAGTTGTGGATGTCAAAGCTTGCATGTCATTTAATAAGAAAACCTTATTAGAGGATATCATTGAGTATTATACTTGCCTACATTCCCTAAATTTTAATGACTTATTTTAATTTGTATCATTCCTCAACCATTTGTAGATAACATGCAGCATGCATTACTGGATGAAGATGTACACTAAAGAGTCTTACTCTTGTAATCTTGGGGTAATAGAAAAGAAAGTTATTACTCTAATCCCATTACTCTATTACTTATTCCAAAGAATCTACTATCCCCCATGATTTGTGTACTTCTACATAGTTTTGTACTATTAGGCTCACGTGACCACATCCATATGTTTTAGTATAAACTCTTTACGGTGTCTCTTGACGTATAGTTGCAGTTGTATGTATCTATAGATGATAGCTCATATTATACTCAGCTCCAACATCCCTTAGTACAAGTGTTCCATACCACAAGTACCAGAAAAAAGAAGAATAGCATAATGAAATCACATGTCTCATAACATATTCTCTATGTTTCCTAGATTATATGTGATGCACTGGATAATTGTCATTTTCATAGGCTATTTTTTATGGATTTTTGTGCACTTATTGCTCATTTTCATATCTTTTGTGCATTATTTATCATTGTCATCTTGTGACACTTAATTTCATCAAATAAATGTATTTTTAATGTTCCTATTAAATTCATCATAATTTGGGAGCTTATGTTCATTTTTGTGAATTCCAGGTGAATCTACAAGAAACTACACAGCTCGGTACTATCAAATTTATTGTCAATGGTACTGACACTTGCTCAGAAAGGGACATGTTAAATTGAGGCCACTCGATATTATTGACTAAAGAAGTCGATACTACCAACAACTACACAATAATGATTTAGGAAATTTTGAGAATCTCGATAATACCTACATCAACTCGGTAGTACCGATGACTCCATAGGACACTGCAACTATCGAAGGTGTCAGTATTACCGATACCCAAATGGTAGTACAAACACGATGGGATCAGGAACATCTAAAAATCATGTTTAATCCAACATTTGGCAATTAATGACACCTTAAGTCACTTCTATGACTTAGGGGGATTTCAGCCAAACCTAGGTATCTCGTTCTATTCCATTGTATGACAACAGGGAGTAAGAAGAGGAGAAAGTAAATAAGAAAGTCACGTTCCTGGAGATTCGAGCACCTCCGGTGGATGGATTTGCATCCCGGAGTTAGAAAATTGACATGTTCACATGAGGTAGTCATGTGGACCATCTTCTTTAGGGGTTCTTTTAGTTCTCTAATGTTCCTTGCATTTTCTTCTTCTCTCTTATATATTTGACAATAGAAATCATGTGAGGCTAATCCCCTTGTTCCTTAGGACCCGGGTGCAACCCGTTTATGCATTGGAATTGACTATTATGCATTAATATACACATTAATCTTAATTTTTGGACATAATTCTATGAAAGTGTCAAGAACTATACATGTATGATTACCTTAGGTAGTTAACTAGACCACTAATTAGCTCAGAAGAGAAATTAAAGGTTGGAAAATTCATAGAATTACATGTTTTATATCACACCTTGAGAAAGGAGGATTACGAATGTGAAGAGATTACCCAGAGTTTTCAATAAAGAACCTATCTTAAAACTCAATTACTATGAGTTTTGGATTGGTATTAGAACATGTAGTGAATTACACCGTGAGAGCGGGTAATTTTTTCTATAAGTCTCTTTGTTTAGGGGTTAGGAGAGATAATTGTTAATGATGTAATGTGAATTGCAATTTTAACTGAGGTGAAACTGTAATTCTAAGGAATTCACTCCATTTGAGATCAAAACAACCAGTAATCTTACATCTATTTTTTGCATCTTAGATAATTCAACCTTCACTCAAAGTTTTCAGCGGCTTAGCTGATCATATCACAGTTAGTAGTAATTTCAGGAGAAAGTTTCCATGAGTTTGACATCTAGGCCTCTTTGGGCATATGTTACATTGATACGTATACTTATGTTCAACATGTGGTTTGCACATATCAAGTTTTTAGCAATGTTGCCTGGGAAACGGAAACTCCAGCACTACGAGTGATGTGATCGAACACTCTAGGCCACAACCTTTGTTTTCTTTTTATCCTTTGTAAACTGAATACCAAATATCATTTGTTCAACCATTAGTATATGTTACTACATTATTTTAAACAATTTTAGGTACTAGTGCATGGTGCAGATAAGAAATTACCACTATAGAGAGTCGACTCCATAGGGCTCTAGTTAAAAGGAGATCTTACACAAAGGGAGACAGTATGAGGACTCAGTGGGAAGACATATTCAAATCCCACCACTGAGTACTCCAACACCTCCACCAGAGAAACCAAAACCAACAGAGATGGGTGACACAACAGAAGAATAGACTATTGGGAGGAGATCAAGGCGTCTTCCACAATAGCTCATCTAGGGAAAATCAAAGACAAGATATAAATGTGGATAGCTACAAGATAAATCATGGGTTGGTGCCATTGGTCAAGTCACATGCTTTCCATGGCCACAACACTGAGGACCCGATGATGCACATCAAAAATTTTGTTGAAAGTTGCAATATGGTAAAGATTGATAGAGTGTCTGTGATAGTGATTTATCTAAAACTTTTCCCATCATCACTGGCAGACAATGCCAAGTCTTGGTTCTACAATCTCCCACCTAAGTCCATAGAAACATGGGAGGGGATGATAGAAACTTTCTTTGAGTGTTACTTCCCACCTCAGAAGACAAATGAGCTAGTCATAAAAATATACAACTTCAATAAGTAGGTAGAAGAATCTTACTCTGAAGCATGGGAGAGGTTCCAGAACATGCTGAGGAAGGTCCCTCATCATGGGATCGATTTATATGGCCAGGTAAAGATTTTTTATTATGGGCTGCATCAAGGGGAGATGACCATACTTGATAGTGACGGAACATATTTCTTCCTCAACAACAAGCCATTTATGTGTCTTGAGATTCTGAAGAATATAGCTAAAAACCAATCCTGGGGAGAGAAAAGAGAACGTCGAACAACCATTAAAAGTATGGGAGACTTTAAGGTGATTACAACATTGAATGATAAATTGGACTTTATTGCTAATAAAGTATGCCATGAAGGATGGAAGCTCTTCTAGAGGAGAGGAAAAGGTGTGCATGTTTGCACAAAAGCAGAATTATAGGAGAAATGACTATTCCTGGAGGAAGGATCCCAAGTTTTCTTGGAAGAAACCCCAATAATTTTCAGCATGACCCATCACAAGCACAACATCAAGGAAATGCACAACAACATGAAAGGGGCCCTAGCCAGATAGACATCATTGAGGACATGCTAGGTTAACTAGTTAGCCATAATGAAGTGCTCATTAGTCTGATCCATAGGGAACTACAAAACCAAAGAGCACAAATTCACAATATAGAGACTCATATTTTGTCAGATAGCAATAGTAGTGGCTTTGTTGAAGAAACTTATTCAATAGGGGTTCCCAAGAAATACTGACATACCAATTGGGAATCAACAGGTCAAGGAAGTGTTGCTTCATAGTGGAAAAAAAGTACTTAATGGAAAACAAACTGTCCCAAAGACAAAGGATGCCACACGTGATACATGGCCGACAATGTAATGACCACATTTGTGCTTAATTGGTAAACTAGGGTTTACCTGAATGATTACATGCTTGAATAGATTGAACATCGTTTAGATTTGATTAATGATAGTAGATAATTCGTGATGTTTCAAACCTAAGAATATTCTCTAACTATGATTTTAGTTTGAAGAATTAGGGTTTGAGAAATGTAAACCCTAATCGGCAAAAATTAGGGTTTTGATAGTACATGAATATCGAATTTGAACATGATAGCAGTGTGGTAAATGATTTTTCGTATTTTATACAAATTTTTATTTAAATGAATTTTGTATATGATATGGAAAACACAATCATGCATATTGGAGAAAAATTTCAGAATTTTTGAGTGTTCTTTGAATGTGGTTCTTGGTCGAACTATACTTCGACCAAAATGCTGACAGAGTGCTTTTCAGCAGTGTAGTATTTTATTTTAGTTATTTATTGGTAACTCCAAATGATTTGAAATTTTAAATGGAGATCTAAAACTCAATCATAAACAACTTGTAAAATTTTCATAATTTTTGGATGCGTTTAGACCTTGTCAGTAGATGAATTACAGTAATATTTTTATGACAGAAAATTCATCCGAAATAAGAGAAACTATAGTGAGGGGTCAATGTGCAATTGATCCAAGCAACTCAATTGGTCTATATGGTAAACCTAACACACAAGGAGCTCTCATAATTCGTGATTCAAACCAAAGAAATGAAATCCTAGAGAGAGAGGGGGAGTTATGGTTTGAGAGGAGAAATTGATGGAGATCCTGACCTATGGTGTTGCAGTCTGAGGAATGATGAAATCATGTAAGTTTAGCTTCTTTGGATATATTTTCATGGTGAATCTTCTATCACATGTCAAGACTCCATCCCTCCTCTGATTTGATCTGAAATGGTATCAAAACTTCCCCTTTTCTCACTCTTTCTTCATAATCCCTTATTTTTAGGATTTCCGGGTTGAAAGGAAGAAGAATCAGGTGAATTGCTAGGGATTTGATATGAGATCGAGATTTTCAGGGATGATCTATGTTTTTAAGGTGTTTTCACACCTTAGGGTGAGTGGGAACTTCATTTACACAGTATATTGCATGAAAATTGGTTAAATTATCCATAATCTTTAATTGCTTAGTATGCGACTACAAACCCTAAATTGTATGTTTGATCTAAGTTGTTGCAAAATGATATGAAATGGATTATTCCTCTATTTGGATGAATTTCAGATGATAAAATCATAATATAAATGTATACAATACATCCTAATGAGAATTCCCTAAGTATTCACAGAGGTAATAAGAGTAAACTGAAATATAGGGAATTTGTCTATGACTGAAATTGTTGTATAATTAAATAGAGAAATTTGTTTATCTGGATCCCCTTGGTTAAGAATGATTGTTTATCTGAATGTGTAGTACATATATGTCAAATACTATCTTGGATTTTTTTCAAGGTGAATAGTGTTTGTTTGATATCTCAGTAAAGAGGGTGAAACCCTTGATGCGAGGAAAGTTGGATATTTGCGAATAGATATCGTGAAATCCATTTGAACGGATTTTCTTGACATGATAAACTTAATTTATCAAATTTATTATTGATGCATGTTATCTTAGTGTATGGCCTGGAAACCCAAATCCAGCTCAGTTCTAGGGTTTCATACATATATTGATTGTATATGATTTGTTGAAAGCAATCTTTATTCAGTGAATGTTTATGTCGCATGAAATCCTTTTGAGAGCCATGTGATAAGTAAATGAGGTAAATGAAACCCTAAGGATAGGGTGTTCAATGAATCAAGTATTGTGATATCAATGTTCTCAGTATGATATGTGGTGATGCTTAACAGTTCAGTTGTGGTAAATGTTATCAGATGGTCTATGAAATGAATAATTTATAGGTGCTAATGACGATGATTCATATGTCAAGTAATTAAATCTTATCAGTGTATTAAGAAGCTCAATTGCATGATTCTAGTGTACAAAGTATCAAGTGGACATGTATTCTGTTTATTTGAGAATTTTAATCTGCTTGCAGGTATAAAATGTTGATTTCTCAGTATATTACAGTGTTTTGAGTATTCTGCTCTGCCAAGTTTAGAATGATATACATTTTGTGTTATAAACTTCAAATAAATAGAAACAGTACCATAGAGATACCAGTGTCAAGTATAAGTGAGGAAAAGATACAATATAGTAAGAGCTTTCCAAGAATAATATAATAATAGACTTAGGTGCCCTGAACACCGCAGATTCCCTATGGATGTCTGAATTGTAGGGAGGAAACGATCCACCCTGGAAGTGACCAGTGTACGGGGATCGGATCGCACCCACAGAGTGTGCGGGGAGACGAAGCCCTTGACGAAGTCTCCTAAGAGAAGATAGGTTACCCAACATGAACCGAAGATCCCAGTGGTAACCCATAGGTACCCACAGAGCGTACAAAGATGAGGCCCACAGAGCGTCTCAGACCCTCTGCCTGTGTACTCATCCTAGAAGGGGAGGTCCAATTAAAGACTATTTGTTTAGCCGCCTTAGTCAGACGTGACGGTTCGAGTCAAGCAGACCCCGATTTTTTTCTAGGCTTAGCTTCCCGGGATTAAAGCTAAGTGTTGTACGGTGAGATCGTAGTTCGCTACGAGTCTTCATATGTACAGTACACTACATATGATCATGGCATAAGATAAAATATCTTCATATAAGTTTAATGAGTTTCTTATAAGTTAGAAGGGCTAAGAAAGATTTGAGTACAGTTTCCCAACAATTATTCTTTGTATGTTTCTGAATTATTCGTTCCCTTTGAAATTTATCAAGCATGCTCATATATTGATTTACTCTTGTTGATATCTAGAGTATCTTGCCATATTTATGATTGTCAATGATCAATCTCTTTAAAGCTTACTGCTATTATAATTGATATCAGTTACTCACAATTTTTAGGGAAACCACGTGGACTTGAAGAAGGTCAAAGCATCATAGTAGATCTACCACATGAGTTAAGTATGAGATTAGTTAAGTTCAGTCAGTCCCTATCACTCTAGGTCCTTGTATAGATGTGAGAGAGTTGCAAATGATGTTTGTACCTTTATTTCCTTAATAAGAGAGAATGCATTTGATTATCACGTCGTATATACATGAAAGTGTGAGAAACAAAATGAATGTATGGATGTGTATCATTAATGTTGAGATCATAATAGAGTAATCAAGGTTTAATTCTCCCTTAAAGTTTGTTTATGTGATTCAATGCAAGAAAACAAAGAGTTTGAAAAAGAAGAAAAAGTTAAGGGTGATCTTTGTATTACGTTAAATCCTCAATTTATGCCCTGATCTCATGATTAGTGGTAATTGTGAGATTGGGGTCTAACAACTTGGTATCAGAGCTTAGGATGAGTTGTCAGGGACCATTAAGTTAGTAAGTTAGAGTCATAAGTGTGTCAGATAGGAGATGTTATGATGTTAGCTCTGGGGATTTGAGTATTTGGATATTCTGGCCCGGTATCTGAGTACTTGGATCAACCAGTATCAAGCTACACTATCTATTCTTTTATGTATACCCTGGCCAGGTATACAATGGAAGGATGGTCTAGAGAGGAACCCTAGAAATATTAGAGTTAGAAATAAGATAAGTAACATGAATTCAGAGCATAAATATAAAATGAGATAGAACTTTCATTTCATATTGTTGTTTTATTGGAGATGAATAGAAAATCTCTTATATGTTTGAATTCAGATATTCAGTATTTTAAAATATATATGGGTATTTAAGATTTGTTGTACACTATGTAGTTGTAGCATTTATTGATTACATTCTTTGTATCAAGTTGACTAGAAATGATCTTTGAATGAGCTTTCCCAAGTGGATAAGTTTTCTTCCACACATTTGAGATGAATAGGAGTTGAGTAATTCTGAGTAGCGCTTGGCTTCAGGACTGCAGGTTCAGCCTGGTCCGGCTGGCATGATGCATTACTGGGATCTAATGACTCCTATTAGTAACATAACAAGAGTTAATTCTGGATAGATTAGATCCAAATTCTAGTATGAACGTATATACTCTAAGACTTTGAAGTATAAGGGAAAGACTGGGATAACTAAGAATTAGTTGGAACTGATATCTGAGATCCAACTTTGGGGCCTCATGTAAGAAACCCTTAATTGGGAATAAAGGAACACGACATAAGGTTCAGATTAAGTTTAATGATTAATATTATATGAACTTTAAATATGAAATATGGAAAAAAATATGAGAAAAGTATGTAAGGGCCAAGATAGTAAGAATCAATCATGAGGAATGGACTATATAATCACGTACAATGTTTTTATGTAATCCAAAGCAAAGGGAAAATAGAAGAAAAGAGTTAAGTAGACAATAAGTAAATATAAGTGAAGAGTCTTTAGAAGAGTTAAAGTAAAGAGAATTAGATGAACATGTAAATCATAAGACTAGGATAAGAAACTAAGTTAAAACAAATATAAATGTTGGAAATGATGAGATTGATTAAGGAATGAGGGTTATGATATAATTGAGATCATGGAATGTATACCTTTATTGTGAAGTTAATACATTAATCCTTACTACCTTTGGATTCCAAGTCTCTATAGAACAACAAACTAGTTTCTAAAAGAAGAACAAAAGTGTAGCTTAATAAATGAATAAGTCATATAAAGGTAGACTATATTCTGGAAGGAAAAACTTGATTGAAAGAGAAACTATGTTTCACCCATGCATGAGTCGTTTGATTTAAAATGAAGGATACATAATGTATTAAACATGAGGTGAAACTAGAGGAGAGATTATTGATTCAGAATTTCAGCTTCACATTAGTAGAAGGATAAAAAGAAATGTGTGCAACATGGTATACATGATCATACACATGAATAAGCAACATGATCACAAGAAGAAAAAAAATGGAGTTAAAGATGACAGGTGGAAGAGTAGTACAAGGTGAGAAGATTATGGAAAGTAAGGAAGGGTTTAAAACATGGTGGAGTAATATAGATTATAAAAGAAAGAGGTTAGGAGAATCAATCAAGTGCTAGTTAGTCAAGTATCCTTATTGATAACTAATTAAACCTACATATGAGAAATGTATTAAGGGAATGTTTAAAGATAAGAACTCTAAGTCTCAAAATCATCTTCTCTTTCATATCTTCCTTAATGAGAGAAATGTGGGAATGAAGTGATAAGAAAATGCATCATATATGATGCATAACCACCGTGGTAGAGACATCTACTGAATGTAATAATGACACACAATATGATGATGAAACCTTACAAGGGTAATTGAGAATGTAATCTATATGAATGGCCAAGTAAGAGAAAGGAAATTCAATCGATAAGATAAAGAAGACTTTAGTAAAACTTATGAGATCCAAAGCTTGAATTTCAAATTAAGAGAGTAAATTCACATCACAATACCGTCATGCTATAGGTAAGGACCAAACCCTAGAATGTTTAGAGTTGTAGTAGTTTAAGGGATGTCACTAGTGATTTGACCTTGAATACTAGCATCTCAATAAAACAAGATCATGATATTTTCACTATGAGAAGTAAACTAGCACTGATAGTAATCCAAGGTTTAAAAGATAGCTAATCTGAAAGGTAGATAAACAATATGGAAATGATTCAGACTAAAGAGTAAGATATAAATTTGAAGTGTAACAAGTGAGTTTTGAACAAAAGGAGAAATACAATATGAGTGAAGTGCGATATGAGATAAATTCTTACAGTGATAGCGAGAATGATGAATAATCTATTTGTACCTTGTATGTTTCAATTTTAGGAATGTTTAATCTACATGATTAAAATGAGAATGATAAGTAGCAATAAGTAAGTAGTAGTGAATGAGGAGAGAGATAAGAGAAAACAATGGCTTTTAGTGATATGTGAATTTGTTTTGAGAAGTATATTTTGTTGAAGGTATATTAAGGGATGTAAATTGGTTCTACGTATGATTTCAGTGTACATGTGCAAGCAATATGTTAATTTCAGATGTTTGATAGTTGTAGTCATTCATACCAGTAATCCATATTAGTATTGTACAATTGTGGTATGGTGATATGGGTCAAATGATGATAAAACAAATGGAGGGTTGCCCTAAATAAGGTAGTCTTACCTATTCACTCATATGAATAGAAGGGATGATAACCATATTATATTGATATGTAACCCTAATGAGGTATAGCTTGTTATACCTAGATTTAATATAACTAAGTGATGGTGATTGGGTATGAATAGTCCTTGAATGACTAATACAATCATGGATTACTTTATTACTATTGTTGAAACCCTAGTATTCTATAACCCGATGGTTACACCTTGAATTATGTGTGGGTTCATACTTGAGAATAATATGGAATATGATGGTAATGCTTCACCTTATGCATCCATGATCCAATGGGGATGTCATGAGTAGTATAGTACAATTGTTGTTGAATCTCGTATTCCAACTCAAGGTTGTTTTTCTATTTGAGTAGCACAATAGTAAAAATTCAAAAGAACATGGTGAACACTCTTTTGTGACTTAGAGGTAACACAGAACAATAGTACATATTGAGCCGTATGAATTGAGATATTTGGATCAGATTATCAATGTGGAGGTAACACCTCAAGAGTACGAAAACATTGAAATGGCTTTACTCTATCTATCCTATGATTGATTTTGGCATAGAGAATTTGTTTGTTATCATTGAGAACTATTTTAACATGTTGTGATTAGAAAAGAAATAAAGGTCTTAAACGTTGAAAACTACATTCAAGTATGAATTACAAGAATGTAATGACATGTAAGATTTCAGAAGCTTAAAATAAACTTTGAATATACTTTGTTTGCATAATTATGTTTCGGGGACGAAACTTTTTAAGGCGGTGAAAATTGTAATGACCACATTTGTGCTTAATTGGTAAACTAGGGTTTACCTGAATGATTACATGCTTGAATAGATTGAACATCGTTTAGACTTGATTAATCATAGTAGATCAATTGTGATGTTTCAAACCTAGGAAGAAACTCTAACTATGATTTTAGTTTGAAGAATTAGGGTTTGAGAAATGTAAACCCTAATCGGCAAAAATTAGGGTTTTGATATTATATGAATATGAAATTTGATCAGGATAGCAGTGTGGTAAATGAATTTTCATATTTTCTACATTTTTTATTTAATTTAATTTTGAACATGATATGGATAACTCAATCATGCATATTGGAGAAAAATTTCAGAATTTTTCAATGTTCTTTGAATGTGGTTCTCAGTCGAACTATACTTCGACCAAAATGTTGATAGAGTGCTTTTTAGTGGTGTAGTGTTTTATTTTTATTTATTTATTAGTAACTCCAAATGATCTGAAATTTTAACTAGATATCTAAAACTCAATCATAAACAACATGAATTTTTTCATAATTTTTGGATGCATTTAGACCTTATCAGTAGATGAATTACAGTAATATGTTTATGACAGAAAATTCAGCTAAAATAAGAGAAAGTATAGTGAGGGGTCAATGTGCAATTGACCCAAGCAGCTCAATTGCTCTATATGGTCAACCTAACACACAAGGAGCTCTCATAATTATTGATTTAAACCAGAGAAATGAAATCCTAGAGAGAGGGGGAGTTAGGGTTTTAGAGGAGAAATTGATGGAGATGCTGACCTAGGGTTTTGCGGTCTGAGGAACGATGAAATCATGTAAGTTCAGCTTCTTTGGATATAGTTTCATGGTGAATCTTCTCTCACATGTCAAGTTTCCATCCCTCCTCTGATTTGATCCGAAATGGAACCTAAACTTCCCCTTTTCTCACTCTTTCTTCATAATCCCTCATTTTTAGGGTTTTCGAGTTGAAAGGAAGAAGAATCGGGTGAATTGCTAGGGATTTGATATGAGATCAAGATTTTCAGGGATGAGCTGCATTTTTAAGGTGTTTGCACACCATAGGGTGAGTGTGAACTTCCTTTAAATAGTATATTTCATGAAAATCGGTTAAATCATCCATAATCTTTAATTTCTTAGTATGCGACTACAAATCCGGAATTGTGTGTTTGATCTAAGTTGTTGCGAAATGATATGAAATGGATTCTTCCTTTGTTTGGATGAATTTCAGGTGATAAAATCATATTAGAAATGTATACAATACATCCTAATGAGAATTCCCTATTTATTCACAGAGGTTATAAGAGTAAACTAAAATATAGGGAATTTGTCTATGACTGAAATTGCTGTATAATTAAATAGAGAAATTTGTTTATCTGGATCCCCTTGGTTATGAATGATTATTTATCTGAATACATAGTACATATATGTCAAATGCTATCTTGTATTTTGTTCAAGGTGAATAGTGTTTGTTTGATATCTCAGTAAAGAGGGAGAAACCCTAGATGCGAGGAAAGTTGGATATTTGTGAATAGATATCGTGAAATCCATTTGAACAGATTTTCTTGACATGGTAGACTTTATTTATTCAATTTTATTATTTATGCATGTTATCTCAGTGAATGGCATGGAAACCCAAATTCAGCTCAGTTCCAGGCTTTCATTCATATATTGATTGTATATGATTTGTTGAAAGAAATCTTTATTCAGTGAATGTTATGTCGCATGAAATCCTTATGAGAGCCATGTGATAAGTGAATGAGGTAAATGAAACCCTAAGGATAGGGTGTTCAATGAATCAAGTATTGTGATATCAATGTTCTCAGTAAGAGATGTGGTGATGCTTAACAGTTCAGTTGTGGTAAATGTTATAAGATGGTCTATGAAACGAATAGTTTACAGGTGCTAATGACGATTATTCATGTGTCAAGTAATTAACTCTTATCAGTGTATTAAGAAGTTCAATTGCATGATTCTAGTGTATAAAGTATCAAGTGGACATGTATTCTATTTATTTGAGAATTTTAGTCTGCCTGTAGGTATAAAATGTTGATTTCTCAGTACATTATAGTGTTTTGAGTATTCTACTCTGCCAAGTTTAGAATGATATACATGTTATGTTATAAACTTCAAATAAATAGACATGGCACCATAGAGATACCAGTGTCAAGTATAAGTAAGGAAAAGATACAATATAGTAAGATTTTTCCAAGAATGATATAATAATAGACTTAGGTGCCCTGAACACCGTACATTCCCTACAGATGTTTGCACTGTAGGGAGGAAATGATCCACCCTGGCAGCGACTAGTATACGGGGATCGGATCGCACCCACAGAGTGTGCGGGGAGACGAAGCCCTTGAGAAAGTCTCCTAAGAGAAGATAGGTTACCCGACATGAACTGGAGATCCCAGTGGTAACCCAGAGGTACCCACAGAGCATACAAAGATGAGGCCCACAGAGCATCTCAGACCCTCTGCCTGTGTACTCAGCCTAGAAGGAGAGGTCCAGTTAAAGGCCAACTATTTAGCCGCCTTAGTCAGATGTGACAGTTCGAGTCAAGCAGACCGAGATTCAGTTCTAGGCTTGGCTTCTCGGGTTTTAAGCTAAGTCTTGTACGGTGAGATCGTAGTTCGCTACGAGTCTTCATATGTAGAGTACACTGCATATGATCAGGGCATAAGCTAAAGTATGTTCATATAGGTTTTAAGATTTTCTTATAAGTAAGAAAGGCTAAGAAAGATTCGAATATAGTTTCCCAACAATTATTCTTTGTATGTTTCTGAATTATTAGTTCTCTTTGAAATTTATCAAGCATGCTCATATATTGATTTACTCTTATTGATATCTAGAGTATCTTGCCATATTTATGATTATCAATGATCAGTTTCTTTACAGATTACTTCAATTATAATTGATATCAGTTGCTTAAAAGTATATATGTAATTATATCAGTGCTTTAGAATGTTTCTTTGAAGTACTCATTCATTGAGTGAGTAGGCTCACCCCTCCACTCACAATATTTAGGGAAACCACGTCGACTTGAAGAAGGTCAAATCAGCAGAGTAGATCTACCACATGAGTTAAGTATGAGATTCGTTAAGTTCATTCGATCCCTATCACTCTAGGTCCATGTATAGATGTGAGAGAGTTGTAAATGATGTTAGTACCTTTGTTTCCTTAATAAGAGAGAATGCATTTGATTATCATGTTGTATATACATGGAAGTGTGAGAAACAA
The DNA here is from genome assembly GCA_963693085.1 of Alisma plantago-aquatica. Classification (NCBI taxonomy): domain Eukaryota; kingdom Viridiplantae; phylum Streptophyta; class Magnoliopsida; order Alismatales; family Alismataceae; genus Alisma; species Alisma plantago-aquatica. The sequence goes on along the minus strand of OY856411.1, from coordinate 1,334,699,045 downwards.
AATGAATGTATGGATGTTTATCATTAATATTGAGATCACAATAGAGTAATCAATGTTTAATTCTCTTGTAATGTTTGTTTATGTGATTCAATGTGAGATAACAAAGAGTTTGAAAAAGAAGAAAAAGTTAAGGGTGATCTTTGTATTACGTTAAATCCTCAATTTATGCCCTGATATCATGATTAGTGGTAATTGTGAGATCGGGGTCTAACAACTTGGTATCAAAGCTTAGGTTGAGTTGTCAGGGACCATTAAGTTAGTAAGTTAGAGTCATAAGTGTGGCAGATAGGAGATGTTATGATGGTAGCTCTGGGGATTTGAGTATTTGGATATCCTGGCCCGGTATATGAGTACTTGGATCAACCACTATCAAGCCACTCTGTCTATTCTTTAATGTATACCCTGGCCAGGTATACAACAGAAGGATGGTATAGAGAGGAACCCTAGAAATATTAGGGTTAGAAATAAGACAAGTAACATGAATTAAGAGCATAAATATAAAATAAAATAAAACTTTCATTTCATATTGTTGTTTTATTGGAGATGAATAGAAAAGCTCTTATATGTTTGAATTCAGATAATCAATATTTTAAAATATATATGGGTCTTTAAGATTTGTTGTACACTATGCAGTTGTAGCATTTATTGGTTACATTCTTTGTATCAAGTAGACTAGAAATGACCTTTCCTAAGTGGATAAGTTTTCTTCCACACATTTGAGATGAATAGGAGTTGAGTACTCCTGAGTAGCTCTTGGCTTCAGGACTACAGGTTCAACCTGGTCCGGCTGGCAGGATGCATTACTGGGATCTAATGACTCCTATTAGTAACATAACAAGAGTAAATTCTAGATAGATTAGATCCAAATTCTAGTATGAACATATATACTCTAAGACTTTGAAGTATAAGGGTAAGACTGGGATAACTAAGAATCAGTTGGAACTGATATCTGAGATCCAACATTGGGGCCTCATGTAAGAAACCCTTAATTGGGAATAAAGGAACATGACATAAGGTTCAGATTAAGTTTAATGATTAGTATTATATGAACTTTAAATATGAAAAATGGAAAAAAAATGAGAAAAGTATGTAAGGGCCAAGATAGTAAGAATCAATCATGAGGAATGGACTATATAATCAAGTACAATGTTTTTATGTACTCCAAAGCAAAGGGAAAATAGAAGAAAAGAGTTAAGTAGACAATAAGTAAATATAAGTGAAGAGTCTTTAGAAGATTTAAAGTAAAGAGAATTAGATGAACATGTAAATCATAAGACTAGGATAAGAAACTAAGTTAAAACAAAGATAAATGTTGGAAATGATGAGCTTGATTAAGGAATGAGGGTTATGATATAATTGAGAGCATGGAATGTATACCTTTATTGTGAAGTTAATACATTAATCCTTACTACCTTTGGATTCCAAGTCTCTATAGAACAACAAACTAATTTCTAAAAGAAGAACAAAAGTGTAGCTTAATAAATGAAGAAGTCATACAAAGGTAGACTATCCAGGAAGGAAAAACTTGATTGAAAGAGAAACTATGTTTCACCCATGCATGTGCCGTTTGATTTAAAATGAAGGGTATGTAATGTATTAAACATGAGGTGAAACTAGTGGAGAGATTATTGATTTAGAATTTCAACTTCACATTAGTAGAAGGATAAAAAGAAATATGTGCAACATGGTATACATGATCATACACATGAATAAGCAACATGATCATAAGAAGAAACAAATGGAGTTAAAGATGACAGGTGAAGAGTAGTACATGGTAAGAGGATTATGGAAAGTAAGGAAGAGTTTGAAACATGGTGGAGTAATATAGATTATAAAAGAAAGAGGTTAGGAGATTCAATCATGTGCTAGTTAGTCAAGTATCCTTGTTGATAACTAATTAAACCTACATACGAGAAATGTATTAAGGGAATGTTTAAAGATAAGAATTCTAAGTCTAAAAATCATCTTCTCTTTCATATCTTCCTTAATAGGAGCAATGTGGGAATGAAGTGATAAGAAAATGAATCATGTATGATGCATAACTCCCATGGTAGAGACATCTAGTGAATGTAATAATGACACACAATATGATGATGAAACCCTAGAAGGGTAATTCAGAATGTAATCTATCTGAATGGCCAAGTAAGAGAAAGGAAATTCAATCGATAAGATAAAGAAGACTTTAGTAAAACTTGTGAGATCTAAAGTTTGAATTGCAAATTAATAGAGTAAAGTCACATCACAATAACGTCATGCTACAAGTAAAGATCAAACCCTAGAATGTTTAGAGTAGTTCAAGGGATGTCACTAGTGATTTGACCTTGAATACTAACATCTCTATCAAATAAGATCATGAGATTTGCACTATGAGAAGTAAACTAGCTCTGATAGTAATCCAAGGTTTAAAAGATAGCTAATCTGAAAGGTAGATAAACAATATGGAAGTGATTCAGAGCAAAGAGTAAAATATAAATTTGAAACGTACCAAGTGTGTTTTGAACAAAAGGAGAAATACAATATGAGTGAAGTGCGATATGAGATAAATTCTTGCAGTGATAGCGAGAATGATGAATAATCTATTTGTACCTTGTATGTTTCAATTTTAGGAATGTTTAATCTACATGATTAAAATGAGAAGGATAAGTAGCAAAAAGTAAGTAGTAGTGAATGAGGAGAGAGATAAGAGAAAACAATGGCTTTTAGTGATATGTGAATTTATTTTTAGAAGTATAATTTGTTGAAGGTATATTAAGGGATGTAAATTGGTTCTACGTATGATTTCAGTGTACATGTGCAAGCAATATGTTAATTTCAGGTGTCTGATAGTTGTAGTCATTCATACCAGTAATCGATCTTAGTATTGTACAATTGTGGTATGGTGATATGGGTCAAATGATGATAAAACAAATGGAGGGTTACCCTAAATAAGGTAGTCTTACCTATTCACTCATATGAATAGAAGGGATGATAACCATATTGTATTGATATGTAACCCTAATGAGGTATAGCTTGTTATACCTAGCTTTATTATAACTAAGTGATGGTAATTGGGTATGAATAGTCCTTGAATGACTAATACAATCATGGAGTACTTTGTTACTATTGTTGAAACACTAGTATGCTATAACCCGATGGTTACACCTTGAATTATGTGTGGGTTCATACTTGAGAATAATATGGAATATGATGGTAATGCTTCACCTTATGCATCCATGATCCAATGGGGATGTCGTGAGTAGTATTGTACAATTGTTGTTGAATCTAGTCTTCCAACTCAAGGTTGTTTTTCTATTTGAGTAGCATAATAGTAAAAATTCAAAAGAACATGGTGAACTCTCTTTTGTGACTTAGAGGTAACACAGAACAATAGTACATATTGAGCCATATGGATTGAGATATTTGGATCAGATTATCAATGTTGAGGTAACACCTCAAGTGTATGAAAATATTGAAATGGTTGTTTCTCTCTCTATCCTATGATTGAGTGTGGCATGGAGAATTTGTTTGTTATCATTGAGAACTATTTTAACATGTTGTGATTAGAAAAGAAATAAATGACTTAACGTTGAAAACTACATTCAAGTATAAAATACAAGAATTTAATGACATGTAAGATTCCAGGAGCTTAAAATAAACTTTGAATATACTTTGTTTGCGTATTTATGTTTTGGGGATGGAACTTTTTAAGGGGGTGAGAATTTTAATGACCACATTTGTGCTTAATTGGTAAACTAGGGTTTACCTAAATGATTACATGCTTGAATAGATTGAACATCGTTTAGTCTTGATTAATCATAGTAGATCAATTGTGATGTTTCATACCTAAGAAGAAACTCTAACTATGATTTTATTTTAAAGAATTAGAGTTTGAGAAATGTAAACCCTAATCGGAAAAAATAAGGGTTTTGATAGTGCATGAATATGAAATTTGATTAGGATAGCAGTGTGGTAAATGATTTTTACTATTTCTTACAAATTTTTTATTTAATTGAATTTTGGATATGATATGGATAACTCAATAATGAATATTGGAGAAAAAATTCATATTTTTTCAAGGTTGTTTGAATGTGGTTCTTTGTCAAACTATACTTTGACCAAAATGCTTACAGAGTGCTTTTCAGTAGTGTAGCATTTTATTTTTACTTATTTATTAGTAACTCCAAATGATCATAAATTTTAACTGGAGATCTGAAACTCAATAATAAACAACATGTAAAATTTTCATAATTTTTGGATGCATTTAGATCAACCTAACACACAAGGATCTCTCATAATTCATGATTCAAACCATAGAAACGAAATCCTATAGAGAGAGGGGGAGTTAGGGTTTGAGAGGAGAAATTGATGGAGATGCTGACCTAGGGTTTTGCGGTCCGAGGAACGATGAAATCATGCAAGTTTAGCTTCTTTGGATATAGTTTCATGGTGAATCTTATCTCACATGTCAAGTTTCCATCCCTCCTCTGATTTGATCCGAAACGGTACCAAAACTTCCCCTTTTCTCACTCTTTCTTCATAATCCCTCATTTTTAGGGTTTCTGAGTTGAAAGGAAGAAGAATCGAGTGAATTGCTAGGGATTTGATATGAGATTGAGATTTTCAGGTATGAGCTGCGTTTTTAAGGTGTTTTCACACCTTAGGGTGAGTGGGAACTTCCTTTAAACAGTATATTGCATGAAAATTGGTTAAATCATCCATAATCTTTAATTGCTTAGTATGTGACTACAAACCCTGAATTGTGTGTTTGATCTAAGTTGTTGCAAAATGATATGAAATGGATTATTCCTCTATTTGGATGAATTTCAGATGATAAAATCATATTAGAAATGTATACAATACATCCTAATGAGAATTCCCTAAGTATTCCTAGAGGTTATAAGAGTAAACTGAAATATAGGGAATTTGTCTATAACTAAAATTGTTGCATAATTAAATAGAGAAATTTGTTTATCTGGATCCCCTTGGTTATGAATGATTGTTTATCTGAATGCATAGTACATATATGTCAGATACAATCTTGGATTTTGTTCTAGGTGAATAGTGTTTGTTTGATATCTCAGTAAAGAGGGTGAAACCCTAGATGCAAGGAAAGTTGGATATTTGTGAATAGATATCGTGAAATCCATTTGAACGGATTTTCTTGACATGATAGACTTTATTTATTCAATTTTATTATTGATGCATGTTATCTCAGAGAATGACATGGAAACCCAATCTCAGTGAATGGCATGGAAACCCAAATTCATCTCAGTTCTAGGGTTTCATACATATATTGACTGTATATGATTTGTTGAAAGCAGTCTTTATTCAGTGAATGTTTATGTCGCATGAAATCCTTATGAGAGCCATGTGATAAGTGAATGAGGTAAATAGAACCCTAAGGTTATGGTGTTCAATGAATTAAGTATTGTGATATCAATGTTCTCAGTATGAGATGTGGTGATGCTTAACAGTTCAGTTGTGGTAAATGTTATCAGATGGTCTATGAAATGAATAGTTTACAGGTGCTAATGATGATTATTCATATGTCAAGTAATTAACTCTTATCATTGTATTAAGAAGTTAAATTGAATGATTCTAGTGTATAAAGTATCAAGTGGACATGTATTCTGTTTATTTGAGAATTTAGTCTTCCTGTAGGTATAAAATGTTGATTTCTCAGTATATTACAGTGTTTTGAGTATTCTGCTCTACCAAGTTTAGAATGATATACATGTTGTGTTATAAACTTCAAATAAATAGACACAACACCATAGAGATACCAATATCAAGTATAAGTAATAAAAAGATACATTATAGTAAGAGATTTCTAAGAATAATATAATAATAGACGTAGGTGCCCTGAACATCGTAGATTCCCTACGGATGTCTGCACTGTAGGGAGTAACCGATCCACCCTGGCAGTGACCAGTATACGGGGATGGGATCGAACCCACAGAGCGTGCGGGGAGATGAAGCCTTTGAGGAAGTCTCCTAAGAGAAATGTTACCCAACATGAACCAGACATCCGGTGGGAACCTAGAGGTACCCACAGAGTGTACGAAGATGAGGCCCACTGAGCATCTCAAACCCTCTGCATGTGTACTCAACCTAGAAAGAGAGGTCCAGTTAAAGGCTAGCTGTTTATCCACCTTAGTCACACATGACGGTTCGAGTCAAGCAGACCCAGATTCAATTCTAGGCTTAGCTTCTTGGGTTTTAAGCTAAGTCTTGTATGGTGAGATCGTAGTTCTCTACGAGTCTTCATATGTAGAGTACACTGCATATGATTAGGGAATAAGCTAAAATATGTTCATATAGGTTTAATGAATTTCTTATAAGTAAGAAAGGCTAAGAAAGATTCGAGTACAGTTTCCCAGCAATTATTCTTTATATGTTTCTGAATTATTAGTTCTCTTTAAAATTTATCAAGCATGCACATATATTGGTTTACTCTTGTTGATATCTAGAGTATCTTGCCATATTTATGATTGTCAATGATCAGTCTCTTTAAATATTACAGTTGTTATAATTGATATTAGTTGCTCAAAAGTATATATGTAATTATATCAGTTCTTTAGACTGTTTCTTTAAAGTACTCATTCACTGAACGAGTAGGCTCACCCGTCTACTCACAATTTTTAGGGAAACCACATGGACTTGAAGAAGGTCAAAGCATTAGAGTAGATCTACCACATGAGTTAAGGATGAGATTAGTTAAATTCAGTCGGTCCCTGTCACTCTAGGTCCTTGTATAGATGTGAGAGAGTTGTAAATGATGTTTGTACCTTTGTTTCCTTAATAAGAGAGAATGCATTTGATTATCATGTTGTATATACATGGAAGTGTGAGAAACAGAATGAATGTATGGATGTTTATCATTAATGTTGAGTTCATATTAGAGTAATCAAGGTTTAATTCTCTTGTAAAGTTTATTTATGTGATTCAATGTGAGAAAACAAAGAGTTTGAAAAAGAATAAAAAGTTAAGGGTGATCTTTGTATTACATTATATCCTCAATTTATGCCCTGATCTCATGATTAGAGGTAATTGTGAGATCGGGGTCTAACAACTTGGTATCAGAGCTTATGATGAGTTGTAAGGGACCATTAAGTTAGTTAGAGTCATAAGTGTGGCAGATAGGAGATGTTATGATGTTAGCTCTGGGGATTTGAGTATTTGGATATCCTGGCCCGATATCTGAGTATTTGGATATCCTGTCCCGGTATCTGAGTACATGGATCAACCAATATCAAGCTACTATGTCTATTCTTTCAAGTATACCCTGGCCAGGTATAAAGTGGAAGGATGGTTTAGAGAGGAACCCTAGAAATATTAGGGTTAGAAACAAGATAAGTAACATGAATTAAGAGCATAAATATAAAATGAGATAGAACTTTCGTTTCATATTGTTGTTTTATTGGAGATGAATAGAAAAGCTCTTAAATGTTTGAATTCAGATATTTAGTATTTTAAAATATATATGGGTCTTTAAGATTTTTTGTACACTATGCAGTTGTAGCATTTATTGATTACATTCTTTGTATCAAGTAGACTAGAAATGATCTTTGAATGAGCTTTCCTAAGTGGATAAGTTTTATTCCACACATTTGAGATGAATAGAAGTTGAGTAATCCTGAGTAGCTCTTGTCTTCAGGACTGCAGGTTCTGCCTAGTCCGGCTGGCAGGATGCATTACTGGGATCTAATGACTCCTATTAGTAACATAACAAGAGTAAATTCAGGATAGATTAGATCCAAATTCTAGTATGAACGTATATACTCTAAGACTTTGAAGTATAAGGGAAAGACTGGGATAACTAAAAATCAATTGGAATTGATATCTGAGATCCAACTTTGGGGCCTCATGTAAGAAACCCTTAATTGGGAATAAAGGAACACGACATACGTTTTAAATTAAGTTTAATGATTAGTATTATATGAACTTTAAATATGAAACATGGAAAAAATATATGATAAAAGTATGTAAGGTCCAAGATAGTAAGAATCAATCATGAGGAATGGACTATATAACCGAGTACAATGTTTTTATGTACTCCAAAGCAAAGGGAAAATAGAAGAAAAGAGTTAAGTAGACGATAAGTAAATATAAGTGAAGAGTCTTTAGAAGAGTTAAAGTAAAGAGAATTAGATGAACATGTAAATCATAAGACTAGGATAAGAAACTAAGTTCAAACAAAGATAAATGTTGGAAATAATCAGCTTGATTAAGGATTGAGGGTTTTGATATAATTGAGAGCATGGAATGTATACCTTTATTGTGAAGTTAATACATTCATCCTTACTACCTTTGGATTCCAACTCTCTATAGAACAACAAACTAGTTTCTAAAAGAAGAACAAAAGTGTTGCTTAATAAATGAATAAGTCATACAAAGGTAGACTATATTTTGGAAGGAAAAACTTGATTGAAAAAGAAACTATATTTCACCCATGCATGAGATGTTTTATTTTAAATGAAGGATATGTAATGTATTAAACATGAGGTGAAACTAGTAGAGAGATTATTGATTTAGAATTTCAACTTCACATTAGTAGAAGGATAAAAAGAAATATGTGCAACATGGTATACATGATCATACACATGAATAAGCAACATGATCATAAGAAGAAAAAAAAATTGGAGTTAAAGAAGACAGGTGGAAGAGTAGTATATGGTAAGATGATTATGGAAAGTAAGGAAGGGTTTAAAACATGGTGGAGTAATATAGATTATAAAAGAAAGTGGTTAGGAGATTTAATCAAGTGCTAGTTAGTCAAGTATCCTTGTTGATAACTAATTAAACCTACATACGAGAAATGTTTTAAGGGAATGTTTAAAGATAAGAATTCTAAGTCTCGAAATCATCTTCTCTTTCATATCTTCCATAATGAGAGCAATGTGGGAATGAAGTGATAAGAAAATGAATCATATATGATGCATAACCACCATGGTAGAGACATCTAGTGAATGTAATAATGACACACAATATGATGATGAAACCCTAGCAGGGTAATTGAGAATGTAATCCATCTGAATGGCCAAGTAAGAGAAAGGAAATTCAATCGATAAGATAAAGAAGACTTTAGTAAAACATGTGAGATCCAAAGTTTGAATTTCAAATTAAGAGAGTAAAGTCACATCATAATAACGTCATGATACTGGTAAGGACCAAACCCTAGAATGTTTAGAGTTATAGTAGTTCAAGGGATGTCACTAGTGATTTGACCTTAAATACTAGCATCTCTATAAAACAAGATCATGAGATTTGCACTATGAGAAGTAAGCTAGCACTGATAGTAATCCAAGGTTTAAAAGATAGCTAATCTGAAAGGTAGATAAGCAATATGGAAATGATTCGAGTAAATAGTAAGATATAAATTTGAAATGTAACAAGTGTGTTTTGAACAAAAGGAGAAATACAATATGAGTGAAGTGTGATATGAGATAAACTCTTGCAGTGATAGCAAGAATGATGAATAATCTATATGTACCTTGTATGTTTATATATTAGGAATGTTTAATCTACATGATTAAAATGAGAAGGATAAGTAGCAAAAAGTAAGTAGTAGTGAATGAGGATAGAGATAAGAGATAATAATGTCTTTTAGTGATATATGAATTTGTTTTTAGAAGTATAATTTCTTGAAGGTATATTAAGGGATGTAAATTGGTTCTATGTATGATTTCAGTGTACATGTGCAATCAATATGTTAATTTCAGGTGTCTGATAGTTGTTGTCATTCATACCAGTAATCCATCTTAGTATTGTACAATTGTGGTATGGTGATATGTGTCAAATGATGATAAAACAAATGGAGGGTTACCCTGAATAAGGTAGTCTTACCTATTCGCTCATATGAATAGAAGGGATGATAACCATATTGAATTGATATGTAACTCTAATGAGGTATAGCTTGTTATACCTAGATTTAATATAACTAAGTGATGGTAATTTGGTATGAATAGTCCTTGAATGACTAATACAATCATGGAGTACTTTGTTACTGTTGTTGAAACCCTAGTATGCTATAACCCGATAGTTACACCTTGAATTATGTGTTGGTTCATACTTGAGAATAATATGGAATATGATGGTAATGCTTCACGGTATGCATCCATGATCCAATGGGGATGTCGTGAGTAGTATTGTACAATTTTTGTTGAATGTTGTCTACCAACTCAAGGCTGTTTTGCTATTTGAGTAGCACAATAGTAAAAATTCAAAAGAACATGGTGAACTCTCTTTTGTGACTTAGAGGTAACACAAAACAATAGTACATATTGAGTCGTATGAATTGAGATATTTGGATCAGATTATCAATGTGGATGTAACACCTCAAGTGTATAAAAATATTGAAATGGTTGTTTCTCTCTCTATGCTATGATTGATTGTGGCATAGAGAATTTGTTTGTTATCATTGAGAACTGTTTTAACATGTTGTGATTAGAAAAGAAATAAAGGACTTAACATTGAAAACTAAATTCAAGTATAAAATACAAAAATGTAATGACATGTAAGATTTTAGAAGCTTAAAATAAACTTTGAATATACTTTGTTTGCATATTTATGTTTCACGGATGAACCTTTTAAGGGGGTGAGAATTGTAATGACCAGATTTGTGCTTAATTGGTAAACTAGGGTTTACCTGAATGATTACATGCTTGGATAGATTGAACATCATTTGGACTTGATTAATGATAGTAGATCAATTGTGATGTTTCAAACCTAATAAGAAACTCTAACTATGATTTTAGTTTGAAGAATTAGGGTTTGAGAAATGTAAACCCTAGTTGGAAAAAATTAGGGTTTGGATAGTACATGAATATGGAATTTGATCAAGATAGAAGTGTGGTAAATAATTTTTCATATTTTCTAATTTTTTTTTATTTATTTGAATTTGGAATATGATATGTATAACTCAATCATGCATATTGGAGAAAATTTTCAGAATTTTTTAGTGTTCTTTGAATGTGGTTCTGGGTCGAACTATACTTTGACCAAAATGATGATATAGTGCTTTTCAATAGTGTAGTGTTTTATTTTTATTTATTTATTAGTAACTCAAAATGATCTGAAATTTTAACTGCAGATCTAAATCTCAATAATAAACAACTTGTAAATTTTCATAATTTTGGATGCATCTAGACCTTACCAGTAGACGAATTACAGTAATATTGTTATGACAGAAAATTCAGCTGAAATAAGAGAAAGTACAGTGAGGGGTCAATGTGCAATTGACCCAAGCAACTCAATTTCTCTATATGGTCAACATAATTCACAAGGAGCTCTCATAATTCGTGATTCAAACCAGAGAAATGAAATCCTTGAGAGAGAGGGGGAGTTAGGGCTTGAGAGGAGAAATTGATGGAGATGCTGACCTAGGGTTTTGCGGTCCGAGGAATGATGAAATCATGTAAGTTTAGCTTCTTTGGATATAGTTTCATGGTGAATCTTCTCTCACATGTCAAGATTCCATCCCTACTCTGATTTGATCCAAAATGGTACCAAACTTCCCCTTTTCTCACTCTTTCTTCATAATCCCTCATTTTTAGGGTTTCCGATTTGAAAGGAAGAAGAATCAGGTGAATTGCTAGGGATTTGATATGAGATCATGATTTTTAGGGATGAGCTATGTTTGTAAGGTATTTTTACACCTTAGGGTGAGTGGGAACTTCCTTTAAATAGTATATTGAATGAACATTGGTTAAATCATCCATAATCTTTAATTGCTTAGTATGCGACTACAAACCCTGAATTGTGTGTTTGATCTAAGTTGTTGCAAAATGATATGAAATGGATTCTTCCTCTGTTTGGATGAATTTTAGATGATAAAATCATATTAGAAATGTATACAATACATCCTAATGAGAATTCCCTATGTATTCATAGAGGTTATAAGAGTAAACTAAAATATAGGGAATTTGTCTATGATTGAAATTGTTGTATAATTAAATAGAGAAATTTGTTTATCTGGATCCCCTTGGTTATGAATGATTCTTTATATGAATGCATAGTACATATATGTCAGATACTATCTTGGATTTTGTTCAAGGTGAATGGTGTTTGTTTGATATCTCAGTAAAGAGGGTGAAACCCTAGATGTGAGGAAAGTTGGATATTCGTGAATATATATCGTGAAATCCATTTGAATGGATTTTCTTGACATGATAGACTTTATTTATTCAATTTTATTATTGATGCATGTTATCTCAGTGAATGGCATGGAAACCCAAATTCAGCTCAATTCCAGGGTTTCATACATATATTGATTGTATATGATTTGTTAAGCGGTCTTTATTCAGTGAATGTTTATGTCGCATGAAATCCTTATGAGAGCCATGTGATAAGTGAATGAGGTAAATGAAACCCTAAGGATAGGGTGTTCAATGATTCAAGTATTGTGATATTAATGTTCTCAATATGAGATGTGGTGATGCTTAACACTTCAGTTGTGGTAAATGTTATCAGATGGTCTATGAAATGAATAGTTTATAGGTGCTAATGACGATTATTCATATGTCAAGTAATTAACTCTTATCAGTGTATTAAGAAGTTCAATTGCATGATTCTAGTGTATAAAGTATCAAGTGGACATGTATTCTGTTTATTTGAGAATTTTAGTCTGCTTGCAGGTATAAAATGTTGATTTCTCAGTATATTACAGTGTTTTGAGTATTCTGCTCTGCCAAGTTTAGAATGATATACATGTTGTGTTATAAACTTCAAATAAATAGACACGGTGCCATAGAGATACTGGTGTCAAGTATAAGTAAGGAAAAGATACAATATAGTAAGAGCTTTCCAAGAATAATATAATAATAGACTTAGGTGCCCTGAACACCGTAGATTCCCTACAGATGTCTGCACTGTAGGGAGGAAATGATCCACCCTGGCAGAGACCAGTATACGGGGATCGGATTGCACCCACAGAGCATGTGGGGAGACGAAGCCCTTGAGGAAGTCTTCTAAAAGAAGATAGGTTACCTAACATGAACTAGAGATCTCGGTGGTAACCTAGAGGGACCCACAGAACGTACCAAGATGAGGCCCATAGAGCATCTCTGACCCTCTGCCTATGTACTCAGCCTAGAAGGAGAGGTCCAGTTAAAGGCTAGTTGTTTAGCCACCTTAGTCAGATGTGACAGTTCGAGTCAAGTAGACCCAGATTCAGTTCTAGGCTTAGCTTCCCGGGTTTTAAGCTAAGTCTTGTATGGTGATCAAGGCATAAGCTAAAATATGTTCATATATGTTTAATGAGTTTCTTATAAGTAAGAAAGGTAAATAAAGATTCGAGTATAGTTTCCCAGCAATTATTCTTTGTATGTTTCTGAATTATTAGTTCTCTTTGAAATTTATCAAGCATGCTCATATATTGATTTACTCTTGTTCATATCTAGAGTATCTTGCCATATTTATGATTGTCAATGATCAGTCTCTTTAAAGCTTACTGCTGTTATAATTGATATCAGTTGCTCAAAAGTATATCTGTAAATATATCAGTGCTTTAGACTGTTTCTTTGAAGTACTCATTCACTGAGCAAGTAGGCTCACCCCTCTACTCACAATTTTTAGGGAAACCACGTGGACTTGAAGAAGGTCAAAGCATCAGAGTAGATCTACCACATGAGTTAAGTATGAGATTAGTTAAGTTCAGTCGGTCCCTGTCACTCTAAGTCCTTGTATAGATGTGAGAGAGTTGTAAATGATGTTTTTACCTTTGTTTCCTTAATAAGAGAGAATGCATTTGATTATCATGTTGTATATACATGGAAGTTTGAGAAACAGAATGAATGTATGTATGTGTATCATTAATGTTGATATCATATTAGCGTAATCAAGGTTTAATTCTCTTGTAAAGTTTGTTTATGTGATTCAATGCAAGAAAACAAAGAGTTTGAAAAAGAACAAAAAGTTAAAGGTGATCTTTATATTACGTTAAATTCTCAATTTATGCCCAAATCTCATGATTCGTGGTAATTGTGAGATCGAGGTCTAACAGACAGTGACTGTTGATACATTTAAGCCAGATACTACACCAGAGGACAAGACCGCTGATGATGAAAATCATGAACCATAGGAGACAAGAAAGGAGGCGTATGTCCCACCTCATCAGAGGAAGTTGGTGATTCCAGTACCCTTCCCAAACAACTTGAAGGAAAAAAAGTTGACCAAAAGTTTCTGAAGTTTCTAGATACCTTTAGAAACCTCCATGTCAACATTCCATTGATTGATGCAAGTGAACACATCCCTTCCTATGGCAAAATTTTGAAGGACATAATCAATAAGAAGAGGAGAATAGATGATTCAGATGTAGTGGTATCAAAGGAGTGGGTTGGTGGTTTTATTCTGGGAACATTGCCACCAAAAAGGAAAGATCTGGAATGCTTCCACATATCATGTTACATCAGGAAGACAAGATTTGGGGAACCTTTATGTGGTTCAGGAGCAAGTATCAATCTTATGCCCTTGACTACCTTCAAGAATTTGTGTGTTAAAGAATCCAAAAAGAGCAATATGACCATACAACTAGTAGACAACTCAATGGTTAGGACATATGGTATCTGTGAGGATGTTCCTGCCAAGGTGGACAAATTTATATTTCTAGGAGATTTTGTGGTAATTGAGATGCAGGCTGATCAAGAATATGAATTACTACTTGGGAGGCCATTTCAAGACACATTGAGAACCCATTTCAATACAACTAGTAAACAACTCAGTGTTTAGGACATTGAGAACCCATTTGCTCACATCCTACATCGCTTCCTCGCCAAAACCATCTTTGCCAAGTTAAGTAAGGGGCAGGGGAAGGTTCAACAGAGGGATCTCTACTTCCACTACAAATTGTAAGAATTAGGAGGAAAGAATGTGAAGTTTGGTTCCCTCTTCCTCCAACACATGATTTTGGTGAAGAGATTGGTGCAGAGGACTCCTCCCATCCATTTTAGAGGACTTATCACTCCAATAGCAATGCATATGAATATCTCTCCACCTCCAAATCCCTAAAAGCTACTCCCAAGTTGGACTTGAAACATTTCAAGAGAGCTACTCTCCTCAACCTATGCCAGGGAAAGTGTATGGATGTTGTACAGTGAATATCCAATATAAGGAGAGGGAGGTCCCTGATCCAGTCTTCAACTTGTAAGGACTTTATCATATGAGGTGGCCTACAGATGACTCAGATGACGATGAAGAAGAAGATGATGTCAAGCAAGAAAAGAAGCAGGAGCAAGAAGAAGAAGAGGAGGATGCCACCATCCCCATCACGAGTAGGCAGGTCCCCTACAAGCGATTGATAGTACACAAAGCCTCTAGTTCTTCTGCTCCACCACCTGCCCAGGAAGACAATCCATATTCAATGGCATGTATGTGTGGAATGCTACAAGATATATAGCAGGGGAAACAACATCAGATGACCACACTGGCGGGCATCCATGATGTCCAAGAACAACTCTATCAAAACTACCATGCAATCTTTAAAAATGAGAGACTTCTCTTGGCCTATATTACATTGATACATATACTTTTGTTTAACGTGTGGTTTACGCTTATCAATATGCCTCCCAAACCGCAAACTATTGACAATAAAGATGACATTCTATGAGCTAGGGAGTCAAAAATTGGAACCCATTATGCATAGTCACTTAAACCTAAAGTTACTTATACCTCTTTGGCTCTTGCATTCTATATCTAACAACTTCAATATCTACAACACAAAATCCTAAAAAAACATTCATTTCATTCCTTCTTTCATGAAAGTTTGAGGATTTAAATCTTTGAGGAAAACTCAAACAATTTATGAAATTATAATTATAAGAAAATATTTGTTTGTTAGATCATAACCAAGTGCTAAAGAGAAATGCTAATACTGCAATAAAATGTGGATCTGTAATCATTATTTAGGAAAACATAAACTAGTAATTGTACCTTAATGCTATCCATGTATCAAAGGTGAGAGATTTTTACCCAAAGAAACTAATATGAACCTCATCAAGTCATTTATTATTCCAACAATAAAAATTCTAACTTACTGGGGATTTTAGTCTACTTGATCTACACTTAATTATATTCTTAGAAAGGTAGAACATTAGTCTAGGGTGTGACCAAGACATGAGCTAGGATCCTATCCAAAAAGTATTGTGATTTATCATAATACAAACCTCTATCTTAGTGATAATCTTATCAATACTACTTGATCTGACTTCCTTACGCTTAACACTCATCTAAGAGGTGAAGACTATATGAATGTGAGAATCTTTCATGATGTCCATCTATATTATTGGTTTGATCTACTTTTGCATCATCCCCCAAGTGTGATCCATATATAACATCATGCAAGCATGGACCACAGAAATCACACTTAGTGAATGTCACAACTAGCATATATCATTCATTGCAATAATAAAATTAACTTTTCATAGGACATAAATACATCAATTTTGACAAATATTTTTTTAGTAAAGTTACAACAATGAAATTTAATACATGATGGGAAACCAATTAAACCTCATTGGATCGTATAGATGGAACAACATCGAGTCTTGAACTCGTTCGTACATCCACCACTTGAGAGCTATCCCATTCTAGACAACCTATGTGCATCCATACATAGCTGTGCATTTGAAAAATCATTGTAATTGGTGGGATTTAAGCAATATGATGAACATAATTTAACATATAACTTAAAGCTGATAAGAACATGCATAAATATTAATAATGTTTTGTATATGCATTCTTAACTTAATTAAGTATTATTATTATGACATCCACTCAATGAACCTTATTTGATCTGATCTCACTGAACACACATGTGGAATGTAAGCTTCTGAACACACTCCAAGTGTGCATTCTTGGGCTTGAATCTGTAAACATTAACATCACTGAATAAACTCAAGGTGTCCAGGCTTGGGCTTGAACCCGTAAAGTCAAAGGGGCTTATGAGGCATCAACCTTCCATAACATTTTCATGAAATAGGGCCTAATTTAATGTTTGGTTATTCTAATTTTATTCTTACTTTCCCAACCCATGTTTCTAAGAAAGTTTCACATATATAAAAGCTGACATATAAATATGTCATCTTTTATCTTTTTATTTTATTAAGGTTGAGCACTCTTATCACAGTTCACATTCTGACTCGAAGGCAAACTATGTATACTAATCAAATTGAAAATTCGGAGTTACGTAAGTATAAGAGCTAGATTTTCTAGATAAATATTATGAATTGAAAGGATTATATTTGTATCATGGAATACTTCTCTAACATAGAAAAAATACAAATTTAATAATAAGCTAGAAACACTTTTTTTAATTAATGTATATATATTTTTCTCTTATCGTTCAAAAATTCTGAGCTGCATAACATAATTAGATAAAATAAGACACATAAGTGCTTAATATAATCATGTAGTAGATTTAACAAATTGGACAAAACTATTATGCAATGGAATATAATTCTCATGTTAAAATAATAATCATTTTAGTGTATGGATAGGACCTTGATTTATGACACCACCACATCTTGCATGCCATTGAGTTTGATATCACCAATTCACACATTTTCTATTTCTTTTGCAAACTTATGCAACATTTGCATGTTTCTAAAATTGTAGAGACTCTTGAGTGATGAAATTCGGGAGACTAAGATTCTATTTCAAAATCAATCACCTTGGTGTTCAATAGACCTAAAATCTAGTTGTCTTGTTGAAGGTAGACACTTATAAATCAAAATACCTACATAGATTAAAAAAAACTTACTATTGCCAAACTTCTGCTACCTTTTACCTTAAAAGATACAACCATATTTTTTGGAAGAACTATGGTGTGTATCATTATAGATAAGTTGTTGCTTACTATTAAGATAAAAAATAGCATATCTTTTACAAAATTCTACGGTTAGTTGTACAGCAAATTAAAAGCACGAGTAGCATAAATGATCATGTACACATTATAGATAAGTTGTGGCTTACTATTAAGATAAAAAATGACATATCTTTTACAAAATTCTGCGGTTAGTTGCACAGAAAATCAAAAGCACCAGTAGTATAAATGCTCATTGCATTGTTGTAGCTCAATTTATTCAAAAGCTTGAATTTTAAAACATTGATGAGATATGAGACAATGAAATTGAGAGGTATACAATTTGTTTGGGGACAACATGCACAACTTTTTGCCAAGTTTCATAATTCAATGACGGTGAGCAGTGCCGAATCCAGAACCTTGTCCAGATCCCCAACCTGCACCTCCACGGCTTGAACTACCACCACCCCCTCCACCACCGCCACCACCAGCAGTAACAAAGCCATTACGTCCATTGGCAAACCCTCTTCCCGAACCAGACCCTGAACCAGACCCAAATCCTCCATTAACACCTCCGCCGCCCCCACCACCTCCACCACCACCGGCTGCTACAGCTCCCTTAGATCCACGAGCAACCACACCACCTGAACCGAACCCGTTACCGGATCCGAAGCCACCGTTTGCACCTCCTCCACCGCCCCCACCACCACCACCACCAGCGGCTGCAGTGGTTCCCTTAGACCCCGTGGCTACTGCACTCCCTGAGCCGAACCCACTGCCAGATCCAGAGCCTCCATTAACACCTCCACCACCACCTCCACCACCGCCACCACCAGCAGCTGCAACGACTCCCTTAGACCCTGTGGCTACCGCACCTCCTGAACCATAACCACTACCAGAGCCAAAGCCTCCGTTAGCACCTCCTCCACCACCACCACCGCCGCCACCTCCACCAGCTACAAAGGCACCACGACCCCCAGCTGCTTGTGCAGCACCTGAGCCAGATCCACTTCCGGAGCCAAATCCACCATTTGTGCCTCCACCTCCTCCTCCACCACCGCCCCCTCCTCCAGCTGTAGCTTGGGTCGAGGCCCTGGATGACGATGCAACGCTAAGGGCCACGAGCACAAGGAGGGAAATCACCATACCGTTTGCCATGTTGGGGTCTAACTTGGACGACGTAACGTGAGAGAGGAGGAGATTGATGTGGAAGTCTTTTCGCCCAACCTAAGTATATATAGGCCCAACGACATCGGTACGGCCTCCTGGGTTGATCGGCCGATCAAGTAAGTGGACAGCAACAAGTTTATTTTGGTATAACATAGTGTTCTGAAGTGTTTTTAATTTGAAACGTGCCTACATGAATCCTTTCTGTTACTTATACAATTATTTTTTATTGTTCCTGAGGAAACTGCTGGAGTCCTAAAAAATGTGCCTTTCATGAGTTTTGTCCATCCTTACACCAACGTGATTATTTCTGATCTACACCAACGTGATATTGTCGAAGGCCAAGACGTGGTATTGCTGTATACCGACGACATGCTATATGATTTACCCACCACGTCAAACGGCGATACGTGGTATATGTTACTTCATACAGAAAATAATAAATTGTGCCAAGGACACAACTAGCGCCACAAAACCAAACAAATACATTACATTGTATTTTACACGGATGTGATAACATATAGAGATGACGCCACCACGACAGATGTGAAATGCCAATTTATGATTAAAACCGCGACTATATAGAGAATGAGGTGGTCGATTTCCCTTCGGTTTCTTTAGGATGAGACATTTCGAAATGCACTATTTGGAAGCAACAACTTTAATGTTAAATATTTCCTAATTACCTAAGAATTTGGTAACAATTTGGAAATTCATGCGCAAATTTTTACCCTTTCCCATGAAGTTTCTCCATGGTAGTTTCAGCAACAACCTTCCAATGTACGTGTACTTGCCTAATGATATTGTTTGGGATTTGGGATTCATCCAAACATGTAACTCTCTTCCCTAACATTTCCATATTGTGTATACTCATGCTATAGTAAGAAAAACACGATCACTGTTACTTAACACTTCAAACAAGGCACATCATGAGATCCAACAATCTCATCCATGGTTTTGGAACTGAATTAGCAAGCCTTTTATGTGGATGAAAAAGGTGCATTGACACCTAGTCATGGTAGAAGACACTATTCTAATCCCATTTTAGACAGTGGCAGTCAAAATCGTTATATTCTTGATGTAAAAATGTACTAAACCTTTAGTACCATATTCTTGAAATGGGATAAGTCAAATATTATTCAACTATGCACACTTATTTCTCTAGTCAAATTTTACTAAAGTGCTATGTAACATACTCACTTTTGAGTATTAAATTCATGATGTGCTATAATTATTGATTTCCCTAATATCGATTTCATATCCAAAGTTGTTCTTCATCCCAAGACTCATCAATCTACTTTGAGAAATTATCTTTTACTTTGATACCACTTAGTCCTGAATGTATATCATTTATTCTTTTTCTCTTTCTCTAAAGAATATTTACAAGCTAGTCCCTTAATTGAGTATCCTTTTCCATATTTGAAATCACTTCGTGCAATTTGATGTTTTTGTACCTAAATGCCTTGATTAGACCTCAAACCCACCTATGCTCTCAATTTGACTACTATTGATTTGAAATCAATATAAAATATAATCATATTAAAAGAAATTGATGATAATAAGTGTAATAATGTTAAAAATGTTCATAAATGATGGTGATAGTATCTTTATAATCTAGAAAAATAGGAACTACACCCATGGTTGAAGTCTCATAGAATTTGGCCTTTTCATTAACAAGTTATATAATTTAGAAGATGTTACTAATTAAGATATTGAGTATAGTTGTTAGCTTTGTTTCTTAGTAAATTAGATAACGACTCATCTTTACCTGACTCCCACAATCCGTCATATTTACCTTTACGCACTGAAATGACCTCCCTAATAGAGATGTTCGTTCCCTCCCCTCTTCTACCTCTCCTCATTGCCCAAACTTCCTCAAAATCCTAAAACTCTTCCCCCACCCCAGAGACACTTCAAGGGTTAAATACATGCAACCCTTCCGCAATCCTACAATCCAAAAGACATAGAGCAAAGTTGTTACCCTCATCTATGAAAAGTTGTCACCCTCATCTCCTCACACTCTAAAGCTCCGTGTCCCTAACTCGAGAGGAATGTCGATCTGCAATCTGTAGTTCAAATACTTCACCTCCCAACAAACTCCATTGTTTCCCATATTTTAGGAGAAATGATTTCTTCTGCCACCTTTCCTACTGCTTGCAGTATGGTGGAAGATGATCGTTCTCACAACCATGTTTTTTAGAGTTTGTTCCCTCCCACGAGAATGCTACTACAAACCAACATTAAACCCTAGATTCTAGGGAAAAACCTACAAGCATCCCAAAACCCTCATGTTACCTCAGGAAATGAGGATAACAACAAGTATCATCACAACAAGCTACCATCACCATATCACCCCTCCTCCTTCCTTCTTACACTGGCCACCTACTTCAACTTATTATAACCTAGTTTTCACTTGTATTTTAGTTAGTTGAAATGCAATTATTTTGATAAAAAGAACAAATTAGAAAATTATGTCCCTTATTTTAAAAGTATGCCTTTTGCAAAATTCCCATTGCTATGGATTTTGTGGTATCTACTAATTTTATTAGTCTAATAATGGATATATTGGAAAATAAGAGAAGAAATTCCAATATTGAGAAAAAGGCAAAAGATAATAGACAATAAATAATATACTTTTGAGAATAATGTGGAATTCTCTAGAAAAGTGGTGTGAAAGGACACTAGTGGTTTGTTTTTGTTTTCACATGGTTTCTAATGAGCAAGGTAGTTAAAATAAAAGATATGGAAAAAGGTAGAAAGAGAAAAGGGTGGATTAGATGCCTTAAATAAATAAGATAAGGACAAATCTTGGATATTAAGAGTAGTATCTTTTATTTTCTATTTTTGGTCTCAAACCTTCTCCAAAGATAGATAAAGTCATTTATAACTTTCTATTAAAATTTGGGATTAAAATGATTAATAAAATGAGAGATATGAATTTTACAAAAATCCATAAAGTGTATGTATTAATGGGATGATAAATTGAATGTCATGTATACATTCCTAATTGAAAAGGGCTTTATTTTCATCAAACTAATTACTAACCCTTGGATCTAGATCGGATAGTCAAAAGATCATCACCCACCCTAGGCTAATTTAGGAAATAGGGATAGCAACAATGGTGAATCGTTTTCCCTCCTTTCTACTTCTTTAATGCACAAATGAGTACAGAAAATAGTCCAACAAGTTTGTGAGAATAGGACAAACCCACCTACCTTAGGTGTTGCCTTCTTTGGTGGGAGATTGAGTTTTTGCCCAATTCATAAACTAGAGAGGGACCCCTCCCCCATAGCCGAGGCTATATAAGGGTTTGTCCGCTCAATGCTAGGACACCAACGCAGTCATGAGGCATTGCTTGATTTTAGATTCACTCCTCTACACCCAATTTCATTGTTAGCCCTACCACCCACTATCCTGATGCACCTATGTCTAGCCAGAGGACCTTGTAGCTGCTCTCCTCACCCAAACCATCTTTGGGACAATTAAGGGTCTCATCAACTTTGTGCAATCGAGATGAAGGAGAGAGAACCTTTGAAAATCATTGTGAAGGTGAGATCCTCAGAGTCAACTCCTCTATTGACTCGCTGATGCATCTCACAAATAGACCTAAGGTAGAAGAAGATAGATGAGGAAAATACTTGTCTACCCTCAACCATGTGTTAAAAGGTAAGGGAAACATAGCCTTTTCTTCCTTTTTCCTCATTTTGACTAGCGAGCGCAATGCGGACATGCAACCTAATTGGTAAAAACTGATTGACTGTCCCAACCACTTTGGCAAAGCGGGACTCAGGCTCGTTTCCTAGGCGACAAGCCCTGATTGGTTGGAATGAATTAATTTTAAAAAAATAGTAAATTATAGGAATATCTGATAAAGGCATATAATATATTAATCTTTCTCAGAAAAATATGAGGAATCCAATAATAATATAATTAAGACCTAATTTTATATCTAGTTCAAAAAGTATCCAATGTTGCTATCTTTAATGTCTTTAATGCATAAAAACCCTAATTTCTAGGTTTTGATGATCTTAATATCTTCAACTAATATTAATAATCAAAGATTGATCTTTCTCGATAAAAGGACAACTTTAGTCTAATTTGAGATTAACAACCCATTATATTTATAAATTAGGGTTTCCTTGAGATTAAAAGTGCATATAATGAAAAGATTAGGGTTTGTAAACCAAACATGCATGAAAAGCTATCATTAGGGTTTGGGAAGACAAAAAACTAGTAAAACCCTAAGTTGAACCCAGAACCCTAACCTGGACCCAAGTCAGTTTTAAAGGTAGATTTTGGATAAAAGAGTAATATGTGGGTATTATTCTTTAATTTTAGGATAGTTTCTTGATTGGTTTCTCTTGTTACCTTTTTCTTGGACATTAAGTTACTTCTGAGAAACCTATGTGGTTACACCTATGACTACTCAACTTACCCAATTCCTGAGGATTTTTTGAGGTTTTCCACATTGATTGCAAATAAATTATTGGTTGTTTATTTAATTCCTGCAATATTTAAAGTCACTATGATTATCAAATTATATAGCTATAACTTGCTCAACTAAATCTTATGGATGTATGTAATACATGTGGGATGTATGATCAAGCCTAGATGAGATGATCACCTCGGTCCAAGAAGGCCTATGTATGAATTTTTACTATGGCGACCGGTGATATGGGCCAAAAAAGATAACACCTCAGGCAAAGGCCTATATAAGCATTGTCACTATGGTGAATGGTGATTGGTCCAAGGCCTATGTATGTTTTGTCCTCTATAGGGAATGACCCTAGAGAGAGGACTCCCCACATGAATACTCCAGAGAGGGAGTGTCCCATAGAGTTTAAGTTGAGAGGTTAGAAAGAAAACACATGTTTTAGTTTTTAATCATATTTGTTGCTATGGTTGACTATATTGTTACACCTATATGTGAACTTTTTGTTTCCACATATCAGTCTAAATTATTATACTTACCAAGTTTTGTTTCTCAGTGTTTTAGGATAGTCTACTGCCATTTTTGCAAGTATGATAAAAAATGGACATGCTGAGAAGAAGACACCAAAAGAAAAGATTTAATGTAATCATCGAGGATATAGATAGTTCCCTTTTATTTCTAGTTACAAGCAATAGTCTTCTCTTTCTAGTGTAAGTCCTTAGTAGAGAGTTTATCTTTGATCTTGTTACCAAACTCACTCCAATCTAGTGAAAATTATTAATTATTTTTTCTTATATGATAAACCATTGATAATGTATATATGGTAATGTCCCTTGCCCTCTTGGTCTGCCTAAATAGGGGACAACATGGGGAGGGGGTCATTACATTTGGTATTAGATCATGGTTTACCATTTATCCTTTAATAATTATTAAATTTTAAGAGTACAGTAGAGCCCAAGGGAATTATTGGAGTGTTTTCCAAAGACGATGGTGTCTACAAAGGACCATAATCCAGGGCTGACAAGATTTTCCTCTGCACCACTAGTCGGCTTACAAGGACTTCCCGACCGGCGCATCTGGCCTGGCCAAAATCAGATGATTTCACTCAAAATAAAATACCTCTCATTTCATCACTTCTCTATCCCCCTTCACAAACTAAACCCTAGGTACCTATAATTTCTCTCTTTATTCCATTCTGAGTACTAGGGTTATGAATATTAGGGATTAAGGCATCCTCCACCAAATAATAAATGCATGGAAAATGTCACGGACATAATCATTATGATGCTTTAATACCCTACATATGAAACTGAGTCAATAAGGTTAGCTTATGTGAAATAAAATGGCCAACACCAAGACCATTGTCACCCTTGAATGCCATGAGAGAAGGCCATCCTACATGAAAACAATGTCCTCAAGGGGAATGATGGAAGATGAGACTTCCAAGAAGCGAAGGAAGACATAGGAGGCCATTGCTGAGGAAGGATTTGAACCCAGAGTTTCCCCCTTTGACATCCTGAACCTTGAAGATAGTCTTGTACCTAGGTGCAAGCCTATGATGGAAGATGAGTCCAAGGATGGCCCCGACCATGCAACCAATTCAAGACATATAGTTGGGAAAGTAGTTGTTCATACCCCTATTGCACTCTGGCTAGGGAAATAGAAGGATCTCACTGAGGTTGTTAGTTCCTTTACACTCAAAGATGTTGCTAGAAATGAGAATGGTGAATCCCTACATATCCACCCTCATCTTGCATCCATCATCCTCAACGTCATCAAGTTGGATATATCCAAGTTCTGGGATGAGGAAAACTCTAAGGGAGTTGATAAGGCAAAAACCTGGATTCTTCCCATGGAAAATGATTTCCACATCTTGGAGGTGCAACCCAACATGAAGGTTCTTGTTGTTGCTCACCTGCTTAAGATAACAACAAATCTTTGGTGGGAGAAATACATCAACGACCATGACCTAATTGCAGAATTGATGTCGTGTACAAACTTTGCATACCATATTCTCTATGAGATTCACCCAAAAGGAGAGAGGAAAGTAGATTATGTTCTAGTATAACAATGATAGAAAGTGAAAACCCCGTCGTAAGAATCCAAACCCACTTGTCACACCTTTAGAAAGAAGCACTTCGACAATTGTCATTATGAGAATAAAGTGTACTATAATCGTCGGCAAGAAGGACATATCTGGGATGACTATCCTCTCCTTTACACTTGAGGTCCAAGTTCAGTAGAAGCTCATTCTATGGTTGCAACACCACAAGGGGCAGTCCTAGTTATTGAAGAATGATGAAAGGTCCTAGCCTTCTCCATTGATGATAAGGAAGCTCAGGCTAATGTAGACCACTTATGGAAGGTGGTCATCCCTAGAATGTTGTAGTACATCATGTAACATAAAACGTATGGCTTAATGTAATAATATAGTTCTAAGCATGTGGAACATAATGCAATAGTTCTTGAATAATCAAACAAGAAATGAAGCATTTGATAATGGTCCAATTCTTGAATAGTAACTCACATGGTATCATAATGGTATAATGAGAAATATGCCTAAAGGACATGTTCCTTTGTAAAATTATAAATCTTAGTACAATATTGTTTGTGTTGGTTTTTTAATAAGTACTAGTTTTGTCTTGTCCTGGGATATGACCTCCTTAGAAGGGTGAATTCAAAAATTAGTTTACAAATTGAGAAAATGTCATGTTAAACTTTAGAGATTAAGTGCATGAAAAACGAAAGAACATATATTGAGTTTGATTCTTTTGATCCATGTATGATCATCTTTAAGAGACATGAGGAGAAGTCACTATGGAAGTGATCAATATGATGGGACCATGCCCAAATGGGAAGGTCGCCATGAGCCCAATGAAGGGACATAAAGAAAACTATGGATACCCTAAGAGATGAAGAAAATTCGAGTGAAAGAATTAAAAAGGATATAATGTTCTTGGATATTATCAGAGAAACCTCAAGCAAAATGTGTGATGAAATAAAATAAAGTTATGACAACTCAATAAAACCCTTGGGAGCACTAGGCTCACAAATTAAACCTAAGATCGTGTAGGATGATTAAAGGTACATAATACTTATGAGGATGGATATTGAAAGATCTAGAGGGGGGGTGAATAGAGATTTTTGGAACTTTAAAGTTAATTAAACAATTAGAACTTGAAAAACACTAGAGGGGGGGTGAATAGAGTTTTAAAGATATTTTAAAAATTATTTAACTCAAACAATCAACCACAAGAATATTGGACAAGGGGACAAGGATTTAGAGTGGTTCCTACCTTAGCAAATACTAAGGTAGTCAGTCCACAACCCGGTTGCTTACCCAACCGGGATTTGGAAAGAATTTAATTTTATTACCTCGCAAGGACTTTACATAAAATTACAATTCTCTCCCTAAACCCTTCAAGCAGCCTTCACCTAGAAGTAATCGCACCAACCTTGAAGCAGCCTTCACCTAGAAGTAATTGCACCAACCTTGAAGCAGCCTTCCTCCTAAAGTAGCTTCCCGTTGCAATAGCCTTCTTGAAGTAGCTTCCCATTGTGATAGCCTTCTTGAAGTATCTTGAAGTCCACCTTCTCCTCCGAGAAGAACCTTCTCCAATCCGCAGCCTCCAACCCTAGGAGTAGCAAGGAGAATACAAAGAATAAAAGGAACAAGAAGGAAAAAAGAAATTACAACTTATCCTTTGAAGCACAAGGCTTGATTTGCCTATATCAAGCGTGTAGATCTCCTAACCAATGTGTATGGAAGTGTGATTGCAGTGGATAGGAGATACTAGCCTATAGGACACGAAATTAGAGCAAGTAGAGGAATTGCCAATGCAAGTGTTGCTCAATTTCTCAAAACAGATTGCCAATTGTTAGTGTATGCTCAAGTGTATCACAAGTATAGCTTGGGTATATTTAGGTGTCCGAAGGCATGTCCTATTTATAGGAATGGCCTACAAGTGCTTAAGGACGTTCTAGACACTTTCTAGGGGGTTCTAAGTGCTTAACTAGCCGTTAGGTATAAGTTAGTTGCATTAGTAACGGCTAGTTACTTTATTCTGCAGTTGCTGTCAGAGTCCATCTCGGTCGAGAAATTGTCGACCGAGATACCTACTCGATCGAAGTTTTGTCGACCGACAGGCTCTCTGGATCAAATGTTAGCAACGTTCATTTCCAACTTCCAACTACCTTGTCTGTTGTGTCTAACGGCTACTTGGGTCTTTCTCGGTCGAGAAGTTTGTCGACCGAGAGTGTCTCGGTCGAGGAGTTTGTCGACCGAGATTGACCCTGTTTCAATCTTTCAATTAAGGCACTAAGTGTGTGTATGAGTGTGCATATGTGACACTATTTAAGGGGATGACCTATCTAAGTGTGGTGTTTAGCTAGGGAAGATCTAACGCTTGATTTACATGAAGTCTAAGTACTTGTACATTATATATTTGTACAAGTTTACAAATGATTACATTTCATGACATTTACAATCATTCAAGCATATAGATTCCCTAGAGCTTTGTCATCCACCTTATTCCTGCAACACTCAAGTAGCACGTTAGATCAACAAGAATGAAATGTTTGTCATCATAGAAACAAAGGGATTTATCATAATGTCCAATTTATCCAACAATCTCCCCCTTTTTGAAGATGACAAACATTTCCTAAATATGAAATAAGGAAATATAAAGCATGTAAGTTTCATACCTGAGGATTACCTTTTGTAGCCATTCTTGTTTTGCATGTGAGTGCTGGCTAAGACGTTATGAAACTTATTTATAACTCATGTACTCATTTATATTTTTGATTTTATATTCTTTCTCCCCCTTTGTCATTTCAAAAAGATATCCAAGTTGAATATTTTATATTTCTTCTCCCCCTTAATTTTATACTATGCTCCCCCTTAGATATATATTCTATTAGGAACATGGATTTAATATCATTTTTGTCTAATTTAGCCACAATTTGTTTCTCAATCATTTGCAAAGGATGTTAAGCCTTGAAATTATATGAGATCATGTTAGGTTCATGGCATATGTATTGATTTCTCACCCATTTTACAAGGGATGTTAAGCCCTAAAATGAAATGAGAATCCTTTAATCTTAGAGTATATAAAAATGTCTCCATTCAAATGCAAGGGATGTTAAGCCCTGATTTGTTTAGAGAGTTCCTTTAAGTACAAGATATATCATTTTTATGAAATTCATAGATTTCTTCATAACCAAGAGTAAAAATACTAAGGTCGTAACAAGCTCCAAATGATGTTTATAATGTTTTTGTAAGCTTCTTAATCAAATAATCAAATTTGTTTGTATGAGCTCCCCCTTAATCTTACCATTTAAAGCAATTTAAAGCTTCTAAGGTCACAGATGATTTTAAATTTTGATTTTGACCTTTATCAAAACTATACTAAGATAAAATGATGTCCAAATAAGCATTTTGTCAAAGCTTATTTTAGGTCGACCTTGACTTCGACCATAGTGCCCCTTGGTCAAATTTCATTTCAACCAAGAGGCAAATTTGCAGATTTCCAAATTGAATACTCATATATGAAGTATAATATCTGCATGTAATTTGATTAGGTATCAATTTGAAGCATTTTAAATAATACTCAATATGAAAACATTTGTCCTTGATTTTCCTAGAGTGTTTATATAAACCGTGATGTAGGTACATAAGTATCAAATTCCATTTCTTCTTGTACCCTCATAAGATTCTTAAATGAAAAACACGATTAATATCTCAAGTCTTTAAAGATACCAATTGAGAAATTTTTATTTTATGTGTTGCAAGCATTAAAACAACATATTACCAACAAATCATTTTGCTTGTATATGTATTATCAAGGATCAATCATGCAATAATCATTATTCATGCAACAAGCATCAACTTTATATATAGAAAGTTGAATAATGAAATGTTGAAAGTATATCCATGATGTAATGATAAAACAGTAACAACATGAAATTCAACATATGGTTTCTATGTGAATGAATCAAAGAATACTTAGAACAGAGCATGAAGGCAGTAGTTTGACTTAAATCAACATGATTCATAATTTTCAGTTTTAACTTAAATCATTTAGAGAATAAACCAAATTAATCTCATATAAGTTTTCAAGGATGATTTCCAGTCATTAATCACAAATAGATAACAATTTGATCAATTACAAAAAGAATTCAGCAATTTTACAACAGACTGAAAATCAGTGACATGCTCGATCGACAATTTCTCGACCGAATGTTCACTCGGTCGACAGATTCTCGACCGACAAAGTTTCTGGAATATTTTCAGAACTGTTAATTTATTCCAAGAAAAATAAGATTATGCAAGTTAGAGCTCGATTGTGTTGAGATATGACATTTGTATATCAAAAATCAGTTTAGGTCAAATCTCAACTAGTTAATTTTAAGTTACTAAGTTTTAGGAATCCAAGCTAAATCATCATTCTTTTTCTTATATGGGCATGAAAATGAATAATGCCCAAGACGCATGCAATAATGACAACTAATAGAGTCAACTTCATTTCTCTTTCTAGGAATTGTGTTCCTAGGTACAAACATAATCTTAGTCTTGGATGCTTTAACTCTTTTGGGTTTATTTCTCCTTGGATCATATCCTAATCCTTTTCTTCCATTATAACTAGAGGAAATTTTCAGAATATTTTCAAGCATGTCATTTCCTCTTAACTCATTTACATTTCTTTGTAACTTAGCAATATCATCCATCTTCTCTAAATCAGATACTAGAGAGTTTCTTTCTTTGACAACCTCATCATAATCTAAATGTGAGCATAGAACAGGTTGTTTCTGAAGATCATTCACTTGAGTTTGCAAGTTTAACTTTTCTAAGGAAAGAAGATTGCAATTAGCTTCTACTGATTTTAACTTAAGATCATAATCTTCATTTTCCTTTTTGAGATTTTCATTTTCGGATACAAGAGCAAGAAGTTTAACATTTAAATCATCATTTACTTTATTTGATTTCTTAAGTTTCTTCTTACACTCAATATATTTCTCATGAGTATCTTGAAGACTAGCAATTATATCTTCTTTTGGTAGATCATAAAGACTTACCTCTTCTTCGTCTTCATTTGTTGTAGCAATGAGGCATTCTACTTCTTCTTTTCCATCATCACTATCATCACTTGAATCATCCCATGCAGCTTTATATGCTCTTTCTTTCTTTTTGTGAGATGATTTCTTCCCTTTCTTGAGTTTTGGACAATCACCTTTCATGTGTCCCTTTTTGCCACATTCAAAGCACCTGGAAGAAGAAACACTAGAAGTTTTATTTGTTTTAAAACTTTTATATTGCTTACCATTTACAATGAGAGTTTCTTCTTCACTATCATCTTCACTTATGTCATGATTGTCCTTGGTTGATGCTTTGAATGCAATGTCCTTCTTTTTGCCTTGTTGACGTTCACGTTCTCTTCTTTCTTCCTCTTCTAAAGTTACCTCATGAGCTTCTAGATTGCCAATGAGTTGCTCCATTTTCAGTTTAGTGAGATCATTAGCTTCTTCAATGGCTGTCACCTTGGGCTTGTATTTGGGAGGAAGTGATCAAAGTACCTTTGATACCTGATCTTCTTCAAGAACGGTTTTTCCTAAGGCATTTAAACCATTAACGATAGAAGAGAATTTTGCAAACATTTCACTAATGGATTCATTTGGATCCATACGAAAGTGTTCAAACTTCTGTTTAAGCATACTAATCTTAGAATTTTTAACTTGAACTGTACCTTCATAAGTTATGGACAGTCTATGCCAAATGTCATAGGTTGTGTCACAGTTTGATATTCTATTAAATTCTCCAACTGAAATTGAACAATATAAAATACTTACAGCTTTGGCATTCATTTGAGCCGACTTTACCATATTTGCATCCCATTCTGCATATTGTGTTTGAGGAAGCTCGTATGGGGTTGACACCATCCTCCGTAAGTCCCAATTGATGCCTTGGAAGTAGAACTGCATCCTTCTCTTCCAATATGTGTAGTTTGTTCCATCAAACACTGGAGGCCTAGCAACAAATGTCCCTTCAAGGTTAAGGTTGTTGAGCACCCCGTCACCCATTCTTCAAGACCTTGTTAGGGTTCCTTGAAGCCTGCACTGATACCAATTGAAAAACACTAGAGGGGGGGGTGAATAGAGTTTTAAAGATATTTTAAAAATTATTTAACTCAAACAATCAACCACAAGAATATTGGACAAGGGGACAAGGATTTAGAGTGGTTCCTACCTTAGCAAATACTAAGGTAGTCAGTCCACTACCCGGTTGCTTACCCAACCGGGATTTGGAAAGAATTTAATTTTATTACCTCACAAGGACTTTACATAAAATTACAATTCTCTCCCTAAACCCTTCAAGCAGCCTTCACCTAGAAGTAATCGCACCAACCTTGAAGCAGCCTTCACCTAGAAGTAATTGCACCAACCTTGAAGCAGCCTTCCTCCTGAAGTAGCTTCCCGTTGCAATAGCCTTCTTGAAGTAGCTTCCCGTTGCGATAGCCTTCTTGAAGTAGCTTGAAGTACACCTTCTCCTCTGAGAAGAACCTTCTCCAATCTGCAGCCTCCAACCCTAGGAGTAGCAAGGAGAATACAAAGAATAAAAGGAACAAGAAGGAAAAAGGAAATTACAACTTATCCTTTGAAGCACAAGGCTTGATTTGCCTATATCAAGCGTGTAGATCTCCTAACCAATGTGTATGGAAGTGTGATTGCAGTGGATAGGAGATACTAGCCTATAGGACACGAAATTAGAGCAAGTAGAGGAATTGCCAATGCAAGTGTTGCTCAATTTCTCAAAACAGATTGCCAATTGTTAGTGTATGCTCAAGTGTATCACAAGTATAGCTTGGGTATATTTAGGTTTCCTAAGGCATGTCCTATTTATAGGAATGGCCTACAAGTGCTTAAGGACGTTCTAGACACTTTCTAGGGGGTTCTAAGTGCTTAACTAGCCGTTAGGTATAAGTTAGTTGCATTAGTAACGGCTAGTTACTTTATTCTGCAGTTGCTGTCAGAGTCCATCTCGATCGAGAAATTGTCGACCGAGATACCTACTCGGTCGAAGTTTTATCGACCGACAGGCTCTCTGGATCAAGTGTTAGCAACGTTCATTTCCAACTTCCAACTACCTTGTCTGCTGTGTCTAACGGCTACTTGGGTCTTTCTCGGTCGAGAAGTTTGTCGACCGAGATTGACCCTGTTTCAATCTTTCAATTAAGGCACTAAGTGTGTGTATGAGTGTGCATATGTGACACTATTGAAGGGGATGACCTATCTAAGTGTGGTGTTTAGCTAGGGAAGATCTAACGCTTGATTTACATGAATTCTAAGTACTTGTACATTATATATTTGTACAAGTTTACAAATGATTACATTTCATGACATTTAAAATCATTCAAGCATATAGATTCCCTAGAGCTTTGTCATCCACCTTATTCCTGCAACACTCAAGTAGCACGTTAGATCAACAAGAATGAAATGTTTGTCATCATCGAAACAAAGGGATTTATCATAATGTCCAATTTATCCAACAAAACTCTCAACCAAAGAAGGAGATGGAAACAAGGAAGACACAAGGATGTAGAGTGGTTCCTACCTTTGAAATCAAAGGTAGTAAGTCCACTACCCAATTATTTCCAACTGGGATTTTGAAAGTGATTAATTTTATTACCTCACAAGGATGCTACATAAAATACAATCACCTTCCTTCTACACCCTTGAAGTAGCCTTCACCTGAAGTAGCCTCCACCTCCTTGAAGAAGCCTTCTTGAAGTAACTCCAAGTCCACAGAGCAGCCTTCACCACCTTGAAGTAGCTCAACCACCTTGAGATAGCCTTCCTTTAGAAGTAGCTCCAACCTCCCTTGAAGTAGCCTTCCTTGAAGTAATCTCAAGCACACCTCCTTTCCACAACATCCAACCTAGGAGTAGTCAAGGAGAACAATATACAAAAAAAGAGAACAAGATTGGAAGAAAGGAAATACTTAACCAATGAGTACAATGCTTTGATCCTATATCAAGCGTATAGATCTCATATCCACTATAGATGAATGTGATTATGTGGTGGCTAGGAGATACTAGCTATAGGACACAAAATTGGAGCTCAAGTAAATAAGATTGCAAGTGTATCTTTGCTTGTTGCTCACTAAGATTGATTCTCAAGTAGTAATTGTGTGTTTTTGGTGTCCTAAGGCCTCTTATATTTATAAGGATGAGTTCTAAGGGCTTAGGGACGTTCTATAGGGTTTCTAGAGTGTTCTTAGTGCTCAACTAGTTGTTAGGTGTCCACTAATTGCATTGCAATGGCTAATTGTTTTGTGCTGAAAAGTACAATCTAGAAACCGTCTCGGTCGAGAAGTTTGTCGACTGAGGTGTGTCTCGGTCTAGCATTTCCTTGACCGAGGAAGGGTTTGTAGTGAATGTGTTGCAACGTTCATTTCTAACTTGCAACAACCACTTACACTCACTCTAACGACTATGGAACCTGCTCGAAGGTCTATCTTGGTCGAGAATGTTGTCGACCAAGGGATGTTCTAGGGTTACATGTGCAAGTTAATAATCAGTGCTCCTGACTTAGACTAAGGTGGTTCTCAGTTAAGAATTTTTTCGATTGAGGGTGTCTCAGTCGAGAAGTTTTTCGACCAAGAATGTCCTTGTTTCAATATGTTGAATAATCTACTAAGTGTGTGTATCAATGTGTAATTGTGATTCTATCTTAGGGGAGGATCTGTCTAAGTGTTGCAAGTGGATAGGGAAGATATATCGCTTGATTTACATGATATCTATGGACTTGTACATTATATACTTGTACAAGATTTTACATTGAGTACAATCATGAAAGAAAGAGCAATTTAAGCATATTGATCTTCCAGTTTGTATTGATCTTCAACTATCCACTCCCTTATTTGTTTATCCCTAAAATACTCAAATAGAAAGTTAGATCCACAATAATGAAATGTTTGTCATCATCAAAAAAAGGGTTTAATAATGTCCAATTTAGCCAACAATATCCTCCTTTTTTGAAGATGAAAAACATTTCTAAAATATAAATCACCGTGGGCGCAGGGGCATCACTGGTAGATACTCATGGATGTGCCATCAGTTGATGGACTCAGACATGTCACCGACTGATGAGTGCAAAAATGCCTGTGAATGATGATAGCAAGTGCACCATAGGTTAATGGTCGTAGGTATACCACCGGCTAATGCTCGCAGGGATGCATATGAGTGATAGGTTCGCAGCCATCGGTTGATGGTGTGGTAGGGTGGTGTTGGGTACCATCTGGTGGTGATGGACCAATGGCTACAAAGATACCATCAATTGACATCCAGTATTGGCTCTGCTTTTGGTAAGCAAGCTTCCAATCCTTTCCTTTCCTACAATTGTCGTCATTGTGATTATCAAAAATAGGGTAAGG
The DNA here is from genome assembly GCA_963693085.1 of Alisma plantago-aquatica. Classification (NCBI taxonomy): domain Eukaryota; kingdom Viridiplantae; phylum Streptophyta; class Magnoliopsida; order Alismatales; family Alismataceae; genus Alisma; species Alisma plantago-aquatica. The sequence goes on along the minus strand of OY856411.1, from coordinate 1,334,664,242 downwards.
AGAGTATATGCAAGGCAGGAGGGAAGTGAATGTGGATTTACCTAAATAGTGGAAAAATATGGATCAAATAAGGAATATAATATCCATAAAATTGGATGTTATCATCCCCCTCCTTTTATAGGAGAAGGAGGGGTGGAACCCTAAATAAAATACATTTCTAAAATATTTCTAGCTGGCGGTTGGAAAATGCTATATTGGTTGCAAATGGACAGTGAATTGAACGGTTCACCTCCTGAGCAGCCCGATTCAAATATATGTCGGTGTGAGTAGGTCAAAAACCTAAGAAGGGGTGGTGATGTCATTTGACCATAACTTGGTTTCCAAGAAATGTGTATAGGCCACCGAGAGTACTGTAATGTCCAATTTGGGATTTTGAGTCGATCCGCTCGAGGAGTGAACCACTCGACTCGCATACTAGAATGGTAAGTTCAGGTGGTGGTGAAATGGTTGAGCCAAGAGATGAAACAACAGTTTGAAGATCTGGAGTATAGAGTTCTATATGGATGAAATGACTGTTTCGTTATATGAACTGATTGTTTCAAGAGCTAAGATGGTTGAATTTTGTAATTGAAGTAGAATATGCAAATTTGGGGTGGAAATGGTGAGAACTCTGATTAATGAGTGGGAAGCAAGTAAATTGCTTTTATTTTCTAAAATAGATAAGATGTAAAAATATCCTAAACAAAAAGATCTAAATGATTCTATAAAAAGAGGATGAATATTTGTCATCAAAATACCCCAAACTTGAATGTTTTCTTGTCCTCAAGCAACAAAGAATCACAATTTATTCTAGTATGTACTAACAACATGTCTTTCCTCTCCTTAATAGATTTATTTTTTTAATTACATCCTTTCTTGACCAAGAAACCTAATCTCCTAGAATCAAGAACACAAAATTCAATATTCTCTATTAAAACAGATTTCATAGCTTATTTCTATTCAAGATTTTGTAATTAAACATGCTTTATCTCAGTTTTACTTTGACACTCCCACATTATTTGTAAGATTTTCATAGGAACATTAATTAATGAGGTATTGAAGAAGATAATGATCCCTCCTCTATTCGACTTGGGATCTTTTAACTCAACAATTTTTACATTGACCACATTTTTTTAGTGTGCAGTTTGGCATATATTGATGGTATGTCCCTATTAAATTTACTAAGGGTATGGAAGAATTTTGAGAGGGTAATGATTATGCCACCCCGGTCTTGGGTTTTGGCATATAGTGATTTTTTTTCTTTTTTTGAAATGAAAAGTGGAAATGGGACTGGTTCTGTTCTTCTCACATTTTTTTATGAGTGCCATTGTATTAGTTCAACTCTTCCTATCACCACATTGCACAAAAGATATGATAAGTTACTTAACAATTTAAAATAGAAACAATTGTGTTTGATTTCCATGAATTCAATAAGGCTTGTCATCCTTTCCAAGGAGTAACTCTAGTTTGAGATCATACGTGACATGGTAAGTTCTAATCATGGCAATCTGTAAGGAAGACTTACTACATTGAAGAAAAGGGTATATTTGTACAAAATTTCTATTCATCTGGCCGACTAGATACCTACCAAAACTAAAGGATTTTTATTGAAAAATTTAAAAATAAACTAAAATAGCATAATACAAATTGTGAAAAGTTTGAGATAGACTGGGTTGTGTGAGTGCGTACCACCCACCTCCATCCTGTACTGAAAATTTTCTCATCCTTAGCAAAGTTTAAATCAGAATGGAGGGAAAAGGAGGACGAGGATCAGTAGGGGGACCTGGTGGCTCAGAGAACATCTAGTTGAATGGAATATATATGAGGAATGGGACCCTGATTGCCAGATCTTCATAGTGTACCCAATGATTTGGGGATCATAGAAGCTCAATGGGACACTCATAGTTCTTTTCACCTCACAATCCCTCCTCACCTAACAATCCCTCCAATAGGGTTGAAAAATCTTTTTTAGAAATAAAGAAAGTGTTGGGGATGAATGTGGATCGAGGGAGATTGGCGGTTGCCCAAAAAGTAGCACCTTTATTGATGGATGTGGAAATTCTGGCAGAGGATCTGGCTCTGGTTTCCATCTGTGATATTGATTTTCATTTAGGAAAATTGATGCTGATAAGAAATGAACAACAAGATTTAAATGTGCATCATAAGTATTTTTGTTCTCCTAAAAAATCATGCAATCAACATTGGTATAGGTAGGTTTTATCATTGATACAACATGTAGCTCAAGTTACTCTATGCAAGAAGTCCCCAAGGGTTTAGGAGGAATAAAGATGGGGATATATTCCTTGCAAACAATGAAAGGGGTGCTTGGAATTCTTCTAAGGGTGTTGTCTCCGCTTCTAGACCAACCATATGTGAAATAAGAAGTGGCTGTGACAATATGTGAGGAATTAATTCATCGTTGGGGGAGGTGGATAATTATCCAAAATTGATTCAACCAAAGGGGATTGGTCATTGATAACATCTAGATTTATTTTGATGATGGGAGTTGTTGGATTTTCAGCATAAGAGTGACTCTCATGTTGTGACTTTTTATACTCATGTAATAAAACCTCTAGTGGATAGGTTGGTATACCAATATCCTCATCAAATGAATACTTCCAGTCAGTAGTCAAACTATCTTGGTGGGTTCTAACATAAATGACATACACATGTGATCATCGCCATCATCGTCGAGAAAAACCATCTTGGGATGTTCTAACATATCCGAGAGTCTTTTTTATTGGGCCTCAAGTAAAGTATCCAACATGGATTGTCATGTTTCTAATTTTTCCTATTTCTCTACTACTATTTTTTCTAGGACTTTGATATGCTCCTCCTGTTGAGGTGTATATTGGTTTCCAAAATAAGGGTCATAACCCCAAAAATATAGTTAGTTATCCTCATTATGCCTCCCATGGTATTCTTGATCATTGAACCCCTCATACAGATGTGTGTGGCATTGCTCCACATAATAGTCTTCAGAAAATGGTGTATTGTAATTTATGTTACGTCCACTTTGGTGGGAAGACTTGGCATTATAAGGTGTTACCAAAATATGGGGGAAGGGGGGGGATTTAGACAATCTATATTCTATAATTGGGCTTCTAATAAAGTAGATATTACGACTTGTCGAGTTTGTAGTGATGCCTATCATTACTCTACTATCTTTTCTAAGTCCCTAAATGTCTCTTTTTTTAGGAATATATTGGGTTTCACAAATAGGTTCACATTCCCCAAAGTTTTATTGGTCATAAAACCCCTCATTAGAATATGGATAAAAGTAGCATAGCTCCTTATTATGGCCTTCGAGAAATTGTAGGTCAAAATTTACATCATACCCAAAAGGATATGAAGGCTTGAGATCATACAAGGTACTACCATAATCAGGGGACACATTAGGACAATCTAGTGTTTCATGATTTAGATATCCACACAATTGATATTGTGAACCATCGCATGTTGACCACTACATTTGAATTTTTTTTTGAAATAAACAAATTACAGACAAAATTTAGAAGAAACTAAAAATGATGAAAGAACTAAACATGATAAGGGGTTTGCCAAAAGAACTAAAAATTACAAAGGTAGCTTAACAAATTATGTTACAAGACTAAAAACTACAAAAGTAACTAGAAAGTAGTATTCCCAGAATCGAAACTTGGCAGAAGGAGGAGATACACTACCAAAATGGGTCTCAATATGCATAATAAATTGCAAAACTTTAAGAAACAAAATTATGGAACAAAAGTATAGAACAATTCCACTTGTTATACAAGTTAAGGAAATATGAACAATATCACACAAGATATACAAGCAACCGGATTTAAAAAGCAAAAAATATTAACAAATATTGCTTTCTGAATGTTTATGGGGAACTCTATTCAGAATATGGCAAGTCGTATTCAAAGCTTCCCCCCACATAAAGTTGGGTAATCCAGATGTTTGAAGTAAGGTATTTACCATATCTATTAAGGTTCGGTTTTTACGTTCAACTATCCCATTTGATTGTGGTGAAAAAGGAGCAGTGACCTCATGAACTATACAATGTAATTGACAAAATTCCATAAACAAGTTCGAGGTGTATTCTCCTCCCCTATCAGACCTTAATCACTTAAGTACTTTACCGGTTTGAGTTTTGGCTTCTTTCTTATAGATTTGAAATTTATCCAATGCCTCATCTTTACTTCTAAGTAAAAAGACATAATAGTATCTACTCGCATCATCAATAAAAGTTATAAAATAATGCTTTTGATCCCTCATAGCAACACCATTAAATTCACAGATATCTGTATGTACTAAATCCAAAATTTCTGAATTCCTATTTACAGAATGAAAAGGCTTCCTAGGCAATTTAGCTTGTACACATATTTCACATTTATTGTTGCTAATTTCAGATTTAGGGATCAAATTTATATTCATCATACGCTTCATTGAGGCAACATTAACATGTCCCAAACGTGAATGCCATACATCGAATGAAACAAGATTCATGCAAACAGAACTATAATCATTCAAATTTAAAACGAAATTTGAAACAGGTTCAACATGAATCTTAAACAAGTTCTCCACATCACTTAAGTACCCCTTGCCAAAAAAACAAAGAATCACGAAGGCGTGTAATAATAGCCTTATTACATTTACAGTCTACTCTATAACCTTCTCTAACTAATATGACGCCACTAAGGATATTGCGTCGAATGGTTGGAACATGTCTGACCCTGTTAAGAGTCAAAACCTTCCCCAAAGGGAACTTCAAGTCCACCCGTCCTTCATCTTTGACTTCTGTAGAGATGGAATCACCCACAGTCACAGACCGACCTCGAGAGACCTGATAAGACACAAACATGGATTTATCAGCACACACATGTACATTAGCCCCAGTGTCAATTATCCAATAAAGTGGTTCAAAAATAGAAAGGATTTCAGGTTTAATAGACACGTACCCATCATTGTGGTTCAAGGATGTAGTCATGATGTTGACCACAACCTCCTCAGTTGCAGATGCGGTATCTTTCTTTGCCTTCTTAGTAGGACAATCCTTGTTCCAGTGGCCAACCTGTCCACAAGTCCAACAAGGTTTGTTCTTCGGTTTCTTTTGGATCTTTGCCTTGGGTTTATGTGCATTCTTAGATTTCTTATCTTTGGTGTTTTTCATAGAAGTAAGATTAACAGTTGGATTTGCATCAGTAGGCACCTTGACCCCTTTCTCCTTTAAGTGTTCTTCTTGTATATTAACATCCATCATTAATTCATCCATGGTGTGTGTCCCTTGTCAACTCACTATGAACAACTAGGTCAACTAAGTATAGATAGGTATCGATCCAAGGGATGGCAGAAAGAAAATGGTTGAACTCCAAATATGATCACAAGAACAAGAAATATATTCCAATTTGTGAGAGTTTGACCAAAAGCTAAGAACTAAAATAAATGCTATAATAAAATTTAACTAGTCAATATGAGTAAAACTGGGGGTCCTGAGGATCACAAAAAAAAACCGCATCTTTATTCAATAAACCAACTCTTAGTATCCAATGATCAAATTAGGACCTTGTGGTTGCATGTCCTTATGGGAAAACTCACAAGGATTGTACTTTTTGCAAACCCATTGATCCAGATGTTTATGAATCCTTGTTCAATCGTTCAACATACTACTATTAAAGATCATATCAAGAAGACGCATGCAATTCCTATCTGCATTTGAACACATGGATCAGGTGATCGTGTTACCATGGGCTATAATGAATATGAGATTAGAAGGAGAAAAGATGATAATCACAACAAATGGATTATGGTTTAATTCTTTTGGGGATCCATGATCATATCACCCCATAAGTATATATTAGATCATCCAACAATCAAGAAAAAATGGAGATAAAACATTTAGATCAAAGGAACAAGAGAGCCAAATATATTGAATAAAAATGGCTATGGTGCTACTCCCCATGCCCCAGAAGAAATCTACTCAATCATAATGGAAAAACTACAAGAGATGTAAACTAAAATGAGATCCAACACTATACAAGATGTGATCTATAGACTAAAAATGGGATGCCTTTTCTTGTGGGGTCCCCCCTCCTTTTATGGGGGAAGGAGGGGTGGAAATCCTAAATACAAGAGTTCTCCAAAATATTCATGGGTAGCAGATGAAAAATGCTGAAATGGGCTGCTCGCAGATGGTGAACCGATCGGTTCACCTCCTGAGCCGCCTGATTCAGATCTATGTGGGCGTGAGCAGGTCAAAACCCTAAGAAGGGATGGTAGTGTAGTTTTACCTTGACATGGTTGACAAACAATGTGGATAGGCCGTGTGGAGTGTTGGAATGTCTAGTTTGGGATTCTAAGTCGATTAGTTCGAGGAGTGAACTGCTCAACTCGCTTACTGGAATGACTAGTTTAGGTGGTGGTGGAATGGTTGAGCTGAGAGATGAAACATCCGTCTGAAGCTCTGGAGTGCAACATTCTATATGAATGAAATGACCATTTCATTGTATGAACCAATTATTTCAAGATATGAGATGGTTGAATTTTGTAAGTGAAGTAGAATGTGCAAATTTGAGGTGAAAATTGTTAGAATTCTGAATAATGAGTGAGAAGCTAGTAAATTGCATTTATTTTGTAAAATAGAGAAAAAGGAAGAAAAATCCTAAACAAAAAGACCTATTTGATGGTATAAAACAAGATGAATTTCTTTCATCACTTACCTCCAAATCATTAATCCACTAAAACAAAAAGGATGAGATCAATTGATTACAATTCATCAATCTAAGATCAAAATGCTATTATATCCTCACTAGTCCTTGCTAATATAATATCTTCAAATCATGAAATATATTTAAACATGGCTCGTCTACTGGGATTAAGGATTTTTTTTCTTATTTGTTTATCATTAAATGATTTATATGCATGAACAACTACACCTTGTACTAATATGATTTGATACAAAATATAGTTCACATAAGTAGGTTGGTATGTATCCTATGATGTGAACCTGCCTTAAACATGAGTTCCCAATCCTCACTACATGATTTTGACAGCTATAAAGATAGAGTCTCACAAAATATACCAATAGATAAAATCTAGGGTAGACTTCTACATATAATTTTCTTCATGTACTTAGACTTCATGATATTCATCCACACGAGCATTTATGTTCATGAAACTTGATGTATATGCATGATACATCAATCTGATCTTAAAATTTCAATATGTACTAGAAAATACACATTTAATTAATGAAAAGAACATACATTCATCCACTTTAAAGAATAATTATCTGAATGTTTTACGTGATATAAATACACATATATTGCACAAGCAAGAGATATAATCTTGTTTGAACGTAACTCAAACACTAACTCTGAACTTTTAAAATCCTTCGTACACTCTTAAATTTCCATACACAGAAGTATTAGGGTATTTCTCCTTTAGAAAATATGATATCCCTGTTTTTGAGGTTAGGACTCCTAGGTATCAACAATGAGTCCTCGATGTACCTCATGGAAGATAAATCTTGAATTACATTTAATAAGAAACCTTTAGAAAAAGATGTCATTGATTACTATACTTGCCTATATTCCAAAATTTTTAATGACTTATTTTGATTCTCAACATTCCTTAACCATTTCTATATAACCTTGTATTACTAGATGAACATGCACACTAAGGATTCCTACTCTTGCAACCTTGGGGTATCCCAAAGCAAGTTATTACTCTAAAACCATTACTCTATTGTTTATGCTAAGTAATCTACTACCCACCATGATTTATTGGACTTATACATAGTTTATGTTCCATTAGTCTCACATGACCACATGTATAGGTTTCTAGTATTATATATTTATGGTATATCTTGATTTGTACTTGAGATTGTGTGTATCCAGATATTATAGAGCATTGTATACTCATATCCAACATCCCCTAGTATAGGTCTCCCATACTACAAGAACAAGAACAAAGGAGAGTAGGATACTCAAATTATGTGTCTTAAAACATATCCTCAAAGGTTCCCAAATTATCTATGCGCCATACAACAAACTATCAAAAAATAAGAGCACATGAAATGAGCTAGGAAGTCAATACTATAAACCCATTATGCATAGACACTTAAATATAAAGTTACTTATCCCTCTTTATCTCTTGTATTCTATATGTAACAACTTCAATTTCTAAAATATGAAATCCCAATGAAATATTTCTTTCATTCCTTCATTTAAATAAGTTTGAGAATTGAAAACTTCATGAAAACTTGAACAATTTATGATCTATAATCAGAAAAAAAAAGGTTTTTGTTCAATCATAATACAATCTCTTACCAAAAATGCTAAAATATTCATAAAATGTGGATCCAATATAATTATTCAGGAAAACATAAATCAATGTTTGTACATTAATGATAGCCATGCATGAAATGTAAAGGATTTTTAACTAAACATATTGATATGAACCTTATTAAGTCATTCATTATTCCAACATTAGGAATTCTAACTTTTACAAATTTCATTCTACCTGATCTACACTTAATTATCTCCATAGGAAGGTAGACCTTTAGTACAACGTATAAAAAACCCACGAGATAGGATGTTCTATACCCACAAAATCATGTGATGTATTAAAGATGGGGACTAAAATAACACACACACATCTATCTTATTGAGAATCTTACCAATACTACGTCATCTGACTTTCCTTACTCCTAGCACTCATCTAAGAGGTGAAGACTATAACAATGTGAGAATATTTCCCAGTGAACATCTATATTATTACTTTGATACCACATTTGTAGCATACCCAAATAGAGGTCTATAACAACAGAGACAATGACCATAGAAAATCACACTTAAACAATGTCACAAATAGCATATATCGTTCATTGAAATAATAAAAATATCTTTACATAGGACATAAATACATCAATTATCATACATATTCTTTTCTCAAAACTAATAACAAGGGAACTTGATACTAGAAGTAGGAAACCAATTAAACCTCCTTGGATCATATAGATGGCATCCCACCAGGTCTTGAACTCATTCATATATCCATCTTATGAGAGCTATCCCATATTGCAGACTACTTATGTGCATCCATATAACCATGAATTCGAAAAACTATTGTAAGTGGTTGGGTTCCAGTAATAAGATGAATATAAATTAAAATAGCACAATAATATGATATGAGAATGCATAGGCATTTATAATGGATTTAGGATGTGTTTTGAAAATTTTTAAGAATTCATTTTAGGGTACCTACTCAATGAACCATATAGGACTAATCTTACTAAATACACATGTGGCGTGCATGCTTTTGCACACACTCCATGTGGGCATGCTTGATCTTGAACTTGTGAACAATAACATCACTGAATAAACTCTAGATGTAAATTCTTGGGATTGAACCCATAAATTTAAGAGGGCTCATGAGGCACAAACCTTCGATAACATGTTCATGAGATAGGGCATAATGACTACTTCTTATTATTAACTGATATTATCTTATCTTACTTAGAGTTTTCACCCAAAATTTAATTAATGATCTTTAATATGAAGTAATATAATTTTTAACTGATGTGATCTTAGCATATAAACTTGATTCAGTAAATATTTACAAGATATGCATATAATAGATACATCTTGTATCATTAAAGTGTTCACATCATAGCATGTAATATATATAATTTAAACATGATTATGAAAACAAAATTGAATGATGTAATATAAAGAAACCCAAGGCTTTGACCACTTAATATTTATAATGAGGTTTATTTTTAAGGTAGTCTCGATTCCTTGTTCCAAAACCTAATAATCTAGACATCATTAAAGTTTTAGTAGTCATGTATATTAACTTATTTTAATATCCTAAATCTCAGAACCCATCACCCTCACCTCTTAAAACAAATTATTTTTCTTGTCTAGACTAAAAATAAGTGTTATCTAAAACAAAAATAAAATATTGATGTTGAATTTAAATCAAAATTCACAATATATAATCACTTTAACCCTCATACTCAAATAATCCAAAAAAATCACATGATGTACAGTGAACATATTTATCCATGATCAAGAGAAAACCTTCAAATATAATCATATATATCTAGTTACTATGATTAAACGAAATCAGAGATAACCTGCAAAAATTCTATTTCAAAGTAATTAAGCATAAACATGATGTGATATCTGATAAACATCCATAAAACACATAATGTAATGTCTTGTTAGGTCTAAAAACCAAATAAAAATTTAAGAAGGCATGTATGCTCACCGAAACATTGAAAATAGTAATTACATCTTGTAATATGATCTAGATAAAAATATCAAATAATAGGTGAAATACCCATAATGCTCTTATCAGGGTTTACACCAAAAACCTAGGTAAAAAAATCAAAATTATCATCTTTTAAATAATCTTAAACATATCAAAATACTTTCACTGTAAAATTCATTAATTTATAAATTCATTTGTTATTCCTAATACACAAAACATTGAAAGTCACTGCTAAACTTGCTTATGAGTTGTTTAGAAAGCCTAAAGATGTGGAAACCTCAGGTGACTGGTACAATATCTGGAAACTCAACACTCCTAGAAAACTGAAGGTCTTTTCTTCGCTTATCACCCATGTTGTGCTACTCACTAATGTAAGGATAAGAGAACAACATTTAACAAGTGACAGAGTATGCAGTCATTATGATATGGAAGAAGGGACCACTACTCATGCTATTTAGAATTGCAACACGATCAATGATGTATTGAAAGGTGCCCCAGATCCTACAGATCTACATACCTATTTGATTCATGTAGATGCTATATGCAGGATCAAACATTACCTGAATGTCCTAAAATATGTACCTATCATGTTCCTATTTAGTTTCCAATATATTTGGAGCTATCGAGACACCCATATTTTGAGAAAGAAGTAAGAAGCACGGTGTGATAACCTGGATTTTCTCTAATTAAAATTATGTACATCTTCGCCCATTAGGTGCTCTATTGAACCCAATAACCTTCCTCTCCCTGAATTTTATGACTTTGATTTGCTTTATTCTCAATTGATGAGTTGGATCTGATTAAATATTCCTTTGCACTTACATGTACTTCTTTAATTTGAGTTTTGAACTAAGTGCCATGCTTATTATGTGTATTCAACTTGTAATCAAAATCAAACCACTAAATTAACTTTCCTTGCTATGAAAATTATTTCATGATGTATAGGATTCAATTGTGAATCCAACAATTCAAAAATCACCTCAATCGAACCATCATAGCCAAAGTTAGGGCCATTCAAAGTTTGACACTTATCCACTTGATTTTATTGAATTAATTCGTTTTTTAAACCCTTGTTGGGCCTAATTTTCTTGGTGCATGGCCCATGTATGCCCCTTATCTTTTCCCCATTTAACCAATGATAGACACCCTCTTTTGTGGACCAATCAAGATGCCCGAACCTTTGAGTTTGGGATCCTAACCCTCAGATGCCCATCTCGTTGATTTGGCCCCTAATCTAATGGCCAACATGGCATCTACTTTCTCCATATTGAGAACCATCGGAAATGGCTCTGACACCACCTAACCACTCCTATCACTACCCCTTAGTGCCATAATCTCAGCACGTTGGGGGAAATTTTCAACCCCTTTCACTTGTACTAGGTTTTCCCTCTCTTTCCTATCTTTTCCCATCCCTTTTTGAACCCTGAAACGACCGCTAGACCTTCTTATTATTTTCTAGTTCAAGGCAGAGCCACCATGGATGACCTTATTTACCTCCCTCCTCATGCCATCTCATTCACATGCAGCTTGGGAAGCGAGTTTGGCATAGGATATCAAGGTTGGGTGACCAGTTTTTATCCAACATTTTACCCATTTTGTGCTTCCTGCCGCTACGCCAATGAGGACACCACCGCGGATGATGATGTCTGGCTTGAGCAGAGGCCAAGGAACCCAACAAGAAACAGTCATTAATTTATGGACTAGCATGCTTCTCTACCCCCATCAAACGACCCTCCTTTTCATCCACCTTCTCTACAACTCGCCGCTCTAGAGTAGTCAAGGCCCAGGCAAGGGTGTGTTGACCGCAGCTACTTGCTAGCTTGGTGTGGACCAGAGAGGAGGCCCACATCCAAACTAAAAGCCAAGAGAGATCCATCTGGCCCAGAGAGGACAAGCACCTCTCCAATCTCCATTGATGCCTTGTTCTAGTCGTTGGATCAAGAAATGATGATCCATATTAATGCTCTTAAGGTAACTCTCACAAAAATTATAAATTTTTGGTCCCTTATCCAAACCATATCATCCAATATACCAAATTGATCATAAAAACGACATCTAAAAGTAGTTTCCAGGCATGTTACTTCTTAGAAAATTAGTGATATCTTAAAATTTCTACTTTTAAGGTCTTTTAGCATGAACATTGTCATCAAATGCTCAAGTTTGATACTTTATGCCTCAAAACATGATGTTAGCCTAATATTAGTCACTTTAACATCTATACACATAAATATTAGAGCCTTATATATCTTTGTATCCTAAAATGGTCAAACATTTCTTATATGACCTAAACTGGCCTATTAATGCTAAAGATAACCTTTTTAATGCCTAATCTTGTTTGGTTGTACATCAATCCTTATTGTTGATCCAACTAGTATAATGTGATGCATGTCATACCAATATAATAACATGTTCATACTTATACCCTACTTTGACATAATAATGACCTTGACCCTCCAAATATGCTTTATACAGATACTTTTATGTTGAATCTCAAACCTTGTGCCTATGTGGGTTTTCCATTTCCAAGATGATTACGTGGGATACAAATTAGTAATATTACATGCCTTTATCCTATATGCCTTATGGACATTCATGTGTCCTAATGTGCCTAAATTTCCTAATCTTAACTTGACATGTGATCTAGTATACTTATTGATAACCAAGTATCAATCTTGTATGAATCTTTCTCTAATGATGATATATGATACATTATGAAGTCAAATAAGTGCCTTGATGATGTTTATGAAACATAACCCAGGTAGACCCCACCTTTACTCTAATGATGACTAGCATGCATGATAATGACTCAAATGACTAGTTTGATATGTTGATACTCATGTTGCTCAATCTTGCTCGAACATCATGTTTTCACTTCTAAGATTATGCAACCCTAATGACCCATAGTATTAATTTGTCATGCATCACCCTAGGTTTATATGAATACATGAAGTATGATGAAACATGATAATGATAATATATGACCTAGTTTGAAATATTGAAATCACTGACGAGCGATACCTAGATCTAGGTGACACATCCAATCACTATGATATTCAATAATGAGACATAATCATGATGATGCTAATCCAAATGTACTTGTTTCTAATGTCAGGATCTCTATGTTGACTTAGTTACCAAAATCTAGTCCAGCTTGTATATATGGTTTTCTAATCAAGTATCTTAATTTTATGCTCCAATCAAAGTACACTTAATCTCTTGACCCTAATATGATATTGGATTTCTTTTATGTATGCTCATATGAATGCTTGGATACTTGCTTACTTGGTTGAGATATTGTCCCTATGAATACTACTTTCATGTTGGTTATAATATGTTGACAAAGCTTGAACATAATATAGAGAGATCCATTATGCAACCTAATGTTGATATAATGGATAAAGAAACCTAAAACATACTTGGCATAAAATAAAGTCATTAAGTTTTCTCACCTGGTTTCTAGTTCTTTGTCATTATCATGTTCTAGCCAAGCAACTTTGACATGACTTGTAAACTATGATTACATGTTTTTCATAGCGTACTTAATGTTTTAGCATAAATATGTTTCGTTTATCAGATTTTTAGTTTCCAAACAAAGATTCATTGTACTGAAGATTCTATGATCTGGAACGAATCACCAATAGGTACTCTTGAATATAGAAATGGGTACATATATATTGTCTTCATGTTTAGTATCTTTTTATCTCTTTCGTTTTGTTATTGCCTTTTCATATATATTGCTCGTGTGAAATATTTATGCTATTCTATGGATGGGCGCCCAAACCCTACTATCATTGTCTCTATAATCATTGGGGGTAGTATGAGGGTAACAAATAGTTCCGTTGAACACAGAACATTAGATAGATTACATATAGGAAGTTGTCAATCTATATGACATTGTATTTAGTGAGAAGGATAGGAACCTGGGCCACAACAAAAGTGTAGATGGTCTCCCCCTCCACTATATTATCTTCAATATAATATTGTCACAACCTTCAGTAAGAATGATGCAAATGTTGTTGTGGTATCTCATGATAACCAGGGGACCTAGAGAGGATATTCCAGGAAAAGATTCAACTCCAAAAAGTGTATTGAAGCTGAGATGGTAGGTATATCCTTAGATTTAGATTAAATAGAAGAAAGAGGAGTCTTCAATGTTATTATTGAGTTAGATTGCAACACTGCTATGAAGGCCATTAAAGATGAGGATGCTAATTATTCCAAGTTTTCCTAGTGAACAATGAGGATTGTGAAGATCATTAATGATAATAGAGAGGTGAAGGTTCAAAGAAGAACTATGAATTATGTTGTTGACACTCTTGCCAAATACCATAAAGAAACCACTTTGGTTTCATTAATTAAGTCAACCCACCCAATGAGTTGGTAAGTAGTATAATTAGGTGGAAACATGTAATGGTGGTAGTACTACCATGTTTATTTCTAAACCAATTAATAGTAAATTATAACCTAGTCAAGAATATGCTTGCAAGAGGGAGGAAAGATGAATATGAATTCTTCCCGACTTACCCACAAAAAATTAAGTTATATAGTTTGTTTATATATAAAACATATATGTACTTAACCATCAAAATCATCTACTAAAGATATTTTCAAATTATTTTACTTGACAGACCCTTTCAATTTATAACTTGTATGTCTCGGTTGGAATGTCTAGATTCCAGGATATGATTTTTAGAACATTACATACCTTGACAAATCCTGGCCGTCAATATCTCACCCTGTGGCTGTAGAGGTTGTTGCACCCTTAGACTAGTAAGAGCCCACACTCATTGGTCTAGTAATAGTTGCACTTCCACTTCAGTCCATGGATTGGTGCTTCCCCCCTTCTTGTTCTTACACGATGAAAATGCTCTGGCCCCATGTATCTGCACCTACTGCACCCGAAGCCTCTTTGACAAAAATAGAGGCCACTATTAGAAGACTCCATCCTCCTCTTAGTGCGCCCGGGTATCCCAAGCCATCCTATAATAGTAGACATGAACACATTGCTTCAGATGCAACACTTTGCAAGCTAAGAAGTCCTCTATTTCTCTTCTTAGAGTCTATATTCCAGGATGACTGACTAGGTATGCTATATGTTGAGTAGGAGCTCTCCTCCATAGCAACACAATTGTGAGGTAAGTACTCCCCCATCTTTGTCGAAATGTCCCTGGAATGGACAAGATCCTCCTCAAGGATCTGACCATCAAAATAAAAGGGTCCCAAGTCATCCCTCATTTGTTCTCCATCAACCCTCTTCACATGTCCCCATCTCCTTCCTCTCAAAATAAGATGAAAACCTAGGATCCAACTCATGCCAACCATCTTCCTCTATTCCGATCTCCTTCCTCTCAAAATGAGATATACCATAACATTCATTTCATGCCAAACCTATCCATCCAGATTCAAGGTTTTTATAGCCTCCTGGTCTTGATACCAGATCAGTGTTCAAACCTTTTTCTATCTCTGTTGTAGCTCTCCGGTCCACTATGAATTGGGTGTCTCACACCCCTTTTTTAATAGAAGTCTAGTTTTTTGTAATGTATTAAATAGGCCACATCATAACCCAGTTAAATCCCAGATTTTGGGATTTAATGTACATTGGCATTGTCCTTTCATGGGTAAGTGATTAGATCAAAACTAAATATAATCACTCCAAACTTTACTTTTAATTAAATAGTGGAACATTTCTAAATTAATTACCTAGCTCACTAGATAATTCGAATTATATTTAATTTCTCCCATAAATTATATTTCAATTATCCATTTACTAAAAATATCTTGAGTATTGATTATGGGCACAGAATACTCCATTCCCAAATTTGCTCTACAAGGACCCCATGTGTAAACTCTAGTTGGCCGAATTGGGCTTGAATTGGGTTCTAGAGACAATGATACATTCCTTGTCTTCTAAAGGGTCCATGAGATTAATCATACTTCCAATTACAAAAATAAAGCTTGGAACCATATAATTTCGCAATTGAAGATTCCTTACTATACATTTGATCAAAGTCACTTTACTACTTAAGACTAAGACCTAAGCTAGGTCTAGGACTCAAATCCATTTAATAGAGTCATTGCATTCCCTTCATGCATCTACTTTGGATGCCACATCATATCACTGACTAGATATGAAACTCTAGGGTGTTACTATAATACCCAACATAAATAATTTTTGTCCTCCAAATTTTCATAATCTACCCACCTTAGGGTTTCACATATTACATGTGTACTAGCTATATATTATCTTAAAATTCATTTGTATGCTCAACGTGAGTGACCCTCTCATGGTTGTACATCCAAAACATCCAAAACATCTAAATCTGACATACATGTGCATATATCACTAATGAAACTGGAGATCTTTCTCACATTATCATTATCTAACATGGCCAGGAACTTAGGGTCTTGGTTCCAGTTTAAATCCAACTCACTTATATATGTCAAAATATCTATCCATTGTGTTCATTATATCTCTTACTATGGACCTAATTAGGTGGGGTGACTTTATGCCTCAAAATTTATTTATGTCAACTCCTTCTCTTTATGTTGCATTTGGATACATGATGGCCAGTCGTATATCTAATTGTGGCATGCATTATTACACTTATTTAAATACTTTGATAGTGTACATTTCCCCTATCACATGTACTCGAAAGGACTATACAAGCATCATAAGTATCACTATAAGCAAATATCACCCCTTAGCACTAAGATAGTTTATAAGACTATTGGGAAATATTCTTCCTTGTAGACTTGAAATTATACATTAAATATTATCTCATACCTCACTACTCCAACTAGTGACTCAACAAAAGTGATTTCTCCTCATAAACTTGCCACAAAATTACCCATTTCTCCCAAGAGATCACTGCACCCAACTTCACATTGTACCAATTGCTCATTAACCTCAGAGGATCACCAAGTTAACATTAATTTCTTGTTCGTCTTACCATGGTGATCTTATCTAAATAAACCCAAGGTATTTTTAGTCACTTTATTACAATTAAATCATTTTAATCCCTTGGAATACTAAATGAAAATGCTAATCACCCATCTTATATAAGATATGTTTCATATTAACACTGTGTACAACCTCATATTTTTGTGATCCTAGACTACTGATCACCCTGACTCATAACATATACCACCACTTGTTTAAAGCATCATCATGTATTAACCTAGCAACTTTCTGTCTACCTCAAGAAATCATCGTACTACTATCTTACCAGCTTAAATTTGGAACATAGTATGATTAATACTTTTCTCCACTATTTACCTTAATAAATATCATGATCCAACTTGTGAGAAGAGTCTTCCTTGAAACTAAGATTTAAAATCATCAAGAGTTTCTTGATATTCTTCATGGTATCACATTACAAACATAAACTTAGTATCTAAACATGATCATGCTACTACTTTACAAACATAAAATTAGATCAAAACATGATTTAGTAGTCTTCAAATATTCCTTAAAAAGATTCAATTATACCATAACAACCTTCTTGGACCCATGGTTATAGGGTTTCCTTATTCTCATTACATATATAGTACGAAGAAACCATACTTGACATCCAATCATTAGTCCACTAAACTAAAAAAAGGATTTAGACATGGTACTGATTATTATGTCCTCACTAGTCCTTCTTAATTTACTATAATCTAATAATGAAAATATCTAAACAAGGATACTCTAATTGGTTTAAGGATGCATTTTCTCTTTACTTAATCATTACATGAATTATATGTAGGAAAATTCACACATGGTACTGATATGATCATTTACACAACATATTGAACATAAGTAGGTTGGTCTCCATCCTATGATGTGAGCCTACCTTAAACACAAGTTTCAATATCCTCACTACATGATGTCGACGATGACAAAGACTGAGACTCACCAAATAGTTCAATAGTCGAATCCAGGGTAGAGTCCTACATACAATATTCTCCATTTAAATTTACGATATTCATCCATTGAAGCATTTACGTTTGTGAAACTTGAAGTAGATACATTCTATACCGATCATATTTCAAACTATGAATATGTACAAGAACATATACATTTAATGAAAGGCATTTATATCCATCTACTTTAGAGAATAATTATCTAAACATGTTTTGTGATACAAATACACCTATATCGCAAAAGAAGGAGATATAATCTTATTTGAACTTAACTCGACCACTACCCCGACTTTCATAATCCTCCATAAACCTTAGATTTATAAACACATGTGTATTGGGGCATTTCTTCATAATATAACATTATATCCTCTTTTTCCAAGGTTAGGGTTCCTAGGTATTAAAAATGAATCCTCAGTGTAATTGTGGATGTCAAAGCTTGCATGTCATTTAATAAGAAACCCTTATTAGAGGATACCATTGAGTATTATACTTGCCTACATTCCCTAAATTTTAATGATTTGTTTTGATTTGTATCATTCCTCAACCATTTGTAGATAACATGCAACGTGTATTACTAGATGAAGATGTACAGTAAAGAGTCTTACTCTTGCAATCTTGGGGTAACTGAAAAGAAATTCATTACTCTAGTCCCATTACTCTATTACTTATTCCAAAGAATCTACTATCCCCCATGATTTGTGTACTTCTACATAGTTTTGTACTATTAGGCTCACGTGACCACATCCATATGTTTCTAGTATAAACTCTTTATGGCGTCTCTTGACGTATAGTTGCAATTGTATGTATCTAGAGATGATATATCATATTATACTTAGCTCCAACATCCCTTAGTACAAGTGTTCCATACCACAAGAACTAGAAGAAAGAAGAATAGCTTAATGAAATCACATGTCTCATAACATATTCTCTATGTTTCCGTGATTAAATGTGACGCACTGTATAATTATCATTTTCATAGGCTATTTTTTAAGGATTTTTGTACACTTATTGCTCATTTTTATATCTTTTGTGCATTATTAATCACCGTCATCTTGTGACACTTAATTTCATCAAATAAATGTATTTTTAATGGTCCTATTAAATTCATCATAATTTGGGAGCTTATGTTCATTTTTGTGAATTCCAGGTGAATCTACAAGAAACTACACAACTAGTTACTATCAAATTTATTGTCAATGGTACTAACACTTGCTCAGAACGGGACATGTAAAATTGAGGCCACTCAATATTATTGACTAAAGAAGTCGATACTATCGACAACTACACAATAATGATTTAGGAAATTTTAAGAATCTCGGTACTACCTACATCAACTCGATAGTACCGATGACTCCACGGGAGACCACAACTATCGAAGGTGTCAGTATTACCGATACCCAAATGGTAGTATGAACATGATGGGATCATGAACATCTAAAAATCATGTTTAATCCAACATTTGGAAATTAATGACACCCTAAGTCACTTCAATGACTTGGGGGAATTTCAGCCAAACCTAGGTATCTCGTTCTATTCCGTTGAAAGACAACATGGAGCAAGAAGAGGAGAAAGTAAATAAGAAAGTCACATTCCTGGAGATTTGAGCACCTCCATTGGACGAATTTGTAGCCCAAGGTTAGCGAATCGACACGTTCACATGAGGTAGTCATGTGGACCATCTTCTTCAGGGGTTCTTTTTTTTTCTCTAATGTTCCCGACATTTTCTTCTTCTCTCTTATATATTTGACAATACAAATCATGCGAGGCTAATCCCCTTGTTCCTTAGGACCTGGGAGTAGCCCGTTTATGCATTAATGGACTATACATGTTGATTACCTTAGGTAGTTAACTAGACTGCTAATTGCCTCAGAAGAGAGATTAAAGGTTGGAAAATTCATAGAATTACATGTTTTATATTGCACCTTGAGAATGAAGGATTACAAATGTGAAGAGATTACCTAGAGTTTTCAATAAAGAACCTATCTTAAAACTCAATTACTATTAGTGTAGGATTGGTATTAGAACAGGTAGTGAATTACATTGTGAGAGCGGGTAATTCTTGCTATACATCTCTTTGTTTAGGGGTTATGAGAGATAATTGTTAATGATATAATGTTAATTGCAATGTTAATTGAGGTGAAACTGTAATCCTAAGGAATTAACTCCATTTGAGATCAACACAACTAGTAATCTTACATCTATTTTCTGCATCTTAGATAATTCAACCTTCACTCAAAGTTTTCATCGGCTTAGCTGATCATATCACAGTTAGTAGTAATTTCTGGAGAAAGTTTCCATGAGCTTGACATCTAGCCCTCTTTGGGCATATATTACATTGATACATATACTTATGTTTAACATGTGGCTTGCACATATCAAGTTTTCAGCAATGTTGCCTAGGAAACAGAAACTCCGACACTATGAGTGATGTGATCGAACACTCTAGGCCACAACCTTTGTTTTCTTTTTATCCTTTTTAAACTGAATATAAAATATCATTTGTTCAACCATTAGTATCCGTTCCTACATTATTTTAAACAATTTTAGGTACTAGTGAATGGTGCAGACAAGAACTTACGACTACAGAGAGTCGAATCCATAGGGCTCTAGTCAAAAGGAGATCTTACACAAAGGGAGAGAGTATGGTGACTCAGTGGGAAGACAGATTCAAACCCCCACCACCGACTACTACAACACCTCCACCACAAAAACCAAAACCAACAGAGATGGGTGACACAACAAAAGAATAGACTATATGGGAGAAGATCAAGGTGTCTTCCATAATAGCTCATCTAGGGACAATCAAAAGACAAGATATAAATGCCGGCAGCTACAAGATAGATCATGGGTTGGTGCCGGTGGTCAAGTCACATGCTTTCCATGGCCACAACACTGAGGTCCTGATGATGCACATCAATAATTTTGTTGAAAGTTGTAATATGGTAAAGATTGATAGAGTTTCTGTGACATTGATTTATCTGAAACGTTTCCCATCACCACTGGCAGACAAGGCTAAGTATTGGTTCTACAATCTCCCGCCTAAGTCCATAGAAACATGGGAGGGGATGATAGAAACTTTCTTTGAGTGTTACTTCCCACCTCAGAAGACAAACGAGCTAGTCAGAAAAATATACAACTTCTAGAAGTAGGCAGAAGAATCTTACTCTGAAGCATGGGAGAGGTTCTAGAACATGCTGAGGAAGGTCCCTCATCATGGGATTGATTTATATGGCCAAGTAAAGATTTTTTATTATGGGCTGCATCAAGGGGAGAGGACCACACATGATAGTGAAGGAACATACTTCTTCCTCAACAACAAGCCATATATGTTTCTTGAGATTCTGAAGAATATGGCTAAAAACCAGTCCTGGGGAGAGAAAAGAGAACGCCCAACAACCATTAAAAGTATGGGAGAGTTCAAGGTGATTACAACATTGAATGATAAATTGGACTTGATTGCTAATAAAGTCTGCCATGAAGGATGGAATATCTTCTAGAGGAGAGGAAGAAGAGTGCATGTTTGCACGAAAGTATAATTATAGGAGAAATGACTATTCCTGGAGGAAGGATCTGAAGTTTTCTTAGAAGAAACCCCAATAATTTTCAGCATGACCCATTACAAGCAGAACATCAAGGAAATGCACAACAACATGAAAGGGGCCCTAGAAAGATAGACAACATTGAGGACATGCTAGGTAAACTAGTTAGCCATAATGAAGTGCTCATTAGCCAGATCCATAGGGAATTACAAAACTAAGGAGCACAAATTCACAATATAGAGACTCACATTTGTCAGATAGCAATAGTAGTGGCTTTGTTGAAGAAACTTATTCAATAGGGGTTCCCAAGAAATACTGACATACCAATTGGGAATCAACAAGTCAAGGCGGTGTTGCTTCATAATGGCAAAAAAGTGCTTGATGACAAACAAACTGTCCCAAAGATAAAGGATGCCACACGTGACACAGGGTCGACAGTGACTGTTGATACATCTAAGCCAGATACTACAACAGAGGACAAGACAACTGATGATGAAAATCATGAACCAGAGGATATAAGAAAGGAGGTGTATGTCACACCTCATCAGAGGAAGTTGGTGGTTCCAGTACCCTTCCCAAACAACTTGAAGGAAAAAAAGTTGACCCAAATTTTCAGAAGTTTGTAGATAGCTTTAGAAACCTCCATTTCAACATTCCATTGATTGATGCAAGTGAATAGATCCCTTCCTATGGCAAATTTCTGAAGGAGATAATCAATAAGAAGAGGAGAATAGATGATTCAGATGTAGTGGTATCAAAGGAGTGGGTTTGTGCTTTTATCTTGATAACATTGCCACCAAAAAGGCAAGATCTGAACTGCTTCCACATATCATGTTACATCGGGAAGACAAGATTTGGGGAACCTTTGTGTGGTTCAGGGGCAAGTATCAATCTTATGCCCTTGACTACCTTCAAGAATTTGAGTGTTCAAGACTCCAAAAAGAGCAATATACCAATACAACTAATAGACAACTCAATGGTCAGGACATATGGTATCTGTGAGGATGTTCTTACCAAGGTGGACAAATTTATATTTCCCAGAGATTTTGTGGTAATTGAGATGCAGGCTAATCACGAATATGAATTACAACCTGGGAGGCCATTTCAAGACACATTGAGAACCCATTTCAATACAACGAGTAGACAACTCAGTGTTCGGGACATTGAGAACCCATTTGCTCACATCCTACATCGCTTCCTCACCAACACCATCTTCGCCAAGTTAAGTAAGGGGCAGGGGAAGGTTCAACAGAGGGATCTCTATTTCCTCTACAAATTGTAAGAATTAGAAGGAAAGAATGTGGAGTTTGTTTCCCTCTTCCTCCAACACATGATTTTGGTGAAGATACTGGTGCAGAGGACTCCTCCCATCCATTTTGGAGGACTTATCACTCCAATAGCGATGCATATGAATATCTCTCCACCTCCAAATCCCTAAAAGCTACTCCTAAGTTGGACTTGAAACATTTCAAGAGAGAAACTATCCTCAACCTATGCCATGGAAAGTGAATGGATGTTGTACAATGGATGTCCAATACAAGGAGAGGAAGGCCCCTAATCCAGTCTTCAACTTGCAAGGACTTTATCATATGAGGTGGCCTACAAATGACTCAGATGGTGATGAAGAAGAACATGATGTCAAGCAAGAAAAGAAGCAGGAGCAACAAGAAGAGGAGGAGGAGGCCACCATCCCCATCACGAGTAGGTAGGTCCCCTACAAGCGATTGATAGTACACAAAGCCTTTAGTTCTTCTGCTCCACCACCTGCCCAGGAAGACAATCCATATTCAATGGCATGTATGTGTGGAATGCTACAAGATATATAGCAGGGGAAACAACATCAGACGATTACACTGACGGGCATCCATGATGTCCAAGGATAGATCTATCAAAACTACCATGCAATCTTTAAAATGAGAGACATATCTTGGCCTATATTACATTGATATGTATTCTTGTGTTTAACATGTGGTTTATGCATATCAATATGCCTCCCAAACCACAAACTATTGGTAATAAAGAGGACATTCTATGAGCTATGGAGTCAACAATAGGAACCCATTATGCATAGTCACTTAAACCTAAAGTTACATATACCTCTTTGGCTCTTGCATTCTATATGTAACAACTTCAATATCTACAACACAAAATCCCGAAAAAACATTTATTTCATTCCTTATTTCATGAAAGTTTGAGGATTTAAATCTTTGAGGAAAACTCAAACAATTTATGAAATTATAATTATAAGAAAATATTTGTTTGTTAGACCATAACCAAGTGCTAAAGAGAAATGCTAATATTGTAATAAAATGTGGATCCATAATCATTATTTAGGAAAACATAAACTAGTAATTGTACCTTAATGCTGTCCAAACTACTACATAAATGGCTTATAACATCACATTTACAAGCATCGGTTGTATACAAGAAATCGACACCTAACACCTACAGCGTCGGTTGAATACACAAACCGACATCTATCTGTGAAGAGCGGCCAGACACGGGTATCACTTTTTATTCAGCGTCAGTTCCTCAACTACCAACCGACGCCTAAAATTGACCGCCAAATCTAAATTTTGCAGTGAAAAAAAATTACCTCCAAAATTTAACATACATCATCGGTTATTAACTAATTAACCAACGACTAAAGGTTTTTCATGAGATAGAAATTGGGCCCATTTTTTGTTAGTATTCTTGCAATAACCGACGCCGACGTGTTTTTGCACGTTGTTCCCGTGAAAATTTTCACCCCCCTTTGGCGTCGGTTTTCTACGTTAACCGACGACTATGGTCAGAATTCGAGAACATTTTTTTTGTCGACATATGTAGATAGATGTCGATTTTTCTAGTTGAAACTGACGACTGTCATTGAGCATAGGCGTCGGGTTTTTTGTGGTAACCATCACCTATTGTTATTAGCGTCAGTTGTTTTTAATAACCAATTATGATTGTTAACTTAATAGCACCCGCGCGAAGCAGACTCTTCCTCTTTCTCTGTTTCATTGCCGATTGAAGGTTAGGTCTGGCGATTCTGCCCCTGCTCCCTCCTCCTTGCGTGTCGCCTCCTGCCACTCCCTGCTCGCCGCCTCTACGCCACTCCTTCTCCCTATTCACTGCCGCCACCGCTCCTTCTCCCTGCTCACCTCCTCCGCCGTTGTTCCCTGCTTGCCGGCTCCCTACTCGCCGCCGTTGCTCCTCCCAGCTGTGACCTGCTCACTGTCATCGTGCCACTCATCTTCTTGATCAAAAGGTACCTGCTCGCCTACTCATCCATTGACTTAAATCAACAACACCAACATCAACACCATATAGACTTCATATTTGAGAAGCCCAAAACTAAGATCAACCTAGTTTGCGAGAATGTGACAGAATTAGTTAGTAGTATACCATATATAACATGCATTCTTATGCTACATAATGTGTACTGATTCCAAGTGCGAGACTCCATTGAATTTCAAACAACATCATATGAAACACATATACTACATATGTGATGCCATGTATTAACATTACATTAACCATATCTAGATGCGTTCATAAACTAGGGTTTAGGGTTGTCTCGTGTTTAAACTAGGAGTTAGGGTTACAAACCATATTTCCATCATATCATTGTTTTTAAGATTATAACCTTTAGTTAAGCATATTAGGTGAAACCTTATTCATCATCTTAAGCATATTAGGTTCCATGATACCTAGATCATATTACTAGCATTAAGAACATAGTAAGATGTCCATGGTTTCAAAACACTAAATCAACATGAATAATATTATTAATCTAAAAACTTTAATTATTCATTAAGAGTTTCTAATCATATATGACAAGAGCAGTTATAATTCTTAAGCTAACCCTAATGCAAGTAAGAGATGATGGTACATAGCCTCTTGTGTGATTATTATAATGACAGAGTACTTTCTCTCTCTATGTTGTTGTAACCCTAAGTTGATGTCACATGAACATCATATCTTTTAAACAATGTTGATTTAAGGACATGTTTTGTTACAAATATCTGTGAATGGTCTTCCTAATGAGTTTTGTTACAAATATATGTATATTAGGTTAAGGACATGTTTCTGTTGTAAGATGTTGAGTTTTTTTCTATGTTATACCCACCACAATTTGTGTTATAAAATAATACATTGATTAATTTAGGAAGCATTGATATGTTGTTATGGTTGTCCACAAGTGTTTTTATAAGAAAATTGTGTGTTGAATGGGGTTGTGAACAAGGGACTGGTGTTATATTATGTTGGCCTAGAAACCCGCCCAAGATTTACTCATTAGTAGTAAATCTTGGATAGTCCCTAGTTTGGGACTGTTCTTGAACACCTAATCTCACTTAGGATGTAAGTGTATAATGTGTACTGGGTTTTCAAGAAAATTGCGGTAGCATTTCCCCATTTGTTCTCTAAGTACATAAGTACTTGGAGAACAACAGGGAAATGCTGCCCAAATTTTCTTGAAAACCCAATATTTATTATACACTTACTTGTGAGATTAGGTGTTCAAGAATGGGATAGGTGGCACACATTTATTATATATAAGACCTTAAACCCTAAAGTTTTAACCATAAACTCTAATCTTTTAACCCTAGACCCTAATCTTGTTCTAATATATACTTGTTTTCTCTTTGATCATAGAATGGACAGATCGTGGATGTCCATTCCAAATCACTGCACCCCAGAGTTTATTTTTGGTCTTGATCAGTTTATTAGATTTGTCGAGGAACATAGGAAACAACCTGGAGATAGGTTCTACTGTCCATGTAGGCATTGCGGTAACAAGTTGAAAGCCAGCACTGGTGATGAAATCAAAAGTCATGTCATGTGCAATGGGATTGTACAAGGCTATAATGAATGACACTGGCATGGAGAGATTTCAAACCTGAAATCAGTGGATGTCGATAGCAGTGCTTGTATGGAAGAAGAAATTGCCTTCGATGACGTAGATGTGAACGAACTAGTTCCAGTAGACATCGTTGATGCGATGCTGGATAGTTGTGGGGTAGAGCACACAGATCCACCTCCCATGTTTAAAAACATTGTGCATGATGCTGAGATACTGTTATACATAGTTTGTAAGTTGATGAAGCTTAGCGTTGTGTTGAGATTGTATAAGCTGAAAGCTAACAATAGATGGAGTGACAAAAGCTTCACGTCATTGGTGTCTTTGTTGAAAGAAATTCTTCCTAAAGGAAATGAGCTGCCAATCTCAACATACTGGTTAAAGAAATTGTTGTGCCCAATGGGAATGGAGGCCAAGAAAATACACACATGCCCGAATGATTGTGTATTATTTCAAAAGGACTATGTGGATTTGAAAGATTGTCCCAAATTTGGTGCGTCAAGGTATAAATTGACGACTTTGGGGGAGTCCAAAACTGGTTCTTCTGCCAAGGTGATGTGGTACCTACCTTTAATACCACGGTTTCAATGTTTGTTTGCCAAGCCGATAGATGCGAAGAATTTGAGGTGGCATGCAGATGTTAAGAAAAATAATGATGGGATCCTTCGACATGCGTCTGATTCCCCACAGTGGAAGAAGTTTGATTTATTGTATCCTAAATTCGGTGAAGAAGTCAGGAATCTAAAACTTGGGCTTTATATAGATGGGATGAATCCATATGGGACATTGGGCATCCAACATAGCACTTGTCCAGTTATGCTTGTTATATACAATCTTCCTCCCTGGTTACGTATGAAAAATAAGTATGTTATGTTGTTGTTGTTGATATCGGGCCCTAAACAACCTGGAAATGATATCGACATTTATCTTGAACCTCTGATTGATGACTTGAAGAAACGCTGGGGTGAAGGTGTGATGACCTATGATGCTTCACGAAGAGAGACATTTCATTTGCACGCTATGTTGTTTTGCACTGTGAATGACTTTCCAGCATATGGGAATTTGTCTGGATATAGTGTCAAAGGATCTAAAGTGTGCCGTATATGTGAAGAGAACACTAATTCAATACGACTACAAAATAGTGGCAAGACTGTATATCTTGGTCATCAAAGGTTTCTTCCAAAATTCCATCCGTATCGTAGGTTGCGCAAAGCAGTCAATGGACGAAATGAGGAACGGAGTGCACCTAAACCTATACCAGGGGAGGATGTTTATGAAAGAGTAAAAGACTTTTCCAATGAATTCGGTAAGAGATCACAATGTATGATGGCCACACGGAGTGACAAAACTTTATTCAAGAAGAAGTCAATATTTTGGGATCTTCCTTATTGGAGTTCTTTGGCAGTCAATCATTGTATAGATATCATGCACGTTGAGAAAAATGTCTGTGATAGCATCATCAATACTCTGTTGAATATACCAGGTAAGACTAAAGATAGGATAAAATCTAGAATCACTACTACAGAAACATCATTCAGTGTCACTTTTCTGGGCATCGGTTATTTAGGAAAACCGACGCCTATAATATTAGACGTCAGTTGTTTATGCAAACCAATGTCTATATTCGAAGACCAACCAGACACGGGTACCACTTTGTATTCAGCGTCGGCTGGTTATAACAGACCGACGCCTAAAATCGCCCGCAAAATCCAATTTTCGAGCGAAAACATTTTAGGTCACCTACAACGTCGGTTTTTTAACTATTCACCGACGCCTATTTAAAATGAAAATTTGCACGAAAAGTCCCACTTTCAGTGTCGGTTATCCTTCGATAACCGACACTGATAATGGTTCCCGCCAAATAATTTAGGGTAAAGGTTGTCTAGTTGGGCGTCAGTGGTTTACTATCAACCGACGCTAAATCATAATAGGCGTCGGTTTTGTAGATAACCGATGTTGTTGACCAACTTAATAAACCCGATCACCCGACTCTTCCCCCTTTCTTCCTGTTTCATCACGATATTTCTGTGCTGCTGCTCGCCGCTGCTCTCCTGAAATCACCCGACGACCCTACTGCTGCTCGCCGCCGCTACTGCTGGTGCTTCTCCGCTCGCCGCCGCCACTGCTGTTGGTGCGCTGTTGCTGCTGGTGCACCTCTTCTCGCCACCGCCACTACTGCTGGTGTGCCGCGCGTTGCTCTGCTCATTCCTAGTGCCACTGTTATTCACCGCTCGTCGCTCTGCTCTCTCTTCTTCTGTCGCCACTGCTGTCGTTGCTCACCGCCGCACTTTCCACGCTAGCTCCAGGTAGCCCTACCTCTTTGCTTCCTTCTCCCTAGCTATTTACCAACAACAAGCACGGCCATGGTTGTGTTGGCCTACCACGGCCGTGCTGGACAACACGGCCGTGGTAGGCCAACACAGCCACAACCGTGCTTGCTATTGGTAAGGATATGAACAAATTTTTATGTAATGATTTATATAAATACTAGGATATGAACAAATTTTTTGCTTGCATATATTTGTGCTTCTAATCCTAATGTTTGACTTAATTCAGTAAATTTTGATGCATTTTGAAATAAGATTTAAACTTGTCAATTCTAGCATCCTAATTTGATTTGATTAAACCTAACATTGATGAAACACTAACATCAATTGTGATGAAACCATAACATTAATTGTGATGAAACCCTAACATGTACATATCTATTATTGTGTTTGTTGGCCTAGAAACCCGTCCAAGATTTACTCATTAGGAGTAAATCTTGGATAGTCCCCGGTTTGGGACTGTTCTTGAACACCTAATCTCACTTAGGATGTAAGTGTATAATGTGTATTGGGTTTTCGAGAAAATTTCGGCAGCATTTCCCCATTTGTTCTCTAAGTACATATGTACTTAGAGAACAGCGGGGAAATGCTGCCGAAATTTTCTCGAAAACCCAATACACATTATAAACTTACTAGTGAGATTAGGTGTTCAAGGATGGGATAGGTGGTACACATTTATTATATATAAGAATGACATCACATGTGTTTGTTGGCCTAGAAACCCATCCAAGATTTACTCATTAGGAGTAAATCTTGGATAGTCCCCGGTTTGGGACTGTTCTTGAACACCTAATCTCACTTAGGATGTAAGTGTATAATGTGTATTGGTTTTTTGAGAAAATTTCGGAAGCATTTCCCCATTTGTTCTCTAAGTACATATGTACTTAGAGAACAACGGGGAAATGCTGCCAAAATTTTCTTGAAAACCCAATACACATTATACACTTACTAATAAGATTAGGTGTTCAAGGATGGGATAGGTGGTACACATTTATTCAAGGATGGGATAGGTGTTCAAGGAGTAAATCTTGGATAGGATGTAAGTGTATACCCTAATCTTGTCCTAATATATACTTGTTTTCTCTTTGATCATAGAATGGATAGATCATGGATGTCCATTCGCAATCGCTGCATCCCAGAGTTTATATATGGTCTTGATCAGTTTATTAGATTTTTCCGAGGAACATAGGAAAAAACCTACAGATAGGTTCTACTGTCCATGTAGGCATTGCGGTAACAACTTGAAAGTCAACACTGGTGAGGAAATCAAAAGTCATGTCATGTGCAACGGGATTGTACAAGGCTATACAGAATGGCACTGGTATGGAGAGATTTCAAACTCGAAACCAGTAGATGTCGATAGCAGTGCTTGGGTGGAAGAAGAAATTGCCTCCGATGACGTAGATGTGAACGAACCAGTTCCAGTAGACATCGTTGATGCGATGTTGGATAGTTGAAGCTAATGATGACTTATATGTGCGCGGAGATCACAATGAAGGATTGTTAATTGATAAAAGATCACAATTTAGAGGCATGTATGTTTATATTTTTTATTGAAGCTAAATATTTGCTTTTTAAATATCAATATCATTTTCAGATTTGATTTTTCATTATCTTCTAGTTAATACATATGCTAAATGTTTGCCTTTTTCTAGTTAATACAAATGCTAAATGTTTGCCTTTTTCTAGTTAATACAAATGCTAAATGTTTGCCTTTTTCTAGTTAATACAAATGCTAAATGTTTGCCTTTTTAATGACATTTTTAGATGGATGACCATGATGAGCATGATGTCCATGATGAGCATGAAGTCCATGATGAGCATGTTGTCCATGACGAGCATGGCGAGGATACCAATGTAAGTTCTAAAAACATATCTTGTATTTATATAAAATTCATTTTCTTCTAGTTATGTCATATATCCCATATTTCTATATTGTGCTAATTCAGTGGGTTTACTTTTGTCAAATTTTAGGTTGATGATGCACATGTACCCACTGAAGCACTGGAGCAACTTGATGCATAGCACCAAACACTTAACAAGAAAAGGGGCATCACTCTGTTGAAGAAGTTAATAGCGCTAAGTGGTAGTGGATCCAAATTGGTTGTGGAGTTTGATAATGGAAGAAATGCAATTGGAGTGAACCGCAATAATTTTGTAAACTATCTTGGGTGTGTCACTCGAAGCCATTGTGGTGTTAAGTATGATAATTGGCATAAAGTTCCTCAGGGGAAGAAAGACTTGATATGGAAGGATTTATGCGTGAGTTATTATTATTTGCAATTCTATTTTGTAGATTACAAATTATATTATTTGCAATTCTATTTTTGGATACTAGTTAATAAGAATTCTATTTTACAAAATCTGTTTGCATTGGATGAGAAGTTGCATCATAAAAGCATGATGCAACGTGCTGGAAAGATGCTTAGGAACTATAGGACAAATCTCAACAGAGAAAACATAAAAGATGGTGATAAGAAGAAGAAGTCAGCCCTTGAACAGTGGAACTTCTTGGAAAAAGAAGATTGGGACAATTTTGTTGCTTCAAGAAAATCTGAAGAATTCAAGGTATTAGGCGTCACTCCCAATTTAATTAATATACGTTGTATTCACCTATTCAAGATTAAAATTTAGTGCTACTAACCAAATCATTAATGTGCATACTAACTAGGCCCTCAGTGACGCGCAAAAAGCAAGGCGTGCACTGAATGTGCATGACCACACTATGGGTCCAAAGGGCTATGCAAGCGTTCACCAAAGACTACAGGCGGAGTCTGTGGCTACTTAGGAGTCTGCTCCTACTCAGGAGTCTGACACACCATGCCTCGCCATGATATCTGGATAGCTGGGAGGCAAAAAAAGAAGGGTAAAATAAAGAAGCCCGTAACTGCTGAGGCGGCTACGAAAATGGTAAAATACAACTCTTAGAGCAATCACTTGAATATTGATTATTTGTGGTGTTAACTTACCAATTTCTGTTGATGGTGATTAGCGGGAGCTGCACGAGCAGAGGAAACAAGGCACATTCATCCCTCAGGGAACAAGGGATGAATTGACAGTTGCTCTGGGTAACCCAGAGCATCCTGGATGTGTTAGGGGTGCAGGCACTGGTGTGGGCATCAAAGCATTCTTTGGGCCATCCCAGTGCAAACCTAGAGCGGGACTTTCATAAGAAGAGGTAACCTATTCTTTTTTTATAATGTTACTGCAAAAAGGAATTCAATAATAAGAAGCTAATGTTTCTTTTATCCATGTATAGGAGAATAAGAGAGTCGAGGATATAGTTGCTAAGAAGGTCAAGGAAGAAATAGTGCGGTGGCAGGCATCTCAGGCTTCCAATCTGCCTATGGCGACCCACTCTTCTCCTGATGCACAGACTGCGAGTAATCCTAGAGACCCATCGCCTAACACATATGCTGTAAGTATTGTTTATGACATTGTAGCTAGTCTTTTCAAGATGATATGTTTTAAAGATGATATGTATATATGTATAACATTCTTTACGTAAATTTGTAGGCATTGAAGCCATGCCGCTTAAGAATGCAAGACTATGTTGTTGTAGAGGTGCAGGCTTACCAGTCCCTTCCTGGGGCAACGTTTCATGAGACTCCAATGTCGTAGGGCTACGTTCGTGTGAGCCCGATATGTGTATTACCGAATGGGAGGGAAGCTACATTGCCATATGCCCACCTAGATATTGATACACTTGGTGAGGCAGAAGGTGGGGTGATATTGTGGCCCAAAGTAGATGTTGTCTACACTACTGAAATTGTAAGATAAATTTACATTACTTTCGATTGTTAATGTGTATATATGAGGTCAACTGATCTGAAATTATATATACATGTTAAAAAGAAGACACCCAGAGCACCTAGGCCTCCACCTCCACTTCATGCATTACCAAGTTGGGTTCCAACTGACCTAAAATACCCGTTAGGTCCTGCTTGTAGGGGAATGGCATGTTGGCTACGGGCACATAATATACATTGCCCTATAATTGTTTCTTTATAAGCAGATTATGCAGGTCAATCATACGATAGCTCTTTATTTATACAAGATATTATTGAGATATTTATGTATGATTGGATGAATACATCAATGATAGAGACATGGATAAGGTGAGATCTTGTTTATACATCCATATACCTTGTGTAAGATCCGTTGATCTGGTTTCTTATATATTAATGCATACGTAATACATGTTTTGCAGCTACTTAGTCAAACATCAATGCAAACAATTTGCATTTGATCATGTGGGTTTTTTTATTCCATCATTGATTAGTATGGTAGCTAAAGACCCTGATAGTGTTCAACAATAATGTATAGATGCTTTTACAATTTTTGGTCAGCAAAAGAAGACGATAATAATAGCTCCATTCAATGTCAAGTAAGTTTACTTTATTTATAATTTGGACTTAAGAAAATTCAATTTTTATTGTGCATTTTGAGTTATTAATTTTTAACTTTTTTACCTCTAGAGGTAGACATTGGGAGTTACTAGTTATTGTCCCCGGGACGTTCACTGTTTATTATCTAGATCTTGTGGGAAGTACATTGAACACTAAAATTGGACACATATTGAGAATGCCATTATTCTGGTGAGAAATATTTCATTTTTATATCTGTTAACATCTATTATTACATTACTATTTAATTATGCAATTCACTGTGTTACATTAACATGTAGGGGTTTAGATGCATTCAAAAATGCTGGAGGAAATGTCCCAAGGAGAAAGAACCAACCAATAATTTGGGAGAACGTAAAAGTAAGTTCCCGACTCCAATGTATATATTATTTATGTGAACTGTGCTTAGTTGTATTTTTTAATATTTTGTATGTTTCAATTTATAGTGCGCTACACAAGACAACGGCTGGGCATGCACATACTATGTGATGCGATTTATGCAGATGATTATCTGACATGCCGCATTGGATATTAATACCATACATGAGGTATTATATATAGTCTCATTAGTTAGTATGAAATATATCAATCTTATTTTTATATTATTACTTATATATACATCATTCTCTTTGCAGGTGTTTAAAACTGAACACACTATAGGTAAATGCTTAAAAAATGTACATGCTCCATATACGATGGAAGCATTAAATGAAGTAAGAGAAGAATGGGCAAAAGCCATACAAGCAGTGGCGATTGTAAGATATAATTGGGATGCTGATAGCGATGCTGAATGATATTTTATAAATGAATATTTCTGAATGTTTATACATGTCTAAATGTTTCTACGTGTATTTGAATGTTTCTACATGTGTGAATGTGAGAATTGAATTGATGTCTGAATGTATCTACTTATGTGAAAAAATATTTGTTGATTTTGTAGGTTTGTGGCCTGTTTGTAGGCTGATATCAATGGATGTCGTAAACCTGCAGTTCAGAAAACTGAATTGCAGGTTCTCATCCTACTGACCAGCCACAGCAGGCCTACAAACTGATAAGAAAAAAAAATTAAAGTATAGGCGTCGGTTATTTATAAAACACCATCATCAAAGGCCTACAACGTCGGTTATTAGATAAAAACCGAAGCCTAATATGACAAACAACCCGACCGTGCAGGAAAGCACAGTCATGGTGGAAACGACGTCGCTTATTCGTATAAAACCGACGCCTATAGTACTAAACACGGTCGTGCAGCGAAGCACGGCCATGTCGTCTGGGAGTATGGCGTCGGTTGTTCAGTTGTTAACTGACGCAGAAAGTGTCCTAGGTGGTGCCCTTCTTTGTGGCGTGAACCCTATAGGCGTCAGCCAACTATATATAACCGACGCCTATAGATCATATAGGCATCAGTTATAAAACCGACGCCAAAGAGTTCGACCTTTAGCGGTGCCCACATAGGCGTCGCTTTAAAACCTTCGCCAAAGGGGGTTAAACAACTGATGCCAAAGGCGTATTCTGTAGTAGTGAATGGACCTACGTGAAATGGGAATAAAGATAGAATTAACAGAAGTAGTTAATAGTGATCGAAGAACATACTTACCTCTGACTAGTTACACGTTGTCGAGAAAGGAGAAGAAAGCTTTTTTTGAATGCTTGATAAATGTTAAGGTGCCACATGGTTACTCATCCAACATCTGTACATTGGTATCAATGAAAGATCTAAAGTTTATAGGTCTTAAATCTCATGATTGTCACACTCTAATGCAACAAATATTTCTTGTGGGAATTCGATCTATATTGTCGAAGCATGTAAGGTTTGCAATCACCAGACTTTGTTTCTTTTTCAACAATATGTGTAGAAAAGTTATTGACCCTGATACTCTCGATAAATTGCAAAGAGAAGTGGTTGTTACCCTATGTCATCTTGAGATGTATTTTCCTCCTTCATTCTTTGATATCATGGTACATCTTGTTGTCCACTTGACTAGGGAAATGAAAATGTTGGGACCAATTTTCTTGCATTGGATGTATCCCTTTGAACGATACATGAGCATTTTTAAAGTTGATGTTCGAAACCGTTATCGGCCTGAAGGGAGTATTATTGAGGGTTATGTGGTGAAAGAGGTTATGGATTTTTGCAATGACTTTCTGAGTGGTAATGACACTCCTATTAATGACAAGAATATTGAGGAGAATTTTGGCAAAGGAATTTTGGGATCACAGATGAAAGCAATCAGTCGTGAGTAGTTGGAACAAGGTCACTTGTATATTTTACACAACATTGATGAAGTGAGTGTTTATATTGAGGAACATACCAATTTCATCAAGAGACAATATCCTCGAGCCAATTCAATGTGGCTTGCTAGAGATAATAACAAGACATTTATTAAGTGGTTTGAAGATAAAGTCTTACATCAACTATCTCAAACACCAGATAATCTTACTAAAACTATCAAATGCCTCACCTTTAAACGAAAATTGAATGTTATGTCTTATGAAGGGTCTGACATAAATGGATTCTCATATTACACAAAGCATCAAGATAATAAGAGTGTCGTCCAAAATAGTGGGGTCACCCTTCAAAAGTCTTCATTGTTTTTTTTGCAAGTGCAAAGGGTAAGGGTCCATGTGATGCTAAAATGTCATATCACGGTGTCATTGAAAACATATGGGAGTTTGACTACGTAGATTTCACAATTCCGCTCTTTAAATGTAATTGGGTTGATAACACCAAAGGAGTTATAGTGGATGAATTGGGTTTCACATTAGTGAACTTTGAAAAGATTGGCGAGAAGGGTGAACCATTCATATTGGCATCACAGGCGAAACAAGTATTTTATATCGATGATCCTGCAAATGATAAATGATTGGTTGTTCTTCAAGGTAAAAGATAGTTCATTGAAGATCATATAGATGAAGAACAATACTATGATAAGTATGATGACTCCAGTCCATTCTTATTTGGGTTGCCAACACCACCAAATATTGAGCTAATGATGACTTGTATGTGCGCGGAGATCACAATGAAGGATTGTTAATTGATAAAAGATTGCAATATTAGAGGCATGCATCTTTATATTTTTTATATGTTTTATTTTTCTGGATGTGAACTTTACAAAGTGAATGTGGACTTTACAATGTGAATTACTTTACAATGTGAATGTGAACTTTCATATGGCTGAGCATTCTATTGATGACCGTGTTGATGATTACCGTGAGGGCGAGGATGTCGATGGGCCGCCTCACAATGTCAATTTTTAAAATATATCCCTAAGGTTTCTATCTATATGTTCATTTATAGTTATATCATGTAAGTGTGTTTTTTTGTCAAATTTTGGGTTGGTGATGTACCCCCTGAAGAAATTGGGGCACTTGATGAGCAGCAAAAAAAAATTGAGAAAGTGAGGGGCATTACAATGATGAACAAGTTACTATAACAAAGGGGCAATGGACCCAAAATGGTTGTGGATTTCAATCATGCAGGAAATCCAGTTGGAGTGAACCGCAACTCATTTATTTCATATCGTGGGGTTCTTACTCGCAGCCATTGTAGTCCTATTTTTGAATCCTGGCGTAAAGTTCCTAAGGGGAGGAAATACTTAGTATGGAAGGAACTATGTGTGAGTTATTATTATTTGCAATTCTATTTGTTTAGATTACTAATTTTTAGGATACTAGTTAATAGCAATTCTATTTTGTAGAGAATATTTGATCTGGATGAAAAGATGCATCGTAAATGCTTGATGCAACGTTGTGGAAGGGTCCTAAGGAACTATAGGACAAATCTCACCTGAGATTACATACGCGATGCTGAGAAGAGGTTCTTGATTGATTTCCAATTCTAGACATTGATCACTTTTTGACTAACTCTACACTAATAATTTTTGTTTGTATTTTCTTTAAAAAATAAATTTAGGAAGAAGGCAACCACTGAGCAATGGAACTACCTGGACACCAAAGATTGGGAGGAGTTTGTTACTTAAAGAAAAATGGATGAATTCAAGGTATTAAGTGCCACTCCCAATTTAATTAATATACGTTCTTATGTATTCACCTATTCAGGATTAACTTTTAATGTTACTAACCAAATCAATGTGCTTACTAACAAGACTATCAGCGATGCTCAAAGAGCAAGGCGTGCACTGAATGTGGATGACCACATAATGGGTCCAAGAGGCTATGCAGGTGTTTTCCAAAGACTACATGCTGAGTCTACTGCTCAGTCTGCTGCTACTCAGGAGTCCTCTACGATTGGTCCCGCACCTCTGCCTCACCATGATATATGGATAGCTGGGAGGCAAAACAAGAAGGGATATAAAATGAAGCATGCAACTATTGAGGCGGCTGCAAAAATGGTAAAATTCATCTCTTCGAGCAATTGATCGATATTGATTATTGTTATGTTTACTTACCAATTTCTGTTGATGGCGATTAGCGGGAGTTGCACGAGCAGAGGAAGGAAGGAAAGTTCATCCCTGAGGGCACAAGGGATGAATTGACAGTTGCTCTGGGTAACTCAGATCATCCTGGACGTGTTAGGGGTTCCTGTACTGGTGTGGGCATCAAAGTGTTCTTTGGGCCATCCCAACGCAAACCTATCCCAAAAGCGGGACTTTCACAAGTTGAGGAAACCTATTCTTTTTTAGAATGTTATTGTGAAAGGGAATTCAATAATCGATAGCTACGTTTCTTTTATCCATGTATAGGTAGATGAATTAATTGAGAGGAAAGTCCAAGAAGCAATGGTGAAGTGGCAGACATCTCAGACGGCCACTCATACGGTACCTGTGATGTGTCACGCTTCTATTACTCCTATTTCAGAGGTTGGGAGTAATCATGTAGACCCACCACCTAGCACATCATCTGTAAGTATTTTTATGACATAGTAACTATTCCTTTCAAAATGATATGTTTATGTATATATGTATATAACTTTCTTTACATAAATTTGTAGGGGTTGAAGCCATGTCGTCTAAAAAGTCAAGAATATATCATTGTAGAGGCACAGGCTTACGCAACCCTTCCAGGAGAGATGTTTCATGGGACTCCAGGTGCAGCTGGTGCGGTTTGTGTGAGCCCGATACATATACTCCCCGATTGGAGGGATCTTCAGCTTCCATATGCCCACCCAGATTCTGAAATGCTTGGTGAGGCAGAAGGTGGAGTGATAATGTGGCCCAAAGTGGATGTCGTCTATACTAATATTGTATGGTAAATTTACATTATGTTAATTTGTTAGTGTGTATATATGAGTGAATTGATCTAAAATTATATGTACAGGTCAAAAAGATGACACCCGCTACATCTCCGCCTCCATGTCTACCTCCTCAATTACCAAGTTGGCTTCCAAGGGACCTACACACCTCGTTAGGTCCTAATTGTAGGGGTATGGATTGGCGAACATGATCGAAATTGCCCTATAAATGTTACAATTCCAGAGGATGCTAATGGTCAATCATACGATAACAATCTATTTATATAAGTTTTGCATACGTATTAATGCATAGGTATTAATGCAAGTCAATCATATGAAAACAAGATATTTATACAAGATATTTTGGAGTTGTTTCGTTATGATTGGTTGAACACATCTATGATAGAGCTGTGGATATGGTGAGATCTTATTTATACATCTGTATACCTTGTTTTATATATGGTGATCTAGTTTCTTATATATTAACGCATACGTAATACATATTTTGGAGCCACTTTCACACGATATGTACATATTTTGCATTTTTCCCATGTGGGATTTTTGGTTCCATCTTTGATTAGTCTTGTAGATGCAGAGCCTTCTTAAGTTACTTCATATTGCTGTGCTGCTTTTAAATATTTTGGTAAAAATAAGAAGACGGTGATAACAACTCCATTCAATGTCGAGTAAGTTTACTTTGCTTATAATTTGGACTTAAGAAAATTACATTTTTATTGTGGATTTTGAGTTATTAATTTTAACGTTCTTACCTATAGTGGTAGGCATTGAGAGTTACTAGTTATTGTCCCCAAGACATTCACTGTCTATTATCTAGATCCTAAGGGGAACGAATTGAATACATTATATGGACACACAATGAAAAGGCCATTATTCCCATGAGAAATATTTCATATTTTTATATTCGTTAACATCTGTTATTACATTACTATTTAATTATGCAATTTAATGTTTTACATTAACATGTAGGGCTTTACAAGAGTTTAAAAAAGCTGGAGGAAAGGTCCCTAGGAAAAAGAATCAGCCACTAATTTGGGAGAATGTGAAAATAATTTCCCGACTCCAATGTATATATTATTTATGTGAATTGTGCTTATTTGTATTTTTGAATATTTTGTATGTTTCAATTTATAGTGTGCTACACAAGACAACGGTTGGCATGTGGCTACTATGTGATGTGATTTATGGACCTAATCATCAAATATTCCACAATGGAAATTGATATTATACATAAGGTATTATATATAGTCTCATTAGATAATATGAGATATATCAATCTTATTATATATTATTAATTATATATATACGTCATTCTCTTTGTAGGTGTTTAAAAATGACTTCAATACAGGTGGAAAGTTATTAGATGTACATACTCCCTATACGAGGGAGGAATTAGATGTTGTAAGAGAAGAATGGGAAAAAGCCCTATAAGTAGTCGGAATTTTTAAATATAATTGGGTATCTGATGACAATAATGACGATGATGAATAAATAATGATATTTCTAAAGTTTGTTCTCATAATTATATTTGTGTGAATGTGAATGAATTTTTCTGAATTGTCATATGTGTGAATGTGAATGACTTTTTCTGATCAATACATGAATGTCTGGATGTGAAAAGAGATGAAATGAATGGAACTGAATTGCCTTATCTTGACATCTCAAGTAAGGTGCCCTACCTAGTTCCCTTACCTTGAGAATATAGGTAGGTACACAAGGTTTGTATAATGGACAAGTTCAATTATGTTTGAGGTTTGTTCAACACATTTCAAGAAAAACGAATGTACTAATCATAGAGAACAAGTAGCTCAAATAGGTAATTATCTATCCAAGCATTGATATGAGAATGCATTGAAGAAATCCAATAACATAGTAGGGTCAAGAGATTAAATGTACCTTGCGAGTAGAGTACAAACTATGATGAGATATCTAGATATGGTCCAACCCAAGGGGACCTAAGATGTAAAGAGATGCAACATAGAGTCTTAGATCACTAGAGTTTGATAAGATAAGTATCCTATGAGTCATGTGGATGTTTCCTTAGACATAGGTTTCATATAATGTATTCTTACATCCAAGGCTCCAAAAATGTATGCAAAACTTCATCACAATCCAAGTCTCGTCATTATATTGAAGGTCTAAGTGTTATAC
Organism: Alisma plantago-aquatica; assembly: GCA_963693085.1. Lineage (NCBI taxonomy): Eukaryota > Viridiplantae > Streptophyta > Magnoliopsida > Alismatales > Alismataceae > Alisma > Alisma plantago-aquatica. Next base: position 1,334,623,623 of record OY856411.1, on the reverse strand, counting down.
GATAAGGATAATATCTGATTTAAAAGTAGGGGAAGCATGAGATCTAAGTTATCATCATGGTTTAATCGTGCAAGTTCACAACTAGTCATATTACATCAATCACACACAAAATTGGTAATGTTTCCAAGTCATAGGAGCATTACGGTCATAACATAGATCGAGTCAAGATTGAGGGTTATAGTATGCTAATTTTCTAATTTTTAGTCATTAAGATATCATGTATAGCATTAGATCATATTATTAGCAAGGTTATATTCCAAACAAGCTACATGTGCATATAAGTCACACTAGGCATTACATATTGTAAATAAGAGTACATGAGTATGGTACATGGAATTTTGTGAAAAAAATCATTTAAGGACTGATCTGAAAGGTGAACATGGAGATTTCAACATTAATGATCTATCTAGCACCAGAATTAAGGATCCAATCATATAAGTACATAGACATCACATTTCAGGGCATATCAAGGACACAAGGTAAGTCTATATGTCTTATTAGTCATTTCATGGCCAAGGCATAATGTCTTAGTCTAACATGACATATAGAATCATAAGTCTTACTAATTTCAAGGTTAGGTGATCATAAGATAGTTAAATTATGACAAAGATGGAATCTCGATTATGTTACATGAAGCATATACATAAGGAGTCATTTTTATCTTCAAAGTAGCCATAGAGACAAAAACAAGATGATCCATGGCTTTATTCAAGTGCAACATGAAACCAAGTTACTGATCTAGGGACAAAAGAGTATTTTCTCATTGATAGTTCAAGGAAAGCATAAAAGAGGACAAGGATCATTAAATAAATATAAAGGTACCATAGGAAAGCAAAAACAAAGGAAGTAGGAGTACATTAAGGATGTGGAACCATTTCTAATGGATAGATCTCAATTTACTGATCAAAAACCATATATCATATGATGGATTTGTCCAAGGAAGTTATGAGATATGATTTTTATAAGTTCCAATCTAGGTTGTTGGATCTCAATCTTAGGGTTGCGATGAACTAGGAAAAGGCACCTCATGGGCGTCGTGATCCCTGATCCATCCTACCTCTAGCCCATGACCTACTTGGCTATGACACATCCCACCACAATTCTTTACAGTACCCACCAATCACGATCACACCAGAGACTAACAAACGCTCCCCACCACAGTACACAACTTCTCTCTGTGTGACTTAACCCGCACAAGCTGTGGTCTTGTGGCAATGGGGGTTTCCAGAACCCCTCTGGAAGGGGATTTGGGTGATGAGGGCCAACTATTGGTGCTCGACTCCTCACCACGAACTCCATGATGGTCTTAGCCCGTCGTCGGGTGGCCGAGAAGTTGTGCTACACCTTGTCGGAGGTGGGTGACATCTATGTGTGTGCCAAATGGGGGTAGGTGAAGCTACTATAGCGACATTAGCACGACATCATATGGAGGTGGAAGACAACTCTTAGGCCGTTGGATAAGGGTCAGATTCGAGGGACAACAATCTGATAATTACAAATAGAAGGGGTCAAAACATATAGCCCTGATTGACCAAGAGTATTGAGATCAGATATCAAGCCTAGAAGAGGATGAATGCCCAGTCTTATGGGCCGCACACAACACAAAGGAGTCGATAAGGGCTAAAAGCAAATAAAAGGGTTAAAACAAGGTTAAAAGCAAGTGTTATTCAAACAGGCATATTTTCCTCATACTAACTCACAATTGGATGAAATTTGGTGCATTGGAAACGTAAGAAAGATAATTTCATCATGAGCACATGAATGTGGCACACAAGTTCACAAGGATATTGATGGAGCTAGGACTTACACCAAAAGATTTTCAGTCTTCCAATGGGAGTCCCAGAATTCTATCACCAAAAACCCTAGAGAGGATTGATGTCTTCCCTAGGTTTACCTAGAACTGGTGCTTAGATAACAACTCCAACCCCATAAGAGTATGGAAGCCTTATCATAGTACAGATTTAGGATCGAACCCAAAAGACAACGGTCTTGTTGCAAGCAACAAGATGGAAAACGTACAACACTTCACTTAGTTATTTTACTAATTGGCACTTATATCAAAAGGTTGGATTTTGATTGGTTTTTAGACTAAAGCATGAAAAGTAAATAAAGCAAGTAAAACTAAGATTTAACAAATGATGATGAATCACTGGGGTTAAGCAGGTATTTACCACCGCTACACATGCATTGTATATGTACTAAGCAAGCAAGACTTATAAGCTAGATGCATGGATGTTCCACAAGACCGATGCCTTATAAGACAAGAGCGATGCATTGCATCCAAGGATGTTCCACAAGACCGATGCCTCGTAAGACAAGAGCGATGCATTGCATCCTTCGATGTTCCACAAGACCGATGCCTTATAAGACAAGAGCAATGCATCGCATCCTTCAAGGGTTAAGTAGCTCTCATTCGGTACATTTCTACGTGTCAATGAAGATATGTAGTCTTCCAAAGAGAGAATCTTACTCAACCTCATGAAACGTGCATCTAAAACTAACAAGCGAGCGATAATTATCAAATCGAATAGTATCTTTGTAGGCCTAGTCTCCTATTCGGATAACCTAGCTACGAGAAGTGCGGGAATGTTGCAACGCCAGCCATTCCAGATCAAATGGTCACATGCTTTACATCATTCCCCTTGCAAAGCGTGTTCCTCGACTTACCAAGGTTACTTCCATACAGATGGAAGTGCAATGGATGATAGTGAGTTTACTCCACTCTTTGAGATACACTCCTAGACACCGAAACGGATGCGTGGTGGATACACACACCAGAAACCAACACTAAATCAGTATTCGAGTCTCGAGAGCGGTCATAGACAAACCACAACAAAAGACAATAGATGCATACAAGAACGTGGCCATCATTCAAGCATGTATGAAACGATTTAGTATTAAAACGAAAGGATAACATCTTTTTAGTACAAAGTACAAAACATGGGCAGCGGGGCTAGTCCCCGCGCCCCAGTGGATGGAACTACTCGCTCCTCATAGGGGGAACAACAAAGGAGGAGGCAAGAAGAGATAGAAAGAACATCATCTCCACTGAGGAGAGAAGGCTGAACCCTTGGTGGAGAGAGCAACGATCTTCACCCTTCGTGGCTTGCTTGACGACGGATCTTCTCCTCTCACCTTCTTTGTTGATGAGAGAGAAGGTAGATTTGTAATGGAACGTGAGTCTCAGACCGGCAGCCTCGGGCGGTGGATGGAGTTGTTCTAGTACTAGAGAGGCAGCCTCTGGATGTCTGGACTCTCCTCAGGGATGGCCCTTGAGGTCTTATTTATAGGCCTTGAGTGAGGTCAAACGGTCTGGAGACCGTTTGGGTTCAAACGGTCTTGAGACCGTTTGGCGTCAAACGGTCTTGAGACCGTTTGGCATCAAACGGTCTTGAGACCGTTTGGCGTCAAACGGTCTTGAGATCGTTTGGCGTCAAACGGTCTTGAGACCGTTTGGCTTCATGCGGTCTTGGGACCGTTTGAACTCCATGCGGTCTTGGGACTGTTTGGCTTCATGCGGTCTCGGGACCGTTTGAACTCCATGCGGTCTTGGGACCGTTTGGCTTCATGCGGTCTCGGGACCGTTTGAACTCCATGCGGTCTTGGGACCGTTTGGCTTCATGCGGTCTCGGAACCGTTTGAACTCCATGCGGTCTTGGGACCGTTTGGCTTCATGCGGTCTCGGGACCGTTTGAACTCCATGCGGTCTTGGGACCGTTTGGCTTCATGCGGTCTCGGGACCGTTTGAACTCCATGCGGTCTTGGGACCGCTTGGCTTCATGCGGTCTCGGGACCGTTTGAACTCCATGCGGTCTTGGGACCGTTTGGCTTCATGCGGTCTCGGGACCGTTTGAACTCCATGCGGTCTTGGGACCGTTTGGCTTCATGCGGTCTCAGGACCGTTTGAACTCCATGCGGTCTTGGGACCGTTTGGCTTCATGCGGTCTCGGGACCGTTTGAACTCCATGCGGTCTTGGGACCGTTTGGCTTCATGCGGTCTCGGGACCGTTTGAACTCCATGCGGTCTTGGGACCGTTTGGCTTCACTCGGCCTTGAGGTTGGTTTATTCTTTTATGATTTTTTTGTGCTTTTTTCTGCAAGTGTAAAAGGAAAAAGTTAGTTTGATGATGTATTTACAAAAAGGGGTAAAATTAGGTTTATGTACCGTATAAATGTAAAAAGAGTATGGAAAACTAAAGAAAAAGACTAAGATAAACTACTAAAATAGGAGGTTATCACCCCCCCTAACTTAGAGTCTAGCTTGTCCTCAAGTTAGATAGAGCTGAGACATGAAATGGCGAGGCGATCTTAATTAGGGTCTCCATACTCTTGCTTCAATTCTTGACCTGAGTTCCCCAGGGGTCATATCGAGGCTTATTGCATGCCTTGATTCTTTTGGATTTCGAGAGTTGCTTGGATCTCAGGGTTTTTCCGTATCTCAAAATTTGCCTTGGGACCACATTTATTTTGTGCATGCCGTTGACTCTAATCAACTTTATACCTCTCTGGAAACCTACTGGAAGCTAGAGAGGGTATGAGGGTTGGCTAAAGGCTTTGAAGTGTAGCTCCCCTTCGAGTGGGGGAGGGGCTGTCTATGCTTCTTAGGATCTCACTACCGGGCACGACACATCTGCCTTTATGAGGGCAGCTGAATGTACCGGCCGGGCAAGTCCTTTATGAGCCTTTTCATATACTTGGAACTTTTAGGGTTTCACTACCGGACGCGACACATCTGCCTTTGTGAGGGCAGCGGAATGTGCCGGTCGGGTGAGCCCTTTATCAGTTCTTCATATAGGTCCTTATGCGTGGCACAACTCTCATGATTTTATTCGTCTCTCTGGCTTTTATTCAAAAACTCACAGGCTTGGGTTTTGGAATGAGGATTTATTTTGGGCGGCCAAGCCTCTTTTATTTTGAAGAGAGGAAAGTTGTTCTTAAAGTTTTTCAGCATGCACTTATTTGGTTTGTGGTCCACTTGCAGAACTTTTTTTGATTCGGAAGTTGCCTAATTTCCCTCTCATCCTCGAGATCTCGGCTTATTTCTGCCCTGATTTTGACATGTGGAGAGTCAGATAAAGAATTGAAGCAAAAATACGGGATCCATAGTAGGTGGAAATTGATAAATTGCCATTTCATGTCTGAGTGCTATTTACTTGCAGAGACTAACATGATTCTAGGGTTAGTTGAGGTGACTATTTTTGAAAAAGAATTGTGAAAAGAATTAAGACTTAAAGAATTGTAAAAAAAAAAATTTAAGAATGAAGAAATGTATGGAAAAAGGAAGTATAGAAGTTGATACCTAGCCCTTGTCTAATGTATCCCCCCTAACTTATCACACACTCTGTCCCCAGAGTGGCAAAGTGATAGGTTGAGAAATCATTAGAACAAGGGCTGCAGGTTAAGGTAGATTTTTGTTTGCCCCTGGAGAACGGAGTAGTGTAGATGCGAACTGCCCACGTAAGGCGTGGTAGTCCACGTCAGTCATTTCCTCCACTGGTCTTTGGAGAACGATTATGGTGTACATCCAGTAGAGGACGTGGAAGCCGCAGTCGTTGGATTGTCGTATTTGCTGGGGGAATTTGTGGCAGAAGGCGGGGCGATTGAAGTGTTCCTTGCTGTATGCCTTAGTGTGCTGACTCAGAAGCTCTATTAATTTCGCAGCGCACTCTTTTGCCGTTTCTTCTGTTGGCGTCTTGGGCGTTACGACGTAGTGTCGTTGTCAGGCGTTGAACTGGCTGTCGGAACTGTTGTATATTGTAGTTGTTCCATCTTGGAGGTTAGTTGCCAGAAGAATCCAGTGCTCTTGATGCAGGATTGGTAACATGATGAACTTCGGCGTTGTATGTTGGAGATATGCGATCAACGCTTCCGTTGTGCCGAAGTTTTTGAGTTTGAGTAGATCATCCTTCATGTATGGGGACGCCATGTATGTATCTGGATTATGTTGGCCAATCTGAGACTGGTAAGCTGTCATGAGACTGATAGAAAATTGCCCCTTATCTTGCAAAGTCTCTCGCAGTGAATCGGCCATCACGATAATGTCTTGAGACATGAATACTATGCCATCTTTTTCTGCGGAGAGATTCGCCATGATGATGCGCATTTCAAGGTCGGTGAGACCTTTGCAAGAATCGCGATCAAAATCAGGAAAAGTTGGTTTAGTGGTGTAAGCAGGATCGTTCTTGCTGGTATCTTCTTCTGGCGACTTGTGTTGTTCAGACTCTTTCAGAATTTGGCGGAAGGGTCGCCGTTGTCGACGTTGTACAGCTGAATAGAGATACCTTGGAACATCATCTGGTGACATAGTCGGATCATTGAAATATCTTCTGTCACAGATGAGCTCCATGGCGTAGCGTCCTCGTAACGAATGGAAGTCTTCAGCTGCCAAATCGGTGAAAGGAATTTCTTGGTTCAGCGCTTGGATATGTCGGATGGTGTAGAAAGCGCTGTCCCCAGATCCCATTGTGGCTTGAACTGGAGGGTTAATGATTCTGAACCAGGGTTGGCTCCAGTCTTGACGAAGAGAAGGGCGTACAGCCCAGATTACTTTGAGCAGCCGGAAGGGTATACACCGGGCTTCACCTGCTGCGTCTCCGACGAAGTTTATTATGCTGGCTGGTAGCTCGGCGTTGTTGAAGTTGTAAACTTTAGCGTCCCTTGCTTCGGTATCCACTATCATAAAAAGCCAGTGGTCCGAGACTTGGAATGGCATTGTGATATAGCGTGCCCGACGCGCTAAACCGGCACGCAGCCGCTCAATCGACCGTGCGCGCAAGCTTTTGTGTAAAAGGCCAAAAGACAATGCGGGTGAAGCGTTGAAGGCTGGTTGTATCCGCTGTTTACTTCTATAGATTTATATACAGTTGGCGAGGAGGACATGAAAGATTGGCATTGGCATCGTAGACCGGGGTCGGAGGATGCAACGCAAATTTTCACGTGTCAACGTACGCCTGGTTTTTGTATTATTGTAAACTATGTCGTCCCCCGCTTTTGCATCGTCTACTATAGTGTTCAGGATGAAGATGTCCTGAGCATCTAAAGTAGAGATGGCTGTCGTATCAAGATCGTGCATTTTTTGTGTGAGAGGAGGTGGCGGGGGGAGGTCTTGTGGTGGAGGGGAGGTGTGCTGTTCGGGGGCCTCTTCATGGCCTTTGAGGTTGTCGTCTAGATCAGAGGCGGAGTCAAGATCTGCGTTAGTATCTAGACTCACTCGGTCTGCCTCGTCTAGGTAAGGGGGAGAAGGTTTTGAGGAGGGGGGAGAAGTTTTTGGCGAGGTAGCGCTGGCTCCTAGTATGCATTGTTGGAGCTCAGCGAAGGCCGCATCCTTGGCAGCTTCCCCCATTGACCCCATAGCGGAGTAATCAAAGAATTGGTCCCCGTAGGAGATGTTTACGTTGTCATGCTGTGGGGACTTGGGGTGGTAGTCACTTTCCTGGTGACCTTTATCAGACCCTTTATGGGAGGGTCCTGCTGCGTTCCCGGGGCCTTCACTGTCATCGTGCTTGTCTCCTGAAGATGTGTCTTTATTGGAGTCAGCAGATGAATCAGATTCATCTTCTTTTTCATCATCATCGTCGTTGTCGGCCGCAGCTTCGTCGGTTGTCTTCTTGTTAGTCGACTTTTTGCACCGCCGGTGAGTGGCTTGTAGCTCATCGAAAGCCACTTGCAGATGCTCGTGTTTCTCGAGCAGTGCGTCGTGGGCTTCTTTGAGATCTGTGTATCTGCCCTCGGCGGAGAGGAGGCGTGCTGTCAGATCTGTGACTTGGGCACGTAGTTGTTGTGTTTCATTGATATTAGCTTCCTTGTGATGATGATAGAGCTGCGTAATTGTGTCGTCGATGGTGGCCAGGCGCGTGCTTAGCTCTTCGTGATTCTACTCAAGCTTGCGGAGATTCTCTTGCAGAGGGTGAGTCTGGTTAGAGATCTCATCGACTTTTCTTGTCGTAGCTTCTTGCTGGCGCGTTGCCCCAAGGATCAGGTCTGGCAGGTTGTTAGTGTGGCTGTTGATAAGCTCAACTTGCCTAGCCACTTCATTCTGTCGTTGCTGGATGCCTTGTAGGACGACAGGAAGAGCTCGATGTTGGTTGTCGATCCTGGTTACCTGTTTAGATAAATCCTGTACACAAGAAAAAATAGAATGTAATAGGTTATAAGGATCGGTGAGGAGGTTTCAGACAGCGTCAAATTGACGGCCGAATTCCTCACCGATGTTAGTAAGGGGGGCCCCAGAGGCGGAAGGGTGATGTGGCTGGGGCCTATGTGGGATGGTGGTAGTGTCTTGCGGAAGAGACACTGATGATGGCCCGAACTGCGTAGTGACTGTTGATGAAGTCACCAGCGGTGTCGGGGTGGTGGCGGATGTGAAGAGTGGTGGTATTTGTGGCGAAAAAGGTGGCACTGATGATGAAGGGGTGGGAACTGTGGATGTGAATGGAAAGGTAGTGAAGTCGGGCATGGAGGTGGAGAAAGGGAAGCCCGATGTTAGGGTGGGTGAAAAGGTGGATGTGAATGCTGGCGTGGATGTGGGGAGGAAAGTAGTGGTGGGGGCAGCGGAGAGATGCTCATTTAGACTCTGGATGAAAGAGTCAAATGAGGAAGTTGTTAAGATTTCATCGTTGAACCGCTCGTCCTCCGGGTTTGGGCGGGACGTTGGTGTCCCCGACAGCTGTTGGGCCTGCAGCAACCTCCTAGAAGGTCGTTTGGCAGGGATTTTTGTAGGTCGAGCTGTCGGGGCTGTGATGCTCGTTTCAGCTGGGCCCGCAGTTTGTTTCTTTGCAGCGGGTGTGACCGAAGCTAGTAGATGAGTAAGCTCCTCGTCAGAAAAGAGGAGTTGTGTCATATCATAGTGTGCTAGCTCCGGTAACGGAATGAGGGTTCTTGATGACTTAACCATCGGGCAGAATACATAGTGTAACTTTCCATCCTTTTCTTTGATTATAAACGAATTTTTCAAAGATTGTTCGTTTGTAAGGATGTCGCCCTTTATTTGCGTGCATTGGGGTAATAGCCTGTCCATCTTAAAAAATTTAATTATGGATGTGACGTGGCCCCCCAAACAGATCTCTTTCCCTATGAAGGCGGCGGATAATTTCTGGACCATCAACCGTCCGATGTTGACTGGCCTTCCGTTGAGGATAGACCAGAGGACAAAGAGGTCTGATATTGTAACGTTTCCTCCTTCCGTTCTTGGAAAAAGTGCGCCAGCTAGGATTTTGTGCATAGTGCGCACAAATCCGGAGTGTATGTTGGACGCTTTGCATGTTTTGGCATCGTATGTGGGAATCCCAGTTAAGATTTTCCAGAATGTGTGGCGGTTGAATTCTGGATGATCAGTTCCCACTGATTTGGCCTTTTTTAGCTGCTCCAGGTCGTCAATGAATATTGAATTTAGCATATTCTCTGTTAAGACGACGTTGCTACCGAAGATTTGGGTGACAATCCTTCTATCACCCCCATCCCGTGACCTATCTGCAATGTCAACGGGCTCCTTTGTCAGGTAGGAGAAGAATTCCGCTGTGGGCTCAATGTAGGATATTTCAGGTATTAAGCACAACCTGGTAAGGTTGGCTTTTTGTAGCGCTTTGAAGATGCGCTCGCGAATTCCCATTTTAGCTAGTATGCTGGAGCAAACATACTTGGTTGGTTTAAGGGTTTTATCGATGGTGATGGAGGTTTGGATGGATAGGTGCTCTGGTGGTGGTATTGGGGCGTTGATGGGAATGAAGGTGGTAGGGATGGTAGCTGCAGGGGTGGTAGTGGTAGCAACAAAGGTGGATGGTTTGGCGAAGGGTTGGTCCATGGCAGATAGAGGGTGGACTTGTTTTCTTGCCCTCTTGGGGGGCTGCCCAGATGCAGCCTTTGCAGCTTTGCGTTTTCCCTCTGTCTCTTGGGCAGAGGAGTCTTCATCGGGATTCGGTATGTAGTCCGATCCTTCATCATCGTCAGAAGAGATGTGCTCGATGTCCTCTTCAGGGGCCTCACCCAAGCATTTGGTGAGGCGAGTTATCTCACACAGGACGTCGATGATCTTGGTCTTGGGAGGGACGGCGCTGGTGGTGTTGTAAGTGTCCCTGATTTGTATGAGCCTGTCTCGCTCTTCCATCATCTGCTCCCTTGTCAGAGCAGGGACAGTTCTTGAGCCGGAAGTTTTGTTTGCTGGTGACGCCATTTCTGAAAAAGAATAAGAGTTTCATAATTAGAGAAGATTTGAAACAATGTAAATTTGATTTGTAGTTATATCTTTTATATTTTGTGAAAGCAAAAGGGAAACGAAAACCAAACGGTTTCAAGACCGTTTGGTCCCAAACGGTTTGAGGACCGTTTGGTCCCAAACGGTTTCGAGACCGTTTGGTCCCAAACGGTTTCAGGACCGTTTGGTTCCAAACGGTTTTAGGACCGTTTGGTTCCAAACGGTTTGAGGACCGTTTGGTCCCAAACGGTTTGAGGACCGTTTGGTCCCAAACGGTTTCAAGACCGTTTGGTTCCAAACAGTTTCGAGACCGTTTGGTTCCAAACGGTTTTGGGACCGTTTGGTTCCAAACGGTTTGAGGACCGTTTGGTTCCAAACGGTTTCAAGACCGTTTGGTCCCAAACGGTTTCAAGACCGTTTGGTCCCAAACGGTTTCGAGACCATTTGGAAAGCGAAGAGTCGCAGGTCGCCGACGCGGGAGAAGGTGGAACGGCGCGAAGGTGAAGAACGTGCCGGCGCCTTCGAAAACGATGAGAAGAACGACGACGGCGATGAAAACGGTGGGAGAGTCGGTGAAATCTTTTGACAGCGACGACGATGGAGGAGCAAGAGACGTCGTGCGATGGTAAAGGGAACGGCACTGGCGCCATGATGGTGGCGACAGAACGGCGCGGCGACGAAGGCGACGGGTCGGTTGATGAAACCATTCGATAACGACGGCGATGGCAGCTTAAGCAGCAACTGGCGATGGAATGAGCAGCGTGGAGCAGCGACTAGCGATGGAATGAGCAGCGTGGAGTCGTCGGACTACCTTGCGGAAGGTGGACGGAAGGGTGACTTTGCGCGGATGCAACAGGAGCAAGAAGGGAAGTTCTTCGCACGAAAACTCTGGAGAATTCGAAGATTTGAAGAGAGAAAGACGGAGGGGTAGGGTTGATATTTATAGTGATTGGTTGGTGACCTTTTGTATTCCAAACGGTTTGAAGACCGCTTGGTCCCAAGCGGTCTCGAGACCGTTTTGGTCCCAAACGGTTTCAGGACCGTTTGGTCTCAAACGGTTTCAAGACCGTTTGGTCCCAAACGGTTTCAGGACCGTTTGGTCCCAAACGGTTTGAGGACCGTTTGGTCCCAAACGGATTCAGGACCGTTTGGTCCCAAACGGTTTGAGGACCGTTTGGTCCCAAGCGGTTTGAAGACCGTTTGGAGTCCAAACGGTTTCAAGACCGTTTGGAGTCCAAACGGTTTCAAGACCGTTTGGCTCCAAACGATTTGGAGACCGTTTGGAGGGGCACAAAGGGTTTGTATATTTTTATGTTTGTTTTTGAGTATGTATATTTTTTTTGTATTTTGGTTTATGAATTTTTATGTTGTTTGTTTTATGTATTGTTTTTGTAGTTTTGATTATGTAGATTTTTTTGTATTTTTAGATTAATGATGAAAGAACTTAAAGAAAGAAAAACAAATTCAAAAGAAAAATAAAAGACTAGAAATTAGAGAAGGTGATACTGAGGTCTTGGGTTGCCTCCCAAGAAGCGCCTTGTTTTATGTCACTGGCTCGATGAAGTTAAAACATTATTATGCTGTTGTCATAGTATTTGATTGCTCATGTCTATTTGGCCCATGTTTAGGGTTCGATTCAGGCTGCCCAGCGAAAGTGCCTGTTGGGGGTTTCAATTGTGCAGCAATCTGGGCAAGCTGTGCTTCAACTGCCTTCTGTTGAGCTTGTTGGTTGGCCAGCATGGTTTGCTGAGACTGAAGCATTTGTTTTATCAAAGATAGCTCATCTTCCGGTTGTGCAGTGACATTTTTCTGAGGGTTTTGTTGTTGAGACTGTTGAATATGCAATTGCGGGTGAAGCGGGGGATGAGTGTACTGATAGTAGGTTGATTGATTTCTAGGGTAGTTAGCCCTAGGGAAATTGTTCCTTGGGTTCCCTTGATTTTGGTTAAAATTGTTTGGAAATCCAGAAGGCAGCCTACTGTCAAGTCCCCCTTGTGTCTGATGTTGCGGATTCGCAGTTCCAGAGGGATTCCCATACTGGAATCCAGGATGGTTCCTTGGTTGACTGGGATTATAATAAACTTGTCCGGGAATAGTATGGATGGAGTTGACTTGCTCTAGAATCTGATCTTCAGCCTGATTAGTGATGGCCTCATAGGATTGTGGTGGTGGATGCAGATCCATCATCACATTATAGAGTATTACACAGGAAAGAGTCGGATGATCCGAAGCATGACAAGCTTCACAGGATCCTGTGACGGCTTTGACTTGATGAACCAGCGGGGTTTTCTTCTTATCAATTTCCCCTAGAGTTGTTTCAAGGGTTTGCTGTTTATGAGTGATTGTCTTCAAAGGTTCGGCTATTGACTTTAGTTCCATAGATTCCTCAGCTTTAAAGACTTTAAGGACGCCTTTTCCGGCTGACCGCCCCCAGTTGGACTGGTTTTCAGCTCCTAAAGTAACGATTTTCCAGGCATCTTCATAATTTTTCCTCATGAAATTTCCTCCAGATGAGGAATCTAGGAACTGTTTAATGTCATCGCTTACTCCCCGATAAAAAGTTTCAATCAATTGATTCTGTGAAATTCCATGATGAGGGCATTTGCGTAGAAGTTCCTTGAATCTTTCCCATGCCTCAGCGAGGGTTTCTCCAGGTAGATGGGAGAAATGGTTGATCTGCCCTCTGATTTCATAGGTCAGCGAGGGTGGAAAGAACTTCTCCAAGAATTTTTCCTCTAGAGGGGCCCAAGTGGTTATGATGGGTTCTCTGTCCAATGAGTTGTACCAACTCAAGGCCCTTCCAGATAAGGTGAAATGAAACAGGTGGAGCATTATTGCATCGAAAGCAATACCAGCTTGCGGGACCAGGCGGCATAATGCCTTAAACCGTTTCAAATGGTCCATGCAATCGTCTCCTGAACCTCCTGAGAAGGAAATTCCTTGCATAATCTGGATCCACTGGGTCCGAATCTCAAAGTTTGGGATGTTGATGATCGGAGGCCGGACCGGGTGGTTGTCTTCGTAATTCTTCGGGACAGCATAGTCCCTCAGTTGCTTGTTTCGTAATTCGAGCTGAGCAGCCTCGGTCTCTGCTCTTATGCGGGCTTGCTCTTCTGCTCGTATCTCCGCTTGTATTTGGGCACGGGTGTCTGCAATGAGTTGTGCCCGTTGTGCGGCGATAGCAGCATTGACTCTCTCCATCACCAAAGCGGCTTGATGTTGTTCGTCAGCCATTTGACTAGCGCGTTGGCGATTGAGACGGATTCTGCGGTGGAAACTTCTCTCTACCTCGGAGTCGAACTCCGGATCAGGGGAGAATCCTCGATTATGCGGTGATTGCATATACGGGTTCTACCTGAGTAAAGAAAAGAGAACACCTTTAGATAATAGAGACAATATGAAAGCTTCAAGAAGATGATGAGTTATGATTCAAAAAGAAAGTATAAAAATCCTAACCAACTAGAAAAATAAACTAAGTGAAATACTAACGTTCCGTTGTCCCCGGCAACGGCGCCATTTTTTGATGGAGCTAGGACTTACACCAAAAGATTTTCAGTCTTCCAATGGGAGTCCCAGAATTCTATCACCAAAAACCCTAGAGAGGATTGATGTCTTCCCTAGGTTTACCTAGAACTGGTGCTTAGATAACAACTCCAACCCCATAAGAGTATGGAAGCCTTATCATAGTACAAATTTAGGATCGAACCCAAAAGACAACGGTCTTGTTGCAAGCAACAAGATGGAAAACGTACAACACTTCACTTAGTTATTTTACTAATTGGCACTTATATCAAAAGGTTGGATTTTGATTGGTTTTTAGACTAAAGCATGAAAAGTAAATAAAGCAAGTAAAACTAAGATTTAACAAATGATGATGAATCACTGGGGTTAAGCAGGTATTTACCACCGCTACACATGCATTGTATATGTATTAAGCAAGCAAGACTTATAAGCTAGATGCATGGATGTTCCACAAGACCGATGCCTTATAAGACAAGAGCGATGCATTGCATCCAAGGATGTTCCACAAGACCGATGCCTCGTAAGACAAGAGCGATGCATTGCATCCTTCGATGTTCCACAAGACCGATGCCTTATAAGACAAGAGCAATGCATCGCATCCTTCAAGGGTTAAGTAGCTCTCATTCGGTACATTTCTACGTGTCAATGAAGATATGTAGTCTTCCAAAGAGAGAATCTTACTCAACCTCATGAAACGTGCATCTAAAACTAACAAGCGAGCGATAATTATCAAATCGAATAGTATATTTGTAGGCCTAGTCTCCTATTCGGATAACCTAGCTACGAGAAGTGCGGGAATGTTGCAACGCCAGCCATTCCCGATCAAATGGTCACATGCTTTACATCATTCCCATCGCAAAGCGTGTTCCTCGACTTACCAAGGTTACTTCCATACAGATGGAAGTGCAACGGATGATAGTGAGTTTACTCCACTCTTTGAGATACACTCCTAGACACCGAAACGGATGCGTGGTGGATACACACACCAGAAACCAACACTAAATCGGTATTCGAGTCTCGAGAGCGGTCATAGACAAACCACAACAAAAGACAATAGATGCATACAAGAACGTGGCCATCATTCAAGCATGTATGAAACGATTTAGTATTAAAATGAAAGGATAACATCTTTTTAGTACAAAGTACAAAACATGGGCAGCGGGGCTAGTCCCCGCGCCCCAGTGGATGGAACTACTCGCTCCTCATAGGGGGAACAACAAAGGAGGAGGCAAGAAGAGATAGAAAGAACATCATCTCCACTGAGGAGAGAAGGTTGAACCCTTGGTGGAGAGAGCAATGATCTTCACCCTTCGTGGCTTGCTTGACGATGGATCTTCTCCTCTCACCTTCGTTGTTGATGAGAGAGAAGGTAGCTTTGTAATGGAACGTGAGTCTCAGACCGACAACCTCGGGCGGTGGATGGAGTTGTTCTGGTACTAGAGAGGCAGCCTCTGGATGTCTGGACTCTCCTCAGGGATGGCCCTTGAGGTCTTATTTATAGGCCTTGAGTGAGGTCAAACGGTCTGGAGACCGTTTGGGTTCAAACGGTCTTGAGACCGTTTGGCGTCAAATGGTCTTGAGATCGTTTGGTGTCAAACGGTCTTGAGACCGTTTGGCTTCATGCGGTCTCGGGACCGTTTGAACTCCATGCGGTCTTGGGACCGTTTGGCTTCATGCGGTCTCGGGACCGTTTGAACTCCATGCGGTCTTGGGACCGTTTGGCTTCATGCGGTCTCGGGACCGTTTGAACTCCATGCGGTCTTGGGACCGTTTGGCTTCATGCGGTCTCGGGACCGTTTGAACTCCATGCGGTCTTGGGACCGTTTGGCTTCACTCGGCCTTGAGGTTGGTTTATTCTTTTATGATTTTTTTGTGCTTTTTTCTGCAAGTGTAAAAGGAAAAAGTTAGTTTGATGATGTATTTACAAAAAGGGGTAAAATTAGGTTTATGTACCGTATAAACGTAAAAAGAGTATGGAAAACTAAAGAAAAAGACTAAGATAAACTACTAAAATAGGAGGTTATCAGATATGATCAAATTTTAGAGAAAAATTAATGATGTGTGATATAAATGTAAGCTTGATTTTCATCAACTTTGAGCTTCACCAAGATGATACATGCATACTAGGTGGACAAATTATGCATCAAAACACATACAAAGGTGAACTTGACGGTGAGAAAAAGAGTGATATCAAAATTATAAGTCATTGTCGATGTGTAAAGTTCGATGTTGTCACATCCTCTCCACCTTAAAAGAAAAATTTTCCCCAAAATTAAATCAACTCATCAATCGAGATTGGGTTTTCCTATCCGATGCCTGAATCATCATAGTATTCTCATAAGGTATCATCACTACTTACAATATCCTTCTCATTCCAAAATTGAGCAATCAATAATCAAAGTCAAAACATAGTCACAAGGATCATCTAATTGGGGGAGATCATTACATAAATCATAATTTGGATATATCATTCCATAGATCATGATGTTAGAGAGATCACATTTTAGGTCAATCAAATAGATTTCAAGAGTAAGACATGAATTTCATTCCAAAATTTTAGGGTTCTAGCTTTTACTTTGGCCTAGGTGGGGTCCATGATTGAAATTTCATATTTCAACAATTCAAGACCAACATCATATTTCAACATCGTGATTTCGTGCTAAAAGACAATTGAAGGTCTCACCTGAGTCCAGATAGAGCTCATCCATAAGTCATAAATTGAGAAAATCATCATAATTGTCATTTCAATTTTGAGATTTGGGAACATGAAAGTCATCAGTCATATATCGAGTGTGATCTCAAGATCCAAACAGAGTGATCATAGGAGTCAAGTCAATAACAAGATCATTAATCACGAGTCAAGATTTTGTTATTCAATATCGTGAGTCAAGTTTGGACAATAAAGTCATTGATCTAGACATTTTGAAGCAAGAGTTTAGATTCCTATTAGACCTTAGGGGTGATCAGTCATCCATATACATAAATCGAGCAACAATCGAATGCCATTTCAAGCATTTTTCAACATTTCTTGGCATCGACATCGAGTTCATTTTCATGGTATTTGTGGTTAATGAATGATCTAAGCATAGGTCTTTATAGGAACTTAACCACTAACTATAGTCAATATCATCATATTTCAAGATCATCATTAATTCAAGATTCAAGATTGAGCATCAATATCACCATGTGTTTGACCTATTAGGGACTTAGGTCAAGAAGTTAAAATCGGATGGAAGGGGTTTACCATTCCAAACTCTAAATAATATTCAAAGTGAAAATTTAGAGATAATCATAATAGGGATGTGAACAAGGTTAGGAGACACACACTACCACCCTAAACTAGAACATTAGTCTGCATTAGTCATGAGTCGTTACACATATCCAAATAGGGAGAGTATCAATTATCAAGTCATATTTCACAAGATCATGAGTCAAACATCAAGATCATAATAGGGCAACCATTTTCAAGGTTTTGCAAGATCAACATCATAATTACATTCCCTTCCTTTCAAGGTCAAGGTAAGGGTAGCTTTTGGAAATCAAGAAGTCAAATTGGGGAACATAAGAGTTTGAGAATAATAGTGCAAGATTTGATATCCATGTCTATCCTATTTGTTCAAATTTGAGATTACATAGAGGCATACATGTCAATAGGGAAATGCCTCTTGTATACAAGTCATCACATCATGGTCTAGGGGTCCAAAGACATAGTCATATCAGATAGGTGGCATGTTACCTATCAACAGGGCAAGTTTCACTTATTTATGTTTGATGTTTGATCAAAATAGGGACAACATAGGTATAGTCAATAGGGACCCCATTAAACATGAGGTGCAAAACACAAGTTCCACCTTATTTTACCACATAATTAGTTTACCTCAAACACAAAAGGTACTTATATTTGATCTTGAGTTTTCATAAGCTTTACACATGTGTACCTCACTTTCAAGAGTATTTTTGTGCATCAAGTAGGGTTTTCAATTTAAGACCAGATCATGGTATTAACGTCTTAATCAACTCATGATTTCAAATGATTTTCACTTTTCCCATGCATACACCACCCAGAATAGAGACATCATGTAATTAATAGTCAAGAGGGAAGAATCACATGAGGGGATAAAAAGACTAACTAATCATCTACTTGGTTGGCTTAGGTGATCCTTAAATAAGATATGAGATGCTAGAAGACTCTCTAAGAATTAAGGAAAGGATTTAGTCTTCCTTGGGTTTTTATGATGTGCTATGCCTTAAACATATATGGAGGCCTATGTGTATGGCTCTGATACCTTTTGTCATGGAACTATTTGTTACCCTAGGTCCACACTCCTAATAACTATATAGCCAAAGTCGAGTGGACTTGAGTTCCCATACGTAGAATAGCACAAATATTTCACTTAGGAAATATATATGTAAAAGAAGTAACAACAAGCGATAATAGGATACTAAACATGGAGATAAGAGATATGTACCCATTTCTAGATTCAAGTTTATCCATTTGTATTACATTTTATATCTTAGAGTCTTGATTGCAGTGAACATTCATTTGGGACTACAGATCCGATAAACAAAATATATTAATGCTAAAGAATTAAGTGCACTATGAAAAGGGCAAGTGAATAGTTTAAGAGTATGATAAAAGTTTCCTAGCCAGAATCATCATAAGAAACAAGAACGTAGAAACAAGGCAAGAACACTTATTGAAATTTGTTTTATACAAAGCATACTTTAGGTGTATTTCCATTTTACTCAACAACATATTATGGCCATTGACCAACTTTCCATTGGAAGGGTTCGTAAGGGTACTCAAGATTAGCCAACCCTTTTCTTGACATGGTCAGTCTTATCTTAACATATCAAGTAAGGAGCCCAACCTTTGCCCTTACCCTGAGAATACTATTAGGTACACAAGGTTTGCATAATGGACAACTTCAATTATGTTTGAGGTTGGTTCAATGTATTCCAATAAAAATGAACATACTAATCATAGGGAACAAGTAGCTCAAATAGGTAATTATCTAGCCAAGCATTCATACGAGAATACATGCAAGCAAGCCAATAACATAGTAGGGTCAAGAGATTAAGCATACCTTTAGAGTAGAGTATGAGCTATGACGAGATCTCTAGATATGGTCTAGGTCAAGGGGACCTAACATGTAAAGAGATGGAGTATAGAGTCTTAGATCACTAGAGTTTGATAAGATAATTATCATATGAGTCATGTGGATGTTCCCTTAGACCTAGGTTTCATATAGTTTATTCTTAGATCCAAGGCTCCAAAAATGTAAGCAAAAAGTCATCACAATCCAAGTCTCGTCATTATATTGTAGGTCTAAGTGAACCATCCACATTATGAGTGTTATAAGATAATACTAATATCTGATTTAAAAGTAGGGGAAGCATGATATCTAAGTTATCATCATGGTTTAATCATGCAATTTCACAACTAGTCATATTAAATCAATCACACACAAAAATGGCAATTTTTCCAAGTCATATATAGGAGCATTAGGGTCATAACATAGACCAAGTCAAGATCGAGGGTTATAGTATGCTAATTTATTGATTTTTATTCATTAAGATATCATGTATAGCATTATATCATGCTCTTAGAAAGATTAGATTCCAAACAAGCAACATGTGCATATAAATCACACTATGCGTTACATATTGTCAACAGGTGTACATGAGTATGCTACATGGCATTTTGTGAAACAAACCATTTAAGGACTGAAAGGTGAACATGGAGATTTAAACATTAAGGATCCATATAGCACAAGAATTTAGGATCCAATCATATAAGTACATAGACATCACATTTTAGGGCATATCGAGGTACCCAAGGTAAGTCTATATGTTTTATGAGTCATATCATGGCAAAAGGCATAAGGTCTTATTCAAACCTGGCATATAGAATCATAAGTATTGCTTATTTCAAGGTCAGGTGATCATTAGATAGTAAAACTATGCCAAAGATGGCATCTTGATTATGTTACATAAACCATATACATAAGGAGTCATTTTTAGCTTCAAAGTACCATAGAGACCACATCAAGATGATCCAAGGCTCAATTCAAGTTCAATATGAGCCCAAGTTACTGATCTAGGGCTAAAAGAGTATTTTCTCATCGATAATTCAGGGAAATCATAAAAGAGCACAAGGATCATTAAATTAGTATGAAGGTACCACAAAAAGAAAAATTAGAGTAACTATAGTACGTTTAGGTTGTAGAACCATTTTTAATGGATATACCTTGATTTACTAATAAAAAACCATATATCATATGATGGATTTGTCCAAGGGAGTTATGCGATATTGTTTTTATAACATTACCTCAAAATGATCCAATCTGTGTCGACGAATCTCGATCTTAGGGTTGACATGAACTGGGAAAATGTGCCTCACGATCTTCATGGGCCCTGATCCTTCCATCTGCCAGCTCGCGACCCACTTGGCGGTGACCCAACCCACTGTGGTTCTCCACAGCTACCCACCGCTCACAGTCCTACACCAAAGACCAATGAATGCTCCCTATCACAACACACCATTGCGCACTGCTACTCCATGCATGACACAACCTGTACAAGCCATGGTCTTGTAGTGGAGGGGGTTTCTAGAACCCCTCTGTGTAGAGGATCTGGGCAATGAGGGCCAACCTTGGTGCTCGGCTCCTCACCCCAAACTCCATGATGGTCTCAGCTTGTTGTAGGGTGGCTGAGAAATCATGCTACACCTCATCGGAGGTGGGAGGCATCCATGGTGGAGGAAGGAGTAGAAGGAAGAGACAATGGAACTAGGGAAGCAAAATGAGACAAAAAGAGGGGGAACGAGTTAGGGGAGAGGTTTTATAGGTGGAGAGTGAGAAAAAGGGTGCCAAAGAGGCAAGAAAGCAAGGCCCTAGGTCGGAACCACTGGGGATAGGTTGTAGTAGTGCCATTGGAGCGGCATCGTATGAAGGTGGAAGGCAACTCTCAAGCTGTTGGATCAAGGCCGGATCTGAGGAACAATGATCCAACGTTTGTAAATAGAAGAGGTCAAAATCTATAGACCGTGATTGGACAAGAGTATTGAGATTAGATAGCAAGCCAAGCAGAAGGGGGGGCACCCAATATTGTGGGCCGCACACAATAGAAAGGTCCCAATAAGGGCTAAAACAAATACAAGGTTAAAACAAGGTTAAAAGCAAGTGATATTCAAATGGGCATATCTTCCCCAAACTGACTTAGAATTGGATGAAATTTGGTGCATTGGAAAGGTAAGAAAGAGATCTTCATCATGAGCATAAGAATGGGGTACACAAGTTCACAAGGATATGATCAAATTTTAGAGAAAAAGTATTGATGTGTGATATGCATGTAAGCTTGATTTTCATCAACTTTGAGCTTCAGCAAGGTGATACATGCATACTAGGAGGACCAATTGGACATAAAAACACATACACAAGTGAAATTAATGGTGAGAACAAGAGAGAGACCAAAATTAGAAGTCATACTCGATGTGTGAAGCTCCATGTTGTTATAATCAACTATATGGCCTCATAATATTTCCCCATTTTAGTGCAAATATAGAATGATTCATGGATACCAATCTACCAATCATAGAATATAATTGCGATAAAGAACTTATATTTTGAATTAGGGTCTGAATTTATGTACAAAATACCATGAATTAAATATGTCAAGTAATTTAGTCACTTTCAAGTTTAAACAAGTATATCATCAGAGTACATCAGTGTCATGATCTGATCATATATCATATAAATCATACTTTTAGTAAGATTAGAGTTTAAACATTAATAACAAACCCTAATTAAGGTAATTAAAGAGATATTATTATCATCATGAAATCATACTACAACAATAAAAAATAATGGTTTCATATTAATCTAGACATTTTATGAGAAGATTGATTTCAATGCATTTAATAAGATGGACCAATTAGAAAATCTAGATAAAGAAAATGAAAATAAAAAAGAATTTCTAGCCTTGACTCATAGATCAAGGGAGACATCTGGCTGACTCACGAGCCAGATTGGGACCACACAAGGTTGGAGTAGGGGTCAAAATGACCAAAAGGCCCAAGTGATATAAATAACATGCCTGACATAATGAGGGAATAACTATACATTCAGCACTATGATTGTTCTCCTTAACCATCTTATGCCATTTAAGTAGCAAGTTTATAATTGAGTTGAGAAGAATAAAACTAAGGTGAAGGAGGAAACAACTAAGGTAGAGGTGAGAATTGCGAGATGAGAGTATTCTTCTATTCACTTTGCAACAGAAATGAGAGGTCATTGAGCAATTCATGAATAAAATGACAAAGAAATAGAATATGACTACTTTCAGTCTGCACTGCATTGTGCCTTCTCACTCGCGAGAGTCAGGTGGGGGAAATGAATCCCTTGGACACATCCTCCCTAGATATGGGTCTGGATATGGGATCTGGTTAGGCTAGATAAATAGGTATTTTAGGGTTTTAAAAGCTATTTTCATGTATAATTCCCAACTCTCAATTTCTTTATATGAAAAATGTGAGCTTTTAACTAGAGATTTATCAAGGTCTCACCCATATACAAAAGGATATTCAGATTAATATGATAAAGTTTGAGTTATGAATAAAATCATAAGAGTAACAAAGTTAATTGAGCTAAAATTGTTTGTCACAAGGTACACATGATGAAACTACAGAACACATATCCAATTTGGGTGTCAAAATCATTCAACGAACATGAGAGTGATGAAGTGAGGTCAACTGAGAAATACTAGACAGTAGAAGGGAAGAGTTCTAATTTGGGCCATCGACATGGAAAAATCCACTTCATTACATCCTTCCCCCGTTAAAAGGAATTTTGTCTTAAATATTTCACACAACGCATCAATCAAGATTGGGATTTCATATTACAAAGCATAACCGACTAGGTATTCCTCAACTAATTCATAATCTAGAAATCAATCATCAAGATCAATTCATAGTCACATTGTTCATCAATTAGCAAGAATCATCACACGAGTCACAATTGGGAGAGATCACCAGATAGATCACAAATTGGATAGATCAGATTTTAGGTCAAATGAATAGAGCTTTAGAATCAAGAGTACAAAATGAATTTTCATCCTAATATTTTAGGGTCCTAGATTCTACATTAGACTAGGTGGGGTTATACATCTATGATCAAGATTTCCTATTTCAAAAATTTGATACAAATGCCATAATTTCAATATCATGATTTCATGCTCAAAATTAATGGAAGGTCCCACCCTGGTCCTCATGAGAGCTCATCCCTAATTCATGAATTTGGAGAATCAACGTGATCATCATTTAAAAATGATGAGGTTTGGGAGCATGAAATTCATCAATCAAATAATGTGGGTGATCTCAAGGTCCCAATAGGGTGATCATATGAATGGAATGAAAACAAAGATCATACTCATGAGTCAATATTTCATCAACCAATATCGAGAGTCAAACTTGGCCTTGAAATTCATAGGCTCAACCATTTCTAATCTAGGGTTTAGATTCCTATTTAGAGTGTAGGTATGACCATTCATCCATATACAAAAATCAGCCAACATTCGAGCAATATTCGAGAAAAATTTCAAGATATTAGTATTGAGTTCATTATCATGGTATGTAAGGTTGGTGAATGATCTAGATCTAGGTATTTCTAAGAAGTCAACCACAAGCAATAGTTAACATCATCCTATTAAAATATTATCGTTAAATTAAAATTCAAGGCTGAGTATCAATATTATCATGGATTTGACCTATTAGAGACTTAGGCCAAGAAATTAAATCGTGTGGAAGGGTTACGTCTCCAAAACTCTAAATGATCAACAATATGAAAACTTAGAGTCAATCATAATAGATATGTGACCTAGGTTAGGGGATTCCTAAGTCAATTACCACCCTGATCTAGCACACTAATCAACATTAGTCATGAGCAATCAAGTATATCCAAATAGGAAGAGTATCAATGATCAAATGATATTCCACAAGGTCATAAGACAAAATTCAAGAATATAATAGGGAAACCATTACAACATTTTGAAAGGTCAGGGTCATAATTTCATTCCCTTTGTTTCACGATCAAGGTAATGGTATAATTTGGAAATGGAGAAGTTGGATTAGGCAATTTATGAATCAAATCACAATAGTTCCAGATTGAGATCGATTTACATCATATCATTCATAATAGAGGTTACAATGAGGCATAGTAATCGTTAGGGATAAATCATTTTTCATCAAAGTCTCAAATCATGAATTGAGAGTCCTAAAAATGGTCATTTCATGGCATGATCTTGGTATTTATTAAATAGGAGAACATTTTCTTATCTATGTTGAGGTTTGTTCAACAATAGGGCAACGTGGACTTAATAAAATAGGGACCTCATCAACCATGAGGTATAAGGTATAAATACTCCTTTTTTCATCATATCGATATTTATATGACTTACCTCAAACATCGGAAGCATGTAGTCTAGTTTTGGTGAAATTGAGTTTACATGATTTGAGGGGTCAAATATGAGTTCATGCCTTTAAGATTACTTTCATTAAAAAAAATAGGAATTCCACCTTATGATAAGATCATGGAATCATCATCTTAATCAAATTTCTTGATTTTACATAAATTATAGTTCCCCCCTCCCGTATAAGCTACCCAAAATCAAGAAACCATGTGATAAATAGTCACGATAGAAGAACCACATGAGGAGATGAGAAGACAAACTAATCATCATCTAATTGGGTGGATTAGGAATTCCTGAAAGTAGAGGTGAAATGCTAGAATATAATCTAGGGTCTTAGGGAATTCCTATAGTCCATTTTGGACCCACTAAGGCCAGGTGGAGTAGGGAAACCTCAACAATTGTAGCTAGACATATAGGAGGAATTACTGCTAGAAACCCTTATGCTCTCTCTAACCACCTCAATTTCACCATAGTGAACTTTAGAGTTTTCCTTGGTTTAGAGACTAGAAATATTATTTTGGTGATGCATAAAAAGTGTGTGGTGGTTGTTATACCAAATGTCATGGAATTGTTCTTACCCTAGTCCCAATCTCAAAGTAGGGTAGGCAGTGTTAAGGGGATTAGAGCGCCTATCTCTAAGTGACCCGAAGATCACTCACACATCATATGCTTAAACAAACAACACTCCATTTAATGAAAAAGAACCATAAATATTGTTACATCCGAGGACCAAAGGCATCAAAAAGTAAAGTTCAAGGGAAGAAAGAGAAGTAAACTAGATATTCTAATATCTACAAAATCCATTACATTTATATATCACCCTATGGAATTCTGATTTGTTGCAACATTTTTTATTCCAATGGAGTTTGTTAGAGTAAATAAGAGATCAACAAATATCATGTCTTCAAGTCTTCAATCCTATCAAAAAAATCATGATGCAATACATGCAAAACATTGGTATGCTTCAACAACAATATGGAACATTTTAAAAATTTTCTATCAAAAAGTATACTTGGAAGGAATTACATAGAAGTAATAGATACAATATTAAAGCTCAGCTTTATTTCAAGTAATTCAATTTTTAATAACGAATTTCCCCATTATGTTGAAATCATCAAGTATATATATAGCTCCATCACCCCAAAAATATGTGGGAGGTTACCATTTTGTAAAAGTTCCACCCTTCGATACGAGGAGGCCTCTTGTACCCAATATCACCATAATAATCACAGTTAGTCATATGGGGCATTATCATTTATGTTCAAACATTTTCAAGAATACATATACAAATTAAAAGATTTCTCAGTAGGGCATATTGTAGCTCAACAAGCACATAGACAAGTGTGCAGTCAAGATAGCACATACAAGTATCATTTGGTACCACTAACACATTCAAGAAGAAAATAAAATAAAAGCTTACCTCTTTTGGAGTCTAAAGTGTTAAAAAAATCCAAACCAACAAGTATAAAGAATATTTGATTCTGGTACATAATGGGAAAACCCATGGATCAATATATATTTGGTTCATTGTTCTAATGACCTATTAGGGCATTCATTCATGTATTATTATGGTCAAAGCATTTCTTTCCCTATAGCCATTAAGAGTACTAATCTAGGGTCAGATGATTGAGATTAGGAACTTATATTTTGAATCAGGGTCTAAGTTGATGTAAAAATATCATGGATTAAAGATATCAATTAATATAGTCATTTTTAAGTTCAAACATGTAAAGACTACATTATATGATGATTAAGTAATTATAATCATGTGATCAAGTCCGCTATATCATCAGAGCAAAACATGGCCGTGATGTGATCATATATCATGTATATTGGGCTTATATCAAGATAAGGGTTTGTAATATCAATATAAAACCTAATTAAGGTAATTAGAGAGATATCATTATGATCATAAAATTATACTGTAGTAAGAAAACATAATGGTTTCATATTAATATTGACATATCTATGAGAAGATTGATTTTTTGTGGGCATTTTTCTAATAGTTGGGATATTTTTAATGCATAACAAAATTGACCAATCAGAAAAATGCTAGATAAAGAAAATGAAAATAAAAACAAAAATGAATTTCCAACCTTGACTCACAAATTAACAGAGAGATATGGATCCTCAGATCCTCCTTCTGACCCATAGGTTGGGCTTGTCTCACAGGAGGTCAGAGCAAGAGATAAAAAGACCAAAAGGCCCAAGGCATAAATTACTGGCATGACACAACAAGGGCATAACTATTCTTTCAGCCCTATGATTGTTCTTGTCAACCATATCACACCGTTGAAGCATCAAGAAGATAACCAAGTCGATAAGAAGAAAATTGAGGTGGTGAAGGAAAAGACTTGGGTAAAAGTGAGCATCACAAGATTAGATCCTGCTTCTTACACTTCACAATAGCAACATGAGCTCATTGAGCCATTCAATGGCTAAAACAACAAACAAAATAAGATATTGGTGGATCCAATGCAAGTTGGAATTAAAGAATGCAATATCAAGTAAGTACCACAAAATCTAGGGGACTAGAAGTTAGGAGAGATTCACGAGGGTGCTTGGAGTGATATGTGGGCATCATCTTCCTCTGGAAGAACCCAGAGATATTCCACGACAAGAGTCTATAGTGAAGCAACATGCTTTATCAGTAGGGCTTCTTAGTTTATTGTAGCTTATAGTGAGGGGTCAGGGAAGTTGATACAACACCCCATGTTGGTGTGGGCATCAACAGTTGGTAGGAGTTGACCACCAAAGTGAACAATAGGCCCAACTTAATGTGGGAGAGGAAGAGACTAGGTGGGAAATAAGGGAGATAAAGGCGAGATATTGAGGGTTTGGGGATGCTAAAGGAAGTTTAACAAAGATACTGAGGGTATTGAATAGCAGCCCCATAGCCAAGGGTTGCTTTCTCAAAGGTGTCTACATGTCCAGGTTGCAGACAAATTGTGCATTTTTGAGATAGCAAGTGTCAAGGATGTTGTTGGTACTCATTATGTAGAGGAGGGAAATTTGGATATGAGGAACTGTGTTTTACTTAGCGAGGATCAAAGGAGAGGGAGTAATATGATTTTGAAAAATACATGCTGAAGTGCACCTACTCATCCAAAAGAGTCGAGCGGGGGAGACAAGTCCCTAGGACACCATCCCTAGATCTGGGTCCAGATTTGGTATTCAATTAGGATAGATTTTTTTTTGGTAACCCAGGAGACTCGTAAGGCTTGCGACAATTAGGATAGATAAATATGTATTTTAGGAATTTAAGAGGTATTTTATTGTATAATATACAACTCTCAATTTCTTTGTCCAAAAAATGTGAGATTTTAGCTATAGCTTTCCACCTATAGAAGGATATCTAGATTAATATGATAAAATTTGAGTCATGAATAATATTATAAGACTAACAACATTAATTGATCTAAAATTGTATGTCACAAGATACACAGTATGAAATCAAGGAATCCAAATTTCTTGGGTGTCAAAATCATTCACTGACCACGAGTGTGATGAGTGAGATCAATTGAGAAATACTGGATAATAGAAGGGCATAATTGTAATTTGGGTCATAATGTGAAAAATCCACTTCATCACACATTCATACCTTTCAGTACTTCTTTGGTACTATCACAGTGTTGGTGTTCCATGTAGGATAACTGTCCAACTCTAAGAAACTAGCACTATGTTGCTTCTGGACTTCTTCTATAATCTAGAGGCTCTATTCTGGCTGCAACCATCTAACCTTCAGCTTGATAGGGCAAATGTTGGGGATGATGGAAAATCAATGAACTGTGATCCCTTCTCCTAACCCATGTATTTTGGTGTATCTTCATGAAAATGCGTCGATGTAGTGGCATAGAAGCTCTATCATCTAGTCTTTGACATTTTATGGTAGACGTACCCCTATTTTGACGTTGTATTTCTTGAGGCTGGAGTTGAGATTCACCATCTCTGTCTTGTCTACGATATGAAAAAGGTTGATGATCCTTTGATATATATGGGGGTAGGGACGTCTTCTAACTTGATGTCTTCATAGTTGTAGATCTACACTAATTTAGTGAAATAGTTGGAAAACTCTTGGAGAGCATGCTCATCTTCAGATATTTTAGGATTTTTTGAGTTTTGTATTTTTTTGGGTTTATATAGATTTTGCAAATTTTAAGGATTTTGTCAAATTGAACATGTATGTAGAAGAGCATGGCTAAACAACCATTCAAGATATCCACCACATCAAGGTGCCTTTCCTGTAACTAGATTGTTTTGTATGTGTGAGGGGCATTGGTCCTTATGACATTGCAGTCTTCTACACACCAATTCTAGGCTTCCTCATTCTTTAGGTCAAGATGGATGAGGGCTTTTGATTCTACCATGAACTCTGCATTGAAAATGGCATTCATGCCCCATCCCTCGATCATGTCATAGGTGTCATCTATCTGTCCCACATAACACCATAGGCTTCCTCCATGACTTTATGGTCTATGGTCTCAGAGTTATCTTGGATAAACTAGCTAGTGCAAATCTAGAGAGGATCATAGTTGAATGCTTCGGGTGGCACCTCCACCCCTTTTGGTGTAGGGTCAATGATTTTTTCCTAGCCAAGAAATCCATCTTTGTGATGTTTGTTGTTTTTTTTAGTTTCATGGTCCTCAAGGCACAACTTGTTGACTACAAGAGTAGGCATCTGCTTGATTTGTTTTACATTTCGAGGGATGATCTTATCTCAAGACTATTGGTGGTGGCCATTACCACTTGATAAGGGAGTCTGAGAAGCACATTGCCATGCTTATGTGAATCAATATATGATACATGAGCTCACATGCATCTCATACAGTTTGTTCAAGTTCAAGGAACATGGATTGAATGATAAGAGGATGATGATTCCAAGCCTCATGTCCAATCTTGATATTTGTGACAAAGGAACTATACAATCAATGTAACACTAATCACATATGTAGGTTGAAGTTGTTCTTCAACTTTTCAATTACTTAAGTAGCAATGATGTGTTGTTAGATACCACTCATTTCTTGTGATGTCATAATGTAGTTATGGATTTTCACTACCAACATAGTTTGGGACTTATATGATCACCCACACATGATGCACTTGGAATAGGAGCTTGCTTATTTATAAGGTTTAACTTGGTTTCTAAAGTGTTTATGTCAAATTAAACAACACTGGCTATTAGTTGGCTGTCTGCACTGTCGAATTGATGGACTACGAATGCCACTCGATCAACTAGGGTGTCCATTTGACCAACTAAATAGTCTAGTCGACTGACTGGATGACCAATAGGACCGAGTCAAGAGTTTCATGCTGACGTAATGACATGCATTAATCATCATATTAAAATCTAGCATGTTTGTGAATAAGAAAACAAACCAATTGAGTGTTCTTGTTGACCGATTGGCATGCCAGTCAACCAACTAGTGGTCTACTCAATTGACTGGTGATTCGTATGAGCTGTTAAACCACAAGATATGACCCTTCATATCCCTAGGGTTTGTGGAAACCCTAGCCCATACACTCCTTACATAAGGGGGGGGGGGTATCCAAAGCTCTCAAGACTATTGTATGACAAGACTCCTCATCTCATGATTGTGGTAATGTGAGAGCCAGAGACATCTTACCCATATAAGGGAGAGATAGCCACAAGGAGAAAAGTCAACACTAGCATGTTGACAACACAAAGGGATAACTCCTTCCCGCCGATTCTAGAAGCATAATGAGGAGTTCCAGGTGGTCTACGTGGACTATATAAAGGTGCATATGTTGTCTCGACTACACTAGGAGGATGTTGTAAACCACCATTTGTGGTGTTAAACCAGGCGTCGACTGTTGTCTGGGTGTTGCTTGACAAAGAAAAGAAGCACAACTTTGCAAGGATTTTTATTGAACTTGGTACAGTAGCAGGTATATGCCTTGCACCATCCTTCCCGTTTCATAGTTGTTCGCATAATTCCTGGTTATGAAAATATGACAAGTTTTTTGTTTTGTTTCTCTATCCATTTTTGTCCCCATATTTCCCTAGAGTGGTATCAAAGCCACGTCAATTTAGTATATTTTGGTATTTAATCAATATGATTAGTTTTGGTTTTATCATTTATTTTTGCATACGATGCAGATAAATAAATGATTAATGTGGATAGCCACTTGAAACAACATATGCCAAGGAATGTGTAGTAGATCTATATATATGGTATGATATATATGCAATTTCTACATGTTGCCTTAAAATGTTTTGATGGTGTATGTATGTGTGGTTATGGCTAAACCTCATGGATTATCTGTTTGGTTATCTGGTTTATTTACTAACTTCTAAATTCTATTTTCATAACAAGCCTCTTATTTTTCCAAATATAATTTAATGCTTTCCTCCCGGTACTCTTTTTTAATGTAACTCAAGGCATTCTCATTATACAAATATAATAAATAGATATGATTAGCATTAGTTTTTTTTTGGCAAGAAGAAAGCATTTTGACTAGTCAAGTTGATCGACCGGAGGACCAAAGGAACCAACTGAAAAGAGGAGCCAATCGATCGACTGGAGGCCCAACCAATCAAATGGAGGAGTCCCAAAATGCACTTGAATCAAGAACCAGCTGACTGAGTAATGGAAAACTAGCCGACCGACATGAGACCAACGATCGACTAGAGGGTCCATTCGATCAATCAACCTATTCTAGAAATTATTTTAGAACATGTTGCTACATGGTATGTACAACCCTAGGTGGATAGCAATTTGTAGCTCCAAAGAATTGCATTAGTATGGCCATAAACATCCCTCGCATTTTATGATTGGATGCTTTTTTGTTCGAATGTAGTATTATACGATGCATTTTATAACTATGTGGTGATTGGATATGTATATGTATTTATATATAAATAAAATCCCTCAATCAAATATACATCATATATACTTTCCATAATAAGCACACATGAAAATCTTGATCGACTAAGCGTGGTCGCCAAGCATGAGGCTCCATCTATCTCGTGGATGTGTGTGGTAGTTATGTTGGCCTGCCAAGCAGGATGCATTACTATGGTGGCTTTTGGGTCAGACTTAACTAGGTGACCTTAATGGGATGAAGTGCATAGAATCATAGATATGGAATATGACAAGGAGTTTTACATACCATCTATCTAAGAATTTCATAAGATGCAACTAGAAAACGTTGCATACCTTTATAATTTGTTATGATGCCAACGTTGGTTGGGTAATAACTTGATTATTTTGGATCTTGGATCACTTGAAGATTGTACACTACAATCTTCTGAATTGATAAGTGAGAGATATAAATTTGAACAAAATTGTGGGAGCGATGAATAATTAAAGGGCTAATTTATATTGTCCATTTTTTTAATCAAATCAAAAGGGTTTTGATAAAATGTGAATTTTCTTTTATACTACATGTTTTATTTTTTATTAGTCCTCAAAAAGAACAAGTTGAACGAGAATAACTTCCATGATAGATTTAGGGTGCTGAGAATTAGTCTCACTAAGATCACAAGCTCTATGTCATGGAGACACCAAAGCCAGATGAACTAGATTCCACCATGGCTAAGAAACATTCTGAAGATGCCAAAGATATCAAGTGTCTGATTCTATTCTCAATGAACTATGAGTTGAAGAGACAACATGATAATATGGATGTTATCAAAATGGAAACACATCTTAAGAATATGTACCGAGATAAGGAAATAAAAGAGAGATATGATAACTCAAAGGCATTGTTCAAGTGCAACATGGAAGAGGGAGATCCAATAGGGTCCCATATTTTGAAGTTGATTGGGTATACAGAGAACCAAGTGAGATTGAGATCTCCCTTGGGCCAAGAGTTGGCCACATATGTGATTCTACAATCACTTTTGGAAACATATAGCCAATTTCTCACGAACTACAACATGAACATTTTTTATAAGACACTTTTCAAAATTTCTTGGCATGTTGAGAATTGTTGAAGCATACATGAAGAAGGACAAACTCAAATATGTGACAAGGATCAAAAAAGGAAATGATAAGTTCAAGGGAAAAATCAAGGGTAAGAAGAGTTCTAAAGATGGTGAGAAACCCAAGTTTTCTACACTTAAAGCAAAGATAGGGGTGAATAAAGACAACAATTTTCACCATTGCCACCAGGCTGTAAAATAGAAAAGGATTCCCCTCTTTACTTGGAGGAACTGTAGAATAAGAAGTAGGGGATAGAGATCTCCACTTCAGGTATACATGTTATTGCAATAAATATATCCACTTCTTCATATTGGTTAATGGATACTGGATGCATATCTCACATATGCTCTAATATATAGGATCTAAAAGAATTAAAT
Organism: Alisma plantago-aquatica; assembly: GCA_963693085.1. Taxonomy (NCBI): domain Eukaryota; kingdom Viridiplantae; phylum Streptophyta; class Magnoliopsida; order Alismatales; family Alismataceae; genus Alisma; species Alisma plantago-aquatica. The sequence goes on along the minus strand of OY856411.1, from coordinate 1,334,591,122 downwards.
CTTTTAGAAAGGGCGAGGTCAAACTGCACGTAGGGAATGGGGAAAGAGTTCCCACCACTACAGTTGGAACCTATTATTTATCTCTGCCTAGTGGGCTTGTAGTAGGGTTAGAGAATTGCTATTATGTACCTGCCATTAACAGAAACATCATTTATGTATTTTATATGGACAAGAACAGATTCAAGTTTAATATTGAGAATGGCCAATGTTCTATTTCTAAGGATGAGATATTTTATGGTAGTGTCCCAATGTCCTATGGTCTTTACTTGCTAAATTTAGAGACAAATGTTTATAACGTAAACACCAAAAGGTTAAAACTCGATAACTCAAACATAACATACCTTTGGCATTGTCATCTAGGGAACATGAATGAGGAACACATTTATTGACTCCATAAAGATGGTTAATTAGACTCTTTTGACTTTGAATCAATAGATACATGTGAATCTTGTTTATCGGGAAAGATGACACAGTATCATTTCATTGGATATAGTGAGAGAGTGAGTGATTTATGTGGACTCGTACATACCGATATATGTGGACTATTTAACAAAAATGCTAGGGATGGTTACCAATAATTCATTACCTTTACTGACGGCCTCAACAAGTATGGCTATGTGTACTTAGCAAAGCATAAGTCAGGATTCATCCAAAAGTTCAATGATTTCTTGAATAAAGTATAGCTTCAACTTGGTAAAAGTATCAAAGCACTTCAATCTGATCACAATGGAGAATACTTAAGCTGAGATTTTGAGGACCTTCTGTGAGACTGTGGTATCATATCACAATGGACTCCACCTGGAACACTACACCATAACAATGTATCAGAAAGAAGGAACCACACATTACTAGATATGGTGTGGTCAATGATGATTTTTTCTAGTATTTTGACTTCCATATGGGGATATATTTTAGAAACCATAGCATTTACACTTAATCATGTACCATCTAAATTGGTTCAAAAGACATCATATGAGATATGGTATGGGAAGAGTCTCAATGTGTCTATTATGAAGATTTGAGGATGTGGAGTTTATGTGAGAAAGAAGTATCTCGAAAAGATTGGACTAAAATAAGACGAATTTTATTTCATTGGATGTCCTAAGGAAACCAGTGGATACTACTTCTATACTCCATGTGACAGAAAAGTGCCTTTTTCCAGGGATGCTGCATTCCTAGAAAATGATTTTATTGCCAAAGGAATTAGTCGGAGGAAAGTAGAACTCAAAGAGGTTTGAGTCCAACAAGAATATATTGAATATGTAGAGGTAAACAAGGATCATGAAGATTCGCTAACTACTGTGGAATATCAAGATCCTGATGTAACACATGAACCTCACATATCTCATAGGACACTCCTTAGGCATGAAAGATTTGGTTATCTTGTGACTCAAGAAGGCAGTGAGTTCGTCATAGATGACGAGTCAACAACCTACCTAGAAGCTATGGAGGGACCAGAGTCTGAGAAATGGCTTGAGGCTATGAGATCTTATATTGAATCCATGTACACCAACAAGGTATGGACCTTGATGGATCCACCTGAAGGGGTAAAATACATAGGGTTCAAGTGGGTCTTCAAAGATAATAATGACATGGATGGCAAAGTAAAAACCTATACATTATGCTTGGCTGCAAAGTGTTTTAAATAAGTTCAATGTGCTGACTATGAAGAAACCTTTTCTTCAATTGACATGGTTAAGTGATTAGGATTATGCTTTCCCTTAAAACTTATTATGAGTATGAATTTTGGCAGGTGGATGTTAAAACTACCTTCCTTAATGAGAATCTACTTGTGGATGTGTATGACACAACCCGGGGGTTTTATAAATCCAAAATAACCCAATAAAGTCATTAAGATACAAAGGTCAATATACGGATTGAAGCAAGCACTCGAAGCTGGAATCTTCAATTTGACAAAATAGTCAAAGAGTTTTGATTTATTCAAAATGAATATGAACCATGTGTTTACAAGAAGGTTAGTGGGAGCATGATTGCATTCCTAATAGTGTACGTAGATGACATACTATTCATGGGGAATGACATCCCTACCTCACAGAGAGTAAAAGAACATGACTGGAAAGTACCTTATCTATGAAGGATTTATGCAAAGAATCATATATCTTAAGAATCAAGATCTATAGAGATATATCTAGAAGGCTTCTTGGCCTAAGACAGAGAAAATACATTGAGAAGGTGCTGAAAAGATTCATCATGGAAAATATAAAGAGAGAGGAAACTTGCCCATGCCCCATGGTACTAGTATCTCTAGAGTTCAATGTACTAGTTCTTGTGAATAACTAGAACACATGAGTAAGATTCCATATGAATTTGCAATTAGATCTATCATGTACACAATGTTATGTAGTCGTACTAATGTCTTGTATGCCTTGAGAATGAGAAGCAAATATCAGTCAGATCCCAATGAAGGTCATTGGACTACCATGAAGAACATACTTAAGCACATAAGAAGAACTAATTATCAATTTCATGTGTATGGTGGTGAGAAAGAGTTGATGGTAAAGGGTTACACCGATTCAATCTTCCAAATTGAAAATGATGACTATAGATTACAATCTAGATTTGTCTTTTTCCTAAAAATGGAGCTCTGAGCTGGAAGAGTTTCAGGCAAGAAAAAGTTATTGTTTCCACATAGAGGTGGATTATATTGCTTCCTCCATTGCAATAAAGAAAGTTATTTGGATCAAGAAGTTCATCACTAAACTTGGGGTGGTTCCAAGCATCAACAAGTAGTAGAGTTGTATTCTGACAACAATGGAGCTATTGCAAAATCTAAGGAATCTAGACCACATCAACGTTCCAAGAACATATCACATACGAGAGATTATACAATGAGAATATGTGAAGATTTGTAGAGGACCAATTGAAAGAAATGTTGTTGACCTCCTGACAAAAGCAGTTCTACAACAGAAGCATGAAGGTCATGTTAGATCACTTGGGGATTAAATTCATGCGTGGTTGGATCTAAGTGAAAGTGGGAGTCTGTTGGTATGTATGCCCAAAGATATAGTTAAATGATGATTGTAATGTGGCATCATATACTTAATTAGATAATAGTAAAGAAAAATCCATCTATTGTGTTTGTTCTGTTAAGAGATTATGATATAACATGATTTATGTCTAATGAATGAAGTTTCTCGATGGCCTATGTCACCAGGTTGAGGACTTGAACAATGAGATCATATGTATGATAAGAGTACATATATTCTTGTTATGCCCCTAGTCTAATATTATTTTGGAAGCAAAATAGAAAACAATAATACATAAGACCAGAATGTGTGTTGGTTGATGACAGAATCTCATTAGTCATGATATATGATATCAAGCCAAACACATAATAACTTGTTAAAGAACAATGTATCGGGTAGACCCACCTTGAGAGTGATACATGGCACCACTGAATGGTAGAAAATCAGCTCTCATAGTGATATTGGTGGTTGTGGTTCTTATACCTAAAGTCACTACACTCATTACATGCAATTCGATGTACTTTGACACCATCCAACGTGACCATAAATAAGGGTTACCATAAAGGTGGTTCTCAAGTACGTTGCGACACATGGGATCAATTGTGAGTGATGTAGATGTGATTGTTCCCTCCTTTCAGAGTTTATATCCTGGCCACTTGATAAGAAAGAATACGAAACATACAACCATATTCATGTGAATCAATATATGATATGTGAACTGACATGTATCTCATATAATTTGCTCTAGTTCAAGGAGCATGGATAGAATGATAAGAGGATGATGATTCCATACCTTATGTTCAATCTCGATATCAATGACAAAGGAACTATACGTTCACAATAACATTGATAAACATATGTAGGTTGAAGTTGTTCTCCAACTTTCCAATTACTTGGGTAGCAATGACGTGTTGCTAGATACTGCTCATTGCTTATGATGTCATAATCTAGTTATGGACATTCCCTAACAACGTAATTTGGGACCTATAGGGTCACACACATAGGAGACACTTAGAATAATAGTTTACTCATGGATAAGGTTTAACTTGTTTACCAAAGTGTTTATGTAATCAACTTAAACAACATTGGATGTTAGTTGACTGAATGGAGTGTTCAATCAACCGACTGGGAATGCCAGTCAATCGAGTGGGGTTTCTAGTTGACCAACTAGATGACCAATAGGACTAGGTCAAAGGATTCATGCTAACATCATGACATGCATTAAGCATTGTATTAGAAGTAGTATGTTTGCAAATAGGAAAACCAGCCAATCGATCGACTGGTGATTCACAACAACTGACAAACTATGAGATCTGACCCTTCATTTCCCCAGGGTTTGTGGAAACCCTAGCCCATCCACTTCTATATAAAGTGGGGGGTGGCCAAGGCTCTCAACACTCTTGTATAACAAGACTCTACATATCACAATTGTCGTGATGTGAGAGACGGAGGCATCTTACCCATAAAAGGGATAGATAGCCACAAGGAGGAAAGTCGACTCTAGCACTTTGAAAACATGAAGGGACAATTGCTTCCTACTAGTTTTAGAAGCATGACAAGGAGTTCTTGGTGGTTCGTGTAGACTACATAGAGGTATGGAGGTCATTACCATTATTCTAGGTGGACGTTATCAGCCACCATCCATAGTGTTACACTAGGAGGCTTCTGCGGATTACAATCCAGGTGCTGCTTGAGAAAGAAGCACAACTCTACTAGGATTCTTGCTCGAGTTGCTACAAGACCTGGTATATGCCTTGCACCTTCCTACCCATTTCATATCTGTTGACACAATCCACTATTTACGGGAATATGAAAAGTAATTTTATTTTTGATCCCATCTATGTCACTATATTTCCCTATAGTTCATACCCATAGTAGTTGCTTAGTGGCCACTAATATAGCATGACATGTACTGAGGCTGATAGTTGGGTGGCACCATTTGGACTTAATATTGCTGGTTTTCATAGGCATGGGTTTTCTGAGCCTCTAATGTCTAAACTGGTAAAATATGGATGGTTTGCTGTTGTTTCTTGCCATTTCCAGAGGGGATGAGCACTTCCCCTACCATCACATATGTGGTTTTTTCCTTGGTCCCAATAGGCTTCTGATTGGTTGTTACAATGATGGATTGTGGCTAGAAAGTGAGGCCTATATTTTGGCAGACCCTCCTCTTGATGGAATTCCATCTTCTCTCCTACCTATATGAGTTTTGGGAAGATATTATACCTTTGTAAAGACAAAAAGGCCATGAGAGATGGTGTAGTAGAACTGATGACCATGTCCAATGCCTCTTTATTTGTGCACTAGAACTCCATTTGGGCATCCAGATCCCTCCATTATCCTATGAACATGGAGAAGTTTATGTATACTTTCTACTATAGTGCTCCTACATCCTCCTTGGTCACGACCTGGTATAGATTCCAAGCACACTGATCAATAAAGTTCTTGGCCATCTTGGCCCATGTGGTGATGTCTATCATGTCATACTTATTATACCATACCAATATGAGACCTGTGAGGGTCTGCACAAAGCAACATATTAACATTTTGTCATCCTCATGGTCCTCCACAATGTATGAGCTATATGCCTTGACGTGGGACATAGGGTCCCCTTTTTCAGAGTATTCATGGAACTGGGCATGTTGAAGTTGTCATACAACTTGGCATCTGGGAAGTGACAAAAGTCTCTGGATGTTTTCCCTCTATGTTTATTCCTCTCCAATTGTTTGGTTCTATAAAATCTCGATCACTAGGGGTTTGTAGTGGTGTTGCCCTATATCAATATCTTCTAGACTTAAAACCATCATTGATATCACTAGAGATCTAATTGTTGTTGGTGATGCCATGTACATGGGAGGTGGAAATCCATACCCTCCTCATGTATACGGGTTGTACTAGGAATGTGATGGTGGATATAGAAAATGTAGACTGGGTACAAGTCCTCGACCATTTACCTATTGTGCTTGAACAACACTGGCCATTTTGGCCTCTTTAGGATCTTCTTTTATAGCCGAGACCTCCTTCTTTTTCCTTTTTCCTTTTCCCTTTAGTTCCTCCATCGAGACTCAAGACAGATTCTACCGAGGTTACCATGATTGCTCTAGTGTTCACAAATGGTGGACCCTGGTAGGACCCTATTTAGAATGATTCTGGTTGAGGCAAGTGGGAACCCCACACACCCTATGGGAAGAATGACATTGACAAACCGGAATATGCAACTCCCTATCCGGTGAATCCTGGATAGTGCCACCCTGATGTGTTTCTTGATCTTGGGTGGAGGCATAAAAGGTACATTAGCTTGTTGCTCCAGTGTGTATTGTTGATGACCCTTCTGAGAGATAGGTATCCCTGGTATCATGACAACCTCTTTTTTCTTTCCAACTCATATAGGTCTATCTTTCTTGTGGTAGAGGACATATATGTTGGTGTGTCCATTAGATTGCCAGTCCACATTGCTATTCCCAACCATCATGGTTGATCATTGGCAAGTCTGAGTGAAATACAAACTTTTCGACCATCATGTGATGATCTAAAATTTACATTAGAGGGATTCAAAAGTAGGTTGTAGTATTATATGAAAAGATTATCTGTGTTTGTGTTACCTCTCTCCACACATATTACATCAATCTAGCTATGCAAAAGACTTCCCTTTTTTCTAAGAAGTTTTAAGAAAGGAAGTTTTTTTTATTTTTTTCATACCAAAAGACAAATGCAATAATCTCCTTTCTCTCTCTTATTTTTTAATTTACGACACCTACCCCTAGCTGAAGGGAGATTAAGGAGTCCATTCACCTTTAATATGAGATGTACTTGCCAAATGCCATGGCAGAAAGAGAAAGTCAAGAAAATGATCATGATGACTCTTAAGGAAGCGCTCCAAAAGAATCATTTAAAAGAGTATGGAAGGTGGGGTTTAAAATGTTCGATCAAGATTAAGGTAGCCTTAATGGGCCATTGACTATGCTGAATAAATAACATTTCTTACTTATGGCTTCCTCAATCATTTGGGTTCTCAAAGTGAAGCCTTGACCAATATCCATGACACCCTAGTTTCCTCCTAGTTTCAAGAGCTTCTCTTGGGGGTCGTTTCTCTTCAGAAGTAGTAGGTAGTTAGTAAATAGGGCACCTTATCTCGGCCTCTCCTTACTGATTATGGGGTTAATGATGGGATGTTGTATAGTTTTGGATCATAATTTAGAAAAATAAATGTACGCATGAAGAGCACAAGATGGTCTAGTTTAGGGTCATAGTATAGGACCATAGACGTAATCAAGAGAGGAGTTGGGTGATTTAGTTTTAGGTCATAGTATAGGACCCTAAATGTGAGCATAGAAAGCATAGGGTGGTCTAGCTTAGGGTCATAGTCTAGAACCATGGATCTGGCCAAACCTGACATTGGGAAGTGATACCTCCTCAACATTGAAGAACTGCCTCACTTGACTAGGCTTCAAAGGCAAAGCTCTTTTATTATTTTATTATTTCATTTTATTGAAAGAATATCATTCTCTAAAAGGACTGTTGCCTTTGAAAAACCTTTTAACAGGTGATTCAATTATTCATCTTTACAATGATTGTTCGATTTGGATATTGTTAATGTTTGAAAAGATTGTTCTATTTCAAGATGGTTATTATTAAAAATGCTATCTAATTTAGAGATTATTAATGTCTAGAAAGATTGTTTGAAATGAGATTGTTAATATTTCAAAATATTGTTCGGTTTGGAATAGTTAGTGTTATAAAAGATTATTTCATTTGGGATTGTTAATCTTTGAAAAGATTGTTTGATTTAGAGATTTTCAATATTTACAAAGATTGTTTGATTTGGGATTGTTAATCTTTAAAAGATTGTTTGATTGAGGTTATCAACCTTTAGAAAGATTATTTTATTTGAGATTGTTAATCTTTGAAAAGATTGCTTGGTTTTGGATTGTTAATCTTAAAAAATATTTTATGATTTGGGATTATTTATTTTTATAAGGAATGTTTGATTTGGAGATTGTTAATCTTGAAATGATTGTTTGATTTAAGAATTATTAATCTTTCACAAGATTGTTTGGTTTGAGATTTTTAAAATTTTGAAATATTGTTTGGTGTAGAGATTACTGATCTTTAAAAGGATTTTTTAGATTTGCACATGAATATGATTAGAAACATTCTCATAAACCAAAACATGTTATATGTATAGGAAGTAAACGACCCTCCCACTTTATCCTGTGAGTTGAGATCAACATTATGTCCTCACATGTGGATCCTAGACAATACATTCCAAAATGAATGAAAAGGTTCACTTTTGGTCTAAAAAGAAGATTTCTTTACATAAAGCCCCAAACTTGGTGAAAGTGGGTGTATATGAGTGGATTAAATATGCACAAGTTATGAAAAAAATTGGAGAAAATAGTAAATGTAGAAACTGGGCGGAATATGGAATGGATTCCATCATTATCGAGTGAATTAACATCAATCGTGATGTTTTTGTTGAGTGAGAAAAAATGGGGTGTGAATGGTAACATTTGGTAGCGTTTAAGAATGATAATGATGCTATAAAATATAATTTCCAAAGATAAACACGTTGTATCTTACCACATAGCCACACTAATTGGTTATGGAACAAATATGATTTTATGTTTTTAAAACCACCGTGGTTTGATCCAGTTATGATCTATCTAACATGAAAGTCCATTTGCATGTTGTTGTTCTCATATATGTAAGTAGATCTCTATTTTTAAATGGAATTTAATGTTATAGAAGTAGGGATCTTTATTTTTTGCATTTGTATTACACATGATTGTCCTATTTCTACAACTAGTAACATTATATTCACCCTTACATGTGAAATATTACTCAAATATTTTACTTTATTATATATTGAACTTAATATTTATATGTTTATTGTAACAAGTCATTTTCATAATGGTAGAAGAGAGAGTTGGTTCATTGGATAACTCATATAATGTATTCTATTTATTTCATATTTTCATAAAGATGTCAAATAGAAATGTGTAAATATGACAAAAGGGGAGATAGACGATTAAGATGAGAATTAGGCTTATTACTATAGTGAATTGTTTTTTGTTAACTGAGAGATGTAGTTATTAATGGAGATATAATCAAGTTAAAAAATAAATAAAGGTGAAAAGTTGATGAAAGATAAATTATATATAGAGAGAGTTAAGAAAAGATAATTACATCCATTATTATTAGTCATCTTGCTCCATTCATAACTCAAATAGTCTACAATTCTTCTAAACAATTTTTTAGCTTATCACTCTCTCTTAAAAAGTATATCATTACATAAAGTTCTAAATATTATCTTAATTATCTCTCAATAAAAATATATATATATAAGAAGAAAGAAATATAGATTATATACCTAGAAATGAGGAGGAAAACACATTAGGGAAGAGGGACTTGAGGATCTAGTTTAAATAGAATAATGTTTTTTTGAAAGAAGATATAATGTATACTAGTTAGGGATACTTAATGGGCCATTCTAGAAAATGATGGTATATGAACTCTGAATGAGAAATAATGTGTAGTTAGAAATGTTTGTGGTTTTTATTCTATATAGAATATTCATTCACATGAACCAAAAATTTGATTCTTTTGTTATCTAATTTGAACAGAAAATTGTAATTTTGTATTGTCAACATTGCTATTTCATTTATGTGAAAACAACATAATTATAATATAAAATGATAAATATTATTAGTAGAATTTTTTACGATGTGTTGTGGTGCAGTCGGTGCGTTTAAACATGATTTTTTTATAGTTTGGATATGGTTTCTCATATTGCAAATCATAATGTATATGGTGCATATATGGTGTTTGGGTTATCTACACTATGTGGCTATGTTTTGGCATGAACCACACAATATATGCACCACTACCATCCCTAATGGCATTCTTGATTCTAGGTATTTTGAGAAAAATAATGTTTCATAATAACTACAATAATCAAGTCCTAGATTGTTCGATAGAGAAAGATAACCGTGTTCTACTAAATTAATAGATTATAGGTAAGAGAGGGTATTGAGTAACATCTAATATTGGGCTAGAACTGCATCGGATGGGAAAACAACCCAAATCTTGGGATCTCCATCATCTACTTAGTTTATGGTTTGAGTTGCTGAACAAAATAATTTTGTTAATTCTACATTCTTTTAATTAAAACCCATTTCTACTTTTTTTCTTTTGCCATTTTCAAGGCTAAACCATGATTATTACCAAAAGAAGGCTAAACCATAATACCAATTCATTTTATATTACCAAGAATTAGTAAATAATAATCTCCATTACGAAAAAATGAGACTGTAAAAATATGTACTTGTCATGATACAATAAAATCTCAATAATCTACTTATTTCTTTCTAGTGTTTTCATACTTCACATAGAACAACAAATTTCTATATATGTTTGTAAGGAAATTAGTCTCATATTCTAATCTTCCTCATTTTCTTACAAAAGGATAGTATGGGAAAAATATATGTACATTATTTGGGGATACTTTAGGATCTACATGCATACCCTAATTGAGAAGATCAATGAAAATATATTACAATGAGAATTATCCATCAAATTAAGGACATAAGGAAAATGTATAAACTCCATTTCATTACATTTTATTTCCTAATGATATTCAAAAATCAATACGTTCCATACAACCATTTGTAATGATTTACTATCTCAATATTGCAAAATATCATTTGTGTCAGTTCCCTTATCCCAGTGCAAGCCTAGAGCAGAGGAGGGCGATTTGGAGGAGAAAAGAGGTGGTTCCTTGCCAAAGAAGCTCGTTTCTTCTTCTCTTCTTCACCATAGTCTTCTCCAAGGTGCAACCAAGCTTCCCCATCCTCGTGTAGCTTCTTGAGAGAGGAGCTGGTTCATTTTGGAGCGGCTAAAGAAGGAGAATTTTTCCCCAAGCTGGAATTCCTCCTTCTTTTCATCACATCTTTGGATCTCTACATTTTACCCCTTCTAAATCATGTTTAAAACTGAATTTTCTGTAGCAAATCTACCAAGCATGATTATGGACGAGTATTCCCCTTTTCTTGGGCATGGGAGAGTAGCTCCCTTGTCATATCATAACATCATTACCAAGTAAGAGTTATTCTAAACTTGATTGTTGACATTTGCCATTTCCAAACATGTAAGAGATTCTTTGTTCTAGTACATTGAACTTGGATTTTTGCTACAAATGTGTGTTACAATTTCAAACTTTCCATGGTTCTTGATGGAATTTTTATGCATTTATGTACTTTGTTTTGAGAAATTTTTACATTTTCAAGGTCTTGTCAAAGTATAAGAACTATTTTATGCAAAATATGGAAAATTACCAGTTGCAAATTTTGTGTTTGGATTTGTTGTAATTTGTAATATTTTCTTAATATTTGTTTTTAGATCACAAACAAAAATGGTACAAGTGTAGGGTAATTTTCTTTATCCATATTTTGATAAGATGTTAGAACAAATACTAATACCTACTAGATCATAGGATAAATTTTGGACTGAAAAACAAAATAATTTATGATTATTTTACTACAATCAGTTGTTGAAAGTCTTTTACAAAAGATGTAGATATTTATTCAATTTATTTTCAAAGTTTAATCTCAGCTGAAGTTGTGCCAATTTTCCAAGTTGAAATGACTATGTGTAATCAATATTGTGTGTTTGCAAGATCATTCAAACCAAACATGGATTAATGTGTTGTATTACATGTATGCCACTAATATATGCATCAACTATTTATCCCATGATTGGATGCATACTTCTGTTTCCACTAGATGCAATGCTCATTGTAATGCCACACATTTTTTATGTATAAGTACTCTTGGGACTATTTTGTAGATTTCAAATTGGATTATAACATTGAACTTTGAAAGTTATTCCAAAATGTATTTGTTTGGATCATGTGACATAAGAACAAGTATGTGAAAAAAACTACATTTTTTTCCAGATGTTGAAAACTACGGAAAAGGAACAAGTCAAAATGAATTTATTTGGTATTCCTATTTCTCAACCACTTTCTTTCAAAATTGCATCCCAGTAGATTTTACCTTGAACCAAACATGGCCAAAATTAGGACAAATACAATGTTCAATGAGAGAGTTATATTGTCTCAAAGTCCTCTCTTTATTTGTTATGTAGAACAACATTTTTCAATATATAATGTTTATCCTAATGATTAGGATTTCCAAAATATGAAAACAATCATGAGTCTCTCATACTCTGGCATGTTCTTATATATAAATGAATCCCCCATGTTTCTTCTCCTCAATGGCTACCACTCCCTCGATATATTTACTTCATTCTCTTTGATCTCATCCTCTTGAACCATATATAGTCTAGTAGAACTTTCATTTAAAGGTAGCACTCTTTTTTACCAAACTATGAACCCTTAGTCTTCGAATATATCATCACCATTTTTTGCCATGTAGAACCCACCTCAGACCATTACGTCTAATTAACTAGGTAATAATGGAATACATGACACAAAGGGAGAGTGTGCCATACGACTTGTGGTCGAGATAGCTAACTTGTAATATTGGGGGTGATATTCAAAATAAACTAAGAATTAAGTGTCTTTGGAAGCTATGAACGTTCTAAAAATGTATTTTTGATATTAAAAGTTCAATTAATATTAAATTTTAATGCCTCTTCGAATATTTTCAAAAAAAATTCAAGGTATTCTACATACTATGTGATTTTTTTTTTAAATGAGACCAATATCCACATTAACTGATTGTGAGTGAGTTCTTCCATGATTACTTGTGTCCAAGATATGTGGTTGTTACCTTTGAGACTATTTTATGTCATCTATTACCTTTTTTATCAATAAGAGTGCTACTATATATTCATTCACAAAACTAACTTTACAAGTGGGGGAGCAAAGCTCAAAATTTGTCCTATCTATGCAGGGCAATATAATCACTATCTATTTTCCTCCGCACATTAATGGTGTAAGGAATTACATCTTCAAAAATTATTCTATTCCTACCACACCAAGTGTGGTATATAACAAGAATACTAATAAGTTTTCCATTTCTGTCAGTGAATTTCAGGAGGTCTTCACTAGATCTAGCCTTAAACGGTAGTCTAGAACGAGCTCTATCCCAAAGGTTCTCCATGAATTCACATGACCAAAGAATGTGTTGAGCCGTATCTATCTGCTTGGCACACAGACAACATCTTGATGTGAGGTGGAATCCCCTTCTCTATAGGAACTCTTTAGTAACAAGACAATATTATAAGATCTTCTAGCAGCTGACTTTGATGTGATTAGGGGAAATAGACTTCCAGAGCCAACACGCCCATTCTTCCTTATTCCAGTTCTTCCTACACAACTTCCATGCACCTTTCAAGGAATAGGAATAAAGACCCTTGTACAAGCATAAGTCTTTGTCTTTCAGCTGAACAGATTCACATATAGCCTGCATCTCCTCATAGCCTCTTGAATTAGGGATAACCCAACTACCATCAGAGATAATTGAGCTCACTCTTGCATTGTTGCCATATTTAGTTCTCAGATTCAAGGATCTAGGATTTGAGATAACTTGATCTAGGAATTTCCCATGTATCCACGGGTCTATCCAAAGAGAGATAGTACTTCCATCACCAATGGAGTATCTGACGAGAGGAAGAAATCCATCCCTCATCTTGAGTAATGACCTCCATATCTAGTTGGATGTTTGTCTGCTAGTACATGACCAAATCATTTCTTCTTTTATGTATTTTCTATGTACCACCTGATCTAGAGGGTATTATTCTTGTTTAAGATGTCCCATAAGAGCCTGAGCATGCCAGCCTTACTCCAATCTTACACTTCCCTTATGGATAGTCCACCCTCTTATTTTGTCCTATAGATGTCATCCCATGCAATAGTATGGAAATGCCTACTATCCTCCTTATCCCCCCAAAGGAAGTTTCAACATAGTCTTTCAATCTCCTCCATTATAGCCTTTGGAAGGGGAAAAATGCCAATCCAGAACAAATGATAGGCTGAAAGGGTTGAAACAATCAATTACAACCTACCACCATTGATAGGAAGATCATTTTCCATGAATAAAGCTTAGTCTTGATTCTATCAATGAGTGGAGTGCGCATTGCCTTGGTGAGACGACCTACAAACAGGGGAAGCCCCAAGTATTTGAAAGGTAACTCACATTCAACCACTTTCAATTTCAAGCTAAGAGTTTTGGGAACTGAGTTGCTAAATAACAATTGACTTCTAGTTGGTTTCATCTCAAGTCCCGATATTCTCCCGAATTTATCCATGCAGGCAAGCATGCCATCCAAACTACTCTCATTTGCCTCTGAATAAAGTAGGAGGTCATCTGCAAAGATAAGATGGGAGATCCTTGTATCTCCTACAACAAAAGGGGCAATGGAACCGGCTGAAACAACATCATTTATAATTGTATATAGACCTTGCATACCTATCATGAACAAATAGGGAGCCAAGGGGTCACCTTGACGTATCCCCCTAGAGGCCTGGATTATGTCAGAAGGTGTAACATTAACTAGTATTTGGAAGGAAGCCATGTTCAAGCATTCATTGATCCATTGTACCCAACATTCAGGAAAGTTCATACCTCGCATTAATTGAAGGATATAACCCCTGTCGATAGAATTGTAATCTTTGCTTAGGTCTGCTTTGAGTTAGAGCTTCTTCTTGACCATAGGTTTTTTGAAGTCGTGGAAAAGTTCATTTGCCAATAGGATTGCATCTTATATGTGCCTTCCTTTCACAATGGCACATTGGCTAATGTCAATCAAAGAAGGCAAGATATCTCACAGTCTATTTGGAAGAATTTTTTAGATGACTTTATAGGAAAAGTTACATAGGGAGATGGGTCTCCATTCACCTATCTTCTGAGGTTGTTTAATCTTTGGGATTAGAGAAATATAAGTTTTGTTCACTTCTTTTAAGAGTTGTCCTTTTACAAAGAAGTCTTTAATTGCTAGGCAGAAATCACCTTTGATCACCTCCCATGAAGCCTTATAGAAGCATGCATTCATTCCATCAGGCCCAGGGGATTTATCCTCGTTTGCATTTTTGACCACTTCATATATTTCTTCATCATTCACTAACACACACATACTCTACAGATGATGACTTTGAAGCTTTGGAAGGTTTCCCTAGTTGATTTTTTCTGCAGTACTATTTTTATTGAATAGGCTGCTATAATGTTGGTCGAATGCATTTTTAATCTCCATCTCATTGTCGATATGAAGGCAATTATGCTCTAAAACATTGATTTGGTTCCTTCTCCTTTGTGTTTTCAAAGAGGCATAGAAAAATTGGGTGTTTGAGTCACCATTCTTAAGCCAGAAAATCCTAGAATTCTGCCTAACAATGGATTACTCAATGGCTTTGACAAACATAGCTTCATCCTTTTTGCTTTTGGTAATCTCCCATAGCAGGTGATCATCCAGATCAACATCAAACTTGGCTTGTGCATCCAGATCTTCCTTTTCCTTATTCATGGCAGAGTCAGATAGGTTGCCCTTTCCTTCCCAATTCCATGTCTGAAAGAAACGTTTGGTACATTTGAGTTTGTACAGAAATATGAACATGGGTGTACCAATACATTAGACATTCCATGCCCTCTTCACAGTGTCATGGTAGCCATCCAAGGCAGTCCAAGCATTTATGAAGTGGGTGTGGTACTTTGCTTTGGGCTTCTCCTCATCCAGGTGGAGAACCTATGCGTACTGATTGCTATAAATTGTAGGCATGATCTCTATCCAGAGATTAGGAAACTCAGACTGGGCCTGAGTATTGTAGAAATATCTATCGATCTTGCTCCTGGTATTATTCGTCTCTACTTGTTGGTTATTCAAAGTATAATAGGGGCCCTTTGCCTCAACTTCCACAAGCTCAGAGTCAAGAATGAAACTATTAAAGTCATTCATTGACCTAGCAGATGGTGTTGTTCTCCCTTTCTTTTCCTCATTCAGTCTCACTGCATTGAAGTCTCCTATCACAAGCCAAGGGGCTTGTAACCTTGCTTTGATGCATACGAGCTCAGACCAGAGCATCACTCTCTTATTGTCATCATTATCAGCATATATCACATATATCTCCACTTTGGTATCACCAGCAATCAGGCTAAAGTGGATATGTTGTCTTGATTGACCCAGTAGGGTTATATGGTAGTCATCACATTCCCAGAGAATTAGGATACGAATTTTGTTGCAAATAGCATAATTATCAATCCACCTGAACCCCGACCAAGTGTGATTCATCGACTTAGCAATCTTATTCCTTCTTATCTTAACTTCAGTTAGGATGGCAATGTTTTGTCCTTTCCCTCCTAAGCTCTGCCCGAATTACATGCTGCTTATCCCAATCGGACAAGCCTCTTATGTTCCAGGCAGTAATGATGGGTATATCAACCATTGGGGAGTGGGTCGGCTTGCTACCAACCACAACCTCTGAGTTTGATTCCAGGTCCTAGAGTGACTGTTATCTATTGCTTGTATCTTTTCCATTCTTCTCAGTGCTTGGTGTGTTCTAACTCCTTGTGAATCTCCTCTTTGGACTTTTGGTCATGTGAGGTTTCTCAAAGCCGTCTTTGTCCAGAGTAGGATCCATTATTGCATTGCTTTCGTTTGTAGTAGCAGATTCTATTGTCTTGTTACTTTGCTCACTCTCAACCGTAATGTTTCAAACAGATACAGGCTTGTCCACTACTGGGGGTACTAGCCTTCTCTGTCGATGAGCATAGAGATTTGTCATGGCCAAAGTTTCCACAGTGCAGACATTTCTCAGGGACCTATTCATACTCGGTCTTGATGGAGTATGGATAGCCTTTCTCATTTATTAGCTTGATAGTAGTTGGTAATGGAGAAGAAGCACTCATTAGAACATTGATCTGAGAAAAATCACTTCTGCTTCTCGCTTTTGTCTGTCTATCCAAACACTACGGTTTCCCAAGGAACGAGGCAATGCGCGCTAGCATCTTCTCGCTCCAAAGCTCCAGTGGAAGGTCAAGGATTTTGAGCCAGACTGGGACCGAAGATAGCTTCTTGTGCTCCAATGGATCCCCTTTCTCCCACTTTTTCAAAATCATTGATTTTCCTTTGACATGCTAGGAGCCACCTTCCAAGGTGTTGGCCATGTCCGTTCCATTCTGTAACTTGATCACAAACTTCCATAGGCTCTGCCCATCACTTCCATCTCCTCTACTGGCTTCCACAAGCACTGGAGATGTTCCTGGAGGGTTGGGATGTGGAGTTTGAACCTGATGATGTATTATGTCATTGTGTTCTTCTAGAGAGTGGCATTTGCATCAACTTCTTCCTATGGTATAATGATGGTATCTTCTTCTAGCATGAGATCAGTCGCTAGAAACCTCATATCCACATCGCCAACAGGGTTTTTGAATACCGCTGACCACTCCTTAGGACTCTCAACCATCTTGACAACCTCTATGAATGAGCAGTGCCTAGGTTGGGAGTGCTTTTCTCCATGATGAGGAGAACGACGTCTTTCGCCTCCAGTGCCGCCGCTATGCGCGGCCATGCCTAGGTTTTTTATCATCTATAACCTAGAAAATTTTAATGTTGAAGGGATGATGTAACTAATAATATTTAATTTAACAATGAGTAGGATTATGTTCTTAAGTATAGGAGTTTTGATCAAAAGAAAACACAATTTTTTTGAAGTATTGGATATGTTACCTTATTGCTAATGGAGAATTTAATTATGAATCAATTCAAATTGCCATTGTCAATTTTCAAGCACACCCAGACAAATGAGAATATTTTCCACTTATTAATATGATGTAATCCTTATAATGGTGTATAAACTAGCCTTGAATGCTCAATCTTTAGATAGAATTAAAGTGTGCTTCCACCCTTCATCAAATTCAATCATACATAATCATGTTATACTAAGGCCTAACTTTGTATTTAGATATTTACTTCAAAGGATTTCCATTGATGATTGTCATGCATATGACAAGTTTAATCACCTGAATCTTTGAATAAAAGAATGTTGGAATTCAAATCAGAACATTTGATAGCCTCTTGTTACACATCTAGACTTGGTGTAGTGGTAAACATGTTTGTTGTTGTATTTGAGGTCATGAGTTCAAATCTTGCTAAAATTATTTACATTTTTAGGTGCGATCATACCATCACTAATGCACCGGATCCCATCTGAATTCCGCAGTTAAGCGTTCTTGGGCGAGAGTAGTACTAAAAATAGAAAAGCCTCATACGACACTAATCCAATGAGCAATAGTCTAAGGCAAAAGCCTTCAAAACATAAATCCAACAGGCAATATTCTTTATTTAAAAATAATATTGTAGTTCCAACTGCCATAAGTCATCAAAACAACCACAATAGAGGTAACAATTAATTATTGTTTATCCAAGATTATATTCCCTCTCACCTATATGCCGACCCGGGCTATAGTTTGAGCGAAATCGTTACATAATGAAAAAGATATGATTTTGCTCAATACGTATAGTTTATATTGTAACTTTTCTCCCTAATGATTATTTTACTACTATTAACTATAGAAATTATATTTTTCACACAGTACATGCAATTTGTTTTATCTCCCAATACATGCAATTTATGTAGAAATAAATATGGTTTGTTACTTCTACATAAACTAGGGATGCTACATGTAACACTAAGTCTATTACTTTGTGATACACACACAATTGATCAAAACCTCTCATATCCTAAGATGAAAACATAAAACTGATAGCCTAAGATGATATGTACACCCTTATAATTTGTTTATATTATCTCATTTCACATTTCTCTCTCCACCATAAGCAATTCTGCAATAGGGAGACATACGTATAACTATAGATATAATTCAAAACATAAAAATAAGTGAATAGATCTTTATCTTCTTTGTCTCATTTTAGGAGGGAACTCCTATGTGAACAATCTTTTTCTTAAGAATCAAGATTTCTCATATTACATCTCCTCTAACACATGTGATATTGTCTATAATATTTACAACTATGCTCTTTTTATGGGTACATCATAATCCATTCCCTTAAAATTTCAAAACAAAAATAATTACATGGGACTAAGAGAGAAAGATCCCTTTCTCTAATATCTCATAGAGGAAAAAGGACGCTTGGGAGGGTGTAAGTTAAAAAATGCTAGTCTCTTTAAGTATCTACATTGCGTATTATGAGAATTTACCAACCACACTATCCCTTGTCAGCAAGAAAAATAACTATGTATTGAAACACAGTCATTCATAACAATTTTATCTATATGGAGCTCAATATCATCATCACAAAAAATAGAGTAAATGAATCAAAGGCATCTCAACTTTACCAATTAGATTACGCCATATTTGGCGGTTAATGCTAAGTAATTAACTATAGTTTCATGCCTATAACAACATTATTATACCCAAAATAACTCTATGGGAGCACCCACTAACGGACAAAGAGGGTGTTTGGTATTTAACAATGAATATAGTATGACCAAAATAACCCAAGATACTCACTTTTAATAATTTATCATTTTTCAAAGATATAGTTGCTCTAGCATTAAATTTTGGGACTTGTAGGCACCAAACTAAAATTACATTAATTTCACTAATTTCCAAGACAAAGGCTAGAAAAATACATGTTCATCCACCGGATCATCCTGGAAAAACCAGTCCAGTTTCATCCAAATCGGATTGGGTTTGGTCCTGCACATAGAGACACGTGTCAACATTCCATTGATCTCCTTTGTCAAAAGATAACCAAAGTTCTACCCCAATGGTTGACTCCAACACCGTCATCTAATGGTAAAAATTGATGGAAACCAACATCCGACATGAAACCTACTTCGTTTTTCATACCATATTCATTTTATATCCTTCCTTCTTTTGCTGTCACATGAAACCAACCATGTTTAATCTGAACTGACTAGGTTTTGTCCCTTTTTCTTCCATCATATGAAACAGATCCAGTTTCAATAAAACGAACCCAATTTCATGTCCATCCCCCACTAATCTTTTTTCTTTAGAAGGAAATTGAAGGTGAACCTTGATGGCCAGATCCAATGGTCACATAATGGCCAACCTTGAATTCTTATTTCAATGGTGGGCTCTAATGATGTCCCCCTTAATGGCCAACTTTGTTGGCCACGACTGACGACCCACTCTAATCGAGGGTTATGAAGATATCCCTAGATGGTTAGATCCAATGGAATCCAAAACATCATCATACAAATGATACAAAATTAAACATGTTTAATTTAAACCGACCAGGTTTCATCCTTTTTCCCACTTCATGCAAAATTGATCTGATTTAATTTTAACAGACCTAGTTTCATCCTCATTTACAGACATTTTGCCAACCAAAATGAATACTCCTCCTTGGCGTTAGGTCGAGGGTTCCACATTTTTAGTTTTTGGACCTATTTCTTAGAGTTCCAAGACCAAAGAGGGATGAGGATATTGATTCTACGTTCATTCCATCAATTTTCACCCATCCTCCATCAACATACACCATCTTCCACAGACCACCTCCACCTTCCACTCAATTGAATCGATCTTCATCTCCATCCATCAACACTAACCACTGTTTGGGACGGAATAAAGGATAAAGGAGGAAAAGGGGTCCTTAATATCAAGTGGAACAATGTAAAGGATAAGATCAAGCCCATTCAAAGGCTAAGAAGTGAAATCCACCTCTCCTCTAGTGGCTAATCTCTTTCTCTTCCTCTTTCTTTCTTCTATTATCCTTTGTTTCTATACAAATGGTGTATTTCAATATTTGTTTGCTGCTAACTATGCTTGTCTATGGCTAGTTGACCTCCTTTTAGGCTATGTAACCCGATTTAGGCATGCTTATGTACCTTAAATATAAACAAGTAGTTAATATTCAGATATAACATATTTTTATTCTATCTTATCTTTTTTATTGTGATTGTTGGTTTGGTTGATCTCTTTCTTGCATGAAACTCCATTTTACTAACCTCAAAAGATCAGTAGAAAGAATGGGTGGAGAAGGTACTTTATATTGATATATGAGAGGATAAAATCCAAGGAAGGACTACCAAGAATATAAGGTTGGAGAGAATATACCCTTCCCCACAAAACTGACCCAATTTTATCCAAACAAGATTGGTTTCATTACGTTTGGATTCCTAGTGGATCTTCTATTATTCCTAATGCTCCTGTCTATTTTGAACCCGAGAGGTACTCTGGGGTAGTTAGCAGTGTTTGTCGATGATCCTTGAAAGAGGTCTCTATCCATTGATGAGTTTTAATCACAATTTTCAAGAGCAAGTGGGATGACCCCCACAATATTAGTTACTAAAATTTTATTAGGAATCATGGAAGCAAAAAATATAATGGAAATAATTAAAAAATCTACACATTTCTACAAGTAGATCTCAGTAACAAGGATGCATCTGAAAAGAAGGTGTGTGAAGTGTACCTTGTCGTGGAGCAAGTCTAGTGATGTCTTCGTATAGAAATGTGCGTTGATGATGCTGGTGCATGGACAATCCTTGAAGATGTCCCCCCCAATGTAGTCGGACGGTGCCTACAACTCTATGGACATGAAATCCCCATCTCACTACTTGAGATGATGGGAAAGGAGCAACCTCTCATTTGGTGACGTACTAGTGCCATAGTCATTATCCTTCTCTATCTTGTGAATGATGACAACTATATTTCATGTACTAGAGCATGCATGTGACACAACCATCATGCCCCCTTAAAAAGGAGAGACAAGGAAGTAGGTTTTTCGAAAACCCCAAGATGCAAAAAGGAAACAGTTGTGTTTAAAGTAGCCCACTCGCAGATGACCAATTTTTCAGTTGACTGGGTCAGAACATTCTGTAACAAGGCCATTAATTAATTGATAAATTAATCAAATTAATTGATTAACTAATTTTCATGAACTAGACTAGAAACTCCAATGTTGATCAAAGATAGCCAATCTGCTTATCATATAAGTCAATAATTTTAAATCTAATCAATCATCTTAAACCTTTTAGCCAATTGTTTTGGATTTTAGTCCAATATTGTCCTAGTTGAAGTCGAATTATGTCCATGATTATAGCCCTTTTCCAGTGCATCATATACATGCAACCCTATAGGATCCAAATTACATTGTTGGTGATGTTCAAAATTAAATTATGACTTCACAAGCAATGGTTGGTATCTAGAAAGACTTCATTGCTACCCAAATAATTGGAGTAGTTGGAGAACAATTTTAACAAACTTATACTAGTGTTCTAGTGACTTTATAATCCCTTTGGTTGTGATATCCATATTGAATCTAAGACATGGAAACATCATCCTCTTAGTATTTAATATTTTTCCCTTGATCTAGAGTAGAATATTTTAGATACACACACTCTCAATATCATATATTGACTCACATGATCATGTCCATGCATTTGATAGTTTTATTCATCAAGTGTCCATGATATCACTCTAAAGGGGGGGGAATTCTATCTACATCACCCACAGTTAATCCACATGTGTCAGAATGCTCCTAAGCATTACTTGTATAGAAACCCTTATTTAAGGTCACATTGAGTAGTTAAATCACACTGACAACTTGTGATACTTGTAGTAACTTTAGGTTAAGCACCACAATCACCATTGTCACATTGAGGTATAATTTTGACCACCATTATTAGCTGCCATGTATAACACTCAAAGTGGGTTTTACTAATACACTTATTCATATCAAGTATCTATGTGTTTAATTTGATATCTTATATCATGACTAATGGTGGTAGGCACGGAGTCCACCTCCGGGGAGATCCTGGGTTCGAGCCCCCTGTTAAGCGTTGTATTTACCACCCGCCAGCTATCCAGGCTATGGCTGGGAAAAGGACGCAGGGGCAGCCTGTAAAGGTTGTCATAATCCTTTTTTTTTAATTTCATGACTAATGAGATGTAGTCATGAATCAAAAGACATATTAGTCTTCATGTATTGTTGTTTTCCTAATTTACACAACAATATTAGACAATGGACATTGAAAAGAATGATTACTCTTAACATACTCATGATCTCATATATTCAAATACTCAACGTGAAGTCACATGACATTGATTCATACATTATTAGTACATTAATATATTTATTCATTATCTCATATTAAATTGAATATAATAATTGGAATCACCTTTATTAAATATCAAATAAATTATAAGATGTGCCATTACAATCTTCATATGATTGTCTCTTAGGGAATATAACCAACAATTTCTCACTTGTACTAGAGCCAATCACTCATGAATTTCATGACAAGTTATCTAACATGACAATCATAATTCTACTATGAAAGTACTTTCTTTAGATGATGAATAACATTGTTTTTGGTTGGTACGCTAGAAATCTTTGCATCTCCTTACTGTACAATCTCTCATATGAGATGGTATTATCATAGTATGTGCTTGTATTGCCGATGAGATATGGGTTCCTAATATTATGCTATACATATATTTTTGTCACAATATATCTCTACCACATTGTCAAATATATGGAACCACTCGTAGTTCACCAATGAACTTCTTGATCCATATGCCTTGCTTTGCCACATGTTCGAGGTAACAATGTACTCAACCTATATTGTAGAATCAACCACTGTATTGGAACTTTTACAGCTTACAACTCCTCCATTGAGGCAAAACACAAAACTTGAGTGTGATCGGTAATCATCCTTGTCAGTTTGGAAGATTGGGTAGGTATCACCCTTTACCTCCAACTCTTCCTCACCACCACAAATAAGAAATTAGTACTTAGTTCTTCTCAAGTAATGAACGATGTTACTTATGGTAGTCAAATGAACTTCACCTTGATCTTACTGATACCTACTCATCATGCACAAAGCATACTAGATGCTGGGATATGTACATAACATTTCATACATGATATATCAAATTGTAGATGTATATGGAATCTTACTCATGCGTGCCCTCTCTTTTAGAAGAGTTGGGGCACTAATATCTAGAGAGACTTATTCCATGTTACATGGGTAACTTTGATCTCCTACACTACTTTGACTTAGACCACGAAGATTTCAGATCTATATCTGTAACATCCCACTCTTTTTATGCAAATTTTCAAAATATTTTATTATCTGCATGCTCTTTTTTTAATAAGATAATTGTTGAGGACTTAAATGAAAATTGCCCATGTAAGTTTTGCAAATTCATGTTATTATGTCCAATTTCTCTATTATCCTTGTTTTATTTAAAGAAAATGGTTTCATATATATATATATATATATATATATATATATATGCTCTTTTGTTTAAGAAAATGAGAATAAATTCTTTTATGTCAAATTTTCTCTCTCATATTGTAAATAGTGATTTACATGCTTGCTTAATGGCCTCCATCTTGTTAATTGAAAAGAAATAATGTTGAGTGCACATTTTCATATCTTAAAATTCTTATTTGAGAAATTAATGGCTTTATTTACATTCATCATGGTCATTTAAGTGCACATAATGGTTTTTGCTATTTTATGCCTAAAACATGTACAAGCAGTAAATCTAATTAAATGGAAATATTCTAGACACTCTAATACACCTATGGTTCAAATTTAAACCCATTATGACCATGTTTGACCTCCCAATTAATTTGAGAGAGATTTGAATATAGATGGACCAAGATTTGCATATCATTTCATTAATACAAGCAATTAACCTATGGTTTGTTTTATTTATACTGTCACGCGTTACCCAGGTCTTGTTTTGATTTTGCAGATCATCAACACCATTCGATCAGCGATCAAGGGCTGATCCTTCGTCTCCTACCTCTGTGTATCTCGCGGGTCAGATGTCCATTTCATAGCTTCCCTTCATCGACATCATTCTCCCTCTCCTCACATCCATTTTGTGAGGTTCCTCCTCCTGAGAAACCGCAAGGCCAATCTACACCCAACGAGCCCTTCCTCGTGTGCTCTCGCTCCCTATACAAGAAACGCCCATTTAGGGCTTGAACACCCTCTCCGTAGATGACTTGCAGCCGCCACCTCTGTGCATCTCCCATCCACCTAACCCCCGTGTATCTTCGCCAGCCTCCAAACTCTCCTCCTCCACCACCAATTGCGACCCAAGACTCCTGAACACTCTGAGCCTCATCCCTTCTATCTCCGGTGACCTCCATAAGCCTTCTTGATCTCCAGAGCAGCCCCTCTCAAATTGAGGATGCGGTAAGCATGCCTGGACCCTCAGACAGCTTCTCCCATTATTAGTTTACCCTGTGAGTGGCCTAAACACCACACCCTATAGACCAGCAATGTCTCTCGCCGACGACCTATCATCTCACCTCTTTGGTGTTTTTCCAACCTAATGGACCACACCACAACCTTCGCCCATCTACAACGAATGTTTTCTGACTCGCATCTATGGATTTCTGGCTCAGAACCAGTGGCTTCCAGTATCTGAGATCCTAACCTATTTCTTTCCTTGTGGCGGAGCATTCCTGGAGATCATGGCCACCAGTCTTTAATGACCATTATGTATTTGAATCCATGTTATAAAGGAAGGAGGATGAGTTTGTTAACCTTAAGCAAGTTGGTGACATGACTGTCACTGAGTATGCCATGAAGTTTCGTAAGCTCCAAAAGTATGGTCTTGAGTACATAGAGCAAAAGAGAGCTAAGAAGTTTATTAGGGGGCTTAAACCCAACCTAAGTTATGCCTTGTCTGGTAGAGGTCATAGAACCATGCAATCATCCCTAGATGAAGCCCTAGAATTGGAGGATCACCCTGGGAGGAACCATAAGAAGGAGGCACCCCAAAACCATCGACACCATCAACCCCCTCCACCCTCCCACCATAAGAGAAAAGCCCCTGGGCCTTCTTCGGAGAATGGGAGAACCCCATGCCCCACATGTAAGAGAATTCATGGTGGTCCTTGTAGGTTTGGGACTTCAGTTTTCTACTATCACTACATCAAACATTCACATCAGTGGCCTTTCAGAAATGCCACTGAAAAAAAAGCCAGTAAACAGGTTTAGCGGCATTTGTTGACATTTAAAAAAATGCCTCTAGCGCCAATGCCACTAGGAAGATAGTGGCTTAAGTTGTAAAAGCCACTAAACATTTGTCTTTACTGGCTTCGAATAAATGCCACATAAAGGCCACTAAACCATCATTTGGCATTTATAGAAAAGCCACTATCCATCATTTGGCTTTTATACAAATTCTACTATTTTGTATAATGTTGTTGTATAAAACGGTTTTGATTGAATGTAGTGGCTTATGAAAAAAGCCACTAATGACATACTAGTTCTGCATTACTTATTTTTTATGGATTTTAGTCAGTCAATTTGTAGATCATGATCAAGTTTTCTAATTGAATTCCAATTGAAGTCGGACACATTCCAGAAGTATTGAACTTTTTTATTTATAATCAAATGACAATTACATGGGGAGGACATTTTACCTTGCCCCTTGTATTGAATACAATAGCATCACATATGACTATATATGGTACATATTGTAGACATGAACACTAACTGGATAACAACTCATTTTGCACTTGGAGACCCCCCAAAGGAATACAAACTCATTTTCTTACTAAAACATACATCTCCATTCTAGCATTCCAAGTAGTTGTGAGCTTCTACAGGAGTAGACCAGCTACACTGCAATGAAGGTTCATCCTTCTTCTCAGCTATAGTGATAGCATTACGGCCATATGGTCATCAGATTCCTCAGTAGGTTCTTCCTTCTTCTCTTCCACTTTGGCAGTAGAAGCAGCAGGTGCAGCTGCATAGCCTGAAGCAACAGTAGGGGCAGCAGCAACTACAAACTTGCTAGGATCCTGCAATTAAGTGAGCAAAATGTTGAGCACTTGCATGCAAATGTAAGACAAAAACACTTACATCACTAGCATGTTGTTAAGATAGTATCAGGGAAGATAGCACTATTGCCAAATTTATCAATAAGGTCATCTTTAGTAAGGTGAAGGACCTCAGGGCTGAATACATATCCACTGTCATAAACTGACAACACAACCAGTCCATATGACAAGGGCCTGATGCCGAGCTTGGCAAGAAGGCCATCCTCATAAGAACCCACCTTCTCACCTTTCCTAATAAGTTCGACAATGGTGATAATTTCAACTGTACCATTCACATTATGTCAGCTGAATAGAGTTTGCCATGCAGCAAAGCTGTAGACATTCAACTAAGAACACAACTAAGCACATTATAGAAAGGGTGCAAAGTTGAAAATCTTGACAATTATGTAAAAAGCAAAAGATGGTTATCAAACTCAATGTCATCCAGGGTTCTCATAAAACTATAGTCTATACATAGTAAGTTGAAAGATTTTTAGTAAGGTAAGAAAGCATATAATGATTAATAAGAGCAGAACCTGGTGAAGGCCTTCATGTTGTTATAGATAGATCTCCCTTCGCCAACTGCAATAACTATAATACTGAAGTTATCATCAGCAAGAACTATGTCTCAAGCCTCCTTGGTAACCTGGACTGACACATAAAAAGAGAAGAAACAATCATTATCGATAATAATTACTAAAAGACAAGAAGATAGATATACAAATTGACATATAGCGAATATACTTACCTCAGTTCCAGCAATTCCCATGGCAATACCAATGTATGCCATTTTCAGAGCAGATGCATCATTGACACTATCACCAGTCATGGCAACCACCACATGTAATAAACAACAAATAGCAAAACATGCAAGTTGACTATGTAGATCAGCAGGAGGCTTCAGGTCTTCAAATCTATACTAACATGGCCACCAGCAATAGATTCACTATCCCCAGATAAGCAAGAATAGTTTCCAGAATAGATTCACTATCCCCTTCAACTGAAAAAAAAAAAAAAAGTGAAGTAGTGAAATATACCTTATCCAGGAATCCTTAAAACAACCCATGTTACAGAAAGGGTATTATTGTAGATGTTGTTTTAACAATTAAGGGAACATGGAGGAACTGATATTACTAAGAGCACCCATTATTTCTTGAGGCTTCTTCCTTGACTTCTTAACCAAAGCAGAGTATGGAAATGTTGAAAATGACTTGATGTACCATGGAAATGTTGAAAATGACTTGTTGTACCTCTGCAGAGAAATTAGGATGCACAGAAGCATGCGACTAAAATATCTCAGTTACATTTCAGACATCTTAATAGCCTAAATATTGAGCAATCATAGAAGCTCAACCACAAACCATCTTGAGGCGAATCACCACAACAAAATATGTTGTGTAAATCTCACACACAAGATTCCAAAAACACTGCTCATAGCTAAAAACCACTTTGGCTAGGCTGCAATACTACCTTAGATACTACTTTTAGATACTACTTTGGCTAGGCTGCAATACATCAAAAACATGTAAGGATGTACTGATAACACCAAATTTTGTGATGTTTTTGGCCTTTATTTTGTTATCAAAACTGCCCTTTTATGCTATTTTCCTATCTTGTATATGCATTTTCGCAATAATTAGCCAAGCAATGCTCTCAATCCAATATTTCCTTCTTTTGCAGAATTTTCCTCCTATTTTGGCCAATTCAGCACCAATTAGGCCATCCCGGCCCGCAAATGAGTCCAAGTCTATTTCGGCCCCCTAACGCCCGTTACACACACTGACCGGCAGGGCTGCACAATACGACGACGCGCGATGCAAGGATGTTGCGCGAGAGGGCACCGATGGGCGACGTGCCTCCTTACCCGACAGGGAGACGAGCACACCGCAACTACTCCCTCTGACGTGCGTTATCGGCCACCCACCGGCAGGCGCCTCTCGCCACAACACCTGAAGGTCGACACCCTTGTGTCGGGTGATACTTGCATCAGCCGACACCAGCTGAGCGGCGGTAAGGAGGACATGTGGCACTTCGTGCACCATATCTTCTCCCGACCAGCTGCCTATAAATAGCAGCTATAGGGAGCCAAAAAGACGGGTCGGATAAGCTTGGTCACTTCAGGTTTCGGACAGTCGAGTGATCTTCGGAGGAGACTGTGAGAGCAAGCGTATCGTGCTCCAGTGTTCATACCGGGCGACACTAGGTGAGCTCTTCCTCATCCCGAGAGGGAGGGGACTGGTTCACCTAGGACTGTATCGGGCGACACTGAGAGCCGATATCGGCCGATGTAGATACGTGACACGAGTGCCCGATACCAGTGCCCGACAGTAGGATACGCAGCTCCAAGCCCAACACGATATCGAACCCGATACGCTCCGCCCGTCATGCGTGCCGCCCGACTTGAGTGTATCGGCCAGGTCCTTGAGCGATGCAGTCGCCTGTCGCGGTGTGCCGCTTGAGAGAGCGTGCCGCCCGACACGGCTATATCGGGCTAGGCCCCTGTCTGATATCGGGTGGGATGGTTACTGTAGCCTGTCGTCCTTCTACATCAAGAAGGCGAAACATATCTTTAATTGTGTTATTTAATTCTTTACTTATGCATTGTAATTAACACCTTTAATGCTAATAGAAATAGAAAAGCTTAATTACTTGCTACTCTATGCTTGGTGCAATATGTTGGATGACTTCTGTGTTTGAGATCTGAACTCTAGCTTGCATGTTTTGGATCGCGCTTCGCTTAGCTACCGAATCGTGTTTTCCCGTCGCAACAACTTCGAGAGTTGTGTTGTGGCTCTAGTGTTTGGTCTGATTCCAGAGTACGAGAGTGCCTGGAACGGAGTTGTTTCAGTAACATTCCACTCTAACTTTGAGCCCAGCAACCTCGAGAGAGGGGTGCCGAGGCTTGGTTAGAGGTACCTGCTATGAGAGGAGGGGTGCAAGATGTTACTGCTTCCACTTGTTTTACTGTAGTCTTATCCTTCGTACCTCACCTTAGCTCTAGTTTTGTCTTTCTATTTCTATTTCATGAAAACCCTAAAAATTGTTAAATGTCTAAAACCTTAAATCTCTCTAGTAACTCCACTTGGAGATAGTTTTCTTGTTTTGTTTGTGACATCATCTTCTCCCCTTTTGGGGAATTTATAATCTCTCCATACCTGCCGGAGTGTAGTGTGTCGATTCTGGGTTCTCAACACTACCCCCCTTGTCCCTGTGTTCGACCCCGTACATCTACTTCAACCTCGTAAATAAAGTTGCGGTGGCCTAGAAGGATTCGGGTTTATAAATGTAAAAGCTTGACTACCTCAAATCCGCCTCCAATTTTAGGACATGCGATTTAGGCCGGTCAACTTTTTGGCGTCGTTGTCGGGGACAAGGAAAAAATGGTATTGTTGGCGAATCTGAATCCACTAACTACACTCTTGTGCCTCAAGCTTAGCAATGAGCTTGACAGCACTCTTTTTCTTCTTTACTATTATTCTCTGTTTGAAATTGATAAATCTTTCATCTAACCTTGATTTCTCGTGCCATCTCAGGAACCCTAAAGAACGGTGAACTATTCCTTCGAGATCGGACGCCATGTCTTACTGTGAGCAATCTCCGTTTGAAGGTGAATGTCAAGGCCGAGATGAGAACCCACACCAGCCCAGCCTGGTTGGCCAGTTGCATGCTTTCATAAAAAGACAAGACTCTATCATCAACCGGCTGGTGCAAGGTGCACTTCCCAACCCTGGAGCTCAGAATTCCATGCAACACCAAATGGCAAGTCTGCGAATGCGCCAATGGGAGGTCGATCAACGAATGGCCCAGATGGCGGCTCTGATAAAGAACCCGGCGGGAAAGACACTCTCATATCCAAAAACCGCTAGAATGGCAGTACTAAGGTCTGGAAAGACGGTGGAGTGTGCAGCTGATGCCGAACCAGAACCTGAACTGAGGTCAGAGAGTGTCATCCCAGCAGAGGGCGAAGGTGGACAAGCAGAATCTCAAGAGCCTGCACGGAAGCTTTCCGATGAGCTACCTGGTGGGATGATATCTTATGCTCCAAGGTTGTCGTTCCCGCATAAGCTGATCAAGGCAAATCTGAAAAGGCGTCACGAAAGGTTTATGGACTCGATCAGGAAACTACATCTTGAAGTCCCCTTCCTTGAAGCATTGAAGAGATGTCTATGTATGCCAAGTTCCTCAAAGACCTTATCACAAAGAAGAGAAGGGGAGGAAGGACAGAGACAGTGTATCTAGCTTCCGCCTCCTCCACCTTCTTGAAGCCCGACACGCCAAATAAGAGGAGGGATCCCGGAGCCTTCCCAATCCCGTTCGCCATCGGAGACAACGTCGAGCGCAAGGGTCTAGCAGACTTGGGGGCTAGCATAAGCCTCATGCCCCTGAGTTTTGCACAAAGGATGGGTTTGACCGACATGGTTAGAACCAACATGTGGATTGAACTGGCAGATCACACCTTTAAAAGACCCGTTGGCATTGTCGAGGATGTGCCGATCAGGGTTGGTGATTTCTTCATCCCTTGCGATATAGTCGTCATCGACACAGCTGAAGACCCCCGGTGCCCGATCATCTTTGGGCGCCCCTTCTTGGAGACAGGGAGAGCGCTAATTGATGTTTCTGAGGGGATGATCACCTTAAGGGTCGGAAACGACCATATCGACTTCAAGGTGAAAGAGATCATGAAGAGCTCGTCCCTATCTGAATCAGCATGTTTCACAGATAGCTACAATAAATTCTGCGAGGAAGTAGAGGAAGATATCCGGACAGTAGACCCCCTCTTGAGGGCCATAAACTGTCAAGATCCTGACCTCGAAGATCCTGAGGTCGCGAAGCATCTCAACCTTTTCAACCTGTCTGACGAAGACTTGCAAGAAGAAGATATGGTGTTTGAGTCTGTGATGTATGCCTCTCTCGAGGAGGAGCCTCAGGAGAAGGCACCCAGACCGAAGACAGAGTTAAAAGCATTACCCGAAGGCCTAAAGTACGAGTTCTTAGATGAAGAGCACAGGAACCCCATCATCGTGAATGCCAATCTTTCAAGCAATAAGCTGGACTGACTCCTTGAGGAGTTAAGGCTCCACAGGAGGGCTATAGGATATTCAGTAGATGATATCAAAGGCCTTAGCCCCGCCCTGTGCATGCATCGCATCAACTTGGATGAGTCTACCAAGCCTCTGGCTCAACCCCAGAGGAAGCTGAACCAGATGCTCAAGGAGGTCGTCAAGAAAGAGGTAATAAAGCTTAGGGATGCGGGGATCATTTACCCAATCAGCGACAACAATTGGGTAAGTCTGATCCACGTAGTGCCCAAAAAAGGGGGGGATGACAGTGGTTACAGGTGAGAAGGGTGACGAGGTGCTGGTTAGGACTGTCACCGGCTGGCAGATGTGCATAGATTACCGAAAGTTAAATCAGGCTACAAAGAAGGATCATTTTCCGCTACCTTTTATTAACCAAGTTCTCGAAAGGTTAGCGCATCACGATTTCTTTTGTTTTCTTGATGGCTTTTCAGGTTTTTACCAGGTACCCATCTTGCCCGACAATCAAGAGAAAACAACATTCACCTACCTTTACGGCACTTATGCCTTCCGAAAGATGCCCTTCGGACTCTGCAACGCCCCCGCCACCTTTCAGCGATGCATGATATCGATGTTCTCAGATTTTCTAGAAGACATCGTAGAAGTTTTCATGGACGATTTTTCCGTCTATGGGAAGGACTTCGATAGTTGTCTGAAGAATCTGTCATTGGTCCTTCAAAGGTGCGAGGAGAACAACCTAGTTCTAAACTGGGAAAAGTGCCATTTCATGGTGCGGGAGGGCATCGTTCTCAGGCATAAGATCTTGAAGCGTGGGATCGAAGTGGACACAAGCAAGGTTGAAGCAATATCCAAGCTTCCTCTACCAAGATCCGTGACGGGGGTGCAAAGCTTCCTTGGGCACGCGGGATATTACCAAAGATTCATCAAGGACTTATCAAAGATCTCCAAACCTCTGTCCAATCTTCTGGTAAAGGACGCTGAATTTGTTTTCTCTAACGATTGTCTCAGTTCTTTTCAGGCCCTTAAAAATGCTTTAGTGTCACCACCTATCCTTCAAGCGCCAGAATGGGGTTTACCTTTTGAGCTGATGTGCGACGCTAGCGACTACGCAGTTGGGGCAGTCCTGGGGCAAAAGAAAGACAAAAGGCACCATGTGATTTGCTACGCTAGTCACACGTTGGACGAGGCTCAAGTAAACTACACAACAACTGAGAAGGAGATGCTCACGATCGTCTTCGCGTTTGATAAATTCAGGTCGTATCTTGTTGGAGCTAAGGTCAAGGTATATACAGATCACGGGGCTATAAAATACTTAATGCAAAAGAAAGACGTGAAGCCCAGACTGTTGAGGTGGGCCTT
Source organism: Alisma plantago-aquatica (assembly GCA_963693085.1). Classification (NCBI taxonomy): domain Eukaryota; kingdom Viridiplantae; phylum Streptophyta; class Magnoliopsida; order Alismatales; family Alismataceae; genus Alisma; species Alisma plantago-aquatica. Next base: position 1,334,557,941 of record OY856411.1, on the reverse strand, counting down.
ACTGCTCCAAGAATTCGACCACGAAATTATCGACAAGAATGGCGCAGAGAATGTGGTCGCAGACCATCTATCAAGGATCGTGACTGAGAAAGAGAGAGGGCCTCCTATCAACGACAACTATGCCGATGAAGCCCTTATGTTGGCCGAAGCCCAAGAGGAAAGCCTACCCTAGTATGTAGACATCTACAATTATCTTGCTTGCGGAGAACTGCCCCCTGACATAACGTATAATCAGAAGAAGAAGCTTTTTGCAGAGGTTAAAAACTACTACTGGGATGATCCTCTCATGTTCAGAAGATGCGCCGACAACTTATACAGGAGGTGCATACCAGAAGAAGAAACCACGGACATCCTGAAGCAATGCCACGCCTCCCCCTATGGTGGTCACCTAGGCAGTGAAAGAACAGCTGCAAAGGTGCTACAGTCAGGTTTCTACTGGCCCTCCTTATTTAAAGACGATGCATAGTTTGTGAAGGCTTGCAAAGAGTGCCAGTTTACAGGAAACATAGGGCGGAGGGATGAAATGCCAATGGCGAGCTGGATTGAAGTCAAAATATATTACGTATGGGGGATCAACTACATGGGACCATTTCCCACATCTCGGGGGTATCAGTACATACTCGTGGCTGTGGATCATGTATCAAAGTGGGTGGAAGCGGTAGCCACCCAAACCTGCGACGCCAAGTCGGTTATCAAGCTCTTCGAGAAGACCATCTTCCCTCGTTTTGGCGTCCCACGCGCAGTTATTAGTGACGGAGGATCGCACTTTGGAGAAAGACAGTTTGAAGCAGTCCTACGCAAGTACGGAGTGAAGCACAAGATCGCTACACCCTACCACCCCCAGACGTCAGGGCAGGTAGAGGTTTCCAACAGACAAATCAAGCAGATCTTGCAGAAAACTGTCAGCCGAACAAGGAAAGATTGGTCCATGAAGCTGGACGATGCACTTTGGGCCTACCGCACCGCTTACAAAACACCCATTGGAACCACCCCCTACCATCTCATCTACGGAAAATCCTGCCACCTACCGTTAGAATTGGAACACAAGGCCCTCTGGGCAATCAAGTTCCTAAATATGGACCTCGACAAAGCTGGAGAAAAGAGATTTTTGCAGCTTCAAGAGCTCGAAGAGCTGAGAATGAATGCCTATGAAAATGCAAAAATCTACAAACAGAGGACAAAGTTGTGGCATGATGCCCATCTCTGGAGAAAAGAAGTAAGCGAAGGGGATAAGGTCTTGTTATTCAAGTCCTCTATTCGTCTTTTGCCTGGGAAGTTGCAAATAAGGTGGTCTGGACCGTTCACAGTGTCAAAGATATATCCATCAGGGATGATGGAGCTCTACGACAAAGACGACCTAACCAAGGCCTTTCAGGTGAATGGGCACAGGGTGAAAAGGTTCTACGAAGATGAAGCATTTGTCAGGAGAGAAGAGATCAGTCTGCAAGATAGGGGTACAGTTGAGGGCTGATCAAGATGATCTTACACCGGTCGAGCTGGCGACGCAAACCCCAGCACTTCTCGGGAGGCAGCCCGAGTTATTTTTCCTTTCATAGAATAGGTTGCACGTTTATTATAAAAAGTAAAAGAAAACTTTAAGGTATGTAATAAGGCCCGAGCCAAAGCATGCGTCGAGCGTGCCGGCTCTTCTGTTTTATGGGTCATCGCGGAATTTTCTGAAGCTTTGAAGAGTATTGCACTCTGAGGTCAGGGGCTTAACCCTTGGCCGATGATGTTTTACCCTTTGATCGTTGTTTCTGCTCTTAGGTTTTTACGCCCGCCTGTTTTAGGCCGTGTCGGGCAGTAGCTCGGCTGACGCACAGAACCGCCTGTATCGGGCTCTGGTCTCTCGGGCATCACAACGGCCGAGACGGTTGGCATTCTTGGGCGGCGTGCACCCTATCGTGCATGAGAATAAATGCCCTTAATGAAACTGATGTGACCATCATCTCGGGAACCGCCTGACCCATTGGCCGACGCGTGTCTCAGAGATGTTCGCTTAGCCCCGGCCGGGCTTACTATAAATAAGAACAGTGGTTTTACCGTGTCGGGCTGTCAAACTTTGCTCCTTTTAGCCACATGTAACGCATGCAGTAGTCCGCCATTTTGCTCCTGTGTCGGCCAGTTGCCTTCATTGTGGTGCCGGGCGATGGCTCCCATGAGCAAAGGTATAGCCCGACAGGCTTATCGACCGACAGGCTTATCACCCGGCACGAGTTTTTTCTATCGCGCGCTGTCGAATTTCGTATCGCCCGACGCAGTTAAGCGCGACATAACAACCGATGGTGTCTGCCCGACACGCCATGAAAGGCGACACGTTTTTCATTTGTGACGTCCTGTCGAGCAGTTGCTCTTTGGGGACCTTATCGCCTGATATACCCGTATCGAGAGGCATGTGTGTCGTGCAGCCCCCCTCGTATCGCCCGATTTCATATCAACTTGGCTTTTTGTTTTGATGGACGATACCCGGATCTTCGAAATAAGTCTTGTTTTATCGAGTCTCTTTAGCTATCTAGCACTCTTAATGGTTGATGAACTTGATAACAGGCAGAATGGCAACCACAGCCGAAGCAGCAACTGTCGGACAGAAACGTCACAACGAGCCACCAACCACCAAAAAATGAGCAAGGGGAACTTTTCTTGATTAGGTAGCCTTGAAAGAGGCTCGGTTCCTTATCATAGTTTGTCTTCTGTAGTAGCTTGGGGCCAACTACAGAGACAGCACGAGTACAACCCCGGAGACTGCTGGGACAGCACAAGAGCTCTCTGTCTACCATGAGCTATTGCGCGTGTTATGGCTGAGCTGGGAAATAAAGCGGAGGATGAGCTTGGAAAGCGCTTTGCCGACGACCTCCAGAGGGAACCTGGGCATCCCGGTTCCAGCTACTTAATAAAGAGGAAGCAACCACAAGTGTCCGCACTTGTCGAAGTTGTTTCCAAATGAGAAAGAAGGAGGCAGAAGCAAAGAAGCATATTGCAGCTTCTACAAGGCTCAAGCGAACCCGCTAAATAACCTTCACTCGACTAACATGAACTCACCCTCTTCTTCACTACTCTGGGATAGAGTATTGGATAAGTTTGGGGGGGTACCCATGTACCAGTGAAGGAGGTATAAAACTCTCTTGTGCCATTTTGCTTTTCCCCGATATCATGTACTTGTACTCTTGCTCATATGAAAATTTTGAAAAATTTTGCTTATTTTGTTCCCATACATACATACAAAGTCGCTATATTAGTAAAAACCTGATGCAACCGCTTGCCAAGTTTGTTTTCTGTATGCTTAATGTGATGCAAGTTATGTTATATCTTTCTGATAATGTTGTTTCAAACTAACAGAAGATTACGTTTTTCCGTGCCAAAATTTTTGAAAAATATAATAATAATCTTGCAAACAGTTAAGAGACGAGTATGGAGAAGGAAAAAGCTACCCAAACAGCAGGAATCTCTTTGTTCCCCCTTACCCAAAAAAGATCCCAAAAAGAGAGAGAAGCCTTATGAGCGTGAATAAAAGCATGAGAGTTGTGCCAAATAAAAGAAAAAAGAATATATATACACCACTTGTTTTCCAAAAGTACTCATCTTTAGGCATGGTAGATCTGGAGCAGTGGTACGTAGGATGTGAAATCACTGCTCTAAAGCTAACTGGCTTGGACTGCAGGGACCACTTTCCCGTTAACGGACCCTTACCTGGATGGACCGATGGGAAACAAGAAGAAAACCCAAAAAGCCTTAGCCTACCCTATACACAACTTTCTGCCCCGAAAATAAAGCTGTTTGGTGTGTAAGCTAACTTCGGAATCATACAACAAAGTCTCGCCGAAGCTGTAGAGAAGAATCTTACTTAAACAATAAGGCAGGAAAAACAAAGTCTTTTGTTCATAATGAGACAACATTATCTCTAAAGGCATTACGATACTTGTTTTACATCCTGGCCTGAGAATTATGCTGCGCAAGAAGAAGCATCACTAAATAAAGTTTAAATATTGATTGAGGACAATCAAATCGCTAAGTTTGGGGGAGTTGATAACACCAAATTTTATGATGTTTTTGGCCTTTATTCTATTATCAAAACTGCCCTTTTCTACTATTTTCCTCTCTTTTATATGCATTTTCGCAATAATTAGCCAAGCAATGCTCTCAATCCAATATTTCCTTCTTTTGCAGAATTTTCCTCCTATTTTGTCCCATTCAGTACCAATAAGGCCATCCCGGCCCGCAAATAAGTCCAAGTCTGTTTCGGCCCACTAATGCCCGTTACACACGCTGACTGGCAGGGCTGCGCGATACGACGACGCGCGACGCAAGGATACCGCGCGAGAGGGCACCGATGGGCGACACGCCTCCTTACCCGATAGGGAGCCGAGCACACCGCGACTACTCCCTCTAACGCGTGATATCAGCCACCCACCGGCAGGCGCCTCTCGCCACAACGCCTGACGGCCGACACCCTTGTGTCGGGCGATACTTGCATCAGCCGACACCAGCTGAGCGGCGGTAAGGAGGACACGTGGCGCTTCGCGCACCATATCTTCTCCCGACCAGCTGCCTATAAATAGCAGCTACATGGAGCCGAAAAGACGGGTCGGATAAGCTTGGTCACTTCAAGTTTCGGACAGTCGAGTGATCTTCAGAGAAGACTATGAGAGCAGGCGTATCGTGCTCCAGTGTTTGTACCGGGAGACACTAGGTGAGCTCTTCCTCATCCTGAGAGGGAGGGGACTGGTTCACCTAGGCCTGTACCGGGCGACACTGAGAGCCGATATCGGCCGATGTAGATACGCGACACGAGTGCCCGACACCAGTGCCCGACAGTAGGATACGCACCTCCAAGCCCGACACGATATCGAACCCGATACACTCCGCCCGTCACGCGTGCCGCCCGACTTGAGCGTATCGTCCAGGTCCTTGAGCGATGCAGTCGCCTGTCGCAGTGTGCCGCTTGAGAGAGCGTGCCGCCCGACACGGCTATATCGGGCTAGGCCCCTGTCCGATATCGGGTGGGATGGTTACTGTAGCCTGTCGTCCTTCTACATCAAGAAGGCGACACATATCTTTAATTGTTTATTTAATTCTTTACTTATGCATTGTAATTAAAACCTTTAATTCTTATAGAAATAGAAAAGCTTAATTACTTGCTGCTCTATGCTTGGTGCAATATGTTGGATGACTGCTATGTTTGAGATCTGAACTCTAGCTTGCATGTTTTGGATCGCGCTTCACTTAGCTACCGAATCGTGTTTTCCCGTCGCAACAACTTTGAGAGTTGTGTTGTGGCTCTAGTGTTTAGTCTGATTCCAGAGTACGAGAGTGCCTGGAACGGAGTTGTTTCAGTAACATTCCACTCTAACTTTGAGCCCAGCAACCTCGAGAGAGGGGTGCCGAGGCTTGGTTAGAGGTACCCGCTCTGAGAGGAGGGGTGCAGGATGTTACTGCTGCCACTTGTTTTACTGTAGTCTTATCCTTCGTACCTCGCCTTAGCTCTAGTTTTGTCTTTCTATTTCTGTTGCATGAAAACCCTAAAAATTGTTAAATGTCTAAAACCTTAAATCTCTCTAGTAACTCCACTTGGAGATAGTTTTCTTGTTTTGTTTGTGACATCATCTGCTCCCCTTTTGGGGAATTTATAATCTCTTCATACCTGTCGGAGTGTAGCGTGTCGATTCTGGGTTCTCAACACTACCCCCCTTGTCCCTGTGTTCGACCCCGCACATCTACTTTGACCCCATAAACAAAGTTGCGGGGGGATAGAAGGATTCGGGTTTATAAATGTAAAAGCTCGACTACCTCAAATCCGCCTCCAATTTTAGGACGCTCGATTTAGGCCGGTCATGTACCATTTTGTTGGATTGCCTATAAGACCAGTTCTAGGGTGAGGAATCCCATTTTTGAGTCCTAACAGCAGCTCTGTTCTTGGATATTAAAGGCCATTCACAAGAGCTGAGCAGAAGCCTTTCACAAAAGATGAGATGACAACCTTAGCTCTCGAGAATGGCCTCTGATCACCAATAACTGGCCTTTTACACAGTGACATGTTGTTTGTTGTGGAAGGCACAAAATGCACAATTCTTCAGAGAAATATTGACTTAGTAAGCTATCATGCAACATGTGATCAAGTTATGAAAGAAATATTTACAGAGAACTATTGACTTAGGAAGCAAAAAAAGACATTCACATTCAGCGGGTCAAAACAAAATATGTTGTGTAAATGTCACACACAAGAAGGTAAGACACTACTCATAGCTAAAAGAAAAATAGGATTGTCATTTGGCAAGATTGTCTATGACAATGAACATGAAACAACATTATCTGGATCGTTATGTACTAATAAAAAATTGGACCAAAGAAACACAACTATAGCTTTCATCTCTCTACACAGTATCCAAGAATGCAATTATCTATCTTTACACTTCATGACCTGCAACAAATGGAAACGACTTTAGATACTAGTTTTGTTTTCAAAATATGTCATATTATAAGAAATACTATATCCTCACTTTGGCAGTAAATGTGATTTCGGCCATGCTATGACATTGCCAATAACTTCATCCATATATTGATATTGCTCATAAGGTTTGACTAGAGGTTCGTTGGCCATCACCACAACCTCTACATAAACACCAACACATGATGAGCCTAAAATTACACCTCCCACCATTTGCAAGGGGTCAACCTCAGATACTCGACCGATTGCAACTTTATCATATGCATCTGCGATACTCAGCACATACACTTCCTATAAACAAAATACAATTTAAATAAAAAATTTATATAAACGTAGAATGATGTGCAATTTACACAAATACAAACATACTTGTCCCTTATAAATTGTTGAATGTCTCATTTAGATCTGCACAATTATTTTATCTTTGTCATAAGGCCATCAAAATTCAACATGGATTATAATTGATAGCACACATCTCGTATAAAATGTATTCATACCTGGCCAGTGCGTACATGTTGTGTTGATTGACTGTTTCCTGCTCTAGACAAGGCTATTATCTGCTCTATTTTTGCATTTTGTTCTTGAATTTTAGCTTCAAATTCCATTTGTTGTTGTTCAAGCTGATCTTGAAAATGCTTCCTTTGTGCTTCATCAGCTTCTCGGGATTTACGATTCTTGCCCCACATATCAGAAGGTGATGGTCCAAGTCCATAACCACGAACATATCCTGGTCTCTCTTCTCCCATAACCTGCCTATAAATTTCAGCTGAAGTAACATCAGGTTGGTTTCTTCGCAGCTCGTCACCTGCCTCAGAAATTTTTTCCTGCACACAACAGAACATAGGAGATGAATTTTATACCAAACATATAAATGTTTCCATGTAGTAAATGTAACATAATACTATAGGATAGGAATCCTTGTACCAAAATTTTAGCGGATTCAATATCAACTATGCTCCCATCTTTTTTACGATGAGTTTTCTCAAAAAACTCAATGGGATCAACTTCCCCTCCTGTTTCCTTCTCCAACTATATCATTCAAACAAGGTTATTTCTAACATCATTTAAATGGATGTCTCCAAATTGTCCAATTGGATCACAACATTGACTAACTTACATGATGTTTCAGACAAGCAAATGTCTTGGTTCCTGTTGTATGGCTAACCTTTTGAAATTTTCTGCTTGTCTTGTTAGTTATACACTTCCTCTATGAAAAAAATTGCAGTATTGTCCATAGTAATTATCTGTGAGGCAAATTAAATATCAATTAATAGATACAAAAAATTACCTTTCCTTTGTTGCTCCTCCAGTAATCCACAAGAAATTTCCATTGAGACATTTCCACATGGGGAACAACTTGTTCAAGTTGTTGTTCATATGGACTATCTTCTATGAAGTATAGTTTTCATAACTCCCACTTGTGGTCCTTCCATTTCTTTCCCAGTCTCTTCATTGTCCACTCCTTTAATTCTATGTCCATCATGAATTTACTCTACCGACAATAAGGATATCAATTAGAAGCTTCATTTAACCATTTAAAATAAATTTTAATATTGTACCCTCACAAAATTCCATATGGATTCTTTTTTATTTGTTGGAAATTGTCTCCAATCCTCATAGTTTAATGGACAAAGATTGGGATCTCTTGCAATGGTTGTCAAAAAACTTGATAAGTGACTGGTTTTTACCCACTGGTTGTCCAAATTGATTTATCTCAATGGGAATTTGATCGTCGGGCTTTCTTTTCCAGACTTGCAAACATTGTGTTCGGCCACGTGTGCGATGTCTTTGACCTAATCATTCATTTATATATCATTAGATGCAACACTATAAATGCAATGATATGAATAAACCAAATACCTAGCCCATCAGTAGGTGTTGGCGTAGCATTCAATGACTCATCATGGTGATCAGAGACGTCATTTTGCTCCATGATTTCTTGAAATGCATTGCTATTTTGGCTATTGCCAGCTCTACTCTCTACTCTTCTTGATTGATTGGACACAAGAACATTGACAGTAGGCACTGGGGGTCGATGTCTTTGACCTGAGCATTCATTCATAAAGGATACAACATAAATGGAAATTATATATCTTTAGATGCAACACTATGAATGCAATGATATGAATTAACCGATTACATATCCCATCAGAAGGTGTTGTTGTAGCGTTCAATGACTCTTGATGGTGATCAGAGAGGTCATTTTGCTCCATGTGGTCATGAAATGGATGGTTGTTTTGGCTATTGGCATCTCTACTGTCTACTCTTCTAGAATGATTGGACACCGAAGCATTGCCATTAGGCACCCGTGGTCGATGTCTTTGACCTGAGCATTCATTCATAAAGGATACAACATAAATGGAAATTATATATCACTAAAGGAAGCACTATATATGCAATGAATTAATCGATTACCTAGCCCATTAGAAGGTGTTGTTGTAGCATTTAACAACTCATCATGGTGATCATATATGCCATTTTGCTCCATGTGATCATGAAATGCATGGCTATTTTGACTATTGGAAGCTCTACTGTCTACTCTTCTTGAATGATTGGACATCAAAGCATTGCCATTAGGCACCCGTTGTCGATGTCTTTGACCTGAGCAATCATTCATAAAGCATACAACATATATAGAAATTATATATCATTAAATGCAACACTATGAATGTGATGATATGATTACCTTGTCCATCACAAGGTGTTCTTGTAACAGCAGAGCTAGCAACAGTGTTATTGAATTTCCTTGGTCTATCATTTTGAACATTAGGTGGAAGGGAAGCTAAAAAAATTTTGGAGCGATTACTGGATGATAGGTTCAAAGCTTTCCAACAACCTTGTGGAGTAATGCTAGGTAAATGAGTCCCCGTACAAGAGTCAATGATGTTGTTCTGATCATTCCTTGTAGCTGTCTTATTATGGAAGTTGTCACTTAACTATTCTCTCATCCTGAGTATATAAAGTCACACAAAAATGAAGACACTTAAAACAATATTGAACAACATAAAAGGTATTTACTACTCATTCGGTCATCCTATGCCATCCAACAATTATCCATTCTTAAAAATAGTAAAAAATATAACATTTATGAGTAAGTCTTGCATACAAACAACATAGTTATAATAAGGATAAAAGTAGAACATCACTTTGAGGCAATCCTCAAAGAAAAACATCACTCAAAACCACACCAGAGAAAAACATTTGCAAGCCATCATCAAGATCACATTGGGTACCTTAAATTCACATTACTTGATTGATTACTAATGTTCATTAAGTAATACAACACAAATTACAATTTTTGATTGTTTCCTAATTTAAAAGTTAAAAAAATTCATCAACAATTGTGACGGCCATTATGACTGTGACGTGTCCATTTTGTTGATGATGATGTGTCGAGGATGGAGTCGCTGGTAGACGAATTCAAACTAATGGTCGTGGTGTACAAGGTGGTACCAACGGGCAACGATTGCACCTCGGGCATGCCGAATTCATTGAATGACGTCTCCTCAGATACGGTACAGTCTGGCTCATGCATATACCGTCTCAGGTGAGAAGGCAAACTGTTGTTGTAGTTATGTATATAAGCCTGTATGGTATTGTCGCCAATCGGACGGAGCAAAACCTGGTCCGTACGGCCAATTCCCATTCTCCCAATCCACCCATGCCAATTGGTTGTGGATACCAGATTGTCATCACCATCATACTGAACCTCGATTACATTTGTCGAGTTCCCAAACTTTAAGGTCATTTGACTATCCGTGTAGCGTCTTCCGTCCAAATGACGCCAATGTCTGGGAATGGTGAGTTGTGTAAGTGTACGCTCGTCTAGGGTGATGTCCAACTTTTCTACTTCAGGGAAAAGGAGTGGGGGGGTAGATTCCCAGGCCATAGTGACTATTGTGGGTGAACAGAGACTGCAAAATATTAGTACTAACCATTGTAAGTATATATAAGAATATTATAAATTTTCAAAAAAAGTAGTATAAATTTGCAAAATGTAGAGCAATATATTTTTTAAAGTGAAGTAAGTAGTCCATAAACATATTCCCCATGGTTTCTATCAACATCGACAGGAATGAACCCATTAGAGAACGGGCAACATCATTATCTAGTTTGATGAAACCTGGTCAGGGACCATACAAGTGTACAACTTGTATAAGATCTTAGTGTAGAAGACCCAAAACTTGGAGGAACTGGTGTGGCAGCCAGCTGATGGTTCCCAGCCCAAGGCGAGAGGTTGGAGTACATATATAGTAAATATGTATAATTGGCTATAAACTTCTTGAGTAACAGAACATGCCATCAAAAGACAAAAAATGATTTAGGATATGGAACTGAAGTAACCATAATGCAATGTGTTTACATTAAAGCAGTACTGAGATAAGACGTACACTCCAAAAAAAAACATGAATCAACCATTATGTAAACATCACTGCATAGAAGCCATGCAATTCGTTCAATATAGAAATCAAGAGGGCAAACCAAACTTCCTATGGTAGAGAAAAAATTATTGTTGTTCCACAATGGAACCCCTGCATTTTGTGAAATCATAGCTTAGTGTTAATAGCAACTTGTCTGCATGCCCTTGGTATCTTGCTTCATTATTGCTTAAAGACCCTAATTTTCAGGGATGGTGAAGGTTTTTGTCAATTGGTAGTGTAGAAGAATATAGACCATTCAAGTTTACGGTAATAAAAGGAAAATTGAAGAAACCACACCCGAAAAAACATGTATACTATAAGTAATTATACAAAGGTCGTATTCTTCCTTAGACATTTCTGAATCCTAGAATATTACACAAGAAATGACCATCTCATAAACCTTGTTCTTTCCTTATCCTCTTCCTACATACATAAAGATGAGTATCTCTCCCCTTCATTAGCCCAATGGTGGGAACCCCTGTTCTCATCAGAGAGCGCCAACCCACCAAAGGTGGTGGCCTAGGTAAGGATACATTACTTTCCTATTCATTAATGATTTACAAACAAAGATACAGGAGATGTGCAGACATCACATGAGCACCTAAACGACCACTTTTTAAAAAGTGGATGCTTCATTTTCCTTACAATTTAATACAATAATACACACATTTTTATATGAATACACTAACATTTAGCAAACTTGTATACATAACCAAAACTAATGCGACAGTGTAAAATAAAACAACGGAATCATCATATTTCAAGACTATAAAATAATCCAAGTTTAAATCTAACAAAGAAGGATGGTCGATGGCTTGATATAAATGATTAAGGAAGTGATTGCTGGATATAAAACAATGGAATCATCATATTTCAAGACTATCTTCATAAATTGATTATCATATATACCTTGATAGAATGGAAACTATGAGAATGGATGGGAAATACCATGTGTGTTTATTGTTTCGTGGGGTGTACTTACTTGTCGCGCGTCGAAGCTGCAGGGTGGCAGATAGCCACAGTCCTCACCGGCAAGTTGGGAGACTGATCTCTTCCTCGGTGTCCCCTCCAACCCTTGGCAACGTCACCGACACCTTGGAGAAGAGCAGAGAGCGTTCCAGCAGGTAGCGTCCACAGTCTGGCAGATTAGGGCGAAAAGGCTAGCTAGGTTGACTTCGTGGGTTCTGTGAGCAGAGCAAATGTCGGGAGTAAATGTCTATGCCCAACACGTGGAGAAGAGGAACCATTTTGCTGGCTGGGGAAGCCGCGCGGGAATAGAAAAATTTTACCATTTGTGGCCCGCTCATTTGATTTGACAATTTTGAAATGCCACTAATTAGTTATAAAAATGCCTTAATTGGTAAGTCTTTTCTATAAAATCCATAAAGGTGGTTTAGAGGCATTTAAATAACAAATTCCACTGCATTACATAGATAGTGGCATTTTTTTAGAAAAGCCACTGGAATAAAAGCCACTAATGGGTATTTTTGATGTAGTGTGTTGTGGTGAGGAAGGGAATATCAAGCCTAATTGCCCCAAGCTTGCAAAGAAGGACCCCAACCATAACCAAGCTAAGAACCCTAATCCTCAACCCAAGGTTAAACCAAGGCTCTTCACCATGCAAATGTCAGATGGAGAAGAGGAAGATGATCAAGGTAAGGGCAGATAAGTAATTTATGTTGAATCATAATAATGCTTTGTTTTTATATGCCTCTTCTATAATGAAAATTTGTATGGAAAATTTGCAAGTTTATGTGAAACCCTTAAGGTGGGTAGAAACTCTAGAAAATTTCGAGGATGAAATTTATTTAAGGTGGGTAGAATTGTAACATCCCACTCTTTTTATGCAAATTTTCAAAATATTATATTCTCTACATGCTCTTTTTCTAATAAGATAATTGTTGAGGACTTAAATGAAAATTGCCCATGTAAGTTTTGCAAATTCATTTTATTATGTCCAATTGCTCTATTATCCTTGTTTTATTTAAAGAAAATGTTGTCATATATATTTATGCTCTTTTGTTTAAGAAAATGAGAATAAATGCTTTTATGTCAAATTTTCTCTCTCATATTGAAAATAGTGATTTACATGCTTTCTTAATGGCCTCCATCTTGTTAATTGAAAACAAATAATTTTGAGTGCACATTTTCATATCTTGAAATTCTTATTTGATAAATTAATGACTTTATTTACATTCATTATGGTCATTTAAGTGCACATAATGGTTTTTGCTATTTCAGGCCAAAAACGTGTACAAGCAGTAAATCTAATTAAATGGAAATATTCTAGACACTCTAATACACCTATGGTTCAAATTTGAACCCATTATGACCATGTTTGACCTCCCAATTAATTTGAGAGAGATTTGAATATAGATGGACCAAGATTTGCATATCATTTCATTAATACAAGCAATTAACCTATGGTTCGTTTTATTTGTACTATCACGCGTTACCTTGGTCTTGTTTTGATTTTGCGGATCATCATTACCGTTCGATCAACGACTGATCCTTCATCTCCTACCTCTTTGTATCTCGCGGGTTAGATGTTCGTTTCACAGCTTCCATTCATCGACCTCATTCTCCCTCTCCTCGCATCCGTTTTGCAAGATTCCTCCTCTTAAGAAACCATAACGCCAATCCACACACAATGAGCCCTTGCTCATGTTCTCTTACTCCCTATACAAGAAATGCCCATTTAGGGCTTGAACACCCTCTCCACACACGACTTGCAGCTGCCACCTTCACGCATCTCCCATCCACCTAACCCCCCATGTATCTTCGCCAGCCTCCAAGCTCTCCTCCTCCACCACCAATTGTGACCCAAGACACCTGAACACCCCGAGCCTCATCCCTTCTATCTCCAGTGACCTCCACAAGCCTGCTTGATCTCCAGAGCATCCCCTCTCAAACCGAGGACGCGGTAAGCATGTTTGGACCCTCAGACAACTTCTCCCATTATTCGTTTACCCTGTGAGTGGCCCAAATACCACACCCTATAGACCAGCAATGTCCCTCGCCGACGACCCATTGTCTCGCCCCTTTGGTGTTTTTCTAATCTAATGGACCACGCCATGACCTTCACCCATCCACAACGAATGTTTTCCGACTCACATCCGTGGATTTCCGGCTGAGAACCAGTGGCTTCAAGTATCTGAGATCCTCCCCTATTTCTTTCCTTGCGGCGGAGCATTCCTGGAGCTCCTGGCCACCGCAAGACTCCATCTTAGTCTTGTCGAGTTCGTGTGGCAACGAGGATGGCCACGGTGCTCTTGGTTTTCCCTGAATAGCACTTCTTCGCGATCCAGATCCCAAGATTCAAGGATCGACTGTTGTCCTCCACCATGGCTAAGGGGGGAAGAACCCAGAATGTTCAATGACCCCTTAGCCCTGCATTTTTTTTACCGATGTTTTAAACCGCAAGGGCAGTTAAAGAATTTCACACCCTATTTTATTTGATCGCTGAGGCAAGCCTCGTTGCCGAGTTGGCCAAGCCCGATTGGGCCAAATCATATGGTGTCCCACTGTTTCTGGATTTGGATATATATATATACATATATATATATACGTGTCTTTTTGTCAATTTATGATTGGTTGATTCTTTGGAAATTCATATTAAATCGCCTGATTATCAAAAAAATCTACAAAAATAGGTTTTGGAAAGAATTTTCAATGAGGAATCCGATTTTGTGGTTTTTATCGATTGATCTTTCTGTTTTCACATATCAATAATTATATGGCACATATTAGGGTTTAATTTGAATAAAAAAGGATAATCATGTTAATTTTAGGTGATTAAGAGGATCCAATCAGTCAAACAAGGTTTGACTTAGGTGATTTAGCTCAAGGTAAGCAGGCCATGCCCTTGGCATAGCAAACTTGATTTAATGAATGATTATGATATGTTTATGCACTTTATGCTAAACTCATGAAATGTACATGTTTCTTTAAAGTATATGGTTATTGAATGTTTGATTGCTATAATCTAAGTCTAAGTATAGAAACTCCATTAATGTTATGAATTATGATTAAGATACATGAAACCAACATTAAGAGGGAAGAAATTCCCATTCATGCTTAAGAGGGAAGAAATTCCCATTATGGTTCATGGGGAGAAATCCCAATTATGTTCAAGAGGGAGTAATCCCATTAAGATCAAGTCTAAGTTATTAAGAAGATAATTAAGTCTAAGAAAGATCATGGTTAATGGAAATTGATTTAGATTTATATGCACCTTCTTATGGGCTTTCCGATCATTATGGGCTCCTTATGGGGCATTAAGAGAGGAGCATATACTTCTAGTAAAGTTCCTTATGTAAAAGATGTCAAGAAATCATTAATGTTAAATGTATGTCCATGTTTATGTCAGGTCACCTTTATAGTTTATTTTTATTGTTTATAACATGCCAATGCTGCTTACTCACCATGAATGTTTTTCCTTTGCATGGTTGGGGACAAGATGTCCGCAGACATTGGAGCTAAAGGGGAAGAGACATCTTGAGAAGATTCCAAAGATCCAAGACCTTAGAAGTTGTTTCCTGGTGGTACGTCCATCTATGGAGATCCTATCTTTCATATGTTATCTAGAGTATGTGTAGCTTTAGAATCATGATGTAGTTTTCTTTCCAAGAACTTATGTATGAATCTATGTTTCAATAATGCCAAGTGTTATTTATTTCTTGATATGAGATCATGTATGTGACAACCCTCCCTGATATGCCAAGTACCCAACATTATGGATAATGTTGGGGATTAGGCTGTGCTTCCGCTGGTTATGTATGTAAATCTAGGGAGGGGTGTTACATTAATGGTATCGGATCAAGGAATAGATGGCCACTAAGGCAACACTAGAGACTCATATTATGTTCTAACATCATGTTATGATTACCCTTTCAGATGGCCCCTAAGAAGAAGAAGAAGGTTGGTGAGTCAAGGCCCTCACAAGGATCCTCTAGTGGTGATAAGACTGAAGACATGAACCTAGTCCCTCCACAAGTCACCCTAGATGCCCTAGTAGCATCCTTGACCAATGCTCTCCAACCTAGAGCTCCACCTAGAGTACATGAGATCTCCCTCATAGATTTCTTGAATATTAGACCCAATTCTTTCCATGGTGAAGATGAGGTTGATGTAGTAACCAAGGCTGAGGAGTGGCTTAGCAACATGGAACATTGCTTTAGAGACTTAGAGTGTCCCTCATGTAGTAGGGTTAGATTTGCCACCCATATGGTCAAGGGTGCAGCCCATACTTGGTGGGAAAACCTCTTAGTCTCTAGGGAAGAAGATGACCCTCCTTTCACTTGGGATGAGTTTGTATAAGTCTTTAACGACCATTATGTATCCGAAGCCATGTTAGAAAGGAAGGAGGATGAGTTTGTTAACCTTAAGCAAGTGGGTGACATGACTGTCACTGAGTATGCCATGAAGTTTCGTAAGCTTCAAAAGTATGGTCTTGAGTACACAGAGCAAAAGAGACCTAAGAAGTTTATTAGGGGGCTTAAACCCAACCTAAGTTATGCCTTGTCTGGTAGAGGTCATAGGACCATGCAATCAGCCCTAGATGCAGCCTTAGAATTGGAGGATCGCCCTGGGAGGAACCATAAGAAGGAGGCACCCCAAAACCATCGACAACATCAACCCCCTCCACCCTCCAACCATAAGAGAAAAGCCCCTGAGCCTTCTTCTGAGAATGGGAGAACCCCATGCCCCACATGTAAGATAAGTCATGGTGGTCCTTGTAGGTTTGGGACTTCTGTTTTCTACTATTGTGGTGAGGAAGGGCATATCAAGCCTAATTGCCCCAAGCTTGCAAAGGACCCCAACCATAACCAAGCTAAGAACCCTAATCCTCAACCCAAGGTTAAACCAAAGCTCTTCACCATGCAAATGTCGGATTGGAGAAGAGGAAGATGATCAAGGTAAGGGCAGATAAGTAATTTATGTTGAATCGTAATAATGCTTTTTTATATGCCTCTTCTATAATGAAAATTTGTATGGAAAATTTTCAAGTTTATGTGAAACCCTTAAGGTGGGTAGAAACTCTAGGAAATTTTGAGGATGAAATTTATTTAAGGTGGGTAGAATTGTAACATCCCACTCTTTTTATACAAATTTTCAAAATATTTTATTCTCTGCATGATCTTTTTATAATAAGATAATTGTTAAGGACTTAAATGCAAATTTCCCATGTAAGTTTATCAAATTCATTTTATTATGTCCAAATTCTCTATTATCCTTATTTTATTTTAAAAAAATGTTTTCATATATATCTATGCTCTTTTGTTTAAGAAAATGAGAATAAATGTTTTATGTCAAATTTTCTCTCTCATATTGTAAATAGTGATTTACATTCTTGCTTAATGGCCTCCATCTTTTTAATTGAAAAGAAATAATGTTGAGTGCACATTTTCATATCTTGAAATTCTTATTTGAGAAATTAATGGATTTATTTACATTCATCATGGTCATTTAAGCGCACATAATGGTTTTTGCTATTTTAGGCCTAAAACGTGTATAAGTAGTAAATCTAATTAAATGGAAATATTCTAGACACTCTAATACACCTATGGTTCAAATTTGAACCCATTATGACCATGTTTGACCTCCCAATTAATTTGAGAGAGATTTGAATATAGATGGACCAAGATTTGCATATCATTTCATTAATACAAGCAATTAACCTATGGTTCGTTTTATTTGTATTGTCACACGTTACCCTGGTCTTGTTTTGATTTTGTGGATCATCAACACCATTTCATCAACAATCAACGGCTGATCCTTCATCTCCTACCTCCGTGTATCTTGCGGGTCAGATGTCCATTTCACAGCTTCCCTTCATCGACCTCATTCTCCCTCTCCTCGCATCCATTTTGCGAGATTCCTCCTCCTGAGAAACCGCAAGGCCAATCTACACCCAACATGCCCTTACTCGTGTGCTCTCACTCCCTATACAAGAAACACCCATTTAGGGCTTGAACACCCTCTCCGCAGACGACTTGCATCTGCCACCTCCGTGCATATCCCATCCACCTAACTCCCCATGTATCTTCACCAGCCTCCAAGCACTCCTCCTCCGCCACCAATTGTGACCCAAGACCCCTGAACACCCCGAGCCTCATCCCTTCTGTCTCCAGCAACCTTCACAAGACTGCTTGATCTCTAGAGCATCCCCTCTCAAATCGAGGATGCGGTAAGCATGTCTGGACCCTCAGACAACTTCTCCCATTATTCGTTTACCCTGTGAGTGGCCCAAATGCCACGCCCTATAGACCAGTGATGTCCCTCACCGACGACCCATTGTCTCACCCCTTTGGTGTTTTTCTGACCTAATGGACTGCACCACGACCTTCGCCCATCCACAACAAATGTTTTCAGACACGCATCCGTGGATTTCCGGCTCAGAACTAGTGGCTTCCAGTATCCGAGATCCTCCCCTATTTCTTTCCTTGCGGCAGAGCATTCCTGGAGCTCGTGGCCACCGCGAGACTCCATCTTAGGCTTGTCGAGTTCGTGTGGAAACAAGGATGGCCACGGTGCTCTTGGTTTTCCTTGAATAACACTTCTTCACGGTTCAGATCCCAGGAGTCAAGGATCGACTACTTTCCTCCGCCATGGCTAAGGGGGGAAGAATCTAGGATGTTCAATGACCCATGAGCCCCCACGTTTTTTTTACCAATGTTTTAAACCGCAAGGGTTGTTAAGGAATTTCACGCCCTATTTTCTTTGATCGATGAGGCAAGCCTCGTTGCCGAGTTGGCCAAGCCCGATTGGGCCAAATCAAAAGCTGGCCCACTATTTCTAGATTTGGATATATATATATATATATATATATATATATATATATATATATATATATATATATATATATATATATATATATATATATATATATATATATATATATATATATATATATACATAACTGACCTTTAGTGTCGGTTATTTAAGGCCTTTATTGTTGGTTTCTAAGCGACACCTATGTGGGCGACGCTAAAAGCCCAGCCGTTACGTGTCAGTTCAAAAACCGACGCCAAAACCCTTCGCGTGCCACCGAAAACGTGCCAGCAGGGCACTATAGGCGTCAGTTATTAGATAAGAAACCGACACCATATACCTTCGCGCCACAGAAGGGCGCCATCTTGGGCACTATCAGCGTCGGTTATTAGATAAGAACCGACGTCATATAAACTCCAACACGGCCGTGCTGGCCAGCACTGCCGTGGTGTCTGATCCACTACAACGGCCGTACTGGCCAGCACAGCCGTGGTGTTAAGGAAATAGACATCGGTTACTATTAGAAACCGACACTGAAACGATGTGGTGTCAGTTTTATACAAATAACTGATGCCTATTTTTTGTTTTTTTTCTGTCAGTCTGCAGACCTGCTGTATGGCTGGTCGCAGGATGAGAAACCTGCAGTTCAATTATGAACTACAGGTTTTACGACATCCATTGATATCAGCCAACAACAGGCCACAAATCTGCAAATTAACAACAAAAATATTCACACATTTAGCAATGCAACCTGCAGTTCCATTTGATTTTCACATATTTAGAAACATTCATGTAGCTAGCAATCTGTAGTTCCATTCATTTTCACATTCACACATATAGAAACATTCATATAGCAACCAACAGTTTCATTCATTTTCACTCAGACACATGTAGAAACATCCAGACATGTAGAAACATTCACACATATATTATAATTCAGAAATTCATTTACAAAATATCATTCTTTAGTCATTATTCGCTATCAACATTCCAATTATATCTTAAATCCCCCACTACTTGTATGGTTGTTGCCCATTCTTCTCTTACTTCATTTAATTCTCCCATCGTATAGGGAGCATGTACATCTGGTAAGGTCGTTCCTGTAGTGTGGTCAGTTTTAAACACCTGTAAAGAGAATGATGTATATATATAATTAATGAGCTATAAATAAGATTGATATATTTCATATTATATATCTAATGAGACTATATAATACCTCAGCAATACAATCGATGTCCATTGTGGCATATTTGATAATCATGTGCATAAATCGCATCACATAGTATCCACATGCCCATCCGTTGTCTTGTGTAGCACACTATAAATTCAAACATACAAAATATTAAAAAATACAACTAATTAGGCATTGTTCACATAAATAATATATACATATATTGCAGTCGGGAACTTACTTTCACGTTCTTCCAAATTATTGGCTGGTTCTTTTTTGTGGGGACCTTTCCTCCAGCCTTTTTGAACTCATCAAAACCCTTACATGTTAATGTAACACAGTACATTGCATAATTAAATAGTAATGTAATAACATATGTTAACGGATATGAAAATGAAATATTTCTCACCGGAATAATGCCATTTTCATTATGTGTCCATATTTTGTATTCAATTTACTCCTCTTAGGATCTAGATAATAGACAGTGAATGTCTTGGGGACAATAACCAGTAACTCCCAATGCATACCACTAGAGGTAAAAAAGTTAAAAATTAATAACTCAAAATCCACAATAAAAATGTAATTTTCTTAAGTCCAAATTATAATAAGCAAAGTAAACTTACTCTACATTGAATGGAGCCATTATCATCGTCTTCTTATTTTGAGCAAAAATTGTAAAAGCCTCACAGCAGTATTGTTGAACTGACGGAGGGTCTTTAGCTACTAGACTAATCAAAGAAGGAATCAAAAATCCTACATGTTCGAATGCAAAATCTGCACATATCTTGTCTAAGTCGCTGCAAAATATGTATTAATTATGCATGCATTAATAAATAAGAAACCAGATCACCAGATCCTACACAAGGTATATGGATGTATAAAGAAGATCTCACCTTATCCATAGCTCTATCACAGATGTATTTAGCCAATCATATCGAAACAACTCCAAAATATCTTATATAAATAGTTTGCTTTCATATGATTGACCTGGAACATCTGAATCTATAGAAATAGTTATAGGGCAATTTATATCATGTTCGCCTAACCATATTGCCATACCCCTACAGTTAGGACCTAACGGGACAGGTAGGTCCTATGGAACCCAACTGGGTAATGTAGGAGGTGGAAGTGGAGGCCTAGATGTTGTGGGTCTCTTCTTTTTAACCTGTATATATATATAATAATTTCAGATCAACTGACATCATATACTCACACTAACAATTTAACGTAATGTAAATTTATCATACATTTTCAGTAAAGATGACATCCACTTTTAGCCACAATATCACTCTACCTTCTGCCTCACCAAGCATTTCACAATCTGGGTGGGCATATGGCAATGGAAGATCCATCCACTTGGGGAATATATGTACCGGGCTCACATGAATCCAACCAGCTGGTAATGGAGACCAGTGAAACATTTCCCCTAGTAGGGATGGGTAAGCCGACGCCTCTGCAACGACCTATTCATTAACTTTTAGACGGCATGGCTTCAACCCCTACAAATTTTTGTGTAAAGAATGTTATATACATATATACATATCATCTTTTTTTGAAACGACTACAATTTCATATATACATATCATCTTGAAAACATATCATCTTGAATTAAAAAAATAGTTACTATGTCATAAAAATACTTACAGCAGATTTGCTAGGTGGAGGGTCTACATGATTACTCCCAACCTCTATAGTAGGAGTAGAGCCTGCAGTAGGAGACACCATAGGTACTGTCTGGTAAGTGGCAGTCTGAGATGCCTGCCACTTTTTCATTGCTTCTTCGAGTTTCCTATCAAATAGCTTATCTACCTATACATGGATAAAAGAAACTTTAAATTATAATTATTGAATTCTCTTTTACAGTAACATCTACAAGGAAAAAATATGTTACTTCTTCTTGTGAAAGTCCCACTTTTGGGACATGTTTGCGCTGGGATGGCCCAAAAAAAGCTTTGATGCCCACACCAGCGCCTGCAGCCCAAACACGTCCAGGATGCTCTGGGTTACCCAGAGAAATTGTCAATTCATTGCTTGTGCCCTTAGGGATGAACTTGCCTTATTTCCTCAGCTCGTGAAGCTCCCGCTAATCGCCAAAACAAAAATTTGTAATTAAGTAAACACCACAAATAATCAATATTCGAACGATTGATGTAAGAGTTGTATTTTACCATTTTTGCAGCCGCCTCAGCAGTTGCGGGCTTCCTTATTTCTCCCTTCTTATTTTGCCTCCCAGCTATCCAAACATCATGGCGAGGCAGAGGTGTGCTACCTATAATGGAGGACTCCTGAGTAGCAGCAGACTGAGCAGTAGCCTCAGACTATAGTCTTTGGCGAATTCCTGCATACCCCTTTGGACCCATTGTGTGGTCATGCACATTCAATGCACGCCTTGATCTTTGCGCCTCACTAAGGGCCTAGTTAGTAAGCACATTAATGATTTGGTTAGTAACAGTAAATGTTAATCTTGAATAGGTGAATACAACATATATTAATGAGATTGGGACTAACGCCTAATACCTTGAATTCATCAGTTTGTCTTGAAGCAAGAAACACATCCCATTCTTCTTTGTCCAGGAAGTTCCACTGTTCAGTGGTTGTCTTCTTCCTCTTGTCAGCTTCTTTTATGTATTCTCGGGTGAGATTTGTCCTATAGTTCCTTAGGACTCTCCCACAACGTTGCATCAAGCATTTACGATGCAGCTTTTCATCCAATTCAAATATACTCTGCAAATTAGAATTGCTATTAACTAGTATCCAAAAAATTAGTAATCTACAAAATAGAATTGCAAATAGAATTACAAATTAATAATAAACGTGTACTATATTTCTTTGCTAACGTGTACCGGGAACACCCTACACCTGCGAGGCGCCTTGCCTGCTCATCCTTTATTGGAGTCTTCCATCCGCTATCGACACAGGAGGCAACCGCAGTGCAGAGCACACCAAGCGCAGATGAGATATGGCGCACTCTCCGCTCCATGGCACCACTGAAGGCGCCCGGTCCGGATGGCATCGACGCCGGTTTCTTGCAACGCAATTGGAGTCTACTACAGCAACAACTTGTTTGGTTCATCCAAGCTCCTTTCAATGGGTCTAAACTCGAAGCAGGCTACACCAATTCCACACTGGTGTTAATACCCAAAGTCCCTCATCCGGAATCCTGCAGCCAGCTCAGGCAAATTTCCTTGAATAATGTATGTACCAAGCTTCTCTCGAAGGTGATCGCTACAAGAATAAAGCCTTTCATGCCGAGGTGGATATCCCCTTTTCTGTCCGGTTTGGTGCCTGGGAGGAAGATCGGGGACAACATCCTTCTTTTTCAAGAAATCATTAGCTCCATGGAGTCCAAACAAAGCCGCAAGCATTACATGGCACTCAAGTTGGACCTTATGAAAGCCTTTGACAAGATGAGTTGGAAATTCATGGAGGACACTCTCCAAAGAACAGGAATTCCGCCTTTGGTGATTTCCATCATCATGCAGCTTCTCAAATATGGAGAATCCTCAGTTCTCTGGAACGACAATATCATTGTCTCTTTTAATCCTACCTGTGGTGTTAAGCAAGGATATCCCTTATCTCCATATCTCTTCGTATTGTGCCTAGATCGGCTAAGCCAACTTATTAAAGATTTGGTAGCTAAAGACGAATGGAAACCTGTAATTCTCACAAGGCAGCATATGTCCTTCTCCCATGTTTGCTTTGCAGATGACATCCTTCTGTTTGGGGAGGCCAATCCCAAGCAAGCTCGGGTCATCAAACGGTGTCTCAGGCAGTTCAGTACTGCTTCAGGGCAGTTTTTATCTGTAGAGAAATCTTCTATCTTCTTTTCCACCAACACTCCCAGGAATGCTAGATCGAGAATCGGTCGTATTCTGGGAATGAAGGAAACCTCTAATATTGGATGCCATCTTGGTGTCCCAATCATACACAAGCGGAAGAGTAAAGAACACTTTCAATTCCTCCTTGAAAGAATCCATGGAAGGATTTCAAGCCGGCAGCACACGTTTTTATCGTTGGCAGGTCGAGTCACCCTCTCTAAATATGTCCTCCTGTCACAAGCATGCTATGCAATGCAAACGTCCATCCTTCCGTGCTCGGTGGCGGCAAAGATAGATCAATTCACTCGGAATTTCATCTGGAGCAGCTCTCACACTGCTTCCAAAGTCAGCCTGGTTGCTTGGAGTAAAGTCACCCTCCCAAGGCACTCGGGTGGTCTGGGCATCAAACCTGTGCACGACTTCAACAAAGAGCTTATCGCCAAGCTAGCCTGGAACTATGCACAGAAGATGGATATTCCATGGATAAATCTAATGCAAGCAAAGTATGGCGGGCATAACTCACAAAGCAAGTTGGGCTCTCATACATGGAGAGGCATCAAATCGCTGCTACCTTTTGTTATGGCTAATTCGAGAACGGTGTTGGTCTCGGGTAACAATTCTAACACCTGGACAGATCCTTGGGTTGGGGAGGGTCATCCCCCACAATTGAAAATGGGTTTGGTAATCCTCGATGACCTGAATGACTTGAAGGTAGAATGCCTTGTCCTGGATGAGGGTCATTGGGACACTGACTTCCTATGTCACTGGTTCACTGAGGAAACCTTGGAGGAGATCCTGTGCATCCCTCCGCCTAGGAAGGAATATGGGGAGGATCGAAGGATATGGACTTTGACTACGGATGGCTTGTTTACTACAGCTTCATCATATAGAAGCCTCACCAATGAGAGTCCTCTCGACCAAGCTACGGTGGTTTGCTCTATCTGGAACCAGCCGATTCAACATAGAGTCAAGATGCATTTGTGGTTAATCTATCATAATAGGTTGCTCACAAACGAGATGTGTTCAATCCGAAAGATGCCTGTAGATGATTTATGCCCCCGACGTCTTCAGGTTACTGAGTCGGTCCTTCACACCATAAGGGTTGCTGGTGGAACTGGAAAGCTAGGAATGCCTTTGTGTTCGAGCAGCATGAGATTCTTGTGGCAGTTTTGGTGACGAACTGCGGATCGGACGCTCGGACTGCTAAGTTGGCCTTCTCACATTCTGCTAAACCTCTTACCCCACCTTCTGGGCACAGGTATTCTCTTCTTCCAAATAGTGATGTCCTCATTCATGTGGACACTTCTATTAATAAGGCTCAGAGCCTTATGGCCACGAGCTTGGTGGCGCGATCTAGAGAAGGTAGCTGGATCATCGGGAGATGCTGGAAAGGCATGGGCTCCGATCCCATGTGAGGGGAACTAATGGCGATCAAACATGGTTTAGAGTATCTTTTAGAACCACATCTTCAGACTGGCGCGATCTTTACTGATTCCAAGAATGCGGTCACTTGACTATCCGAGACAAGCTCCACACCTGGGAAGTATATGTTTCTTGTCCAGGCTATCTCAAAGCTTCTTCTAGAAAACCAGTCTCCTCCGGTGTATTATGTCATTCGAAGTCAGAACAAGCTTGCAGATTCGTTAGCTAAAAGATACCTCAAACAGCCATCCAGTGCGGTGGATTGGCCTGTGTGCCCGCACCAAATCCAGGCTATTCTGGAGGACGAAGCCTCATCCCCCCCTTTTTTGCATTCTTCTTCATTTGTAGTGAACCTTAACTTGTAACTAGCTTAGGCTGGATTCCCCCAAAAAAATAATAATAATAATAATAACTCACACATAAATCCTTCCATATTACGTTTTTGTTCTCCTTAGAAACTTTATGCCAAGAATCTATCTTATAACCACAATGGCTACGAGTAACATACCCAAGATATGAAACAAATGAATTGCGATTCACACCAGATGCATTTCCTGCATTATCAAAATCCACAACAAGTTTGGGTCCATTGCCCTTTTGCGCTGTTAACTTCTTCATCATAGTGATGCCCCTTCTCTTGTCAACTTTTTGGTGTTGCTGATCAAGTGCCTCAAGTGCTTCAGATGGTACATGTGCATCATCAACCTAAAATTTGACAAAATAAACACATTTACAAGATATAACTATAAATGGACATATAGATATAAATATATGATATATTTTTAAAACTTACATTGTGAGGCGGCACATTGATGTCCTCACCCTCACGGTAATCATCAGCACGGTCATCAGGAGAATGCTCAGCCATTTGAAAATTCACATTCACATTGTAAAGTTCACATTGTAAAGTAATTCAAATTGTAAAGCTCACATTGTAAAGTTCACATTCACATTGTAAAGTAATTCACATTGTAAAGTTCACATTATAAAGTAATTCACATTGTAAAATTCACATTGTAAAGTTCACATTCACATTGTAAAGTTCACATTCATAAAAATAAAACATATAAAAAAATATAAACATGCCTCTAATATTGCGATTTTTTATCAATTAACAATCCTTCATTGTGATCTCCGTGCACATACAAGTCATCATTAGCTTCAATATTTGTTGGTGTTGGCAACCCAACTGAGAATGGACTGGAGTCATCATACTTATCATAGTACTGTTCTTTATCTATAGGATCTTCAATGAACTATCTTTTACCATGAAGAACAACCGACCATTTATCATTTGCAGGATCATCGATATAAAATACTTGTTTCGCATGTGATGCCAATATGAATGGTTCATCCTTCTCGCCAATCTTTTCAAAGTTCACTAAAGTGAAACCCAATTCATCCACTATAACTCCTTTGGTGTTATCAACCCAATTACATTTGAAGAGCGGAATTCTGAAATCTATGTAGTCAAACTCCCATATGTCTTCAATGACACCGTAATATGACATTTTAGCTTCACGTGGACTCTTATCCTTTGCACTTGCAAAAAACATAGTCAATGCTTGAAGGGTGACCCCACTGTTTTGGACGACACTCTTATCATCTTGGCTCTTTGTGTAATATGTGAATCCATTAATGTCATACCCTTCATAAGACATAACAGTCAATTTTGGTTTAAAGGCGAGGCATTTGATAGTTTTAGTAATATCATGTGGTGTTTGAGATAGTTGATGTAAGACTTTATTTTCAAACCACTTAATAAATGTCTTGTTATGCTCTCTAGCAAGCCACATTGTATTGGCTCGAGGATATTGCCTCTTGATGAAATTGGTATTTTCCTCGATATAAACGTTCACTTCGTCCATGTTGTGTAAAATATACAAGTGACCTTGTTCCAATTGCTCACGGTTGATTACTTTCACACGTGATCCCAAAATTCCTTTTCCAAATTGCTCGTCAATATTCTTGTCATTATCAGGAGTGTCATTACCACTGAGAAAGTCATTGCAAAAATCCATAACCTCTCTCGCCACATAACCCTCGATAATACTCCCTTCAGGCCGATAACAGTTTCAAACATCACTTTTAAAAACGCTCATGTATCGTTCAAAGGGATACATCCAATGCAAGAAAACGGGTCCCAACATTTTCACTTCCCTAGTCAAGTGGACAACAAGATGTACCATGATATCAAAGAATGACGGAGAAAAATACATCTCAAGCTGACATAGGGTAACAACCACTTCTCTTTGCAATTTATCGAGAGTATCAGGGTCAATAACTTTGTTGCACAGACTGTTGAAAAAGAAACAAAGTCTGGTGATTGCAAACCTTACATGCTTCGGCAATATAGATCTAATTGCCACAGGAAATATTTGTTGCATTAGAGTGTGACAATCATGAGATTTAAGACCTATCAACTTCAGATCTTTCATTGATACCAATCTACAGATGTTGGATGAGTAACCCTGTCGCACCTTAACATTTACCAAACATTCACAAAAAGCTTTCTTCTCCTTTCTAGACAATGTGTAACAAGCGGGAGGTAAGTAATTTCTCCGATTTCCCATTTCACGAAATTCTGTTAATTCTGACCTTATTCCCATTTCACGTAGGTCTAGTCTGGATTTTATCCCATCTTTAGTCTTACCTGGTATATTCAACAAAGTACCAATGACACTATCACAGACATTTTTCTCAACGTGCATGACATCGATACAATGTCTGACTGTCAAAGAACTCCAATAAGGAAGATCCCAAAATATTGACTTCTTCTTGAATAAAGATTTGTCACTCTGTGTGGCCATAGTACATTGTGATCTCTTACCAAATTCATTAACAAAGCCTTTTACTCTTTCATAAACAACCTCCCCTGGTATAGGTTTAGGTGCACTCTGTTCCTCATTCAATCCAGTGAATGCTTTGCGCTTCCTACGATACGGATGAAATTTTGTAAGAAATCTTCGATGATCGAGATATACAATCTTACCGCCATGTTTTCGTCTTGTTGAATCAGTGTTCTCTTCACATATAGGACACGCTTTAGCTCCTTTGACACTATATCCAGACAAATTCCCATATGCTGGAAAGTCATTAATAGTGCAAAACAACATAGCATGAAAACGAAATGTCTCTCTTCATGAAGCATCGTAGGTCATCACACCTTCACCCCAGAGTTTCTTTAAGTCATCAATCAGAGGTTCAAGATAAACATCGATGTCATTTCTAGGTTGTTTAGGGCCCGATATCAACAACGACAGCATTACGTACTTATTTTTCATACACAGCCAGGGAGAAAGATTGTATATAACAAGCATGACTGGCCAAGTGCTATGTTGGTTGCTCAATGTCCTGTACGGATTCATCCCATCTGTACAAAGCCCAAGTCTTAGATTCCTGACTTCTTCACCAAATTCAGGGTACAATAGATCAATCTTCTTCCACTGTGGGGAATCAGACGCATGTCGTAGGATCCCATCATTATTTTTCTTTACATCTGCATGCCACCTCAAATTCTTCACATCTATCGGATTGGCAAACAAGCGTTGAAACTATGATATTATCGGTAGATACTACATTATCTTGGCAGGAGAACCAGTTTTTGACTCCCCCGAAGTCATCAATTTATACCGTGACGCACCACATTTTGGACAATCTTTCAAATCCACATAGTCCTTTTGAAATAATACACAATCATTCGGGCATGCGTTATCTTCTTGGCATCCATTCCCATTGGGCAAAACAATTTCTTTACCTGGTATGTTGAGATTGGCAGCTCGTTTCCTTCAGGAAGCATTTCTTTCAACAAAGTCAACAATGAAGTGAAGCTTTTGTCGCTCCATCTATTGTTAGCTTTCAACTTATACAATCTCAACACAGTGCTAAGCTTCGTAAACTTAGTACAACCTATGTATAACGATATCTCAGCATCATGCACAATGTTTCTAAAAATTGGAGGTGGATCGGTGTGCTCTACCCCACAACTATCCAGCATCGTATCAACGATGTCTAGTGGAACTAGTTCATTCACATCTACGTCATCGTAGGCAATTTCTTCTTCCACACAAGCACTGCTATCGACATCCACTGGTTTCGAGTTTGAAATCTCTCCATGCCAGTGCCATTATGTATAGCCTTGTATAATCCCGTTGCACATGACATGACTTTTGATTTCGTCACCAGTGCTGACTTTCAAGTTGTTACCGCAATGCCTACATGGACAGTAGAGCCTATCTCTAGGTTTTTTCCTATGTTCCTCGGTAAATCTAATAAACTGGTCAAGACCAGAAATAAACTCTGGGGTGCAGCGATTGCAAATGGACATCCATGATCTATCCATTCTATGATCAAAGAGAAATCAAATATACATTACAACAAGATTAGGGTCTAGGGTTAACAGATTAGAGTTTTTGCATGGTTAAAACTTTAGGCCAACAAATACATGTGTTGTCATTCTTATATATAATAAATGTGTACCACCTATCCCATTCTTGAACACCTAATCTCACTAGTAAGTGTATAATGTGTATTGAGTTTTCAAGAAAATTTCGGCAGCATTTCCCCGTTGTTCTCTAAGTACATATGTACTTAGAGAACAAACGGGGAAATGTTGTCGAAATTTTCTTGAAAACCAAATACACATTATACACTTACATCCTAAGTGAGATTAGGTGTTCAAGAACAGCCCAAACCGGGGACTATCCAAGATTTACTCCTAATGAGTATATCTTGGATGGGTTTCTAGGCCAACAAATACATGTGATGTCATTCTTATATATAATAAATGTGTACCACCTATCCCATTCTTGAACACCTAATCTCACTAGTAAGTGTATAATGTGTATTGGGTTTTCAAGAAAATTTCGGCAGCATTTCCCTACTGTTCTCTAAGTACATATGTACTTAGAGAACAAATGGGGAAATGCTACCAAAATTTTCTCGAAAACCCAATACACATTATACACTTATATCCTAAGTGAGATTATGTGTTCAAGAATAGTCCCAAACCGGGGACTATCCAAAATTTACTCCTAATGAGTAAATCTTGGATGGGTTTCTAAGCTAATGAGTACATATCCACTACATGTATTTGCTCACTTACATTGCATCACTCACAATTAGAGCATTATTCAATAATAAATCAAGAATTCAATAGTTTCAAACATGCAATAATTCACAATTAGAGCGATAAGATTCACTTTGTACAAACATACATGGCATAATTCATGCACAATAGCAGGTGTGGTCATTGACCTGATTCAACAATATAAGAATAATTTTAGAAGAGTAATGTAGCACAACATTATAGGCTATCTGATTATAATTGAGAAATATAGCACAAAATCAACCAACATGGTCGTGCTATGCGGCACGGCCTTGCTACCAACACGGCTGTGCTGCCCAGCACGACCGTGCCAACTTGCGATTTCACACACCTCGGTGACTGAGAAGGATACCTACTTGAGGGCAGAGGAAGAAAAGGAGGAAGAAGAGAAGAGTAGGTACCTTCGGAGGTTGGCGGGGAGAGTAGCAGCAGTGAGCAACAGGAGTAGGAGAGCAGGCCGCCGGAGCAAGATAGAAGGTCACCGGAGAAGGAGAGAAGGCCGCCGGAGCTGGGGGCAGAGGGCAAGCGGCGTCGGAGGTGGGCAGAGGACCAGCCAAGCGAGCGGAGTAGCGTGCGGCCGGAGTAAACGGCGGCAGAGGTGGGGGCAGAGGAGAAATCATCGGAAATCGCCGGACGACCAAACCCTGGAGTAGCAGCGCGAGACAATGAATAAAACAGAGAAAGGGGAAGAGTTGGGCTCGCGCGGGTGCTGTTAAGTTATCAATCGACGTCAGTTATTAAAAACAACCAACACATAAAACTAAAGGTGTCGGTTCTACAAACACACTGACACCTATTGTCAAAGATATTCGTCGGTTTTTACTAGAAAAAAAACCGAAGTCTATCTACATATGTCGATTAAAAAATGTGTTCTCGATTAATGACCATAGTCATCGGTTTCTTTCCCAAACCAACGCTCAAAGGGGTGTGAAAAATTTCCTGAGAAAATGCGCGAAAACCCATAAGCGTCGGTTATTGTAGTAAAACTGGTGACCAAAATATGCCCAATTTCTGTATCGCGAATAACCTTTCGTCGTCGGTTTTTTAGTAAATAACTGACGCCATATGTCAAATTTTGGAGGTAATTTTGTTCACGCAAAATTTTGGATTTGGCGGTTAATTTTAGGCGTCAGTTTATTATTCGGGAACCGACACTGAATAAAAGTGATACCCGTGTCTGGTCACCCTTCACAGATAAATGTCGGTTTTTTTATTAAACCGACGTTTTAGGTTTTAGGTGTCGGTTTATTAATACAACTGACGCCTTTAAAAGTGACGTTATAAGCCATTTCTATAGTAGTAGTAGTAGTAGTATATATATATATATATATATATATATATATATATATATATATATATGTGGCTTTTTCTCGATTTATGATTGGTCGATTCTTTGGAAATTCGTATTAAATCGCCTGATTATCAAACAAATCTAAAAAAATAGGTTTTGGAAAGGATTTTCGATGAGGAATCTGATTTTGCAGTTTTTTCGATTAATCTTGTTGTTTTCACATCTCAATAATTATATGGCACATATTAGGGTTTAATTTGAATAACAAAGGATAATCGTGTTAATTTCAGGTGATTAAGTGAATCCAATCAGTCAAACAAGGTTTGACTTAGATGATTTAGCTCAAGGTAAGAGGGCCATGCCCTTGGCATAGTAAATGGGATTTACTGAATGATTATGATATGTTTATGCACTTTATGCTAAAGTCATGAAATGTACATGTTTCTTTCAAGTATATGGTTATTGAATGTTTGATTGCTATAATATAAGTCTAAGTATAGAAACCCCATTAATGTTATGAATTATGATTAAGATACATGAAACTAAGATTAAGAGGGAAGAAATTCCCATTCATACTTAAGAGGGAAGAAATTCCTATTATGGTTCATGGGGAGAAATCCCAATTATGTTCAAGAGGGAGTAATCCCATTAAGATCAAGTCTAAGTTATTAAGAAGATAATTAAGTCTAAGAAATATCATGGTTAATGGAAATTGATTTAGATTTATATGCACCTTGTTATTGGCTTTCCGAGCATTATGGGATTTCTGAGCAATTATGGACTTTTCGAGCATTATGGGCTTTCCGAGCAATTATGGGCTTTCCGAGCATTATGGGCTCCTTATGGGGCATTAAGAGAGGAGCATATACTTCTAGTCAAGTTCCTTATGTAAAAGATGTCAAGAAATTATTATTATTAAATGTGTGTCCATGTTTATGTCAAGTCACCTTTATAGTTTATTTTTATGCTTTATAACATGCCAATGCTGCTTACTCACCATGAATGTTTTTCCTTTGCATGGCTGGGGACGAGATGTCCACAGACGTTGGAGATAAATGGGAAGAGACATCTTGAGAAGATTCTAAAGATCCAAGATGTCACGCCCCGATCTCACATTAACCACAGACCACGAGATTAGGGCGCGACAGGATGGGATTTACACAATTGAACATCTTATTGCACAAATTAAAGAAATTTACTTCACATATGAGAATCATACTCAACAATTATCAATTCTCTAAATTTCTCGAAAAATGTGCACATTAACCCAAATCCTGATTTGTGCATCACTTAACTCAACTAAGAGTTACTTACATATAATAACACAAATTATTATTAATAATTAGGAATTTCTACTTATATCCTTGGGAAGCGTGTCAATTTGAGAAATTGTTAATCTATTCGCATTAGACATAACCTAGAGTGTGCATCTAGGATTTCTTTGGTATTTTTCACCTCGTCGTCATTTCTTTGAAATCATGCTCAATTAATTTATTAAAAATCATACAACCCGAGTTTATGCCCAAACTGTCCAGTTTCTGGTCGTGTGCTACTATTTCACCATTTAATCGAGTAATTTGGTTTCGATCGATCGTGTGGTTATATTATTCTAATTCACACACGGCAATTGCTAAATATCGATGTACAAGCGTTAATAATTAAAACGCGTGATTTGGTAATTTAACGGTGCCGACACTGCCCGGCACCCGAGTATACGCTGAAAACTGTGTCACACCGGATCGAACTAAAATCACCCATTTTATCGAGTTAAATGGTGATAGATGAATGAAACACTACTCACCTAATTCAAATCGCCTGGATCCATCTGAAGATGCGTCTAGAGACCAATTTTCGGGCACACACACCAGTCATCTACAACCTTGGTTCAGCCTGATTTGAACGAAGCACTTCACAAACAATTCCTTGATTTGGCATCTTTCATTGTCGTAGCCGTGGATCCGAGCAAAGACCTCAAACACGGGCTCAAGGCAACTATCCCTTACTGCTGGGTGGCCCAAGGTGGCTAAAGGCCACTGCTGTAGCTCCTATTTCCGCTTCTGGACGCCATCCGCTCAAACGGCTATGTGCAGCAGCAGCAGCTACTTGTTTGGGGCGTCACCCCTGCTGTTAGGCTACACAGTAGATCAAGGAAAAAGGAAGGAGGAGACGGTGTTGCGGATAGGGTGTCGAACGTTGCTTGCCTGGTGCTGCAGCTCACACTCAATCGGCCCCTGGCCATTATTGCAGCAGCTACTGCTGCTCTTGCAAGATGGGGCGCCGCCCCTGCTAAACCTAGGTGTAGGTGGCGTGATGGAGTTGGGGGTGCTACGAAATCCAGCTTGAATCACAAAGGTGGAGTCATGGCGACGTTACTTGGTGATGGCCGCACCCAAAACAACTCCTGGTCGGCCTCCAGGTTGCTGCCCGGTTGCAAGTCTTTGCTGTAGGTAGGGCGCCGCCCTAGGGCTTGAGGAAGAAGGGAAGTAGGGGATGGTGAGGGAAGGAAGGAGGAAGGAGAAGGTAGAGGAGGGGTGGGTGTAGCCAATTCGGGGCTCATGGTTGAGAATCACTCGTCCAAGACCTCCTTTGCGGACCATCTTGCTGGGCGCCGCTCTGCGGCTATCCTATTCTATCGGGCAGGAGAAGAAGACGGATAAGTGAGAAAGGAAAATAAAGGAAAGGGGAATAAAAAGGCTGAATTTGGAGAAATTGCAACCAAGGTCCAAAGAAATTAAAAGTGTTATAACTTTCACCTCGAGAGTCCAAATCAATTAATTCTTTTTGCAAATTCTCAAGTACAAAATCCACTACCTTCTCAAAGCATTTAAACATGCTAATTAGACCATTTCACTGGATCAAAACTCTAATTACATCTGCGATCACTTAACTTAACTTAATCGTCTTAATTATGCACTAATTGCATCTTATATATTTAATTTAACTTAATCAACTTGATGATGCACTCACTACCACATGAGCACTTAACTTGTCTCAATTACTTAATTACACACTAATCATTGTACCTACTAGTTAATCACGGAGTGGGTCATAACAATCTCCCTCCCTTATAAGAATTTCATCCCGAAATTCCTAAAAAGAAAAGGAAACTTGTTACACATCTCTGATTCAAGCTCCCACGTAGCTTCTTCTAGGTTATGATTCCTCCACAGAACTTTTACTAATGGTATCTCACAATTTGTGAGTTTCTTGATCCTCTGATCAATCATCTGCTTAGGTCCCTTAATCTAGGACACATCTGATCTGATTCCAGATCAACCAACGAGACATTGTCTTTTCGGAACTGTTATAACAGTATCCCAACTTATGGTAATTACCAAGAAATTATCATATTATTCATGCAAACAAACTAAAATTTTTTAATAAATAGAATGCATGTCAACTTGGTACTAAAATTAAATCATGCAATTTAACTGTTAAATATCACTACATCAGATACTGAGAATTGATATCAAAATACTTGATTCATCGTACACCCTATCCTTAGGGCTTCATTTGCCTTATTCATTCATCACATGCCAACACCCTACTCTTAGGGTTTCCTCATTCAGTAATCACATGGCAACACCCTACTCTTAGGGTTTCCATTATCTCATCGGTTTGATTGCAATTCAAATCACAATACGGTATCATTCTACAATTGGCAGAACAGTATATTTCAAATCGTTGTAATTACTGAGTAATCTTTATATCATGTATGCAGGCAAATTTAAAATTCATAGATATTTCAAACTCAATCAATTTTTGGCACATACATACTAAATTCATGTAATTGAACATCTTGCGACACCAATAAAAGGAATTTTCTCCACTAATAAGAAACCATCTGTAATATTTATCAATTGTCTAAAATTTCTCGAAGTACGTGCATGTCAACCAAATTCCTGGTTTATGCACCACATAACTCAATTAAGAGTTGCTTACATATCATAACACAAATAATTAATAGTACTTGAGAATTTCTAATGATATCTCAGAGAAACGTGTCAATTCATGAAAATGTTAAGTCATACCCATTAACATAACAGGAAGCATGCACTAGGTTTATTTACATATTTTAATGCTATCTTTCTAGCTTGAAAACATGCATCTAATGATTTACCAAATCTGTGTTTTCTGGGTTCATAC
Source organism: Alisma plantago-aquatica (assembly GCA_963693085.1). Classification (NCBI taxonomy): domain Eukaryota; kingdom Viridiplantae; phylum Streptophyta; class Magnoliopsida; order Alismatales; family Alismataceae; genus Alisma; species Alisma plantago-aquatica. The sequence continues at coordinate 1,334,522,350 of OY856411.1, read as the reverse complement.
TCAAACCGCACCATTATCAGTTGTGCATTTCTAAACTCAACATTCACACTAAGCAAACTCTATAAGACTTAAATGTTCTTCTCAACTTTCACTGAGACGCATAACATATGCTCTCAGCATGTCCTTAAGAGTCTGAATGGTTCTCTCAGACTGACCATCCGTATGCGGGTAAAAAGGTTGTACTGAATCTTATCTTTGTGCCCGAAGCACGATGCAACTGTTTCCACAACCTAGATGTGAACTTAGGTTCTCAAAATGACATGATTGAATCTGGATTACCAAGCAACCTAATTATTTTATCCACGTATCTTAGTCAAGTTTCGAGACATCAAAGGTCGACTTAATATGAAGAAAGCGAGCAGACTAAATTAGTCTATCCACAATCATTCATATCAAATCACAACCTCTAGGTGTCCTGGGTAATCTTACCACAAAATTCATTGTGATAAATTCCCATTCCCATTCAGGCATAGAAAAAGATTACAAGGTAGCTATAGATCTCTAGGGTTCAGCTTTAACCTACTGGTACACACTACTTCTAACCACGTACTCAGTTACATCCTTCTGCATATCTAACCATCCATTTCAACTTCTTGGATTTCATATACATCTTAGTGTTTCCTGATAGCATAGCATACATCACTACATGCACTTCCCTAAGAATTTTTTTTCTTTCAGGCTTTTCCCCTTAAAAGAATTTTACTTTATCACAAGGTACACACAGCATGTCATGCTAATACAACATCTTATCATCTAAAAACTTAAACTCTAGTTTCTTTTCCTCATATCATGTCATGTATGATCTGGTTTGACTTACTATCACCCTATGGTAGTTCCTTGATACTGATCATAAGAGGTAGGCTTAACTTACATCTATACAATCAAATCACTTTGTGTTATTACCCCTAAGTCTAAGTTCAACCTCCACATTTCTACTAACAGGTCTCTATTGAAACCTGCCATAGAGAATGCATTAACTGTTGGACTTGACTTTCTGCTGAAAGCATCAGTCACCACATTCTCTTAACCAGGTTGATAATCTATTGTCACATCATAAAGATAGTGACGCCATGTCTTAAAAACATGAACTACATCAACTATCTCCAGATCATATATCGGATAATACTCCGATTTCTATGCTACTTACTTATTGTTACATTTTAGGTTTATGTCTTACTCATTCCTCTAAATCATTTCATGTTGTTCATGTACCGATCAGATTATCTACTTCAAAACCCTAGATCACTATCAAAACCAGTTTACTTTTCATAGAACATATCTCAAGATCTTATTTTACAAAGTTACTAGTATTCAAGGTTACATCACTAATGATATCCCTTAAACTACTACAACTTTAATCATTCTAGGGTTTGATCCTTTATTAATAGCATAGTATTATTGTGTGTGTGTGGTCGATTATATAAATCAAATTGAGTTGCTTGAGTCAATAACATATTAACCCAACACTCAACTTTAATTACATTTAGCTGAAAATTCAGTTTTATAATAGTTTCTGTAATTCGTTTATTAAACTGTAAACAGAAACTCCAAAAATTTTGAAAATTTTATATGTTGTGCCTAATAAAGTTTTAAACCTACAGTAAAAATTTCAGGTCATTTCAAGTTACCAATAATTAATTAAAAATCGAACCGTGCACTGCTATATAGCAGTCTGCAGCAGATTCGGTCGAGTTGCAACTCGACCGACACCTTACTGTAGAGATCAAAAGTCATCCAAAAATTACGCCAATTAATAGAGTGTATAAAATTTGTGATTTTCAAACATAGTTAAAATTTGAGATCAATTGGATATACCAATAAAAAGATAAAATTCAATTACAACACTGCTATATAAATCTGAAAATGTGATCGGTCGAGTTTTGAAACTCAGCCGATAAACAGGTCAGAACATTCTTCAAAAATTCTGATATCTTCTAATGTTGTTCACATTTTATATATCCAATTCATATCCCAATTTTAACCAAATAAGAATTACGCATAAAATACTAAAATCATTTAGTGAGACATCCTATTTATCAAATTCTGTATGCATGTGTCATTTAAATCATAATTTGGGCCTATTAGGGTCTATGCTCCTCAAACCCTAATTCTCAAGACAAAAGAACATTTAAACTTCTATTCTTAATTTACTTGTTAATAGGAGTCATTAAATCCCAGTAACGCATCCTGCCAGCCGGACCAGGCCGAACCTGTAGTCCTGAAGCCAAGAGCTACTCGGGATTAATCAACCCCTATTAATCTTAAACATGTGGAATGAACATTCACTCAAAGCAAACTCATTTAATCATAAATTTGGGTCTACTTTAGTACTAAGAAAACAAACACTTAACAATTCACTACATGACACAACAATATAAAAGGATCATGTTTACTTTACAAACTGCAAATTTCATTTCATGCATATAAAACATTTCTAGTGATCTTTATATCAAATAAGCAAAATCAAGTAAGAGTTATATCACATCCTTTATTTAACCTCTTATTCCTACATTATTTCCTTATTTCTTAACCCTAAGATTTCTAGGGTTTTCTCTCTAGCCTATCCTTCCTCTGCATACCTGGCCAGGGCATCCAGAGAAGAACAGACAGAGTAGCGTGATACTGGTCAATCTAAGTATTCAGACACCTGGCCAGGGTATCTAAACACTCAGACCTTCCAGAGCTAAAACACATCATTCATTATTCGCCTTACTTATGACCTTATCTTTTGACCCTAATGATTCTTAACGACTCATCTTAAGCTCATTACTTGATTCTCGTGACCACATCCGCAATTAGTGCATAATTAAGACGATTAAGTTAAGTTAAGTGATCGCAGATGTAATTAGAGTTTTGATCCAGTGAAATGGTCTAATTAGCATGTTTAAATGCTTTGAGAAGGTAGTGGATTTTGTACTTGAGAATTTGCAAAAAGAATTAATTGATTTGGACTCTCGAGGTGAAAGTTATAACACTTTTAATTTCTTTGGACCTTGGTTGCAATTTCTCCAAATTCAGCCTTTTTATTCCCCTTTCCTTTATTTTCCTTTCTCACTTATCCGTCTTCTTCTCCTGCCCGATAGAATAGGATAGCCGCAGAGCGGCGCCCAGCAAGATGGTCCGCAAAGGAGGTCTTGGACGAGTGATTCTCAACCATGAGCCCCGAATTGGCTACACCCACCCCTCCTCTACCTTCTCCTTCCTCCTTCCTTCCCTCACCATCCCCTACTTCCCTTCTTCCTCAAGCCCTAGGGCGGCGCCCTACCTACAGCAAAGACTTGCAACCGGGCAGCTCACGCCCCGATCTCACATTAACCACAGACCACGAGATTAGGGCGCGACACAAGACCTTAGAAGTTGTTTCCTGGTGGGACGTCCATCTATGGAGATCCTATCTTTCATATGTTATCTAGAATATGTGTAGCTTTAGAATCATGATGTAGTTTTCTTTCCAAGAACTTATGTATGAATCTATGTTTCAATAATGCCAAGTGTTATTTATTTCTTGATATGAGATCATGTATGTGACAACCCTCCCTAATATGCCAAGTACCCCACATTATGGATAATGTTGGGGATTAGGCTGTGCTTCCGCTGGTTATGTATGTAAACCTAGGGAGGGGTGTTACAATATCTATACACCTTGATTCCAAAAATGTAGGATGCTTCTCCTAAGTTCTTCATAGAGAAGGTGTTTCCAAACCATGTTTTTATCAAATGTGGAGTAGGGATGTTGCTCCCCCATAAAAATGTCATATACATATAATACAAGGAATATAATTATGTTCCCTCTAGCCTTCTTGTAATTGTAAGGTTCATCTTCATTCCTAATAAATCCAAACTATTTGACTGTCTCATCAAAATAAAGATTCCAACTTCAAGCTGCTTGCTTCAATCCATATGTTGATCATTGTAGCTTACATACCTTTCTATCTTCCTTTGGAGCTATAAAACCATTGGTATGTGTCATTTACACATCCTCAATCAAATTTCAATTAAGGAATGCAATTTTAACATCAATTATTTAGATTTTATAAACATGATAAGCTACAATGCCAAGCATGATCCTGATGGATTTAACCATTGTAACTATTAAAAAAATTTCTTTGTAGTGAACACCTTGAACTTTATTCAAACCTTTTGCAACCAATCACCCTTTGTAGATTTGTACGTTACCATCCATGCCAATCTTATTTTTAGAGATCCATTTTAACACTATGGGTTTTACCCCTTCAGGTGAATCCATTAAGGTCCATACCATGTTGTCATATATGGATCTAATATCTCATTGTTGCAATCCATTTCTCAGAATCGGGTCCCTCAATGGCCTCAATGTATTTTGTTGTCTGACCACAATTCATGGCCAACACAACTCCTTGTTGAGTCACAAGAAACCCAAATCTCTCTAGATCAATGTGTGTCCTACTACATATTCGAAGTTCTTGTGTTACATGATGAACTTGAGATTCCACAACTGCATGTGATTCTTCTTGTTCCATATCTATCTACATATGCTCAATGTTTTCTTGTTGGTATCAAATTTCTTTGAGTTCTATTTTCCAACCACATGTTCCTTTAGAAATAAACTCCTTTTCATAAAATAAAACCATTATAAAAACATATACTTTGTTGTTAGATGGAATGTCTGAATAATATCCCTTGGTTTCCTTAGGATATTGAACAAAATATCATTTATCTAATTTGGGCCAAACTTTTCATAAAACAATTTCTTGACATAAGATTTACCCAAAAATATTTATAAAAGACACATAGGAACGTTTCCCAACCAATATCTCATATGGTGTCTTGTGGATCGATTCTAAAGGTATGATATTAAGTATAAACATTGTAGTTTCTAAAGTATATCCCCTAAAGGAAGACATAATATCAAAATAACTAATCATTTATTGTTCAATGTTCAATAAGGTGTGCTTCCTTATTTCGTATACATCATTATGTTGTGGTGTTCCAAGTGGATTCCATTGTGATACAATAGCACAATCTATGAGAAGGGCCTCATATTGATCATTCAAGTATTATCCATCTCTTTTTGATCGAAGTGCTTTAATACTCCTTTGAAGTTGGTTCTATATTTCATTCACTAATTTCTTAAACTTTTAAATGGATTCAAAGTTGTGCATCATTAGATACACATAGGCATATCTACTGAGGTCATCGGTAATAAAGTATTGATAACCACCTTTGGCATTTGTTCTTAAATGTCTGCATACATAAATATGTGTGAGATCTAATAAGTCACTTTACCTTTCACTTTTACTAGTTGAAGACACTTTTGTCATCTTGCTTAATAAACAAGATCCACATGTCTCAATTGGTTCAAAACCAAATGGTCTAGATATCCATCTTTATGGAGGTGAGAAATACCTTTCTCATTTAGGTGGCCTAAAAAACAATGCCATAGATAGGTTTTGTTTAAGTCATTGAGTTTAAGCTTCTTAGTATTTATGTTATAGACACTTGTCCCAATATCTAATAAGAAAAGACCATATGACATAGGAGCACTGCCATAAAATATCTCATCTTTACAAATTGAAAATTGACCATTCTTATATGAAAGTCAAATCCATTCTTGTCCAAACCAAAAACAAAAATAATTTTTCCATCCGTAGAAGGTAAATAATAGCAGTTCTCAGGCTCTATTACAAGCCCGTTTGACATAGATAAATGTTAGGTGCCTACTATAGTGGCATCAATTCTTGTTGCATTTGCTACGCACAACTCCACCTATCCCTTCTTGAAGGGTCTACTTCTTTTGAGATCCTACATATTTGAACATATGTGAGATTCACGATCAGTATCTAATACCCATGAAGATGAAGTAGACACATTTTTATCTATAACATATATACTTAAATTTGATATATCTATCATCTTCTTCTTGTTCTTTAGCTCAACTAAGTAGAGAGGCAATTCTTCTTTCAGAGTCCAGGCTAGTGACACTAGTGACAATTTTCCTTCTTTACTCACTCCTCGATTTTCTTTAAATGCAAATGGTTTAGACTTTTGGCCAGATTTGGAACCTTTCTTAGCTTATCCTTTGCCCTTGGGTTTTCCCTCTCCTCTTTTGACCATCGATATCAATTTGGGCTCATCTTTCTTCATGTGTACCTTGACAGTTATCAACATGCCAAGAAACACTATCAACAACTTGACAAAGTTGTTTATGTTGTAGTTCATAAACAAATGGCTATAGGATCTTGGAAATTATTGTAGGATCACATCCGTGGCCAACACCTAAAGGAAATCCTATTCTTTTTAGTATTTCCACATACCCAATTAAGTTGAGCACATGGGGCCCAACTGGATCTTCTTTTGCCATATTGCACTTAAAAATGCCTTGGAGACATTATACCTCTCTTGCTTTTCTTGTACTTGATACAAGTTACTGAGATGCATGACCATATCTATAAATCCCATGTTTTCATGTTGCTTATGAAGATCATGGTTCATGGATCACATCATGAGGCACTTGATGTCTTTTGTGTCCCTAACATGCTTGCAATAAGCATCCCTTTCCCCTTAGGTGTTTCCTCTGGTACTGACATGACTAGGACATAGAGCTTACACTCATGGGTGAGACCAATTATTAGAGTCTTGAACCAATCATGGATCCATTTAGTTTTTATTTATCAAGGACTAATCTTAATGAAAATCTGTTGTTGTTTTTTTTATTTTTTCTAAAAAATAACTATTTGCATAAGTCAATATATTAATTTGAAAAAGTTTTGTTGATATTAATTTGATCTTTCATTACATTATCACTCCACCTATTTTACTTCATATTAATATCCCTCACTATAAATTTGGAAGATTGCAACAAGAATATTCTAGAGGGACAAGATTCATATTTCACCACTTCATGAGTCACACCCAGAACTTGATTATTTAGGTAGGTAACACTTGACAATTGCATCTAATGCAACTGTTGGAAAATGGATGCACATCACTTTGTTATATCCATTCTATATAGTTCTAGGTTCTTAATCCTACTAAGATCACCTACTTAAGCCCAACCCAAAGGCCAACACAATAACATATGCAACCTGTTTGGCAGACCCACTTATTTATTCCCACACTTTACCCTAGATAAATAGCGCACCACGCTTTGGCCTGCTGACACATTGTCAATCGGGGTTTCCTTGTGTGCTGCAAATTGGAATCATTTAACACTTTTTATTTGGGGTATTTTATTGATATATACATATCCAAATGCCACATACTTATAGAACGTATCATAAACACATTATATCCACAATCACAATCCACAAACATACATTCCACAAATGTACAAGCATTGGTTATGACCATACTAATGTAACCTTGTGGAGCCACAAAGGAATATTGTCCACCTATGGTTTTTTGCATTACATGCAACATGAACCTATGAAGTCCCATGTGAAATTGCATTTAATCAACATCATAGTGAATGTCTCCATGGACGCTCCTTGGACTTAGATCTTCAAGATGCCTCACCATGAGCAGTACTTTATAACTAAATATATTACTATCTAATATTATTTGATATGTAAAGGAGAACCTCTAATAACATTAGAGGGGAGTTTAGTGGGAAAATATTATTAATTACAGTTTGGAAGAAAAGATGAGTGTTGACATGCTATCTGAATACTTATAAAAAAAGATCCATGCACAACCATTTACATCCATACAAAACATATGCACAAAAGAGGTCCTAGGGCATAACTATGCATACATACACCAAACAAAACATACTTTTGAAGTTGACATGTATGATATTATAAATGCAACTATCATATACATATATATGTATAATGGAACCCTTTAATGTGGGACATTTCCCATTAAATAAATTGACTCTCACACAAACCAGGAGGAGTAGGTAGGGGCAAAACACCTACTTGGTGATCCTGCTATCAAAAATACTAATATGCAGTGTATGTAGAAAATGCTCAACCGTTTATGTCATGTCAAAAATACACATCTACAATGTGTTTGGAAATTAGTCTGGTATGCACATTAATAGTATCACCGTTTGTGTTGCTTGCAATAATAGAAAGTGGTATATAGAAACTGGATCACATTGAAATGAATTCCAATACATTGTACATTGACATGACTCTAAAACAACTATTAGGAATTGTGTAGGCGAAAAACTAAACGAAAGTAATAAAAAACCTTCAATACATCCTAAAGAAGATCTCATGAACAATTATGTATTTAGAAATAAGGTGTGTGAGGTATACCTTATTATGGTGCAAGTCCAACAACATCCTCACGTAGTGGTGAGTTTTTCTCACAGCTATGCATGAGCGGTCCAAGAAGATGTCCTCCCAATGCAGTCACACAACATCTACAACTCTACATAGTCCATATAGATGGACATGAAGTACTCATCGTGATGCTTGAGCTAGTGGGGAAGGAGCAACCTCTTTCTTGGTGATGTGCTAGTGTCATGATCATTCTCCTTATCTCTCTTGTGTACAATGATGGTCAAGATTCATGAAAAAGAGTGTGTATGTGACCCATCTATCATGCCCATTTAAATAGGAGAGGCAAGGAAGTATGTTTTCCAAAAAAAACCTAGGAAATGAAAAGGCATTGGATGAGTTTCAAGTGGCCCAATCACAGACTAGCAATCAATCAGTTGGCTAAGCTAGAACATTGTGGAACTATGAAATTAAATAATTGACAATTAATCAAATTTTCAAGTTGACTAATATCTAGGCACCCGAGTGGAAATTCCAACTGATTGCTCAGGGCTAGCCAGTCAACTTATCATATAAGTCAATAGTTTTAAACCCAATCAATTACCTTAAAGATTTTACCGATTTGCCTTGGATTTTTTAGTATTGTTCTAGTTGATTACCTAGACATTCTAGTGATCAATATAACTTGGAACATTTCCATATAATCCAATGCATGCTACATGTTTGATCCTATAGGTTTCAAATTATATTTGTAGTGATGTCCATAATCAAATTATGACTTCACAAACAATGATCGTTGCTTGGGTCTGCACTGAAATGGGGAGATATTATGAGGCCATCTAATTGAGCCTTGACAAGGATGTCAAGATTCTAAGTAGGGGATATTGTAATGTCCCAGCATTTGAGGCCTTAGATAAAATGATCTTAAAAGGAATTATTGAACTACCCATATCACCAAGGTGCACCTCCTTTTCAAGGATCCCATCACTAAAGAACTCTATGCTTAAGCATGCTCAGTCCAGAGTAGTCAAGGATGGGTGACAAGTCATGAAGTTTATCCTGGCTTTGCCTGTGAGTGAGGACAAAGCACACAATTAAGGCTAGTGGTGATTTATGGGTCCAATCTTCATTCTTTAAACTCTACTAGAACCTTGGGGAATGGGCATGCGTGTTACATTAGGCAAAGGTTTAAATATAACCCTTATAGCATAAAACATTTCAACATTTTTATGGCAGGAAAGATTCACTGGGTGAAGTTCCAATTGGGGTGAAACTCCTTTTCAGCTTCGAGTAATATCATGTACATCTTTATCCAATGATGCTTCAATCTTTGGTTTATAAATTGACAACAGGGGGTTGTTAGACTAGTGATTGTAACAAGGGTGAAGCATGCCCATAGAAATCTTTTGGTGAATACTAATGTCATGAATGAATGTATGGAGGTTGAGTTTAGAACTATTGTACATTGGGTTTCTTCAATTAAAATGGATATAATGATTGTCGATGTGGCGGTGCAATAGGCACAATGTTGAGCTTTGTTGGTGGAGTTTGAGTGGGAGTTGTTTTGGCCACTACATGTCATCCTCTGTCATTTGGTTCTCTATATTGAATGAGAAGTGAACCTATATGGAGTTTCAATTCTTTGTATTTGTTCATCTTTGTACATCTTAACTTCTATCTCATTGTCTAGGATCATTTTGGATCTTGAATTGTGAGGTCGACATTTTGATATGCGCCTGTTTTAATAAGTTTTCAATTTGTAATATCATGTTCTCAATATGTATGGAAGTATAAAAAAGATAGAGTGAAGTGAATTATGACATGGCTAACCTAATCACCATATTGAGCAGTAATTTACATTTTCATTAGAATCGAGATATGTGGAGATCTCTCACCATCTTTCTACAAACTATGTAAATATCTTATGGTGATTTAAACTATAATGATTTGAAGTCTTCTTGTTTTGGTAACTGGTCTGGATTCTAGTTGTATTGATTGATGAATTTCATCCCAAATTTTATTCATAAATGATGATAATTTAGAGTTATAATACCAAACCAAGGAAGGATAGATAAGGTTTTGGCAACACAATTGGTTAGTACATTGTCATTGTCCCCACTTCCACCATATTTGATCAATATGACTTCACGTGTGCAAACATGGTCTTTCCCAGAAATACTTTTATGTCAAAATTTTATAGAAATTTTGCATATAGGAAATGACAATTGCTTATGAAGGTCTTAGAGTTGTCCTTCTCCTCTCCAACTTTTGAGCTTTGAAAAAATATGTAGCATTTTCGGATCAATGAATGACTCTTCTTTTTATAATTTCTTTTCTAATTTGATATATTCTAGTATAATTAGAGGATTGATCATTGTTGAAAACCCCATATATAATTGTGGAAAGAAAGTGTATGGGACTCTCATGTATGGGTTGTTCCATGGGCTCAGTGCTGGGTAGAACATATGATTGTCGGCTGATTAGGTTAAGACATAAAATATTAGGTTTGAAGCAATGCTTAAGATGAAATGTGTGAGAAATCCTTACAATATTGAAGTTTTTTATCTTGAACTATATGCTATCCATTTAAGGGTAACTAGTAAGTAGGTGGTTGGATAGAATGATTTTGGGGATGGAATTTGCTTTAAGGGGTGGGTTGTTGTACCATACTGAAACCTGGCTCCCTAACCATAAAGCCCGCCAATTCTAAGAACTAGATTCCTTTGGACTCAATGCATAATAAAAATCCCCCAAAAAATGAGATGTATCTTGATCGTAGTAGGATGTTAATGAAAACTAAGTAAATATGACAAATATTAATAGGTATATAGAAATGGTGATGTTTTCATAGTTTACACAAACGATATAATGACCATTCATAAACATTTGAGTTGAGTAATGAAACAAGAAGTGGGAATATCTAGTTATATAACCTAATAATAGTAGATGACATGCAACCATAAGTATCATATAATGGTTAGTAAATGTGGGTAAATATATTATGTTTTGTCACCTTCATTAACATGCCTTAATCAATTATATGCCATATAATAGCTTCAAATGAGATCCAACACATTGTAATTCGTAGTGCTAATCAATAATATCTTAATAAACATGTATAAGATGATTTTATATGATGGAGAGTTAGTTATAGTTAATTTGGAGTATAATAGTATGAAATATTTTAAGGAGGCAAAATTGAGTGTGTTATTGTTGATAGTCGGGGACATGGTTTAAGGAAAGTGCATGAGTACAAGATGATATGAAAAGGAATAAAACCACAAAATGTTAGTAATTGATATTGATTACAATAATACACATGGAAATAATATAATTTAACTCTAACATTTTGACTAATTTAATAGATTACCTCTATATAGTAAAGTAAAATCAAATTCAAAATCACAACCTACAAGTTTGCTTGGAGTTCAAGTTTCACCTTGTTTAGGAGTTAAATGTTCCCTCAACTATATATAGAAAGAAAATTAACTATAACAACTGTAATATGATAAAAAAAAGGAATTTATAACAACAATTTCTAATAGTTGTAAACTTTTTATCTATTTCTTTGATTTTCTTTCCCTTTCCTCACTGGGTACATTGATCATATGGTTTGTTTTTCTCTAGAGCATTTGTCTACCAAATTGGGTTGATATAGTATCTTCATTTCATCTTCCCCACACACATATTTTCTATTCTATACAACAATATCCAACCCTATATCTGATGTCAATCATGCTATCATTTTTTGCTCACTCCTTAATTTCGAGTCCATTAATTTCCTCTCATCCTTATGGGCCCAAGCCCAATAATAAAAAAATCCTAATATTTCATGATCTCATGACCCCAGTTGAAAACCAGCACCCTTTACCTCTCCATCTCCTTATCCTTTCATTACCTTAATATTCCAGACCTTAAATCTTTAAATATCACCTCCCTCATATCTACATAACTCTTATAAACATTTCCCCCTTATTCCTTGGATTCACTTGATCTTGTGTGTGTCATTTGAACCTCGTCATTATCCTATGTATAATCGATGTTTGATAGATCTACTCTATCCATTGATACGATCATGAATGGTGCATGACTACTCCTTTTAAACTCACAAGGATTTTGGAACCAGGGATTTTGTCTAAACCATGGTAACTTACATTTCCTCCCTTCTCCTTTCTTATGATGTGATTGAGAAATCTTGAGGCCTTGGGTTTTCTCCCTTCCCGATTACAGTGTCGGCATGAGTTCTAGTTCTAATTTGGATTGTTATTCCCTTCTCTTTGAGACTCTCATCCATGTCCAATAATGGTGGAGCAAATCTTGTGACATTACACCTAAGAAATAAAAAAACAAATTCTCAATGTGATTATCAATGCAAAAAACGGCATAAAATGACACATTTGTTGTTCTAAGGCATGTTGTAGAGGACTTTTAATCAATTTAGGACAAGTGAAAGTGGATGCTCCTAAAGATAGGCCTTTTCCATCAAATGATGTAGTGACATAATGAAACCAAATATTATTTTATTGGTTGAATATACCCTTTATAAGGGATTCTATATAAATAGGACATTAAAACCAACATCATCAAGAAATCCACAAGGACAATTGAGAGACTACTTGGGTTGTTCAATGACCCATCATCATTCTAGGGGAATAGACTCGTACAATTGTCTATCTAGTTACCTAAGTAATTGCATGCATAGTCCACCAAATTTCCAATCACTCTACCATGATATGTATAGTTCAAAGGAATGGTACTGGTAGTACCGCACTAGAACCCAATCAGTGCAAAGAGCCTAAGAAATCCCACTTCTACATTGACACACAAACATTTCCCAACACATAATAGTAGAGACCCCATCACCCTTGGATAAAGGTAAGGCAAAGATAAGTGTTTCTGAAGAGGTCCCCACTTACGTTCTAGAAGAATCACTAGAAGGAAAAACTATTGGGATCATCATTGCCTTGGTAAATCTGAAGCAAGTACCTCCCATACTTGATTTGTGCATATACGTGTATGTCATAGGTTTAGAAGACATCTAGTTTGTAGGAGAACTTGAAAAGAATATTCCAATCATTGTATTAATATAAAACCAAAAGGACATTGTAAAAAAGATCCCCAAAGGATAAAATGCCTTAAAAGAGGTATATTCATACATTCAAGCTACTGTAATTGGAATCATCACAACCTCACATTTGATTATATTCTTTGAGGATGATATGTATGAAGGATAGGACTATACCAAGCCACTGCTTATCACCTACATACATAGAGACTTCAAGGTCTGATTATGCTTATTCAACAATAGGACATGTCTAAATATGTGCCATATAAAGACGCTCTTCACTTTGGGTAGATATGACGATGACATGTAGACTACTAGCAAAAAACTCACCGCCTTGGACGATACTCCCAAACACACTCTAGGTGAGATTACACTCGATCAGTCCACAAATTTTATTAGTATGAATAATGGTTGTAGATCTACTTGAGGAATTCAACCCAATCTTTGGGAGGCCATGGATCCATCTGAATAAGGTAGTGCCTTCATCCTTACATTAGAAGTTCATATATTAGATGGGCAATGCTAGTTACGTCAGTTGGGACAACCCGAGTAGCACAATAACATGTATAGAAGAAGTTAACCTCAAACACTTATTTGTAAAGCCACACATTTTTTATATTATCTATACGGTTTTGATATGATGAATATCATCCACGTACCTTACAATCTATCTCATTTCATAATAAGGTAGAAGGACTTTGACATTTATCCAGAAAAATGCTTGGGGCATAGGAGACAAGACACACTAGAAGTATACTAATGGTCAATGTCTAATGAAAATGTACATGGTTTTTAATGACCCACTTAGCATCCCTCCTCAATCTACATGGTGAATCATAAGAGGAAACCAAATTTGCATATACTAGAAGTCTTAACAAACCAAAGTTACATCACCTATAAACATCTCACTGGAAATGTAATCTAGGAGGATCAAAAGATACAACATGATGAATAGAGGAAATTGAGGGTATTGTACAAGTTGCAACTAGGTCTGTAGCACAAGGGTCCCTAATAAGCATAGTTCATACTATATTTTATTCTTATTTTTACCATCTTAATTTCTCAAATTATTTGTTTTAGTTACATAATAAACTTGTAATTGTATACATAATATAATTATATCTTTTCTTGTCATATGGAATAATTGAATACATGTAAATGTAGTTTTTGTTTCTCAATTTTGGATTTGTTGTTTATAGGGACCTCGGTCAAGTCCCTTATTGATGATTTCATATTCATCCTCATTTTTGTTGCATTTTTAGCTTAGTTTTACACTCAATTCCCTCATTTCAGGTTATAACTAGCTTGCATTAAAGCTTTCTCAATTTATAATAATTTATAGGGTTTTTGATCCAAATTATTTTTTTTCATGGAAAACTTGAACCTCTTTGTATCATAAACATGTAGGAGACAGTGGTCCTGCTAACTAACTAGCAACACCAAGAAGTTTCTGATAAAATTGAAAAGGATTAGAAAATGATCCAGACCTTTATTTGTGCACTTTTCATCAATTAGAAGCCTCAGTAGAACATGAAATTGACCTTATGCTGATACTCTTAGCAGGTGGGTTTAAATCTCCCAAGAATCCCATCATTCTAACAAAAAGTTAGCTCGATACCCGATCTCACCAAAAGTATCAATGGCAGATCCTATGGTGAACCTATGACTTCCCATCGACTAATCCCTAATGGGAATTTTTTCTGATGAGAAGCGTACTCCACCAATATAATATCCACCCTCTGATGGTCAGGAAGCATAAGCCTAC
Source organism: Alisma plantago-aquatica (assembly GCA_963693085.1). Classification (NCBI taxonomy): domain Eukaryota; kingdom Viridiplantae; phylum Streptophyta; class Magnoliopsida; order Alismatales; family Alismataceae; genus Alisma; species Alisma plantago-aquatica. Next base: position 1,334,507,313 of record OY856411.1, on the reverse strand, counting down.
AACGGGAGTCCTATTCTAGTCAACAGACAAGTTCTGCATAAAACACCTTCGATTGGCTGGACATACCCCCAATGTTGATGGACATATTTTCTCTCTAAGTAGACAAGTGAGAAAACTCTACCATCAATGCCTGACCAGGATTTGAGCTCTGTTGGGTGACTTGCACTCCAGGTCAACAACTTCCCTCTAATGACAAAGTAGATTGGACCCTTGATGGGAATTCAGATGGTCATGAAACACTCCATCCATCTCTCATTGTTGATCCTTTGGTTCCATGACAGCTGAGACTCAAATGTAAGGCAACAAGGAGGTGTCAAAACCCCAGCCCCCTTTGATATATACAAGGACATTTCCCCCATGTAAGGGGTCCACCCACCATGCCTCCAGCCTGCCATTATTGCCCCATTGCATCCATCTTTGGTACTATCAACCCCCTTCAATTGGTGGCTTCCATCAATTGACATGCGTTGCGGTCCCAACCACACAGTTTCCAAGATTCTGACTTTGAAGTTAGAACTGAGGTGTCTTTAAACCCATCGACTCATCTTCATCCTCTACCTGATTCACCTCCTATAAGTATATACAACCAACAAGGGAGAGAAATCAGTAGCCTCTAGTACATCTCTGAAAAATGTCAAGGAGGTTTCTTATCTCCGAAGTTTTAGGAACCACTCCTACACACCACGACTATAATTTCCTCTTATTTATTGATAATGACTTCTTCTCTCTTTTTCCATGTTGTATTTTAATTTTCTACCATGAGCGAGTAGTCCACTCACTAGGGTGTGGTGACTAACCCCCACTACCCAATTTCTTCCCTTTACTACACCTATTATTGTATGAACCTTGATATGTTTGGAATCAATTGATTTTCATGATTGATCATCAAGCTTACATGCTTCACGGATCTAGAGTGTATAGAACTTTGAACCTAAGATCTAGGATATTGATTAATTCTTAATAAACCCTATATGCGAATTTTGGATAGATGTTTTCTGAGGCATTAGTGTATGATATCTAGGTAATGGGATATAAAGCATAGGTGATCTCTACTCAGGTTTTAATCCTAACACCAAAATGGGGATTTTTTGGGCGACATATGTATTTCCATGCTTAATATGATATAGTGAGATAGAAAATGATAGGTAGTCGTGGGAAACCCATTTCACCCTAGTGTAACCATACATAGATAAATCTTGACTTTAATCCGTTATTTTATTAATTTCAATCTTAGAGTAATAAACAATCAACCATCTTTGTCATAACACTAGATAATGTTTTGTTACCTTGATCAAATCAGTCTCAAAACCATTTTCTTTTGTGTTCAATAATGAACTATACTACAATAAGTTCAATCCACTTGTGTTTGATGATTATTTTACATAGTTTGGGTAAAAATCTTAGGACCCTTCCCTAGGTGAATTTGCATGTTTGACAACACACACATCACATATATCTTCAAATTTATAATTGTGACAAGGATGTAAATTAGTGGATCAAATTGTGGAGTGTGGTGTATCTATTGGATGAGAATGATTAGAAGTTTCATCATAATTATATCCCTACTTATAATTTTTAATAGTAATTATTTCTTGAAGAAAATTAAAAAAACTTACTATGTTGATGGTTTATAGTTGAGAGATATATACTAGATGAATATTTGATTAATAATCAAGAGGCATTAATCACATTATGGAGATAGGATAACAAAAATAATTTGTTCCCTTTTATTATTTCGTCATATCTATATCAATATCATAGACTCAAATACTTTTCCATTGAATTGATAAAACATGAAAATGATTTCATGATTGGTTCAATAAATATGGATCCAAAGCTTATTTTACTCTCTAAATGGTTGGCTATTTTAATATTATTAATGTGATTAGTATAGGTTCTTTTCGGAGACATCCTTAAGGTAGTACAACTGATGACTCATACTATTTTTGGTGTTTAGATTATGTTTTCTTAGGTATATGATTGTATGTGCATGATTTGAATGCATAATATTTTTGGTTCCTTTGTTGGGGAACTGATTCCTACTTAGACAGATTTAAACTTAATCTTCTTTTGTTAATTGAATGTTTTTGTTGAATTTTTTTGCACTACCCCTTTTTTCTTGTTTAACAGGAATCATGTATGGCACAAACCCATACTATGTGGAAAACATCCCAAGGTTCTTGAAAAGATTGAGATTATGTTAACCAATAGGCAACTATGATCAAGAAGGAACAATAAAAACAAATAAAATCTAGTACAAGTGACAGTTGATGGGCGTAAACTACACGTGAAAAATGCAAGTGCATGTATCAATGTAGTATAGGCCTAAAGAGGCCTGGGTATCGAACACGGGGGAAACATGTGCCCAGAAACTACTAGTAACAATGACTCAATCATCTGGGCCAATGAAAAAGAGTGTATTGATTGAACTAATAACTAATTTGCAAGAATTAAAACTAAGATTACTGGTTTGATCACAAGTGGAACAAATTCCTTACAATTTTGGTTTCACCATGGCTCACATTGCAATTAACATCACTTCATTAATATTGATCTCTCCTAACCCTGGACAAAGAGACATGTAACAAGAATTATCCACTATTGTAGTGTAATTCACTACATATTCTAATACCAATCCCTCTTTTATAGCAATTATGTTATTAGCTAGGTGCTTTACCGAAATCTCTAGGTTATTCTCTTCACATTCAAAACACCTTTCTCAAGGTGTGATATAAAATATATAAATACATGAGTTTTCCAACCCTTAATCCCTCTATTAAAGCAATTAACGGTCTAAACAATTACATATGGTGATCAAGCACAGATAATCTGTTATGATCTCATAGAATTATGTCTAGAAATTAAGAGAAACATGTATATTAAATCATAATCGTCAACTACAATGCAAAATCGGGCTACTCCTAGATCCTAAGGAGCAAGGGGATCAACCCCACATGATTTTAGTTGCTTTACACATAGAAAATAAAGAAGAGAAGGAAGAAAACATCAAGAACAAGGAAAACCCCCAGAGAAAAACTGTATTGAAGGTTCCTCCCAACGAACATGATGGTATTTTGTCTTTTGATTGCAAATTGGGCCACCAGAAGTACATGAACCACCCGGAACATAGCTTTCTCCTCTCCTTTCTCTCTTCTTCACTCTCCTCTTTCGTGTAGTTGAATAGGACGTGATGATTAGGTCTAGCCGAACTTACTCTAAATCATAGATGTGACTTACGATGTCTTTAAATGTCAACCATCTGATTAACTATGATTTCATATTTGGCCTGATCCCGTTGAGTTGGTACTACTAACTAGAAGTTGGTAGTATCAACCTCCCAGATAATATGTGGCCTATGTGTAGTTGTCGGTACTACCGAGTTGATGTAGGTAATATTGAGATTTCTCGAGATTTTATGAGTCCTCCCTGTAAGGTTGTCGATAGTACCGACTTACTTCATCAGTAATACCGAGTTTTCTTAATTTTGTTGTTCTTTCTGATTAAGTGTTGGTACCACCGACAAGTAAGTCGGTAGTTTCTGTGTAGTAACTTGTAGAATTACATGAAATTCCATTAAAAATGAACATAAAATGCCAAATAATAATGGATCTATTAGGAATATTGAAAATACATCTATTTGATGCAATTAAGTGTCACGGGATAATGATGATAAATAATGCACAAAAGATATCAAAATGAACAATCAGTGCACAAAAATCCATAATAAACAACTTGTGAGAATAAGAATTATTTAGTGCGTCATACTCCCCCAAGATTAAATGTTGCCCATCCTCAAGCAACAAACCCTCAGTTATGTTTGAGACAAGTCAGCAAAAGGACACAAGATATGAATTTCCATTCTCAAATACCCCCACCCGGTGGTTCCAAGCCGGCCTTTTGTTGACTACTGAACAATAAACTACTCTCAAGCAACCAAAAATATCCATAAAATATGTCCACCCTTAGATCAGTAAAAGATTATTAATAGAGAAGTTAATATCATAGTCAATCAAGCATTCACTTGGTGCATCATGTGATTCCCTATCTACATTTCTCTTTTCTCTAACTACTAATCACTTGGAAACAATTCTCCCTATAAGAATAAATGAGGAGATTAGTCATATAAGTGGCCTACCAATAATAGCAATGGGTGGAATGAAATAGATGGCTTATGAAGAATCACAAGGAAAATCTGAATCATTTATGTGAAAATAAAACATGATGAACCTATATGGTAAAGGTAATGGGAAATGCATGAATCCTAATGTCTAATATTATGGGTGGAATGATGCATGCATTCAAAATCTCAACAAATGGATGAGACTAAAGTAAAGAAGAAAGAAAAAAATGCATCATGCAAATGTTTACATTTCTTTTTGAAGTAGAATTCTAACTCGAATTTAGGGCATCCTTTCTACCTCTTTATTTCATAACATAAAAAAATTCTTTTTTTCTCTCTTTTTCTTTTTTTCATTGGCCCACTATTCTACATGGTAGAAAATTATGCTTGGGCTCTAACATATCTCATCCATTTCATTTTTTTCTTTGATTTTTTCTGAGGGTATGCATGTGTACCCATGCACTCTAATTTCCAAAGAAAACAATAACCACAATATGTAAACTACGTGCAATCTACATGCAATTTCCATGCAACTGAATGATATGCACATAAGTTGTTTATTCATAATTTTTTCATGATTTTGTAGCTAATGCATCAAAAGAAAAACTAACTATCATGTCACCTATTATGCCATGCAATGTAATCAAAAGGAAACAATTTGGGCTACTTGATCATCTTAAAATGGTGGATCAAAAGGGATGGAAAATGTATGGAATCACATAATTAAGAGACAATGCCTTTCTTGAACTATGATATGTCCCTCTACTACTGACATATGTACCGCGTAGCCTTAGGATTTCTTTCTTAAATTTCAATGTAAGGTCATGTTAACTGTTTGTTCAACTCAGGCGCAAACCCCATCTTCATCCACATTATATGAATAATTAAGATGTTCATTCATATCAAGTGCCCATAAGCTGACTAACCCATACACTTCCTCTAGGTCGTGTAACTCAAGAAATTTTCAACTAAGCCAAATTTTTTTCATTTTTATTTTTTCATTGCACAAACATGGGAGATAGACTCGTTGGTGAAAAAGCTAGAAATCATGCTTATATTGATCCACGGTCATACTAGATAGATTGTGGATCCTACAACTAGGAATAATAAAAACTAAAAAGCAAATAAAGACTAAAAGAAAAATGAAAATAAAGGATGGAGTTGTTGCAACACCCCCCTAAGATTGAACATGACTATGTCCTCATAGTTAAAATCCAATCATAGAGGTTAGAAAATGGTACCGATCAATGTGGTGGTGGTCGGTGTGTCATGGTCGAGTCATGTAGATAGAAAGTCCCCTAAAACATCAGTGGTTGTTGTGGCATTTCTGAAGGCTGTGGATAGACACCAAAATAGCCCTGACTGCAATAGTTGTTAAAGAACAACTATTGATAGTTCTCCATCCTCTGCAAACTAGTATGCATGTTCTCCTGGTTGGACATGAGAAGTCTCTCATTGTCGAAGATGGCTTGTTAATTCTATTAAAGCTGTCCTTCAACATCCTGGATGCCTGCCAATATAGCTGTGTGATGTTGTTGCCCATGTTGAATCTCTTGTAGCATTCCATGCATACCTACCATTGAGTATGGATCATCGTCCTAGGCAGATGGTGGATCATAAGAACTAGAGGCTCCATGTATTCTTGCGCATTTGTAGGGGACCTGGCTCCTCGTGATTGGGATGGTGGCCTCCTCCTCCTCTTCTTCATTCTATTCCTATTGTTGCTTTTACTCAATGTCTTCTTCTACTTCTTCTTCCTCTATGTCACTCTCTATAGGCTGCCTCATGTGATAGACTCCTCAGAAGTTGAAAAAAGGATCAGGGAGCTCCCTCTCCTAGTACTAGCCATCAATTGTACAATATGTGTACACCTTCCCATGATGTAAGCTGATGAGGTTCACTCTCATAAAATGTTTTAGATCCAAATTGGGAGAAACCTTCATAGATTTGGAGGTGGAGAGATAAAGATTAATATGCATAGAAATTGGAGTTATAAGCCCACCAAAATGGATAGGGGGTGTCCTCTGCACCAGTTGCTTCACCCCCATCATGTGTTGTAGGAAGAAGGAACCAAAGTCCAATGACCCCCTTCCTAATTGTACCAAATTATAGAGGAAGAAGAGATCCACTTGTTGAACCTTCCCCTGCCCCTGAATGGACTTGGTGAATATGGTGTTGTGAGGAAGCAATGCAGGATACAAGCAAATGGGAGCTCAATGTCGGTGATGAATTTGATGTGTCAGCTAATTTTGTAGCCCTCTAGCACCTCCGATAAAAGTTTCCAGGCATGCTTGTAATCAAAGTTGTTGGTAGTGAAGTGTATTTCAATAAATGGCCACCCATAGATGGCATTAAATTGCCTCAGCATCAGTTGGTAGTTGTTGTTTAAGAGATGAATTTTGATACACCCTTCCCCCCATTCATCCCCGTGCTCGGGGATACAGCAAACCTCCAGTGCAACCAAGAAGTCATAGACAATCTCTGGGTAGGTGAGCTAATCATTGAAAAATGGTGATCACCCACCAACCCTTGTCCTTCACAGACTCGTCAGAGATTGTCGGTGAAGCCTATGGATGCAAGGAATGCACGGTCTCCATACTATGTTGAGGTGATCTCTCTCTTAATCAACTCATCATAGATCTTCTTCATGTTGTTGTTGACATGAGTGATGCGCATTGGTTTGGGTACCAACGTGGCATTCCTTGTTGATGAAGAACTTCCTCACACGGACACCATTGATACAGTACAAGAAGGAGATGGAGAAGAAGGAGCACAGTGAAGACTCACCTAAAAGTGCTTGCACAATCTTGCTTGAGAGGGGTGTGGTGGAGGTGTGAATGAAATAATACTCACACCCCTCCTTATATAGTTGTCGGACTGAGTGTTTCCGATGGGACATTAGTACCGACAATGTCATTGGTAGTACCAACTTCTTCTCCATGATCTGTGTGAATCAGTACCAGCCATTGATATTGATTCTCCTCATTGGTTGATGTCAGTAGCCCCAGATCACCTAGATTCAATTGTATTGATGGATGTTGGTAGTACCAACGTCAAAAGGTGTGTGATAGATTGGTATTACTGACCATCAGATGCTAAAAATCGTGGTCTTTGATGGCAAACCCACGGTCCTATGCTTTCTGGTGTTGGTACTACTGAGTTGGATTTTGGTACTACCGAGTCATTAAAATTTTTCAAAACTTCCAAGCATTATCTAGGTATTTTGAACCTGGACCATCACTTGCCGTCAGTACTAATGAGTTGGATGTCGATAGTACCGAGTCCTTATTATTTAACTTGGCCCATCTCTGTGAAACATCAGTGCTACAAAATTTGTTTTCGATACCACCAAGAAAATTTTCAAGCTCCTTGTAATGTCATCGGTACTACCAACTATGTGGTCGATGCTGCCGATATTTCATGAAAATTGACCATGTGTCCTTGTGCTTCCATTGGTATTGCCGATTGTGATGTTGGTACTACTGACTTTTGTTCATCCCGCACACCAAACATGAATGATCAAGGCACCTTTTTAACAATGAAAATAATTCAACACAACTAGACTGTAAAGAACATGAATGTGAAGAATAAATTCCTAAATCATTGAAAGACTGTTGGGTTGCCCGATGATCAAATCAAACAATTACTAAAGCTGAATTAGCTTCAAAGCTTCTTATTCCTAGACCACATCTCCCCCAAAGTAATGCTTAAGCCTCTAGCCATTGACAAGGAATGGATCAACCCCATTGCGTATCTCCACCGCCCCATGGGGTAAAATCTTAACTACCATAAAAGGATCACTCCATCTTGACCTCAATTTACCAGGGTGTAATTTCAACCTAGAATTGAATAGAATCACTTTCTATCCTAGAGTGAAGACTCTACACATGATGTGGCAATCATGGATCTTCTTTGTTCTCTCCTTGTAGATCATTGAGATTTCATAGGCATCCCATCTGAGCTCATCTAATTCATTCAATTCTAACATTTTCTTTTTCCTTGCATCATCCAAATTGTAATTCAATTTCCTTAGGGCCCCTTTTGGCTTTATGCTCTAACTCGACGAGTGAGTGAGAATCTCTCCCATAAACCAACATAAAAGGAGTGGTTTCTATAGGTGTCTTATAGGTTGTCCTATATGCCCAAAGAGCATCGTTCAATTGCATAATCCAATTTGTCCTATTGGTTGAAACTATCTTTGTGATGATTTTCTTTGTCTCCCTATTAGACACCTCAACCTATCCTTGAGTCTGTGGGTGATATGGGGTACCTACCCTATATCTCACTCCATATTTTATCAACAATGTACCAAACTTCTTATTGGTGAAGTGAGATACACCATCACTTAATATCAATCTTGGCACCCCAAACCTGCAAATCAGATTGTCTTTCACAAACATGCATACAACCTAGGCTTCACTGGTGTGGGTTGGAATTGCTTCCACCCACTTAGATACACAATCAACAATAAGAAATGTATATATATTAGGGTTAGATGACATGAAAGGGCCCATGAAATCTATTCCCCATAAATCAAACACTTCAATTTCTTTAAAAAACATATAAGAGCATTTCATGTCTCTTGGATATATTCCATGCATGCTGACATGCATCACAATAAAGCACACAATTTTATTCATCCACAAAAAGCATAGGCCGATAAAATCTACACTCTAATACTTTGGTTGTTGTCCTAGAACTAGCATGGTGACCCCCAGTAGGTAGGGAATGATAGTGTGCCAAGATACTCTCAAATTCACAACCAGGAACACACTTAAAATATCATCCTTACATTGCTTAACCAAGATGGGATCATCCCACACATACAACCTCAAAGATGGAAGAACTTCTATATCTCTTGGTATCTCCAATCTTCTGGTAGCTCACCACAGGCCAAGTAGTTTACAATGTTTGCAAACCACAGATCTTTGCTTTTGATGGCAAACAACTACTCATCCGGGAATTCTTCCACTATTGGTATGTTTATATCCTTTTCATCCACTCTTTTAAGACTAGACTAATGGTTTTCCACTACATTCTCCATGTCTCCCTTATCCTTGATTTCAATGTCAAACTCCTATAGCAGTAGAATACACCTAATCAGTCTAGCTTTGGCATCCTTCTTTTACAGCAAATATTTAATTATTGTGTGACTAGTCCACACAATGACCCTCGCCCCTATCAAATAGTGGTGAAATTTTTCAAAAGCAAACTACAGCCAATAAACTTTTTGAGTGGTTGTATAATTTAACTTGGCATCATTTAGGGACTTAGATGCATAATAAATTACGGTGGGTTCTTATTTTGACGTTGGCCTAAACCAACCCCTACCTTATAATCGGATGTGTCACACATCAGCTTAAAAGGTTGTCTTCAATCTGGAGCCTAAACAAAAGGTGTTGAGACCAATTTCTCCTTCAAAACCTCAAATGATTTCAAACACCGCTCATCAAATGTAAATTCAATATCTTTTTCCAATAATCAAAAGGTGGTTTTACAAATTTTGAAAAATCTTTTATGAAACATTGATAAAAATTGGCATGTCCTAAAATATTCCTAACTCCCTTCACAATGGACAGTGGAGGTAGTGTATAACTAAACTCGATTTTAACCAAATCGACCTCCATACCCCTATGGGACACCTTGTGTCCTAGGACTATTCCCTCACTCACCATCATGTGCCACTTTTCCCAATTCAAAACCAAGTGATTGTCCTCACATATATGTAAGACAATGTCTAGACTATAAAAGCAATCCTCAAATGACTCTCTATACATTGAGAAATCATCTGGGAAAACCTCAAGACAATGCTCTACCATGTCATAGAAAATGGTGAGCATACATCTCTAGAGAGTTGTTGGTGTATTACACAAACCAAAAGGCATCCGACTGTAAGAAAATGTGCCATATGGACAAAAATGGGAGTGGTCGGAGATCCGCTTAAGAATCTGGTCAATGAAAGGAAGAGGGAAATGGTCCTTAAGTGTAGCGGTGTTTAAACGATGATAGTCAATACAAACATGCCACCCAATCATCAATCTAGTAGAAATAAGTTCACTAGCCAAATTTTTGGTGACAGTTATCCCCCTTTCTTAGAAATCACTTGAGTAGGACTTACCTAATTAGAGTCTGAGATAGCATAAATAATACATGCCAACATAAGTTTGACTACCTCTTTCTTCACTACCTCAGTCATGATTGGATTGAGATGCCTTTGAGGTTCTACTATGGGCTTGGCTCCTTTTTCTATGCAGATCTTGTGCTAGAAAAACCTACGAGAAATCTGCTTGATGTCTGCAAACGACCACCCAAATGTTGTTGGGTGGTTCTTTAGCACACAAATCAATTTATCCTCCTCTTAGATGCTCAAGGAGGGTGAGATAATTATAGGTAACTTCTCATTTTCTTTCGAAAAGGTATACTTCAAATGTGGCGGCAACGACTTCAACTCAGGATCTGGAGGACTTAGTAGAGATGGAATCAATGGTGGTGGAGGTGGTCCTAAGTCCTATAATGTCTGGTGTAATAACACGGTAATGCCTTAAGAAATAAGACACACTCCTCCAAGGAATGACATCGAGTGTAGTCATCTGCCAAATTCATAAGGCACACCTCTAAAGGAAACCATGGATATGCCTTAACAAGGGTGGAAGAAGTTGCCTCATCAATTGTCGTTGGGCAATATTCCTCCTCTTCATAATCAGGATATTAAATTGCCTTGGCCAATGAAATATCCTTTGTATTATCTAGGATTTCCACTGCTAGTGTGCATTTATGTACCTCTGTCATCATGTGATAAATATCTAGAAATGGAATCCCTAGGAACAGAGACACCTTCCCTTAGACCTACTGCAACATGTGACACTATGGCTTCTCCTCGGTTGTCTATGTAGAATCGGGCATCTTGATTTCAAAATGGTCTTCTTTGATACCCAGTGTCAATCTTCCTCTTCCCATCTCTAAGGTCATGTCTGTTGTGGATTGGAATAACCTATCTATTAGTAGTTCATTGATGTGATCATCTTGCATTTCCATGACCACAAAGTCATCTGGAAATACAAATTTGTCAACCTTATCAAGAATGTCCTCACAGATACCATATGGACTAACCATTGAGTTGTTTTCTAGTTGTATGGTCATATTGCTCTTTTTAGACTCCTTAAGATCTAGATTCTTGAAGATAGTCAAGGGAATAAAGTTGATACTCACCCTTGAATCACATAAAACCTCCCCAAACAAGGTCTTCCCCATGTAACATGATATATTGAAGAAACTTGGATCTTGCCTTTTTGCTGGAAATTTTTCCAAAATGAAAGCACTAACCTTCTCCTTCAACACCACTACATTTGAGTCATCTAGTATCCTCTTCCTATTGATTATGTACTTCAGAAATTTTTCGTAGGAAGGAATATGTTCAATTGCATCAATGACTGGAATGTTGAAATAAAGCTTCCTAAAGCTCTCTATAACCTTCTGAAATTGTTGTTCAACTTTCTTTGCCTTCAAGCTATTTGGAAAGGGCATTGGCATCACCAACTTCCTTTGGTGAGGTGGGACATGTGCTTCCTTCCTTGTCTCCCTTGGTTCATCAAGTTCTTCTTCAGCTCCTTTGTTCCGAGCTTTAGTTCCTGGCTCAACTGGATCACTAATCATTGTTGGTCCTATGTCACCTCCATTGTCCTTTGCCTCTGAATTTGTCCTCTTTTCATTCAATACTTTCTTTCCATTGCAAAGCAACATGACCTTTACATGTTGGTTGTTCCAGATGGTATGTCAGTATTTCTTGGGAACCTCTGCTGGCTAGATTTCTTCAAAGAAGCTAATTCTACTACTATTTCAGAAATCTTAGTCTCAATAATGTAGATATGTGCTTCTTGATTTTGTAGTTCCCTCTGGGTCTGGCAAATGATCACTTCATTCTGACTGACCATCTTACCTAGCATGTCTTCAATGCGGTCTATTTTACTAGGGGGGCTGTCATGTTGGTATTGTTGTTGTGCACCAACCTGTTGTGGCTTGGCTTGATGTGCTTCAGATGAATCCTGCTAAAAATTATTGGGATCCTTCCTCCAAGAAAATTCATTGCCCCTTTAGTTCTGCTACCGCACAAACATACATTCTTCTTCCTCTCCTCTAGAGGAATTTACATCCTTTTGATATAGTTTCTTGGCTATGAGGTCAAGCTTCTCATTCAATGATGTGATAAATTTAGACTCTCTAACACTTTTAATAGTTGTTGGATGTTCTCTTTCTTCTCCTCATGACTGATTCTTAGCCATATTCTTCATAATATCATGACACCTAGATGGCTTGTTGTTGACATAGAAGCATGTTCATGCACTATCGAGTGTGGTCCTCTCTCCTTGGTGCATTGCGTAATACAAGAACTTTGCTTGGCCATAAATATCGATCCCATGATGAGGGACCTTCCTTAACATGTTCTGGAACCTCTCTGGGACCTTGCTTAACATGCTCTAGAACCTCTCCCATGCTTCAGAATAGGATTCTTCTGCCTGCTTCTTGAAATTGTAGATCAATATGACCAAACCATTTATCTTTTGAGATGGGAAATAACACCCAAGGAACACATCTATCATCCCCTCCCATGTTTCTATTGACTCAGGAGGGAGGTTAAGGAACTAGGATTTTGCATTGTCTTTCAATGAAGACCAGAACAATTTCAAGTACATGAATGTCGTTGGTACTCTGTCTAGCTTTACCATGTTACAACTCTCAACAAAATTGTTGATATGCATCATTGGGTCTCCTGTGTTGTGGCCATAAAACATTTGTGACTTGACCATTGCCACCAAGCCTGGATCTATCTTGTAGCTACCAACATTGATAGCCTGCCTTTTTATCGAGTGCAACTGAGCTGTTTCAGATGACGCCTTGATCTTTCTCCAAATAGTCTTCTCTTTAGCTTATGCATCACTCATCTCTTCTTGCTATTGTTTTTCTATTTGGGTTATTGAAGTCTCAGGTAATGGAGCCTCATGTGGTGGGAGTCTAGATCAGTCTTGGTGAAGCAACACTGTACTCTTGTGCTCTACGTAAGAAATCCTCCTGAAACGCACTCTATGGTGATGAGGCTCTATAATCAGTGCTTCTTGTTTGCTCCATACACTAGTACCTAAAATTTATGAAATTTGTGGGAAAAAAATACTAGTGGTTAAATAAAAAAATTAGAATTCATCTTTGAAATGTTTAAAAAATAAAAGTAAAATTGTGGCCTAGAGTGACGGGTCATAGCACTCATAGTGTTGGACACACCGTCTTCCCTGGCAATGGTGCCAAAAAAGTTCATGCGCATAAACTACATGTCAAAAATGCAATTTCACGTGTCAATGTAATATAGGCCTAAAGAGGCCCAAATATTGAACATGGGCAAAATGTGTACCCAGAAACTAGTACTAACAATGACTCAATCAACTAGGCCGATCAAAAAATTGAAGGATTGAATTAATAACTAATTTGCAAGAATCAAAACTAAGATTACCAGTTGTGATCACAAGTGGAATGAATTCCTTAGGATTGTGGTTTCATCATGGCTCACATTATAATTAACATCGCTTCATTAATATTAATCTCTCCTAACCCTGGAAAAAGAGATATCTAGTAAGAATTACCCACTCTCATAGCGTAATTCACTACCTATTATAATACCAATCCCACTCTTGTAGTCATTGTGTTATTAGTCAGGTGTTGTACCAAAATATGTAAATCTATGAGTTTTCCAACCCTTAATCCCTCTCTCGAAGCAATTAACAGTCTAAACAATTACCTATGGTAATCAAGCATAGATAATTTGTGATGGTTTTATAAAATTATGTCCAAAAATTAAGAGAAACATATACATTAAATCATAATCATCAATTACAATACAAAATTGGACTACTCTTGGATCCTAACAAACAAGGGGATTAGCCCCGCATGATTTTAGTTTCTTTGCAAATAGAAAAGAAATAAGAGAATGCATAAAACATCAAGAACAAGGAAAAACTCCTTGAGAAAGATGGTATGGAAGGTTCCTCCTGACAAACATGATGATTTGTCATCTTCTCACTACAAATCGGGCCACCGAAAGTTCAGGAACTGCCCAGAATGTTTCTATCTCCTCTCTTTTCTCTCTTCTCCTCTCTCCTCTGTAATATAACTAAATAGGACATGATGATTAGGTATGGCCAAACTCCCCCTATATCATAGATGTGACTTAGGGCATCATTAATTGTCAACTGTCAGCTTAACTATGATTTTCAGATCAGGCATGATCCCGCTGAGTCGGTACTACCGACTGGCAGTCATTAGTATTGACACCCTTGATCATTTGCATCCCCCCTATATAGTTTTCAGTACTTTCAAGTTGATGTCGGTAGAATTAAGATTTCTCAAGATTTTTTGAGTCATTCCTGTAATGTTGTGGATAGTACTGACTTCCTTTGTTGGTAAGACCGAGTTTTCTCAATTTCATCATTCCTTTTGATCAAGTGAGGTAGTTCCGATAGGAAGGTTGGTAGTACCAAGCTATGTAGTTTCTTGTAGATTCACCTAAAATTCCACAAAAAATGAACATAAAATCCCAAATAATAATGAATCTATCAGGAACATTAAAAATACATCTATTTGATGCAATTAAGTGTTATAGGATAATGATGATAAATAATGCACAAAACATATCCAAATGAAAATTAAGTGTACAAAATTCCATAATAAACAGCCTATGAGAACGAAAATTATTCAATGCATCAACAATGCAACTAAATGTGTGTGGAACATTCTTTGCTTGACTACATGTCTCCATAACCTTTTGACGTATCAAGTTCAACAATCATCCAGACAGATATAACCACCAAGCATTTTTTTATTTGATCTAAGTCTAATTGGAATAATGAAAAGGATCCACTTATTGGAGATTGATAATGACGATCCAATATATCACTTGGAGAATTGTTTTAGTACTTTGTGATACATAAAGATAATAGGATGACAGATGATAGTCTACACATCCAACTCCCCCCTTTCACTCTAATAGCCAGGGAGAAGAGGTGGGTTCAAGGAATAGGAAGAGTTTCAATACAAACTTGGGATATCCTTTCTACTTCTTTTTGCAAAAAAATACCTCCAAGAAAGACAAGTCAAACAAAACCTTGGAATGCCCTCCTAATAACATATTTACATTTTTCCCTCTAATGAAGATGACTGACATCCTTCAAGAGATCTCTAGTTTTGAGCAACAAGATTGAGAAAGCTCATTGATGCTTGGGAAATATACAAAGATCTACTTGAATATGTCAGAGTAGACATTGATAAAAAATTTCCTTGGTGGGTTATCTCATGACACCACCTCTACTATTGATGCATCGATCAGTGCAAGTTTCTTGATTAAAAATGCTACTGAAGGTAAAATGGTAATTGATATTAAGTCAATGGACTATTCCTTTAGGGGAATGGATCGTGGGAGCAACAAACATCATAATTTGGAAATGATATCATCCCTCCATATCAAACTTCATACTATTACCAAACAACTTAATTCAATGAGTCTCAATCGAGTTCACCAAGTGATGGTATGTGACTTCTGCAATGGTCCACACCAAAATGTTGATTGCAATGGGAGACACTAAAGGAACGACCCATTTTCTAATATATACAATTTTAGCTTGAGAGATCACCTGATTTCAGTTGGAAGGACAATGAGAAGTAACCTCAACATCAATAATGTCAAGACAATCACCAACGCCAACCACATAAGACTAACCAACTTGAAGGTATATTATATAAATTCATGAATGAATTTAGTACTTATGCAAAATCAAGTTGCATCAGTCAAAATTGAGTTAACTACAAAAACCAAGTGGTAAAAAGAAGGTGTGACACCCATTCACACAAGGTAGATACTACTAAAAATGTTCTAATTATTCAATGATCACCCTTATTATCAACAAGGTACATAATACACTGAATAATAAAATGATTCATGCACAAGAATGTTTTTTTAAAAGGACCCAAGTTTAATTCATTCACAATATGTTACCTTATTAGATGTTCATGATTGTTATCTCAACATGTACTAAAGGATATAATCACCATATATAATTACAATATGTATAACTACACATGACATAGAAGCGGAAAACTCAAGTCATGGATCTTTCAAATCAAATTCACCCTACCTGGACTTTAGAGTACATGGATGACTCTAAGACATGACACCAAGAATCATCAAAATCCTCATATCTAATATTGATCTCCCAGAGAAGGCTCCTCACCACCAAAGCCTTGATTAAGCTATAAATCTCCTAAAAGATTTGGAAAACCACGAGGTGAAACACATGTCCTAGCGAAAAGATATAGAAAATAGATCACCTATATCCTTTGAGAAGATTATTTCATAGGATAATTAAGACAAATAATAAACAAGTAACAATATCTATTTAGGGTAATGGCAAAAATTGATAAAATATAAGAGTTACCAAGTAAATAATACATTGTGTTCCACCATGTAAACCCTAAATAGGTATACTACATAGTTGAGTTACTTTTTTATCATTATGCCCTACAAGTATTGGTCTCAAAGGGAGATATAAATTTTAATCAATCATATCGATCATAGGTTTCAAAGAAAATGAGCATCAATCACTGAAAAACCAACCTAGGTGCCAAAAGAAACAAGCTTCAACCACTCGCAACACATGTGTTAAAGAAACACACTACTATCACCAATTACACATGTGCTAAAGAAACATGTTTTGGTCACCAACAACGTAGGTTATATAGGTTCTAAAGAAAATGAGCTAAACCATTGAAAAACCAACCTTGGTATCAAAGGAATAGACAAATGTGTCAAAGAAAACAAAATTCTATCACCAATGGTACATGTTCTAAAGAAGAAAAAAATATTGGTCACCAATAACACAAATTTCGAAGAAAACAAGCTCCAGTGACAAAAGATACAAGTGCCAAAGAAAACAAGATTCAGTGACCCGTGACACATGTGTGAAATTAGACAAGCCTCTATCACCAACAAAATATATGCAAAAATAAAAGTTGTGATTACCAAGGACAAAAGTGCCAAATAAAACAAGCTTTGGTCACCATATATACTCAACAATGTAAATCTCTAAACACCTTCCCACAATTCCTCATCATTACTACAAGGTTAGGGTTACACTTGATAAATTAAACCAATTACTCAAGTCTAAATTGCATCAATCAAGTTAGAAACAAGGCATCGGGATGTAATTATAACATTAAACAAGTATAAAAACTCTAAAAGATATAAAATGTATCACCACATACATCAAGTTACCCAAATCATGGGTAGTTACCGTCTCTAGCCATACCAAGGTCCAATTCATTAACTTAGGGCACTTACAAGAAAAATCATAATCCTTGTCCATAACAAATACAAAATCATCAATTAGGTCGCATCAAGAGCAAGCTTACCATTCTTGACCTCAAAAGGCCCAAATCATCATATTAGGACACATCAAACTAAACTTACCATCATTGGTCATAATAAGGATAAAAATTCACATTTTTCCATACCAAAGACAATTACACCTAGGAATTCCACCTATATGTAAAATAACACAATTACTTTGATATCAAAATAAAAAAATACCATGTGAAGTTTCATATTGAAACACATATGTGAAAGTTACACTAAATGCAAAATTAGGCACAAAAAGGGCATTTTAAGAATAAATGAACCATTTTAAAAAATGAATTGAATTCCCATGAAATTTAGTAAATATCATTTGAGAAACATCTTTAATCATTTTTTAATCAAGTCCAAATACTAAGGAACTTTATCTGATTCATCCTCCAACAACAAGATATCGAAAAGGCATAAAAAGTCATTTTTATGAACACATGAGCTACTCTTAGATTTTTGTTCTGTCCATGACAATTTCAAAAAGTGGGAAATCATCCAAAATTCATTTTTTTAGCCATTGATAATAGTAGAGAAGATTGCATATTGTGCTTTCTATCAATGAGATATCAAAAGGCCTTAAAAGGAGCATTCATAGGGAAAAATCTTAAGTATTTCAAGTTTCCAACCTTACCCATATATGAGGGTATATTAAAACCATCATGAATGACCTCTTATAGAGTAGATATGACAATG
Source organism: Alisma plantago-aquatica (assembly GCA_963693085.1). Taxonomy (NCBI): domain Eukaryota; kingdom Viridiplantae; phylum Streptophyta; class Magnoliopsida; order Alismatales; family Alismataceae; genus Alisma; species Alisma plantago-aquatica. Next base: position 1,334,489,062 of record OY856411.1, on the reverse strand, counting down.
AAGATCTTAATCATATACCATTCTATAAAAATAATCTATTAAAGATCTACTTATAGGCTTATTAAGCAAAATAGGAGCAAGATTAGGGTTTGCATGTATTAAGTAGGCAAAAGAAGCTAGCTAGAGCTATACCACTCCCCTTAGGAGCTGAAAAAACATGAGAAAACAGTCTCTTTGGGAGAAATACACCTATACATATTAAAAATAGCCACTCAATCTTCAAGACAACACCTCCAATCAAGGTCAAGTAAGCTAAGGAAAAGAGAGAGAGAGATGAGGTGGTTTATCTAGATGGGAAAGTTTCCACCATGGATACCCATGAAGATCAATCTAAGGTATAATATGAGAGGGAAGTATAAATGAAGGATAACATATAAGGTATATGTTATGTGTGAGGTGGTAGGCAAGAAGCTACAAAGGTTAAAAACCACCAAGGAACCTAGAACCGACAACATGCAAGTGTGTGCAAGCACTTGATAAAAGCTATCAACCTTCAAGCGAAGGTCTTGAGAGAGTGTAGACATCTTAATAAAGATTTCCAATAGGTAACCCAATAAAAAAATGAGGCTAAAGGTCAAGAGTGGTCAGTAGTAACATACCAAAAATTGGTACTAAAATTGATTTTGAGCTATAATTTGAAATCCTCCCAAATTTTGTTTCATCCACTAATCGATACTGCAATTCAACATCTCATTTCATTGATCAATGATCAAACTTTTGTCCTTGAATCTCATTCTTTTAGATAAATTATTTAACTCTCATTTCTAGAGAAATAATTGCATTTTGGTCCTCCCATTTTACTTAATTAGACATTCCATTATAAATTTGTGAAATTTAATGTTGTTGGGCCTAAACATTTTCATTTGATTTTTCATGAATTAAATACACTTGATTTATAAACTCATGGATTTGGAATCTAGAAGAAAATATTAATCATATCAAAAGAAATTTATATCGGAATTTATTTTGAGAATAATCAAGTTAGCAAACTCGTAACCTCAAATAGAAGTTAGTATCTTCAGCCAAGTTGGAGTTGAATGCATGGTTTATATTTTGAAACTCATTGACATTATAGTCAAAGAGTTATAATCATGGATGTAATTAGTATAGGGATGGTTGGTAACCAGTTAAATAAGAAATAAACTTATTAATAGTAACCTCTTAGAAATCAATACCCCTTCATTAAGAGATAATTGACAAGCGAATGATAATAGGAGAAGGAGTCACACCTATTCTCATATAACGCCTCATCGACAGTTACATAAGAATGGAAGGCCTCACGACCGCCTCCAAATTTGTTGTACCAGACTTTGTGTCTTGATTGTGTCCCAGAAAATCCCTACCACACACCTGTCTCAATCTCCTGAATGAGGAAGCCTTATGGGAGACTGACCACAAAAACCCTCACGGCCATGGGGAGTCCTTCCTAATGACGATTGTTACCCCCTATGTGATCAAGCCACTACAAATTGAATGACAAAGGACCTCTCTTCAACTGGCCAGAATGAAAGCTAGCTTGGTCGCCTCCTTGCAGCCAAAGAAACAACAGTGTGGCTACTACTAGCAACCATCACACCTCCACGGAAGGAAACGTCAATGTTTCCATTACAAAGACCTGACCTTCTTGTACTGCGGAACCGCAACACCGCCATGGCCACAAAAAGGCTACATTAACTCCTCAGCCTGCTCGCCATAGCCCTAGCCTGCAACCCTATAAAAGACTCGACTGCCAAACATAGCATAGCTACCATAGCATCACCTTTAGTTCGGAAGCAACCATCTCCTTCACTACTAGGGCGTTCACCACTCAGATACGCAACCATTAATGCTTCTAAGTACATCCCTGGTCACCACCCAGAGAGACAAACGTATCCCCAATCTCACCAGCAGCAGATCATGTCATGCCTCTCATTGTCTGGATAGCAATGACCTATAAAGCCTAGGATGCCACCTACGAGACCCTCCACTTCAACTCGGAAACTCAGTACTAGATCACAAACTCGCCGCTTCCGGTCGACCACCATTAGTTACCCAGTCCCCCACCAGCCTCTGGTCTTTTACGCAGCACTTTAGACCCTGTCAGATTGCAACAAATTCATACGGCCTCATACTACTCCAGTTTACCTTCACACCAGTGCCAATTACGATCAACAGATGCAGCCACCTCCACCCCCGTCTCCCTTGAACCCTAATTGTTAATATATGTGTTGTTATTACTATTATATTATTTTATATTATGTTTGGACCTCTTTGTAATTGTTCTAATATTATAAATAGAAGGGTACACTCATTGTGTAACCCTAAGCTCTCCAAATCACTTTCTAATGATTCAACTACCGCATCTCTCCCCTCCCTCCCTCTCCTTCTTCCCCAGCGCCCCCCACGCTGCCGGGCGCCTACCCCCACCCGTGCGCCGCTTCCAGCAGCCCGCCACAGCTGCAGGGCACTGCGGTGCTGTCGCCGTAGCTGACTACTGGGCATCGTCGTCGCCTCTTGTTGATCGGCTACAGGTCCACTATCCTTCGGGCCCATATGGAGTGATGTAGTCCCCTCCGTGTTGCTGCCTACGTGTGATGAAATTTTTTTCGGCCACATTTTCTGCCTGCCCGTGTTAGCCGTGTGAGCCATCGGGTTCCTTATTGCGCTCCGGCATAGTCCGTATGTGAAGAGGTCCTTCTGATCCGTAGCTCTGTGCTTGATGCTGCCTACCTGGAGACGTAGACAGCGTTCTACTGCCTGTTCCTACCTGCTGCTGCCTGCCTATTACTCTCCTACTTCATCTGTCTCTACCTAATGGCATCTACCCATGAAGATCTGCGCTGATAGGTGACCACTATGAAGCTGGATGGGAGAAACTACCAGCACTGGGTGTTCTCTATGCAGATCTATGTCAAATCACAAGGAAAATTGTCGCACCTGATGCGAGATCCACCACATGTGCCTCCTGAAACATCTGACTCGAAAGATGTGAAAGCTTATGATGACTGGGTGAAAGACGACTCCACAGTCATGACATGGATTCTGAATAGTAGTGAGACTAAGATTAGCTTCACACTATTATACATGCAAATGGAAAAGTAGATGTGGGATCATCTTGCCAGCATTATTCACACAGCAAGAATCCCAAAAAGGTGTTTGATATCAACAAGCAGCTCAGTCGCCTGTGGTTCTCTGGATCCGATCTGACGGATTACTTCTCTACTTTCAAGGGACTGTGGGGGGAATTAGAAGCCAACCACCCCTTGTCTACTGATTTGGCTACTATGCAAAGACAGTGACAGGAGTTGCAAGTAGTCTAGTTCCTCTGTGGCCTACCTAATTCTTATGCCAGGGTGGTGGATCAGATTCTTGCCAGTGATCTGCTGCCTACTCTACAGATTGTCTTTCAGAGACTACATCACTTTCCTGCATCATCTTCTGAGACTCTTGCTGATATGGGGGATACTACTACTTTTGTTGTGATGTCTGGTCGTGGTCGTGGTCATGGCCGCTCACATGACGCTCATCCTCCTTTTGGTGCTGGAAGGGGGAGGAACCCTTCAAGTCGTGGAGCAGCCTCTGGACCAGCTACTGCTACTACTCACCCTCAGACTGGCCAACATTTCTGCAACTTCAGTTTCCGGTCTAACCATGTTTAAGACAAGTGTTGGGAAAAATATGGCAAACCAACTTGGGCCGATGCGGCCACTGAGGCCACTACATCTTCTGAGGTGTCTACCCAGCCTGATGCCCCAGATACTTCTACCACTGACTTCATTCGTGCTGAGGTTGAGCGCCTGGTGCTGGAGCGTACTGGCTCGTCATCTACTGCCACCACCACTGGAACTCATTTTGCGACATACTCTAGTTGTGATACTGCCTTCCTTACTACATCATCCTCTACTACTGGTAATACGAAATGGGTCATAGATTCGGGCGCGTCTTCTCATATTTCTGGGAATCGGTCGTTGTTCAGAATTTTATCTTGAACGACTACTCATTCATCTGTTATGCTTGTTGATGGCTCCAAGTCTACCGTGTTGGGGATTGGAGACATTGTGTCTGATATTGTGCTGAAATCTACTCTATATGTGCCTCGTTTTCCATTGAATTTACTATCTGTTAGAAAGACTTTGCGTAGCTTGAACTGTAGCCTGACTTTAGTTCCTGGTTCATGTATTTTTTAGGACCTTTGCACGAGGATGAAGATTGGTGGGGGGCATGAAGGACCTGATGGCTTGTACTACCTGGATAATCTGAAAAGAGTGGACAATGTGGCTCTGGCTGCTGTAGTCTCTTCTTCAGTATCGACTTTACAGTGGCACTACAGACTTGGGCACCCATCATCTGAGAAATTGTTCCATATTGTATCTGATGTAGGAACAAATGTGTTTCAATGTGAATCGTGTCAGTTAGGCAAACAGACTAGGGTTGTTTATCCTAAACATTCTAAGATTAGTAGTAAAAATGTTTTTGATCTTGTTCATGCTGATGTATGGGGTCATGTCATGTTCCTAGCCTATCTGGTAGTAAATATTTTATTCTGTTCATTGACGAATTTTCTCGGGCCACATGGTTATTTCTTCTGAAAAGTCGATCTGAAGTTCTGATCACAATTAAATTCTTTTTTGCTGAGATTAAAACACAATATTCTATGCCGGTTAAAATGGTTAGAACGAATATTGCTCTTGAATTTGTGCAAAAAGATGTTGAGTTGTTTTGTAAATCTGTTGGCACTATACACCAGACTTCTTGTGCATACACACCTCAGTAGAATGGCATTGTTGAAAGAAAGAATTGACACTTACTAGAGGTTGCCAGAACGCGTGCTAATGTACCTTGGAGATTTTGGCCAGAATCCATCTTGACTGCCTGTTTTCTAATAAATAGAATGCCTTCTTTTGTAATTGGAAATAAAATACATGTGCAAATTATGAATCCAGATAAACCTTTATTCACTGTACCTCCTCGCATTTTTGGCTCTACATGCTTTGTAAAGTTGCTTGGCCCAATGCATGATAAACTATCTCTACGTGCTGAAAAATGTAATTTTTTGGGGTATTCTCGTACACAGAAAGGGTAAAGATGCTATACCCTAACTACCAAAAGATGGTTTAGTAGCAGCGATGTTGTCTTTTTTGAGGGTACACCATAGTACTCTACGCAAGGAGATAGTCTTCAGTCTGAGCTTATTTCTTCTCCGATGCCTATTACTAGTGACTGTGTTTCTGATGCCACTACTTTTGTACAACCAGCACCTCCTCTTATTGTTTATCAGCACAGGAACAGATCTCAACCTGCACAAGACCCCCCTCAATCAAGCCAATCTTCTCCTCCAAAAGGTTCCGCATCACCTGAGGTAATCTCTGATCTTGATGTATCTATTGCTCTTAGATAGGGCACTCATTCCTGCACTATCCACAACATTGCTAACTATGTATCGACTGATAATTTAAGTGTTCATGTTAGCAACTTTATTACTACTTTATCTGTTATTGCCATCCCAAAGATTGTACAATATGCCTTGCAAAGTACAGCTTGGACTACTGCTATGAAAGAAGAAATAATTGCTCTTTCTGACAGACAAATTTGGGAGTTGGTGGATCCACCTCCTCAGTGTAAGCCTGTAGGCTGCAAATGGGTGTATGTTGTCAAATATCAACCAGATGATATTGTAGAATGTCTGAAGGCACGTCTTGTTGCTAAAGGTTATACATAGACATATGGTATTGATTACTTTGAAACCTTTTCACCTATTTCTCGTCTTAATTCTGTCAGAGTTCTTTTATCTGTTGTTGTTAATCTTGACTAGCCTCTAGTACAACTGGATGTTAAAAATGCTTTCTTATATGGTGATCTGCAAGAGGAGGTCTATATGGAGCAACCTCATGGGTTTGTTGCTCAGGGGGAGTCACATAAAGTCTGTAGGATGAAGAAGTCTATTTATGGGCTCAAACAAAGTCCCCGTGCCTAGTTTGATAAATTGAGCAAGAATCTGATTGATTTTGGTTTTCTAAGATCTTAGATGGATCATTCTGTCTTTACTAAGAAGACTTCTACTGGCATTGTGATTCGGATTATATATGTGGATGATATTATACTTTCTAGCAGTGACTCTATTGCTATTCAGGTTACTAAAGCCCATCTCTGTCAACACTTTGCTACTAAACATTTGGGTAACCTGCGATATTTTCGGGGCATAGAGGTATCTAGAACTTCTAATGCTCTTGTGCTATCTTAGAGAAAATATGTCTTAGATCTTCTGCAAGAGACTGGTATGCTTCGAGCTAGACCTGTTGACACTCCTTTAGATCCCAATGTTAATTGGAATGATGACTCTTCTCCACTCTTTGCTGATAATGAAAAATATAGGAGGTCGATTGGTAAAATGATATATTTGAATGTGACTAGAGATGACATATCTACTACTGTGGGTCTTCTTAGTAGGTACTTAGATAAACCCAGACATTGTCACTGGGATGCACTCTGTCATATTCTGCGATATCTGAAAAAGTCTCCTGGAAAGGGACTTCATTACAAAAAATGGACACTGCTCTCTTGAGGGTTATTCAGATTCTGACTATGTAGGGAGAAAAATTGATAGGAAATCCACTTCTGGCTATTGTACCTATGTTGGAGGCAATCTAGTCACATGGAGGATTAAGAAACAAAAAGTGGTTGCCAGATCTAGTGCTGAAGCTGAATATAGGGCCATGGCCCATACTTCCTGTGAGCTTTTGTGGGTGCGCTCTCTCCTGAAAGACTTTGGTGTTGAGTCTTCTTCTTCTATACCTATGCACTGTGATAATAAAGCTTCTATTTTTATTTCTAACAATCATATCTATCATGAGCGCACCAAGCATATTGAGGTCGACTATCACTTCATCTGGGAATCTATTCTTTCTGGCAAGATCTGTACTCCCTTCACTCGCTCTGAAGATCAGGTTGTTGATATATTCACCAAGCTTCTGGAGAAAAAGGAATCTGCTCTCTGGTGGACAAGTTGGGCATGATTGACATTTATGCTCCAACTTGTGGGGGAGTGTTAATATATGTGTTGTTATTACTATTCTATTATTTTATATTATGTTTGGACCTCTCTGTAATTGTTCTAGTATTATAAATAGAAGGGTACACTCATTATGTAACCCTAAGCTCTCCAAATCACTTTCTAATTTACACTAGTGATCATGGTTGTGATTCTCCTAGATCTCAATATGCAAGGAAACGATGATCTGTAACATCACGACTTCATCCCCTCATCAACGTTGTCACATTTCATCATCAACAGACTTGCCACCTCTTCTTCCTTTCTTCTTCACCACACCACCTTATTAATGGCGGATCTATTATAGGGCTGGCAGGGCCACGACCACCCCCAAAGTTTTTGAAAAAAAAGATTATACTGTGATACCATGTTTGAGTTTAAAAAAGTTATGTTATTTTATGTTATGGCCCCCCCCAATGACTTTGACAAATGAAATTATATACATAACAGTAATAGTTATTCATATAGAAGTAAGATGTTATAACATATCACACTATGGTTAAATCAATAAAATTATAGAAACATTATTAAGTGTTGGGTGAGATAATGAATGTATAAAAATGGTCTAACATTTTCTTAGTATCTTTCATACAAACAAGAAAACATAATTATACAATGATATTAAAATTAACCATGTATTTAAAATAATAATAATCATAGTAATATAAAAATATAAATATAGGATATATACAAAAAATAAATTAAACAAGAACAAAACAATGAATCTAGAATTTTTCCAAAAAGTAAATATTGTCTAAAGTTGAAAGAGGGTATGTAAATATCATATTTTGTTTTAGAAACAATAATCATCTTACAATGTTATTATAAGCCATCTTTTAATTAGATGGCTTTTTCATCTATGGATTTATTCTCAATTTGATATGTCAAGAATGGATGAGAAGAGAGAGAGAGGATGGAGTATGATAGTTGATATTTTAGTGTGTTTTATTTTTATAGTTGATATTTTAGTGTGTTTTATTTGTAAAAGGTAGGAAAGAAAATGGTATTAAAGAGAAAATAAATATGTTTTTTTGGCAAAGTTAGGGGATCATCTATTCATCCCGCTCTCCTCGTGCAGGCAAATATTCAAAAGTTGGGTACACGAGGTGCTAACAGAATTAAACGTGGTAGTACTACTACCATTACATCTATCTATGTTGTACCAATCAAGAATCGCCTCCAGTGGTCTAGTATAAGAAAAGTGACCAGATCTGTTCCTGAGATGGAACTTAGCTAGGCCATCAGTAGCTTTGTTGCAGTCTCTCTGCGCAAATAGGAGCCGCCAGCCAGTTGTACTCTTCATGAGACAGTGAATAGCATGACTTAACCTCATGTACTTGGGTTGTGCACTCGGATCTTGATTTAGAATTTATGCAGCCTACCGGCAATCCGTCTCAAATTCTGCCTGATCTATGTTCAGCTGGACTGCTCTTTGCATTGCGTATGTTTTGTAAGAAGTAAAATTAATCTGCTTATTTATGTTAATTTTAGGATACATAAGCATTTCCTCTCCCTATCACATAAACATTTCACCTCCCTATCATATTGTAAGATAGATAAGTCATAGATTTAATATTAACTCAACCATCGATACTTGAGAGATACAAGAAATATATTCCATATTTAGGAATTATAAAATATATGCTAATGTTAAAATTTACAATTACTTTCAAAACTATATGTTGATTTGTATTATTATTTTTACTATTTGTGATTAGTTTTTTTTTCATGTCGAAGATAATTATAAAAATGATGGGAAACTATATTGAAATACAACAAGTTGTGTTGGCGTCCCTTTCTAAATGAAAAAACCCAATTCTTAGGATAAGAAGATTTGCATTAAATTAACTATATAAGATAGTGCTTTTAAAATGTAGGCTACGTTTGATTTGGATTGAGATCCGAGTTATTATTTGATACAATATATGAATCTTATTTTTAAACCTATATGGATTTTTTCAATGATATTTACTTTATTACATGGAGTTGAAGTAGCTAGTTTAACTATAAAATTAAGATATTTTCTTCATATGTATATAATACATCACAAATATATGTGATATGAGTCAAAATCAAGTCAAATTACTATAAATGAACCAAATTCGATCAGGTTGAAATCAACATGAGTTAACTTTCCAAAAATACAAATTTGATATCAATTTTTTCATTTCAAACCTAAGTTGGATCTGGACCTTAGTCAGGTTAAGAATTATATTGAAACCTTGGTCCTCCCCCCAAGATTTCCAGTCAAGATCCACCACTGTGTGTGATCTGACCCTAGAGGCTTCATACCATACACAACACTATAGCAAATATGCAACCACCACCGCTATCTACTCTGGATACAAGGATACTTCCTAGTTCCACACACCTCTGCCAGTCAACTTGAAGTCTGGATACTTTAGACTTCAACCACTAAATATACAAGGGAACATGATCAGGTTGATGAGAAACATAGCTTCTCTATAATCCTTTACCATGAATTCCCCTGCCACCATCACAGCTGCTTGTGGTTTCACTCAATCTTCCATGGCCTACAACTCTGGCAAGTTATCTATGAGAGATCCATCGCCAACCTCAAGACCCTCAACACCAAGGAGACCATCTCCAGTTCAGTTCTCATGAATACAAAGAATCAGTTGGAGTGCCTCTAATCGTGGTGCGTTGAACTAGGATCCAACCATCAAGGGCCTAGTACAAACTAATGAATATATCTGTCCCTTGTGATTAATTCTTAGATTCCCATTCATGCAGTACTCAAACTTGATTGCCTTTGATTAAAGATCCCTTGTGATTGATTCTTAGAACCCCATACTTGCAATACTCAGACTTGCTTGCCTTTGATTCAAGGTACTATATTCTCGATTTAGTTATTGAGTTAGTATGCTTCCTTCTTTAATTCCATATGCATTTTTTGGTGATGAACCCTAAACTATTTTCAAAGCTTTTGAAATGTGATCTCCTCCATGGTTGGATACCCCATGCATCATATTTCCTCTATTGTACCTAATCTAACATGATTCACAAACAAAAAAATCATCAAGTATGGTGTGTGTATTTCTTGGAAAAACAAAAGTATGATAAGAAAAGGGGGTTTTAGATAAGAAAAAAACCATCAAACCGATGCAAGTTTCCTCTAGAGCTGGAAAAACATGACCTGACAAACCCTATACAGTATAATTTTTTATCCAACCTAAAATGATCCAAAAAAAATTTTCATAGATTCTATCATGATATTTAATTCCATGACTTCTGAACATTAAATCCGTAATCGACCCAAAAATGACCCTGAAAACCCAAGTTGCCACCCCTAGTTGCATCCCACTAGTGTTAAGTTTAGATCCTTCAGCCAGGCTTGTTGTTCTTCAATTCAATCAATTGTTATCCAATGGAAAAATATTTCTATCATCATCATAGGAAATCCTCTCAAATGCTTTCACTACTTGATCTTCCTCTTAAGGGTCATACGAGCTTCTAAAGTGTATTTCTTCATTTTCCTATCCTTCGGGGACATCATCATAGATCTAAAAAGTAATAATCCATATCAAAAAAACTTTTCAGCTCATTTAAGGTGATTCTCTTAGGTAGATTCCCTCTTATCTTCTTAATCATCCTTGAGACCTTCGGAATTTTCATGTTATAGTTTTGATTTCCCTTGAGGAATGGGTCTTCATAGGCTTCAAAGAGAGGGGTGTCAATCATATTGGACACTTGAGAACCAAAATTATCACATTGGGATGTCTTTGATCAGCGATTGGGGCACTTGGTGGTGTAATCTCAAAGGAATGTGGGACAATTGGTATCATTTCTTTAAAAGGAGTTGTAACAATAGATTTACTAGTGCCCTTGTCATTCTCAATTGAAGGTGGCATGGAAAAATCTCTAGTGCACTTGGGAAAAATCAACCCATCAACTGACATGCAAATCGACCTTCAATTTGTATCAATTAGCAGGCCATTGACTAAAGTCCATCAACCTAAATGCTCAAGAGCCCCATCAACCCTCAAGGTCAATGACCCATCGACCACCTGGTCGACATTCAGAAGCTCTACATCTAAATGTCTCAATGACCCATCGATCCACTTGGTTGACACACATGAGCTCAACATTTAAGACCATCGATGACCAAGGTTGATGACCATCAGCCTCTCTCCATCGAACAACATCATCAGCCATCGGGGTCGACATCTCTATCAGCCTTCTAGGTAGATGACCCATCGAACTCCAGGACCGAAGATCAGAAGCCCAAGAGTAACAACCAATAATCGAAATCCATTTCTCAACGTCGATGGGAGGAATAAGTACTCGACAACCACGACCCTATAAATAGGATAACTGAAACATTGGTCACAATAGTAAGTTAACATTGTTCTCCTACTTATCTAATTATTTGGTAGCAATGAAGTCTTGTAAGGCCCTCACCACCTCACAACAATTTAATTTGGTTTATTGAGTGTGACAACTTGTGAGGAAGCCAAAAGGAGTGACACCTAGGCCTGAGCATGCTTTTATCTTATGTTTAATTATTCCTTCAGAAATGAATCTTCTTGGTTCTCATTGGAGGAGGCATAAAAAATCTTTATTATGATTTCATTAGTGTACCCTGTTCTTTATCATTAGTGACACAAAAAGTATGAGTGACGTTATCATTACCATTCTTTTGATTACTCATACATGATTATTGTGGTCTTGTTATCGATATTTTAATTTGAATATTTAAGTAAATCAAGTAATCATCAAGAATTTTTAGAAATAAATATGAAAGACAAAAAATGAAATAAATTGTGTTTTGGAATGATGTTTTTTCCCTTTTTGAATAGTACATGTTTTTACATCATAAATTTTGGCAATAAAATGTAAATGAGTTCACCAAAATATTTGTTCATGGTTACCCTAGGTTTAGGTATACTTTGATTTGGAGACCAAGTGGACTCCTAATCATGTATGTTGACATATTTATAAGTAACACTTGGTAAATAAATCTAATTTATGTTTCTTGATTGATGGATATCTCTTTCACTCTTCCTCTTACATCTTCATTTGACTTGATTGGGCATTACATCTTGTAATTGATCTTGACTATCTTAAATCTGATTTTGCATTCATGTTGAACCTTGTATATGATATCTTGTTTAGATTTTCTTCAATCATGCATCCTACTTATACATATGATCCACTTTTTTTTTTTGAAAAAACCATGGTCTGCCCATTTTTGCGGAGGAAACCTTATTTTATTTTTTATGGAAAACTTTGATTCGTATTGCAACCAAACCTACAATTATCACTATATTATGTATGCATGCTGATCTGGTAGTACTATAGTTATATGATTACCTTGGTTATTGGTTTATTTTACAAGTTATGTGCTCATCTAAAAAATTAGGATGGATGTTATCTACCTGACTTATTAAAGTTTTAGGATGGAGGTTATGTGATCCATACCCAAGTTATGAGGTCAGTTTGTTATACTTTTATGTGGGTTGTTATATACCAACCCAAGGAAATTCTTTTTGGGGAATAGGGACAACAAAGAAGACAACAATTTTTTTTTGTCCCTATTCTTTGATAGAAGATTGCATCAACAATGATGAATCTAAGAAAGGAGGTATCAAGAGGTATACATGGGTCTGGAGCAGGTCCGACGACCACTCTTGCTTGGTGATGTGCACTCTTCGCAAGATGTAGATGGACAACAGTTGGATCCAACAAGAAGGAGTTTTCCTTTCGATGTCAACGAGATAGCGTTGACTTGATCTCCCTAGTTGTCTCTCCCTTTTTTTGGGTAAGACTTACTTTGGGATCTCACATAACCACAACTGTGAGAGGAAAATGATTGTCAACGTTATTTGTGTATTATGAAAGCATTTAATACTCCTCTATCTATAGGAGGGCCAGGGTTTCCAAATCAACTGGGAGTCGAAGAGAAAAATTTTCATGAATTTATGTCTACTGCGAATCACAAATCATTCAATTCACTTTTGAACCGATCGGTTCACATGCGAATCGGTTGGTTTACTATATATCCTACTCACAAACATATTGGCTTTCAATGTGGTGATTAATGGACAACATTACGTCAACATAAATTCTTAATATAGTCTTACTGATTGCTCAATCAGTCGATTCACAATCTGAACTGGTCGAGTCACATGCTGAACCGGTCAGTTCACTTTTGAACTAGTCGATTCAATCTTGAACCATTGGGTTCATTTCTGAACCGGTCGATTTACATTCCAATTTATCCCATGTATAACCAGTGTTGATTAAATTGAATACCTAAACACTTTAATAATCAAGTTAAACCATATTCATGAGTAAACTCTTTTTCCATGTGCATCCTATGTGTGTGACCCTGTAGGTATAAGTTAAGTTGGTAGTGAATGTTCATAACCAATTTATGACATCAAAAGAAATGAGAGGTATCTAACAACACATCATTTCTATCCAAGTAATTGGAAAGTTTGACAACAATTTCAACTTACAATATTTGATCATTGTTATAGTGATTGTCTAGTTCCTTTGTCTTTGATATCCGGATTGCACTCAAGGCATGGAATTGACATCCTCTTTAATACTAAATGTAGTTTTCTTGAACTAGAGCTGATTGTTGAGATACATGTGAGCTCAATATCTCATATTGACTCACATGAGTATGGCCATGCATTTATCAGTCTCGCTTATCAAGTGGCCATGGTACCAATCTCCTTTAGGAGGGAAAAATCCCATCTACATCACTTATAGTCAATCCCCAGGTGTCATAATGTACCCATACACCACCTTTATGGCAATCCTTATTCAAAGTCACGTTGTGTGGTGTCAAAATACATCAAACAACATGTGATAAGTGTAGTGATTTTAGGTCTAAGAACCACAATCACCACTTTTAGTTTGAGAGCTAATTTTAACTACCATGAAGGGTTCTATGTATCACTCTCAAGGTGGGTCTGTCCAGGACACTATTATCTAACAGGTACCCATGTGCTTGGTTTGATATCACATATTATGACTAATGATATTTTGTCATCAACCAACACACATTCTAGTCTTACATATTAATATTGTCTATTTTACTTCCATAGTAGCATCTGACTAGGGACACAACAATAATTGTATGTACTCTTATCATATATATGATCTCATTATCTGGGTACTAAATGAGAAGACATATGTCATCGAGTATCATAATTTTTTATACATTTATCATCTTAGGTCATTATCTCATAACTAAATAAAATAAAATAAACAGAATTGCCTTTTATTATTATCAAATCAATTACATCACGACTCATTACAATCGTCACATGATTGGCTCTATGGGGATACATACCAAAAGACCCCACTTTCACTTAGAGCAATCAATCATGGGTCTTATTCTAAGTGATATAACATGCCCATCATGCTTTTGATGTGAAAGTGATTTTGTCAATGGGTCAACAACTTTGCCTATAGTCGGTATTGTACAAATCTCTACATCTCCTCATTGTAACATCTCTTGTATGAGATGGAACCTCTGTAGTATGTGCTTGGAATGTTGATGTGTTTGGGTTCCTTATCATGTGAAATAGCTCTATAGTTGTCACAATACAACTCTATTGTGTCGCTAATGCTTGGAACCACCCCAAGTTCACTGATGAACTTCTTGATCCAGACATCTTTGTTTGTTACATTTCATGCAGCAATATAATCAGGCTCTATTGTTGAATCAAAAACTATCTCTTGCTTGGAACTCTTCCATCTACAGTTCCATTCTTGAGGAAAACTTAAATCTATATTGTGATCATTTATCATCTTTGTCAGTTTGCAAGCTTGCATCGGTGTAACCCCTTACACCCAACTCTTCCTCCTCGCCATAAACAAAATATTGATCCTTAGTTATTCTCAAGTACTTAAGGATGTTCTTTATGGCAATCCAATGACTTTCACTAGGATGTAAGTGAAATATGCTCATCATTCTCAAGGCATACGACATTTTGGGATGAGTGCATACCATTACATATATGATCGATCCAATCACATATGCATATGGAATCTTACTCATGCTTTCATGTTCCTCTCAAGAACTAGAACATTTTGATTTAGAGAGGCTAATTCCATGAGACATGGGAAAATTCCCTCTCTTTGAGTCTTACATGCTGAACCACTCAACTATGTGGCAATGTATGTAATTTTTCTTAGGCCAAGAAGCCTTCAAGATCTATCTCTATAGATCCTAATTCCAAAGATATAGGATGCTTTGCCTAAACCTTTCATCGAGAAGGTCCATCCCAACCAATTATTTACCATTTGTAAAGTAGGGATATCATTCCCCATCAATAGTATGTCATATACATGCAATATGAGGAATACAATTATGTTGTCACTAACCTTATTTTTCACATAAGGTTCATCTTCATTTTGACTAAATCTAAACTCTTTGTCTATTTTTTCAAATCGAAGATTCCAATCTGAGACACTTTCTTCAGTCCATAGAATGACCTTTATAGCTTATAGACTTTATTGGCTTCCTTTGGATTTATAAAACCCTCAGGCTATGTCATGTACACATCCTCAAGAAGATTCCTATTAAGGAAAGTAGTTTTAACATCCATCTGCCAAATCTCCTAGTCATGATAAGACACAATGGAAAGCATGATCTTGATGGACTTAACCATGGCAACTGGTGAATTTTTTCCATCATAGTCAACACCTTACACTTGTTTGTAACCTTTAGCAACCAATTTGACATTATAGGTTTGTACATTACCATCCATATTTGTCTTCCTTTTTAAGACCCATTTGCACCCTATGGGTCATACCGCTTCAGGTGGATCCACCAAGGTCCATACGTTTTTGGTGTACATGGATTTCATCTAAGATCACATGGCCTCAAGCTATATCTCAGACTCTGGTCCCTTAATACCTTCTAGGTAGGTTGTTATTTCATCATCTATGACCTACTCACTGCCTTCTTGAATCACAAGATAACCAAATCTTTCAGGCTCAAGGCATGCCCTACTAGATCTATGAGGTTCTTGTGTTACATGTGGAGCTTGAGATTCCACAATAGTTTGGGAGTTTCCTTGTTCTTTTTGTACCTCTACAAATTCAATGTTTTCTTGTTGATCTCAAACCTCTTTGAGTTTTACTATTCTCCCACTATCTCCTTTGGAAATAAATTCATTTTTAAGGAATAGTGGCAACAAAGACTTAGTAGTCATATGGGTTATACTAGTATCCCTTGGTTTCTGTAACACCCTAATTTTCTTATCACATGAGCGGAAGCAATTTTTCTTAACTAGGGAGTGTTAATAAATGACTTGCTTTACAATAATGATATATAAGAATCATTACATATTGTGTATGAAATAAAATCTTATAAATTCTCAAGAAAGGAAACATGGTCATATCAAATTGAACAAAAAGACTTCATACGTGATGCTAAAACATGTACTCTATATTAATATCTCAGATCATGTAGATGATGCGCCACCAAGCAAACATCTTAAAATAGTAGATGAAACCTATATCTTGACCTCTCCTCCTGAATATTAGTACATGTGGACATCTCTCTCCCCATCCATGCACAAAGGGAAACCTAGGTTAAAGTAAGTGGCATTGAATTTCTACTAAGATGAACATGAATATATTATAACTCAAAGCTGAAAAAATATTTGAAATCTATAAACTTATATTGAATTGATATGTCTTTCATTTATATCTTTTATCTGATTTTTTGCCACCATTCTACAATCATTCCTTCTCTATGACACCAAAATGTCCTCTATGGTGGAACACACCCTCTTTTTGTACAACATGCCTTCTATTCAAATCTAAGTGTCCTCTATGGTTCAACACACCCTCTATTGGCATCGAAGTGGCCTCTATTGAGCAATGCACCCTCTGTAGACACTAAAGTGTCATCTATGGTGCAACGGAGCCTCGATTGGCACAACCTACCCTCTCTGACACCTATAGTGTTTGGTGCAATGTTCCCTCTGAATCATCCATAGACTCTCTAGTGAGGACTCATTTATAATGTTTATAGTTAATGTTTTAAAGTCATTTTCTACCATTCATAATAATTTCTTTTTTCTAAATCTTAATCTCTTATCTCTGAATCTTTTTTTAGTTTCTATCTCTGAATATGATCTATTATCTCTTTTATATATATTTATGTTCTTTTAATTCTAAATTTAATCGAACTCTGAATATAAATTCTAATAATCTTTTAATCTAATAAATCTTAATCTGAATGTCTATTTTAACATGTGGACTTGACATAATTATGATAGCATATATATTACATCTGAGTCTAAAGGCTTAAGAACAAATTGAGCTAACCATAAATATATTAAGTATCTAAAAGTTATATAAATCTCAAATGTTGAAATTTAATAAACTAAAAACATAATCAAACTGAATGAAATCTAATTAGGCAATGGTGGGGAGAAGGGGGAGCGACGATGGTGGCGGCACAAATAGGGGTAACTGCGGTCTGGTAGAAATCTATCGGTTCACTGGGGACGCTAGGGGGGAACGGGAGTGGAGGAAGAGAGAAAAAAAGATCCTAACGAAATGGACGAAGGAGGTGGAGGTTGAGTCTCAATAGGGGTTAGGGTTTTGATCCCTCTGGTGAGAGTCGAGTTTCAATATGCGGGCATGAGAGGCACAATAGAAGAACCTACAGGAGGAGAAGAGTAATACAGATCAAGCTAGATCTGGCGGTGAGTCTGGTCAAATTGCCATGGAGGACTTCCCTGCGATAGGAGGATGAGGCATAAGCGAACGAAATGGAGTAGTAGATCGGCGGTCATTTAGCGTTGTTGTGGGTGGAATAAGGGCGAATGAAAATAGCAGGGTGGGGTTGGAGACATTCTTTCTTGAGAGCCTATTCAAGGATCTCCTAAATGATAGGGTGGTCACCCTCACATGCACGGATAGAACCCCAACAATCGACATAGACCTAGAGGCTGAGGGGGAACTCACATGGCTGTGTAAGTACGCTATAGTTGTTAGATTGCTCGATGTTGATATTGGCTTCATGATGATGCAGAATAGGATCAAGTTTCTATGAAACCCTAAAGGACGGTTAAACATGTATGAATTGAACCTAGGGCACTATGTGGTGTAGTTGTCTGGCAAGAAATACTATGAAACAGCTATGACAGGAAAGACTGTGGAAGATCTTTGGCTATTGCTTGCCAGTTTGGGATTGGTATCTGACATTCCAGCCTACTGAGGAGCTACCACAATATATTATTACATGGGTCCGGGTGTTGAACCTACTTTGCACTTGTATGTACCTACCCTATTTGAGTATATTGGAATGGCCTTGGGCAGGCTGGTCAAGGTAGACAACCACACCATTTACAGGACTAGGAGAAGGTTTGCACGATTGGCGATAGAAATGGATACAACCAGGGACCTATACCCATCTATATATATCAATGGGATAGAATACATGGTGGAGTATGAAACTACATTAGAAACATGCTCCCATTGTGGGGCAATGGGGCATAGGGACCAAGATTACAGTACAAACCACCAAAAGATACAATGTGGAAGACCAATGAAGGAACGGTGGACCAGAATGTTGAGGCTGATACGAGCAATGATATATGGCAACATCAAAAGGGAAAGGGAGGAAGGCAATAAAGAAATCAAAAGAAAATTCCGCAGGGGGAAATAGGAGAATGCATACACTACATAGAAGATTTGAAATACTAGAGGATGAGGAGGAAGGTCAAAGTAAAGAGAAGGAGATCTTGACAGAGAAATAATAGGCCAAAGAGAGCAACACTCAATACAAGGAGGGATCGTCAAAGATTGGGAAGCTGAAGAAAAAATTTGACAATTCAGCAACATAGCAGGAGGCACTAAAGGATATCACCAATATGCCAAAGGGAGCCACAAAAAAGATGAAAACTAAATACACTACAAGAAATGAGAAGAACCATGTAGTTGTAAACCCAGAGGTGGAGGAAGTGATTCAGGTTATGTAGGAGGAAGCACGGGAGAAAAGCTTATATGATACTCAGGGGGATGCGGTGCTAACAGGGGAAAGGGAGGAAAATGTTGTTGAGAAGGTATAGGTCAAGGTAGTAGACATGAAAACGAAGGTGGTGGAGGCCAAACTTGAAGCATATGCAGAGATGGGGACCAAAAATATGGCTGAAGACCCAAATCGGAAAGGAGTCAGCAATAGAGAAACTACAACTATCATGCCCAATCCCTTACCACTAGGAAGGAAGATGAAGGGAAGCAAAACCAAGATGAAAGATCCTAGGGTACCAAAGCCCTATGAGCATCATCGTAAGAGACACAAGTTAGAAATGAAGATGGAAACGGAGGAGCATGCTGAGAAGCAATAGGGAGAAGAGAAACAATGCGGGAGCGGAGATGGTAGGTCAGAATCTTAACTGCAGGTTCAGCCTAGGTTTCAGACCTCAAAGCACCATCATCTGTTTGATGTTAGACATGCTTACTTGGAACATTCATGGGATTGGAAGTGATGAAAGGGTATGATCCCTACAAGAATTGATAGCCATGTACAAACTAAAAATTATGGCGATCCTGGAGCCAAGAATTAGAGGCAATGCAATGATTACAATTTAAATACTTGGCTTTTCCAATTGTTATCGAGTAGAAGCATGAGGGTTTGCCGGTGGAATTTGGGTGTTCTAGAATGCCCATCAGTGTAAGGTGGAAATCACTTCCAGCCATCAATAGTTCATCGCTTACAGAGTTAGTAGTGTGTATCATGTATCTTTTATTTACGCGAGCCCTCACTACAACACTAGGCAACTTCTATTAAAACATCTAATATATATGGGGAGCAGTATCAATGACCCCCAGACAGTTTTATGGGACTTCAATACTATCTTGGATCCAACAGGGAAGAGCGACAGTGACAGATTCAATCAATCGCGTAGAAGTTGCAACTTTTCAGAACACGCTGATGGAAGTCGGCCTTATTCCCTTTGGATTCTCTATCATGAAATTTACTTATCATTACAACTTATTACAGGAAAGGCTTGACAGGGTGATGGAGAATAGTGAGTTTGTGGCAAGATATCCCCAAGATATTATTGAACATCTCCTGTGGCAAGGCTCAGATCATTGTCCGCTATTAGTGCAGCTCCCCCTGATTCATAGGACACCAGGCAGATTTATCACGAAGGCATCTTGGTAGGACACTGAGGATTTTATAGGCATATTAAGCGATAACTGGAATGAATCTACAGTCTTCAGTGAAGCTCTAGATTCAGCTTAGTAGCCTCTGTTGGATTGGGATAAGAGGAAGCAGTGGGACAAGAAGAAGCATAAGGAGAGACTAATCAGAAACATTAATAGACTCTAGACAAACCTTGCAGAGAGTTATAATAATATATTTGATGCTTTGCTCTCCAATATGCAATCTGAATTAGACACCATTCTAAAGGAAGAGGAGAAAGATGCCCATTATCGAAGTCACACTAGTTGGATAACAGATGGGATATGGTAACACTAGGTTCTTCCATAACTTTTTCAATCAGAGCAAAAGAAACAATACTACCACTGTGCTGAAGGGTCAAGAGAACAAGTAGATCATTGATGAGAACACCCTTATAAATATGGTGGTCAATTACTTTAAAGGCATAGTCACAATTCCTGCTAGCGATGGTAGAACGACTGGCGGTAGCATCCCTGGCAGTTTTGAGATGCTTGTCAATGAGGAAATGCAAGGCATTGTAGCTTGTCCAATGGCGGCTGAGGTGGCTTCAGTGGTGAGAACCTTGGACCCTATGAAGGCAGCAGACCCGAATGGTGTGAATGTGAAATTTGTTCAGGATACCTGGGATGTTGTCAGTCCCAGTATGATTAGGTCTGTTACAAAAACTATCACAATAGGAAGCTACTGGATAAGACTTGTAACTACACGATTGTTCTCATCCCTAAAGTCACCACTCCAGAGAGGTGCAAAAATTTACAACCTATTTCGCTAAACAACATTGAATTGAAGATAGCTTCCAAGATGGTGGTCAATCGACTGAAGCCTTTCATCCCTAACTAGGTATGTATGACACAAAGCAACTTTGTCTCAGGAAGGCGTCTCACTAATAATATCAACCTGGTGTAGGAGTTGATACATTCCATGAAGAGAAGGAAGGGCCCGAAAATAATGGAAATCAAAATTGATCTAACTAAAGCCTATGACTAGATGTCCTGGGGGTTTGTATATGATTCAATGGTAAGGATTGGCTTGCCAACATATATTATGAACACATAATGGCATCCATTTTAGGTGGTGAGATAACAATTTCCTGAAATGGAAGGTCCTCTAAGCCTTTTAGGGTGAGTGGAGACCTGGGGTAAGGAGACTTGTTATCCTCGTATCTTTTTATCTTGTGCATGGTGAGGTTTATCCAACTCATCCAGCAGAATGTGGAGCAGGGTTGCTAGAAGCCTATTAAGCTTGGAGGAGGCGGCCCCAAAATATCGCATGTATGTTTTGTCGATGATCTACTTTTATTTTCACATATAGAAATCTCACAGATGAGAACCATCATGGACTGCTTCCGCAAGTTTGCGGACAGATCTGGATGAGCAGTGTCAAAATCCAAGTCAAGGATCTTATTTTTTAGAAACATGGACAGGGCTACTAAAAGAAGGATAGGAAGATTAAGTGGGTTCTAAAGCATAGAGGACATGGGTGTTGGAATAATCCCAGCTATTTCAAATCTCAAATGATGCACACTGTGAGAAGGATAATAGAAAAAATTGGTAGACTACGTGAAGAAGACAAGACTTAGGACGAACTTCTTTTCTCTTTTATTCTCTTCGAATGACTTGCGATTAGAAATGGATTACTGAACTATTTATACAAGGAAAGAGACTGTACATCTGCTAAAAATAGAAACCAACTAAATCGTGCCTATCGTACATTACAGAGTCTACAATTATTCTTCTTCCAACCTGCCATAGCTTGTTTGATGACTCTCAAAGACTTTTCTATTTTTAGATTAATATGTTTAGATTAGTATCTCACATACTCCCCCCTAATGTTAACATGGCTCAAGATCATGGAATCCCATCAGTTGATGCATGCTATCTAGTTTAACTACTGACAATGCCTTTATCAATGCATCATCCCGGTGTTCCCCGGTGCTCACAAACTCCACCATGATCTGACCTCTTTCAACACATTCTCTTATGAAGTGGTATTTTGTCTCTATATGCTTACTGCAACCATGGAATATTGGATTTTACATGAGAGCTATCGCCGACTTGTTGTCGACAAATAGGCTCACCACTTTGTGCTTTGTTCCTGTTAACTCACTGAACATATTCCTCAACCACAGAGCTTGACATGTTGATGTTGTGGCTTCCATAAACTCGACCTTGCATGAAGATAGTGTTACTGTCTTCTGTTTCTGTGAGTTCCATGACACCAAACTTCCATTGATGTTGAAGGCCATCCCACTAGTGCTCCTCCTACCATCAAGGTCACCAGCCAAGTCGCTATCCATGTATCCAGTGAGGTCTTCTTCACTGTGTCCCTTCACATATGCAAGATCAAATTGTATTATGCCCTTCAAGTATCTTAAGATTTGTTTCACTACCTTGTGATGCACAATTGTCGACCTCTCCATGTACCTCCTTGCCATCCCGACAGCATATGAGAGATTTGGCTGAGTATGCAACAAATATCTAAGACACCTAACGATTCTTCTATATTTTGTAACATCCACTCGAGCTCCTTCAGGGTCTTTGTACAACTGCATCTTGGGCTCCATCGGGTATTTAGTGGCATTACAATCAAACATGCCAAATTGAGTTAACACCTTCTTAGCATAGGCTGACTGCTTGAGTGTGATTCACCCTGACTTTGGCTCAACTTCAATACCCAGATAGTATGAGAGAAGACCCAAATCACTCATTTCAAATTCTGACATCATTTCCTTCTTGAATGTCTTGACCTCTTCATTTCTCTTTCCTATCACAATCAAATCGTCAACATATACACCAATAATTACTACTTCATCTCCTTCTCCTCGTGTGTAGACAAGTTGATCTTGAGTACATTTCTTAAAACCTAGTTCCTTTAGGCTTCTATCCAACCGAATATTCCAGGCTCGTGGAGCCTGACGAAGTCCATAAGGAGCTTTTGACAATCTGTACACCATGTTCTTGTGTCCTTCTATCTGAAAACCTTTCGGTTGAGAGGCATAGACTTCCTCTTCCAACTCACCTTTAAGAAAGGCTGATTTTGCATCCAGATGGTGCACTTTCCAGCTTCGGTTTGCCACAATGGTGAGTATGACCCGTATTGTATCCATACTTGCGACAGGTGCAAACACTTCCTCAAAATCTATGCCTTGCTTCTGGACATATCCCTTTGCCACTAATCAGGCTTTGTGTTTGACAACATGTCCTCCTGAGTCCTTTTTGAGCTTAAACATCCATTTTAATCCAATGGGTTTATGGCCTAGAGGGAGCTCGGTAAGAGTCCATGTGTTTTTCCTTTCAATAGATTCAAATTCCTTCTACATTCCCTGAAACCAAGCGGCTTCAATTGCTGCCTCTTGATAGCAAGTTGGTTCCTCAACTTCCAACAACATTAGCTCTTCATCTCCTTCATCAATCACACAGATTTCTTCAGTGGTGGCATAAATGTCTGAGAGGGATCTCTTGCGTACTCTCCCTTTACTAGAATCAGGGGAAGGCGAGTCTCTCTCTCTAGTTGTGCTTGTAGTGGGTGTGATACTTCATGTCCTACTTGCCACATGTGACTCAAACTCTTCTGTGCCAGTTGTATCTTTTGCTACACCAGTAGTAGTGCTGGATCCTCCTACATCTTCCACCACGTCTGTCGTGTTAGCTGCCCCTCCTACTGTGTCGATTGTTACGTCTGTTGCTACTTGTGGTGCTTCTATTGTCGGTTTGACACTTGGGTTATCATGCACAATGAATTCTGACAACCCTTCTCCTCCTGTAGTATCTCCTGCATTCCAATTCCATTCAAGATTTTCTTGGAATATAACATCTCTACTTACGTATAACTTTTTTCAAAGAGGATCATAGAGACGGTGAGCTTTGTTTCTTTCTTCCACCCCAAGATACACCATAGACTGTCTCCGGTCGTCCAGTTTCTTGAGGTTTGGTGTAACAATCTTTGCATGGGAGGTACCAAAGACCCTCAGGTATCCAATGTGAGGCTTGCGTCTAGTCCTAGCTTCAAATGGAGTGCGCTCTCCTAGCGCCTTTGTGGGCAGTCGATTCAATAGGCATACGGCATGCCTCACTACTTCTCCCTAGAATCTTCTAGGGACATGCATGCTCTTGAGTAAGGACCGAGTTGTCACCATCACGGTCCTATTTTTTCGCTCCACCACACCATTTTGTTGAGGGGAGTATGGTGTGTTGAGATGCCTATCAATGCCCCACTCTTCAAACAATCTTGTGAATTCTTTTGATAGAAACTCGCCTCCCCGGTCTGTCCTTAAGACTTTCACCTTGTGATCTGTCGAATTCTCAACCTGGAGCTTGAACTTTTTGAACATAGAGCATGCTTGATCTTTGGTTTTGATTATATATACCCACATCCACCGACTATAGTTATCAACGATGCGAAAGAAGTATGAATTACCTGCAAGTGTACATGGTGTGACAGGTCCGCATAGATCTGCATGCAACAACTGTAGCAGACTCTCTTCTCGATAATTTGCTTGAATTGGAAATGATGACCTGATCTTCTTGGCAGTTAAGCATGCATCACATAGCTTGTTTGGGTATGACAATGTCAGAATACCGACTGCCATTTTCTTCTCACCCATGAGCTTTAGTGCATGAAAGTTGACGTGTCCAAGTCTAGCGTGCCATAACCACATCGGATCGTCAAGACTCACCAACAAACAAACTAGTTTGGTTGACTCCAAATTGATCTTGTACAGGCGGTTTGATGTGCGCTTTACTGACATCAGTAGCTTTCCACTTCCATCAAATACTCTCATAGATTCCCCCATCATATTCACTTCATTCCCATCCTCTGTCATCTGTCCTAGGCTTATGATATTACTACATAGCTTGGGTATGTAATATACCTCTTGGAGGGCCCATTGGTCACCATTCTTGCATATGAACACCACTGTCCCTTTTCCCATGATCTGTACAGTCGAACCGTCGGTGAACCTCACCGTCCCGGTGATGTTTTCATCAAATTCCTGGAACTTTTCTTGGTCACCCATCATGTGATTGTTGGCACCATTATCTAGGTACCAGACATCCACATTTTCCCTTTTTGACTTGTCAAGGTACAAGTCGGGCAACACCCTTTCTTAGTTGAGTAGTACGACACCCTGTTGTTCATCTCGTGCCTGCTCCACAGACACAAATAACATCAACGCTGATTCTTCATCGTTGGTGCGTGTGAGGTGTGCCTCATTGTCACACATTTTGCTACGACACTCAGAAGTGTAGTGTCCCATTTTCTCACAGTTGAAGCATTTGATGTGACTCTTGTCACGACCCCCGTTGTTGATGCCTCTCGCACCCTACTGGCATGATGTGGTGTGGTCGCTATGGATACCCTGCCGCATCCGCGCCCATGCCCTCGACCTTTGCCTCGGTCAGTGGTCCCTAAGCTCCGCCCCCTTTCGGCTGACGACACACCTCCATTGTTGCTCTTTTGGCGTGCCTTCCACTCGGCTTGAGTGAGCAACAACTGACCTTCATTGCTGTTGGAGTTGACACGAAGCCGCACCCTCTCTTCGTATGCCTTCAATCTCCTTATGGCCTCCTCAAAAGGCATTTTTTCAATATCATAGAACTGCTCGATCCCAGCAACAACTGGAAAGTATTTATCCGGGACAGAGTTGAGTAGTTTCTTGACAAGTGCAACATCATCAAGGGTGGCACCTCGACTAGAGTACTTGCTTGACATGCCACTGAGCTTTCCGGCAAACTCGTCAACTGACTCATTCTCCTTCATCCGAAGAGCTTCAAACTCACTCTTCAGCGTTTGCAGGCATGCCGCTTTCACCCAGTCAGCACCTAAGTACCTTGTCTTCAGGCTGACCCAAACATCTTTTTCCGTCTTCTTCTTTACGATTTGGAGCAAGACGTCTTCGGGCACAAACTGCAAGATATAAGCCAGTGCCGACTTGTCTTTGTTCACATCTACCTCAGTTCCTTCCACCGGTTCAACCGCCTCCCACACTCCTTGTGCCTCGAGGATTGTCTCCATCTTGATCGCCCACACCGTATAGTTGCATGGATTCAACATAGGATACTGGAACGGCACCCCACCGCTCATTTCCTGCTGAGTGACCGATCGACATAATCACGGGAGACGGGTATTTGGAATGTAATGTAGGCTCTGATACCAAATGTTAGAATAATCTCAGCTAGCTATTTCAAATCTGACACACACTGTGAGAAGGATAATAGAAAAAATCGGTAGACTACGTGAAGAAGACAAGACTTAGGACGGACTTCTTTTCTCTTTTATTCTCTTCGAATGATTTGTGAATACAAATGGATTACTGAACTATTTATACAAGGAAAGAGACCGCACATCTGCTAAAAATAGAAACAAACTAAATCGTGCCTACCGCACATTACATAGTCCACAATTATTCTTCATCCAACCTACCGTAGCTTGTTTGATGACTCTCAAAGACTTTTCTATTTTTAGATTACTATGTTTAGATTAGTATCTCACAATGGGCAGGTACCTGGGTGTTCCTATTGTACCTATTGTACATGGCCGACTGAATAAATCAACTTACAGTGATGTTCTTGAAAAAGTGAGGGGTATAGTGACAGTATGGGCTGCCAGGAGCTTGTCACTAGCTGGGCGAATCACCTTGGCCAGGGCTACTCTCGCAGCTATGCCCACCTTCGTCATGCAGACAGTAGTACTACCTCTTCGAATAGGTGATGCTATTGATGTCACTATCAGAAGATTCTTATGGGGGAGGTAACTATAAGGCGCACCCAATGACCTTAGTTGCTTGGGAAAAAGTCACCTGTCATAAGAAGGATGGCGGATTGGGGCTGAAGACAATGCAATAATGGAACCAGGCGCTATACATGAAGCATGCCTGGGATCTCAGTAGCAGTAGGGGCTCTCTCTGGCGTGACGGTATGCAAATTAAATACAACAAAAACAATCGAGGGTCGTAAAACCAACTACTCCAGGCTTAGCAACACTGTCTTTGCCGCTAAAGATTTCATTTCTTAGAATTCCTTTCTACTGCCTATGAATGGACAAAGCATTAGTGTGTGGGATTTCCAATGGAGGGGTGGCTCGGCCCTACATAACCTCGTCTTGAAACCGATCCCTATAGAGTGGGATGACTTAAAAGTAAGTAGTCTAGTGAATCTGGAAGGGAAATGGGACCGCAAGCATCTCGAGGAATGTCTAGCCCAGTAGGTGGTAGAGATATCGATGATATCTGTGTATGGGAACACATACAAAGCGGCATGTTTACAACCAAATCAGCCTACATGACGTTGCGCGAAGGAAATGGAACAAGAATACAAGGGGATTGGAAGACTATGTGGAAAGAACGAGTGAGTCATAGAATTAAAGTTTTTGCCTGACTGATGATGCATGGAGCACTAATGACAAAAAGGTAAAAAAAAACTAAAATGGCACGTTTGGCTATTTTAATTCTCAGAATAGCACGTTCTTAAACTTAATTTCCAAAATGGCACATTTTGGAGCAATGTGTACCCTATGGAGACACATTGCTTTCTCGCGAAGCAATGCGTCCCGCTTCAGAACGTATTGGCCCCACCGAAAGACAATGTGTCCAGGATCAGGACGCATTGCTCTGCGACAGAGTAATGCGTCCCGAAGTGAGACATATTGGTCCCACCGCAGAGCAATGCATCCCGCTCCAGGACGCATTGCCCCCATTGCGTCCTGAAATGGGACACATTGCCCTGCAGTGGGACCAATGCGTCCAGGGATGCGACGTATTGAAGCAATGTGCCCCACATGGGGACGTATTGAACAATGCATCCCCATACAGGACATATTGCTGTTTTACAAAAAAAAATTCATTCATTATTATTCTTTAATGAATATTGTTTGTATATTAACAACATTGATTATATTTGCACATTTACTATTCTTTCACTTGTATTTGAATGTCTATAATATAGTCAATTATTATAAATTTATTAATTTCAATAGCTCTGAACATACATATGGATTATAGAAGTGGTATTGCAACCAACACTAGTTGCTTCCTAATTGATTATATAAGAAGAAATTCATCTAAAAAACATGAGATATCATTAAAAACAAGGTTAAAATATGAACCAACTTGACAAGAAAATAATACACAATAGAACAATCTCATAGATCCAAAATGAACCAATATGATATCATAATATGATAGATCCACATACAAGCCAAATAAATGCCTGAACAAAGACATATATACAATACTACACAATATGTACAAAACTATAAAAATCTAAGCACGTCCTCCACGCCCACGACGTCCTCACCCACCTCCCTATACATCTGGCTCTTGAGTACCGAAGTCGTCTGGAGATGCCTCAATGGGGGAAAACTGTGTAGCAGTAGGCTGATGAGGACCAAGAAAGTAATGAAAAGATGGAGGTGGGTGAGGGATACTAGGATGTGGGGCATCAGGTGAGGTGCATCCTGAGAAATCAAATGGAGTCGGTGAGTATGTGACATAGGATGGTGGTTGACTGTCATGAATAACTAGTGGTGGGAGTGGAGTGTATGGAACAAAAGAAGGACCTGCTCCATAGTAGGATGCTGGTGGAGGTGGGGTGATGTATGAAGAAAATGAACCAGCTCGTGAAAAGTATGGCCATGTCAGTCCCCATGTCATGAATTGAAAAGTGGGAGTGGGATTGGGAGTGGGCTCAGCAGTAGTAAGTACAGGAATAGGAGTAGGAGTAGGAGTGGGCTCAGGGGTTGTGGTATGAGTGGGTATGAGATCATACGGGCGAGCGTAGTCAGGAAGA
This sequence comes from Alisma plantago-aquatica, assembly GCA_963693085.1. NCBI lineage: Eukaryota > Viridiplantae > Streptophyta > Magnoliopsida > Alismatales > Alismataceae > Alisma > Alisma plantago-aquatica. The sequence goes on along the minus strand of OY856411.1, from coordinate 1,334,460,060 downwards.
CTGTCAAAGTAAGTCCCATGGATGTCATAGATGTCATCTCTGATCTGTACAGGGGCATGATGTAAAGTCGCTCAGATCCGCACATGTAATTCCACCTATTCAAACAAAGTATGTACAAATAATAAAGACCAATTACATATATTACAAATAATAAAGATAAATAATAACAATTTGTAAAAGAAATATAAATGATAATCACAAATTGTTGTTGACGATAACTTTGTACTGGGGGCAGTACGTACTGGGGATGATACCATGCGTAGTGCGCATGTGGACTGAAGATTGTCTCCGCTGGTGAATTGGGGAATAAGCTCTCATGTATGTTGTTCCACAGTTGCACCTCCCACCTATAATGATGCAACCAGTCCTCAGTCGCATGACCCCTCCCATCTATCCTACTAAGGCGTGAAAACTCCAGAGTAGGTTGTACTTGAACAAATATGAATTGTCCAAGTACTCTGTCAGGGAAGTGCCACTCTACTACTATGTAGCACAGTAAAGGCACTCGTGCCAACCAAATATTTTGACTCTCTCGACATAAGGATGGAAGTCTCTCCAAAATATCACCAGTGTAAGGAGTTAATTATATCTGTTATTCAAATAGATACAACATGTATCATATAAAATAGAGTAAATTGCATAAAAATACAACATATATCATACAACATGTTAGTAGAAGTAAGTTATACCTGAGAGGGAAAAATCTGGTCAAATGTTGAATCATAAAATTGGACCGATCCTCTCATAGTATCACTCCTTTCAAGAAATGTAGGCCACCTATTAAATTGACAAACTAAATTTAGATAAACATTATAAAATGTTTGGACAAATGTATAAATAAATTGTGTAAATCTTTACCTGTAACCCAAGGGAACAACTTCTAGCCACTCCCCCCAGTTCATAAACAGTGAACCTGGGCATCTAATTTCTAACCTCTCCCAACACCACATCTGCAGTAGACATACACAACCAGACATGTGGGAGGTTTTCCTAGAATGGGCGGTTACCTTGTATAACTCCCTATACAAGTATGCTAAAGTTGCAGGACCCCAAGATAGAGTGCTACAACTAGCAAAGTCAGACAGAAGCGGGAGGTACCGTACATGAACCCTGTCCCCGGTACTATCAGGAATAAGGTAACTACCTAAAAAGTATAAGAGATATGCTCTAGTATACCTTATCCTATTTTGTATTTGTTGTTCTTCATCTCCCAAAGAAAAATCCATATCCCTAAAGGTCTCACGCAACCATATCAAGGAGATATTCCCCTTATACATCCCAACTGGTGCATCTCTTAAGAAACTCTCACAAAGGTGAGACCATGAAGAAAATTGCCCCTCATCTACGCCTAAAGGATATGAAGCTATAATCGGTGGCCCATCAATCCTAAGGCCTAAAAGAACTGCAATATCCTGAAGGGTTACACTCATCTCAAAAGGGGGAAATCTAAAAGTATTGGTAGAGTTGTTCCACCGGTTAACTAAGGCGGTGATTAAATTGGGATCAAGGTGGATAGGTCGTAGCCTATGAACAATCCCAAAACCAGCCAAAGAAATGTTTACTAAAACACCCGGATCAGTAATAGGCCACTGTGACAACATAAAGTGGTACTGGGAGAGTCGGAAGGATGCTTGTCTAGGAGCCATATCTATGAAAAGTGCAAATATTACATTAAATGAAAAGTGCAAATAATACATTAAATGAAAAGTGTAAATATTACATTAAATGAAAAATGCAAATATTACGTTAAATGAAAAGTGAAAATATTGTACAACATATAAGTTTGTCAAGATTCTTCATTAGATAAGATGAAATTAATTCAAATACATGAAATACCAAACAATATTAAAATACAACATGAACTACTAAAAGAGAAATATTACAATAATTAGTTACTGCATTTGATTCAATATCTCATCTAGAGGTTCATAAAATGGCCACATTTGATGTACAACTCGATGTATCTCTAGATGTTATACAACTAACTGGTTTTTAACTTGTTCATTGATTGGCATTATTTTCTGTTTCATGTGATTCCAATACCAACCAGGTAGCTCAAGAAGTCATTCATACATGTGAAATATTTTCTTTAAAAATTGCCAATGAACTTTTTCTTATTCTTTTGTCACTATAAATCCTAACTTGTTGTACAACAAATCGGGTACGTCATTCCAGTCATCATCCAATAGAGTTTGATGAGCCATTTTTCCCTATAGGCATTTTGTAGCTATTATTTGGATTAACTCTACGGACATGTGAAATGTCCATGTCCTTCGATAAGCCATCTATAAAAAATAACAAATAATAATTTACAAATAAGAGTCCTAAATTAGTTAAATTTAACCCGTTATAAATTCATTCTTTTAGTGAAATTGCAAACATTACATGACTTGAGTAAATTGAAATTGCAAATATTACATGACTTGAGTAAATTAAAATTGCAAACATTACATGACTTGATTAAATTAAAAGTGCAAACATTACATGACTTGAACAAACTGAAATTGGGGGTTCGTGCCTTAGTCGGGAGCGACTCTCCGCTCTGGCGATTCTAGGGCAAGGCCAGCGGCACCTTTCTCGGTTCGGGGGAGGGGGCTTCCGCGGCTGGTGGGAGTCGCCCCTCTCCCCCAGGGCCACATCTCCGGCTGGTGGTTTCACTGGATCTGCTGGGGCTTTCCCTCCCTCCCCATCCTAGCCTCCCCTCTCAAGCGACGTGACAGGCTTGGGGTCCTTGATCTGAGGTTCGTACGGCGTTCAAGCATCTGACGAGGCTGCGTTGGTTAAAGCTGTGGATTCCGTCGCTGACGCTGCCCAGCTTTGGAAGCGGTGATCCTTTAGCTAGCTTCTTCGCTGACTGTAGCTTTGGGCGATCTCGCTTGTAAGGACAGAGATCTGACAACGGCTAGTCCATCCTGTGGTGGCGTTGTTCTTATCCTTTTCATTTTCCTGTTTGCTTTGCTGGTCGCCTGGGTCCCGATCAAGAGCCTTTCGACCTCGGCGGCGGTGCTGGGGGCAGTGTTGGTTGGGGACGACGAGGAGATGACGGTTTTGGCAGGTGTGGGGCTGGACGGTGGGTCGTTGTTTTTTACTTTTCTTGTGTCGTTGTTCTGGTTAGGTCAGTTCTGTTAGGTTGTTTTGTTAGTGGCAGGTGTCTTTGGTTTGTTATTCTCCGCATATAGGTGTTTTCTTTGGTCGTTTGTTGGTCGTGTCGTGCCTTTGGTTCCTTCTTGGGTGGACAGTGGGCTCGGACGCCCCTTGGTGCTCTAGGAAGAGGAAGAGAAAGCTGGGTTTTGGGCTTCGTGTGAGTCTTCCGCCCCCCTGTTCACAGTGGTGGTTGGGAGTGGTGGTGGAGTTCCCGGCACCCTCTACTCCCCGCCTTTGTACCTGCATGAGCCATCCTTTCTCTGTATCTGCATCGCTGGGGTTTGGTCTCCTTCCTGGGTCTCATGGTTGGTGCAACCTTTGTGCTCGTCACTGGTAGTTGTGTTTCTCGTCATGTTTTGTGGGACGTTGTGTTGTTAGGTCTGTGTTGTTGCTTTGGGGTCGAGCTCTTTGTCTGGTGATCTTTCGTTGTCTTCAGGATGGTTTTCTCTGTCAGCGGTTTTGCAAACTCCTCTCCAGATGTATTATTAGGCTCTTGCAGATTGATGAATTCCATCCCAGATAGTTGTTTTAGACAGCCACTACAAGAGGTGGACAGTGCAGAAGCGTACCTATCACATCTAAATCTGAGTCTTGTGCTATGTCTTTCAGCAAAAGGAGTTGTTGCTTGTTTATTTGATGAGAGATGTCTATCTTGTAGATGCCGTATGGCTTTCTTTTAATGATATTGAGCTATTTTCAAAACAAAAAAACTGAAATTGTAAACATTACATGCCTTGAGTAAATTGAAATAGCAAACATTATATGACTAGACATCATATTATATTAGGATAAGTGTGTCTATTATGGCCCCTTCTACCACACTTATGACAATGATATGTATATTGATTTGGATCAACATCCATAGTTGAAGGCCTTCTTTTTTTCTTTGGTCTTCCAGCGTGCCTTCATTTACTTGGGGGTAATAAGGGATAAATACATCTGCTTTCATCAAAATGAGGCCAATACCTCTTGTCGGGAATACCATGAAATTCAATTCGGTATGCGTTTAAATAAGCTTCATTTGTGTAATATGGGCTCACAAGTGCATCAGTATCATGATTGATAGATCTTGCAGCTACCCAAACATGAGCACATGGAAAATGTCATTGTTGTGGAAAACCACAACTGCATTCACTTGCACCATTTGGACGCACTATGACTTGAAATCTATGTCCATCCATGTCATCAACAAGCCATTCATCATTGTTCACGCAGATGTTTACTAATAGTTTTTCTACATCCTATGATACATTAAAAAGCTTATCATGAAACCTAATGGGCTATTTAAAACTTTTTGTGCACGACCATATACTTGATTATGCCTCTTCAACCACATTGTAATAGAGCGATAGTATGTGGCAACAATTAGTGCATGTATTGGTAAACCTCTAACACCTTTTAAGACTCCATTTAACCCTTCAACATGATTTCTAGTCAATGACCCATACCTGTAGCCTCTGTCAAATGTGAGAGACCACTGTACTAGATTTTGGGCTATCAAATACTCCTTAGCCGCTAGTTCTATGGTTTCTATAACTGCCATTAGACGATCAAATTCATGTGTATCAGTTGTGGATCCCACCTTCCATAAAAGTTCCTTCAACTCCTGTGACTTGAACTTTTGATGGAAGTTCTCATGAAGATGTCAAAGACAATAACGATGTTGAGCCCAGTTAAATTGTGAACTAAGTGTTGCAAAAATTCTACTCTTTCGATCAAAAATAATACACATATCTATACAACGTGGAATGATTAGAATACAAGTTTGTAGAGAACCAAAGAACCACTCCCATGAGTCCTTATTTTCTGCCTCGACAACAGCAAAAGGAACTGGAAATAAACCATTATCAGCATCTATGTCACATGCAATGAGAAGTGTGCCAAAATATTTTCCTGTTAGAAATGTGCCATCAATAGTAAGAACAGGTCTGCAATAGGCCCAACCCCTCACAGCTGGACCAAATGCCCAGAAAACCCGCTTGAATCTACGAGTGTTTACAGTTTGAAGGGTATAATCATCCACAAGGTGGGAATATATGGTTCTTGGAATAAATTGTGACAAAGAAATCAGGAACAACAACAAAGTATGATATGATGATTCCCAGTCTCCAAATATTTTACAGACAGCCTTCCTCCTCACTAGAAATGCCTTCTTGTAAGATATATGGAGCCTTAGTTTAGCATTCACCTTGTCACAAATTTCTCGTGTGGACACATCCAATCTTGATACTAGGATTGGCATTATCATACGAGCAATATAAGATGATGTGACTTGGCGATGGTCCTGATTCAGAACAGTTAGTTGACAATTGTGGCTTGTACTGTAATATTTTACCTTCCACATGCCGCCCGCTCTTTTGGACTGGAAAGCGGTCAAACTCCAAGGACATCGTTGGTCATGGATACAAACAAATTTAAGATGACGATTATTTGAGCGGTGTGTACGATATAGGACATTCTTTTGTACCGACCATTTTTGAATCGTCTCAACCATTACAACTTTGGATGCAAATAAAGCACCCTCATATATTTCAGTGCTGGAAGGATTGTAATTGAGACGGAATTCATGACGAAAATCTTCCACCCATTGTTCATCTTGAAAAGCTTCATAGTTGGTATCAATGTGTTCATGTCGGGGCCATTCTTTATCAAATATAGATGGAACAGAACTCAATGTTGTAATAGAGTCAGGGAATGGATATCTATGCTCATCATCTGTTTCAATCAATGACTCATCATCATGATCACTAACTGATCACTATCATTATCACCTTCATGATCACTATTATCATCACCTTCTTGTTAAATATTTTATTCACCCTCCTCAACCTCAACACCAATACTCTCAATAGTAGGATTTTGAGAGAATTCAGGTGGTTGATTCCAGTCAGTAGTTACATTACTTCTACATGGTTGGGATTCAAATTGATTCAACAAACTAATGAAACTAGATTGTTGGTGGAAAGATGTTTTTTCAAGAAACACATCAATATAGACATCAGATGAATGTGAGAACAAGGTTCTATATGCATCATCATCATCAACTTGTATGAGCATATGATCTTCTCCAGGGAAATGATAGGATATATTGATAGAGAAGTGGTTGGGATTGATGTCAAGTATTGTATGGATATGTGATTTTAGTTCAGATAGGGTATTGATAAGTGAAATATTTATGGGTCTAACAGATCGACTAGAATAAGATCCATCTGAGAGAAATTGATCATTATATCGAAGCTTGACAATTCATGAATGTGAACTAGATTCCATGTTCCTATCATTGTAAAACAGTAATTCAGATTTTAGAACAGTAATTTAACTTTAGAACAATAATTAACATAAATTAATATTTATAGCATGAATTAATATTTTCGAACATTGACATCATTTTTAGAAGAGTAGTTAAGATTTTAGAACAATAATTTTGAATTTGAAAAAATATTTAGAACAATATTTTTCTATAACATTAACATTCTATAGCAATAATTTTGAAATTTGGAACAATAATTTTGAAATTTGAAACAATAATTTTTTGAACAGTAATTAACCTTCAAGTGTCATTTTCTATAACATTATTTTAGTAATGTGGAATTAAATAGTAGCAATACAATTATTTTATTTTTAATATTGTATAGTAATTTTAGGTACAATTTTTTTAATCTAAAAATATAGTAGAAAAATTACCTCAAATGGCGAGATCTCAATACCCAAGAACAGAAATAAGAGAAAGAAGAGAAGTAGAATCCCGGCTAGACAACGAAAGAAGAAGACTATTGCTCCAAGATCGCCCGGAATCAACTCCAAGATTGCCCGAAATCAGCTCCAAGCAATAGAAATCTGAGCAGGGAACTCCAGAGCAATGGAAGTAGAGAAGAAGTTGAAGAAGTTGATGAATGGTGTGGGTTTGGGGGTAATTTCGTCTCTTTTATATAGAAGAGCAATGCGTCCTCGTTGAGGACGCATTGCGCCCACGTAGCAATGGTGGCGGCCCGCAACGGCTATGTTGCAACGGTCGGGGGAGCAATGCGTCCCCAGTCAGGACGCATTGCCTAATTAACCGTTGTGACGTCTCGGGACGGGACACATTGGTCTCACCGAAGGATAATGCGTCCCACTTCAGGACACATTGACCCCACACAGGGGCAATGCGTCTCGAACTGGGACGCATTGCTCTCCGGTGGAACTAATGTGTCCCGCTTCGAGGCGTATTGCTCTGTCGCAGAGCAATGCGTCCCCCTCCGGGACGCATTGTCCCTGTGTGGGGCCAATGCGTCCTGAAGAGCAATGCGTCTCTACAGAAGACGCATTGCCCCCAAAATGTGTCATTTTGGAAATTAAATTCAAGAACGTGCTATTATGGGAATTAAAATTGGCAAACTTGACATTTTGGTTTTTTTGCCGACAAAAAAAGAAGAGTATAGAGAGGCTTAAGTGATGTCCCGGATGCAATGGAGAAGAGAAGACCACACATCATGCGCTAAGGGACTGCATGTATGTAAAAGAGGTGTGGGAGTCTGATCCCTGCGAGCAAGCTAGACCCATTCATGGGACAGACTGACCTCAGACAGTGGTATAGAGACCAAACGAAGGAGGAGAACGAGACTGCTGTCACCTTCCTCACAGGCTGCTAGTACCTATGGCAATGCAGAAATAGGAGCGTGTTCGACAAGGTGAATATCTATAAAGAACAAAAAATCCGGGCCATCAGAAGGGAAACACACGCACAACTTGTAGCTCTGCAGAAAGACGGGGTCGGAATGGAAACCAAGGATATTGTTCAGTGGCACAAACCGGGCTTCGAGAGACAAGATTAATTTTGATGCTGCTGTTTAGAGCAACAGGGGAGCCTACACTGTTGTTGTGCGTGATGACCGAGGGAGATGGATAGGAGGAATGGCGGAAAGCATTAAGAGTTCGGATGTGGTTGAAGTGGAACTTAGAGGTCTGGCTCTCGCCATGGAAGTTGCGGAGAAGAATGATCTATACTCTGTTGAGATTGAGACAGACTCACAGGTAGCCGAAAAGATGATAAATCAACCTGTTGAGGAAAACCCCCGATATGTAAAAACCATTCACATCATTCAAAGGAGGAAAAGTTGGCAGGTTGTGCATATCAGTAGGAAATGTAATAAGGTGGCTGACAGACCGGCAAAAATACATTTAAAAACTCTAGTTGGCATCAAGACTTATATTAGTCCCCCCAGCAGAGGTCATAGGACCTTCGAAAAATGGTATGTGTAATGGTAATAGTACTACCATGTTTCCTTCTGCATGCTTAATTGGTGAGTGTAATGTTAACTTTGATTTAGCTCGCCTGGGGAGAGTGGGATGAATAAGAATGCCTCCCGACTTAATTTAAAAAAACTGAATGAAATCTGATTTCTCAAAGTTGACATGATATGAAACACCAAAGTCTAAAAGTAACTTAATCTCCAAGTTACTTGTAGGAAGGTGTAGGTTGGATCATAAAATAATGAAATTCAATGGACATGTCCCACTTACCTTGTTTGAGGAGATCCTTAACGTAGTTTGGATTCCTTGGTTCACAACATATTTACATAGATTTCATCACAATTCTATAAGTCCATGTGTATTTTCCTTTTTCATTCTTGAGTATGAAGACCCATCACCTTGACCTCCTGATCTAAATTTGGGTTCTTATTTAGACTAAACATAACTCTAGTCTAAAATCACCATAATATCTTGCCGTTGAAATTACATCAAAACTCTTATTACATAATTACTATAATCATTATACTCAAATAAGTCCAAAAACCGTCTTATGCACTTATATAAGCATGTACATAATATAATGAGAATAAATCTCAAACATAATCACATATACTAATCTTACTGACTCAATTACTATATAAGAAGGAAATAACCACAAATCATCTTCTAGACAAAATATGCATACCTATCTCATAACAGTAACAATAAAATCAATTATATCACCTTAATGGCCATTGAAGACACAAAATTAAGTATTATAATAACATGGAAAACTCCATAAAAACTTTGGAAACAGTAAGCATACAATGTAATAGGGTCGATATAAAAACATCATGTTGTTTCATGGTCAAATAATGGGTGAAATATCCAAAATACCCTTATTAGGGTTTACATCAAAAACCTTGATAAAACTTCAAACCAGAATTATAAGGCTTTGGAATCATGTTGTACATACCAATATTGTGTACTATGAAATATTCATGAATTACTAAGGTCTTTATAATGCACAAAACATTAAAATTATATAGATATCAATTCAAAAATTTTACTAATTAATGATGTCAAAATCATCTGCTAAAGATATTTTTAATACCTAATTCAATCGAAATGCTTTATATTGACAACTTTTACACCCAAAATGGACAACATTAGCCAAATATATGATTTTTTCCAAATCATTACCTTTTCAAGGATCTATGGTCATCTGAAATTGATCCAGTGACCGTGATTTCACAATGTTGCACTCCCATAGATCCTTGGTTCCTTGCGGGTCTCAGGTAGGATTCATCTCCAATCGGATTTGCCTAACCTATCTCCCCTTCAACCCTCTCATGGCTGCTCTATATTCATAGAGAGAACATGTTGTCTTCACATGTGCTATTTCTGGCGAGCTTGTGCTCTACCCCTAAGCCACCATTGTGCAGCGCAAGGCCATCCTTGACTTTGGTTCTAGCTCCCTAACGATGGTGGTCCATCTCCATGCCCAAGGTAGGCCACGATCAAAGATCTCTCAATCTGCATCCCTTATAGTCACCGTCCACACCTCCCCCTAAAATCTTTCTTGTTCTCCCTCTCACTATCTCGGTGTCAAGAAAAACCCTAGATCGGAAGCCGACATGCCCTATTTCTCAAGAAAATACTACTTTTATAGCTTCTTATCCTTCTAATTTTGGGAGATATCCCAACTTCTAGAAGACTCTACTCAAACTCTGTAAAACATGGGCGATGCTATCCAATCTGTGTTGGGCTGGAATAACCCCTTTTTTCATTTTCTATTTGATAGAAGTTCATATTACATAAATAATTATATTGGTCATGTCCTACTTCCATTAAATAGAAAGTTTTGGTATTAACTATATATTTTCATTATCCTTTCATGAGGAAAAATATTAGATCAAAACTAATCAGATAATCACTTCAAACTGGTCCTTGAAGTAATTAATAGATAAATATTAATATATTTACCTAGGCCACTAAACAAACCAAAATTATTTGGAATTTATTCTATGATCTTATATTTCAATTCTCCATCTAGTAAAAATATATTGAGTATTTATCATGATCATGAAATACTCCATTCCTAATTTTGTACTCCAAGGACCCATGTGTAAACTATGATTGGCCCAAATGGGCTAGAATCGGGTTCTAGAGCACATGGCCCATCCTTTGGTCTTCCAAGGGATTCATAAGGCTAACAATATTATGGACTACAAATTTATATTTGCACTGACACAATTCCTCAATAGAAAATTGCTCATGATACATTTTATCAATGAAAACCTAAACAAGGTGTATGGCTTAACTCCATTAACCAAACTAATCATATTTCCTTCATTATTCTATCTTGTTTGTCACCTCTTATCATTGAATTACATATAAGATTCCAAACTTTAAAGATGTTACAAAACTTGACCAAACTGCCTTTTTACATGATTTTTCCTTTATATCCAAGAATCATGAAAATTGTATGGAACCTTATTGTAACCATAAATAAATTGTATCTTGATCTTATCAATAACTTTATCATGTAATTGCTAAGTTCCAAAAACTAGGGTATGATAGTTTCTTTGGGATATCCAACAAAATAACATTTACCTAATCTTGGGCCAAGCCTTTCAAGAAACATTTTCCTCACATAAGCTTTGACCCCCAAATCCTCATAAAAATTATTTTTGGACACTTCCCAGTCTATATCTCATATGGTGTCTTTTGAACCGATTTAGATGGTACACGATTAAGTATAAACACTATGGTTTGTAGATCATGTCCCCCAAAGAAATTGGAATATCAGCAAAACTCATCATTGATTGCACCATTCTATTATTGTGTGATACCTTCTTTCTGATACACCATTATTATGTGACGTTCTAGGTGGAGTCCATTGTGATACGATACCACAAGAGAAGGTCCTCAAACTCTTGCCTTAGGTATTGCCCACCTTAATAAGAATAAAGTACCTTAATACTTTTACCAAGTTGGTTTTGTACTTCATTCATTAAATCCTTGAACTCAAGTAAACATAACCATACCTACTGAAGTCATCAGTAAAGGTAATGAAGTACTGATTGCCACCTTTAGCGTTTGTTGTATAACGGATGCACACATCTGTATGTACAAGTCCTAATAGATCACTTGCCCTATCACTGTTACTAGTGAAGGGAGTCTTTATCATCTTTCCTAACAAACAAGACTCACATGTCTCTATTTATTCAAAACCAAAAGAGTCTAGATAACCATCTTTGTGGAGTCTAGAGATGTGTTTCTCATATATGTTCCCTATATGAAAATGCCAAAGGTATGTTAGGTTTGAGTTATTGAGTTTTAGCCTATTGGTATTTACACTATATATGCTTGTATGTAGATCTATCAAGCATAGACCATAGGACATTGGGGCACTACCATAAAAGATCCCATGTTTATTAATAGAACATAGACCATTCTTTATAAGAAATTTGAATCCATTCTTTTCCAAACAAGATACATATATTATGTTCCTATTAATGGTAGGTACGTAATAGCAGTTCTCCAACTCCATTATAAGCCCACTTGGTAGAGATAACTCATAGGTTCGAACTACACTGACAACAACTCTTACTTCATTATCAACACAGAGTTCAACCTCACCTTTCTTCAAAGGTCTATTTCTTTCAAGATCCTTCACATTTGAGAAAATGTGTGACCCACATCTGATATCTGGTACCCAAGATGAAGAAGTAGCAAAGTTAATCTCAATTACGTATATACCTGAAGTAGAGATATCTATCCCTTTCTTCATCTTCCTTAGTTTCTTTAAGTGAAAAGGACATATCCCTTTTGTACTTACCCTTCTGCTTATCTTGAATAAAGAAGAGTTGGACTTCGTCTTAGCCTCAAAACACTGCTTGGCCTTGACTCTATCCTTGGATTCCATTTTGATGATCACCAATGGGTTTGTCCTTATTCATTTGTGCTTATTATTTATCAATATGCCAATCAACTCAGACAATAGTTCATCCAAGTTATTCAAGTGATAACACTCGATAAACTAGCTATATGATTCAGGCAAAAATTGTAGAATCATATATGTGGCCAACTCTTTACCTGAAGGAAATCACAGTCTATCTAGATGTTCCATATGCAGAATCATATTAAGCACATGGGGCTCTACTAGATCTCCCTCTATCAATTTGCACTCTAACAACACTTCAAAGACAATATACCTTTTTTTTTAATTTTTATGCAACTAATAGTTCACATAACCCAACATACGGTTTTTGATGTCTATTACATCATTGGTATGCTTCAAGTAAGCATCCATTTCAGCCTTAGACACATATGGAGTGGGTTCCTCTGACACTGGAGTTTCAAGGACATAAAGAACATTTCTCAAAGTCTTAAACCAGTTATGGACTTTTATCCCATTTAGATTATCCTTCTCAAGGATCAATCACAATGATAGTATGTTTTCCATTTATTCTACAAGAGTAACATTCACACTTTGTCAATACAGTTTGTATTTGATTTGATAATATTGACACTATTATTAGGCCTTTAATTAATTATCGCTCCCACAAGCAATGGTTATGACCATATTAATACAATTATTTGGATATAGAAAGAATTGCTATCACCTAATGTCATACATCTCATGTAGCAACTTGTACTATCAGTTGGGACAGGGTGGTCGATCAGATGGACACTCTAGTTGATCAATTAGACTCCCTATTGGTTGATTGACTTCCATTGGTCAGTCGATTGGATCTGGCTCATGCAGTTGATTGGACTCCTCTAGTTGATCGGTTGGGCTTCCAGTTAATCGATTGGCTCCTCCTATCTTCTAGTCTCCTTAGTCCTCCGATCGATCGAATCGACTCCTCATTCGATCGAATCTCCTAATGCAGAACATCTTCTCTTTACAAAAATAGAAATTGAAACTATCCTATTATTACATTGTGAAAGGAAAAATATCAAGTTACATTTGAGGGGACTACAAGAAGAAGAGCATTAATTTACATTTGGAAAGGAGGAGAGAGGCTTGATATGCAAACCGAATAACAACATAAATAAATCAAACAACCATGCATGCACATCCACATGGTTTTTGGCCATAACCATGCATACATCCACCATCATAAAGCTTTTGGGGTGACACATATAGATTGCATATATATGTATGTATATATATATGTATGTATGTATGTATATATATGTATATGTCTATATATATATATATATATATATATATATATATGAATCGTATGTGGTATTTAGTAGGATATCCACATTAATCATTTTAATATTCACATCGTATGCAGTGAAATAAATCTGATTACATCGATTTACATCCCTATTACATTGTAAATTGACTTGACTCTAATACCATTGTTGGGAAATAGGGATGGCAGAGAAGGAAGTAGAAACATTTTTTTGTCCCTATTTCTTGCTAGAAGATCACGTCAACAACGATGTATATAGGAAAGGAGGTAGCAAGAAGTAATTTCTTGGTAATGTGCACTCTTCACAAAATACACATGAACAATTGTCGGTGACTGCCTCCTGGTGTAGCACCACAAATGGTGGTGGTTGTTGTCCTCCTAGCATAGCGGCAACGACCTCCATGCCTCAACGTAGTCCGTTTGAACCACTGAGAACTCCACATTATGTTACCACAGCCAACATGAAGGAGTTTTTCCATTGATGTCAATCTTCTAGCGTTGTTTTGTTCTCCCTAGATATTTTCCCCTTTTTTAGGTAAGACTTGTTTTGAGCTCTCAGGTTACCACAATTGTGAGTGGAAAACATTAGTTAACATTTGTTGTGTCTTCTGAAAGCCTTGACTACCCCTCTATTTGTAGGAGTGTTAGGATTAGGATTTCCATATCAAATGGGAGTTGAAGAGATGGATTTTCACAAATTTCTAGTTATTGCAAATCACGAATCAGCTGGTTAATTTCTAAATCGGTCAGTTCACATGTGAATAAGTCAAATTCAACACTTGGATCAGTCAGTTTACTATATTTCTTACTCACAAACTAATTTTCTTTCAACAGGACAATAAATGCACAACATGATGTCAACATCAATCCTTGATCCAGTCTTAGTGATCGCTCAATCAGTCAATTCATAATCTAAACCAGTCCACTCACATTTTAAACTAGTCAGTTCACTTTTGAACCAATCGATTCACATTCCAATTTAGCCAATGCACGGCCATTGTTGTTTAAACTGAATACCTAGACACTTTAGTAATCAAGTTAAACCATATTCATGAGTAAACTCCTTTTTTAGATGCATCCTATGTTTGTGACCCTATAGTCCCAAGTTACACTGATAGTGAATGTCCATAACTAATTTATGACATCACAAGCAATGAGTGATGTCTAGAAGCACATCATTTCTACCCATGTAATTGAAAGTTAGATAACACATTAAACCTACAATATGTGATCAGCATTATCATGATCATATAGTTTCATTATTTTTGAGATCTGAATTGAACTCGGGGCATGAAATCGTATTCCACTTTAATATTCAATCCATGTTTCTTGAACTGGAGCAGAGTGCTGAGATACACATTATCTCAATATCTCACATTGACTCACATGATCATGGTTGTACATTTCTCAGTCTCACTTATCAAGTGGTTAGGATATCAATCTCCTGTAGGGGGGACAAACTCCATCTACGTCACTCACAGTCAATCCCCATGTCTCACAATGTACCCGAGCACCACTTTTATGGAAACCCTTATTTATGTCACATTGGGTGGTGTCAAAATACATAAAACGACATGTGATGAGTGTAGTAATTTCATGTCTAAGAACCACAATCACCACTATCACTTTGAGAGATCATTTTGACTACCACTCAATGGTTCCATGTATCTCTCTCAAGGTGGATGTGTCCGAAGCACTATTCTCTAGCAAGTTCCCATGTTCTTGGTTTGATATCACATATCATGACTAGTGAGAGTTTGTATCAACCAACACACATTCTATTCTTTTGTGTTACGGTTTCTATTTTTCTTCCATACTAACATCTGACTAGGGATACAACAAGAATGTATGTACTCTTATCATACATATGATCTCATTGTACAAGTCCTAAACTCGAAGACATATGTCATCTAGTATCAACATTCTTTAGACATTTATTGTGTTTCATCATTATCTTATCACTGAATAAAATAGAATAAATGGAATTGACTTTAATTATTGTCAAATCAATTACATCATGGCACATTACAATCATCACATGATTGTCACCATGGGAATACCTACCAACATTTCTGTATGTTCAATTCGTTGTTAATTTTGTTATGTTTTCTAAATGCCGCTAGTCTTATATTTACACTAGTACTAGTTTATATAACTATGTTCTTTGACTATTTAGTTATTTTTATCTGTCTAAAATAAATTGTGTATGATTTTGTGGAATACTATATAAAATGACAAGTAAGTCTTTTGGAATATATCATTGTGATTTCACTTTTGATAAATATACCACTAAACCCTAAATTTTATCTCTTTCATACTTGTAATTTTTCATCATGTTTCTTTTAGAAATAGTTCTTCTGGTGGTTCAATTTTTTTCTCTTAATGTGTACACACCAACATTTACTGAAACCTTTTAGATGTTCTTTTTGTGGGTTTTCTTCCAACTCCTTATCTAAAGGAATAGTCAAAGAGTCAGACTATGCCGACCTAGAACATGCACAACTATAGTTTGCTTTTTTGTATATAGGATTGAGACAACCATGTTACCCTCTATACCTAACCACATTATTTACTAGATTCCATTATGTTTTCAACCCATGTGGGTGTTGGATATTTTTGTCTTGAGAAAGTTGTAATGCCACAAGTTTTTCATTCCACTGCTATACTTTGGTTTCCATGACAAACATACATCAAAATACTAAATATTTATTGATAAAAAAATGTGTTGGAAATATGGATTGTTTATTTTAGTGATTTGAGTAATGAGTGGCTCCCCTCTAGGTCCCTCTCATTAAACTAACCCTAGGAAGCATGAATGCAACCCTTTTGACATGCTCCCCTTTTCTCAAGTGCAACCTGACATGACTCTATCTCCAAATGTAACTTGTTCAAGCTTCCCATGATTCAATACCTGGTTGAGGAAAGGTAGGGAAAGGTGGAGATGGTAATAAAATGTGTGGATCCATTTATAGCCGTAAGCCCAAACTCAAATAAAATAATGAAAACAAAATAGAAAAATAAAATAGAAAAAGGAAAAGAAACAACATTTGGTCTCTTTTATTGTCATAGGCCATGACTGAGGCATGCATTTAAGGTCATGGTGTAGGACCATGGAGTCTCAATAATTTGAAAGTGTGTGTTCCAATTTTAGGTCATAGTCCACAACCCTCAAATATGAAATGATTTTTTCATCCAATTTTAGGTCATGCTCTAGTACCATTAGGTGTGTGGTAAGTGAAGGTGGGTAAACCATTATGCTATTGAATTGAGTCTCAAATATATATGGAAGTTCCTTTGGATTTGAATTAAATGATGTTCATGGAGCATGATTTTTAACTAATAGTATGTGTATGTCTTGTCCATGATATATGAATGATTCACCTTATTCTCTAGCTAGGAGGACTTAAGATGAGATTGTCATATTGACTGTTGAGTTTGAATACCAACCAAACAAAGGATTTCCTACACACATGGGTGTGGGGATCATACGTGAATGGGTGTGTAGCTCATAGAATACATGCATCATTTTAGAATCGAGCAACATTTCTAATTCAAAAAATATGTAGATAGTTGGATCTGAATACTTTATAGCATGGCTTATGTAAGAATCCTTTTTGGCATGGTAACAATATGTTTTAAGAATAATACTTACATAGTAAGCTTGGTTTGAGTTAAATAGCATTTCATCATGAGGTTGAGGTTTGGAAGGTTGAGTTTCAGGTGTACAATGTTCCTTAAAGAGATCTTCTTAAATTGAAATGTCATTTGGTATGTTTGTAGAAGTAGGATTAAAAAGGCACCCAAGTGGAAGTTGTTTAAAATATTAGGTACATTTTGGCAGCCTTATGATGGGTTATTGATAGTTGTATATATTTGGATTGTATGATCTATGCTAAATACGTGAGACTACCGACATTAGCCTTTTAGTGTAGATTGGGTAAGAAGGTCACCCCAATATTCTGAAACACATACATTACTAAGAGGAAGTTTAATTTGCATTGGGATGTAGCAAAATGATAATAATTTCATAAAAATATAATTTCATTCAACCATCTTAGAAAAATAATTGAAAATCTCATGCCTCAAGTTCAACAACATAAAACTTCAACTTTGGACTAAACTAAACTAGTACATACTCTTCATACTAATTGAAAAACTAAACTAATTTCTATAGGATAGTTGGCACCCCACCAAGGCTAAACTTTTAATATGTCCTTGAGATGTATGCTCCTTACTTAAGCTCCTTGTTTATTCTTTCCTCCTCTGGAGATTGTGTCCCCATTTATGCATTCAAATTGGAAAACATGTTAGAGTAAGAGGTATTGAGTATTGTTATAACAAAATGATAGGTTGGAAATAAAGTTTGCATGAAATTAATTGAATAATACATTTGCATTCTCATAATATGATCTTATAGGTTGATTATAATGTCCTCTACTATTATGCACCAACTATGCTCATAAGGCTCATAGGCTCAACTGATGCTCCACTTGAACTCATGATTTGCACCTGAGTGCCATTAATTAATGCTCCACTTGAGCTCATGATCGCACACATGTGCCACTATGTTCCATTTGAACTCATAAGGTGTGAGGGTTCATCATTAACATGATGAGGATAAAATGATACAACCTATTACATAAGTCATCAATAACTTGGAATAATAATTCTTTACATGGATTTCACATGAACATGACATGGTTTCTTGAAATAGAACTTGAGAGCATAAGAATCATATAATAACTTTTTGGGAACATAAATTCAAGAATTTATGAAAATGGAATACATATATATCATATAATTTAACTTGATCATCATGATACAATAATCTTAAAGTGGCTGAAAAGCATTATTTAATACTCAAAGTGCATGGACCCACTTACAGATTGGATAAGAAGCCTATTAGATCTCTTGAGGTTTTTAGAAACCCTAATCACTTATTTGGATTGGTTGAACCCTAAGTACCCCTTCCTTCAATAATAATTCATTAATAATTTATATTCAAGTTAACTTATAGGGTTTCATGGTTCTCTAATGAATAAGTGGAAAAAGTAGTCAAATAAAGATAAGAATCCTAATCCATTGTCTAGATATCAAAAAACTGAACAAAATTCATATATGGCTCGACCCAAATAGAGCTCTAGTTTATTCACTATTAATTTTCAAAGATAAATTGCCTTCAAACCAATCAGGGCCCAAAGAAAAGACACGTATATAAAAATACATTATTCAGTAGGCAGGGACCCTTGTCTAGTTGGCCCAATCAGGGGTGCTGACAAGGTCACTGCTCACCTAACCAACTGGATGAACAAATATCTAGAAAATCCCTATCAATAAAAATTAGGAAATTGGATTGATAAGGGAAAACTGGGGAAAACATTACCCCATTTCTTCTTTCTCGATCTATAAACAAGAATAGTGTGACCCCAGCAAAGATCTTTTCTCCATAAAGCATCAAGATCAAAACCTTGTGAGGAAAGAAGGTTGGAGTTGAATCTACCTTGATCTGTCGAAACCAGAAAGCCCACACTTAGGCTGGGTGGTGGTCAAATGCGGAATATAACTACTCGCCATGGACAAGCAGGAGCAATAAGGAAGGAACTCATTAATAATTGAGACACGTGAAGGAACAAGCATTGCAAGGGACTCAAAACTCCATGGAAAAGGAAACCATCAAAAAGACAAGTCGAACGGAGGCCAAAATGCGAAAAATCATCACCTTGAATCAAAGAGTAGTAATACAAACTCAAAAGAGGGAAAAGGGTATTTACCGATCAAAAACAGGATCTGAAGGCAAGAAAGCTCCTTGAATGTCCCTTGATCAAATTTGAGGGCATCGGAGGTTCCCTAGGCAAATTGACTTTTCATCTCTGACTAATGGAGCGAAGGAGAAAGGGATGGAGTCAGTTCTCTTGAGGAGGAGAAATGTGGAGATTTTAGGCAAGGGGAAATATACTTTTTGAGGCACGATGATCATTTTCTGGGTGTCTATATATAGGTTTTGGGGTTTGAGAGGTGTGGGTTTTTCGCAAAGGTCATAACATGGGAGAGATGAGGAGTTCTTGTGGTTTGGGGATTCTAGGACGGGGAGCCCTATAAACTAGGGATTTGAAACTTCAGGAAAATGCACTATTTCGAAAATCTTATTAGATCATGAAGAGGATAATTGTAGAGAGAGATCGAGAGTGAGAAACAGTGGGACACTATTTTTCCATCTAGCCCATGCGTCGGAAGAAGGAGGAAGTCTCCGTGCTTGTGGTAGACTTGGGGTCCAAGAGTCTGATTTGGAGGGGACCCAGTATACAGTGCGTGATACACATGAAATTTGATTAAATATGAAGTCTAAAACCATAAGGATTAGGATAAATGATTGATTTAAGTGATTTTCTTAACAACTGAAATTGGAATATCTAGAATCATCCAAAACTAATCAAGTTTGTTGTGTTACCTAAATCAACTATGAGGAGTCCAAAAATCGGATTTGTTTCATGGTTTGGGAGACAAAACTATCTCTATTTTCCCTCTTTAGGATAAGCATGTATTAATCATGTATGATTACTTAAAGGCAACTTGGGGATCAAATTTTGAGTAAATCCTAATATCCATGATTTACATTCATATCAAAAATATCAGGTCAAAATATTCTCATTAAATGGTTCAATTTCACTTTAACCTCCTTTTGTATCACAATTTGACTAATTAAGGTTATATTTGATGAAATTGGATTATAATAGGATTGATAATGTGAAATTACTTCTAAAATTAGTATAAACATGATTTAAACATCATAATTGGGTTTCATAGTCGCATGCAAATTTAATTTAAGTACCAGATCTCGAATTTGAAAATTAGGGTTTCTTTATACAAAATTCTAGGATGTTACAAAGGTCTTTTCAAGGTTCCAAAGTATGAGTTATTTGGAGGATCAGTTTGACAACCTTTCAATGCAAAGTAAGTTGCCAAAAATATAAGCATTTGAAGTCAATGCGGGTTGTTAGTTGTGGGTAAATTTGACATCCTAATAGTGTGGCATTTGATGAGAAACTTTAGGGGCAATGTTTTATGGTAGCCTAATAGTGCAATATAGGCTTGCAAGAAAGAGAGAGAGAGTTTGATTGTACTCTTACAGCCTAACAGTATGGCATAGGTCATGAGATATTGGGAGTTTGTTTAATATTTATATAGATATTTGATGTGGTATATTGTTTAAATTGATAGCCATGATTGTTAAAATATGGGAATTCTAGAAAGTAAAGAACAATATATGAAATGAAATGGAAAATAGTGTCAACAATGTAAACATGAAAGATAATGCTTTCCCTCTTTAGCCCATGAGTGTAGATGTGATTGGATTCCTCACTTGAACATGACCTATATAGGAGGGGGTCCTTACCTTCTCTACCTCATGATGACACTCACTTAACACAATCATATTTCTTCAAAGTTGGGTACTGCTCCTAATACACCTAGTGATTATGTTAGTCATGACCATTCCTTAGTATCAAGAGAAGGGGTGTCCTCAAAACCATTAGATGTCCAACATTATGATTTGTCGATACCTATACTAAAACCCGTGCACCTCATACCAAGATCCAATGTGAGTGTTGGTACCCATTGTGTAGATGCATTAGGAGTGTAAAGTATGGGTGTGCACATTTTATGCCTTTGAATACAATCCCTTTTTAGAAAGATAAAACAATAATGAGAAACCATAAAACTCCTAAGCATACGTGCAAATTTGTATCCCTTGTCTCAGAAACAAATTAATCAGGTAAGCTAACAATCATGGCAAGTAATATGGTACTTTATAAGAAAAGAAGGAATCTTGATCTGAAGACCTATCCTTGTTTTGTTTTCATTCTTTTGGAAACAAAAAGGAAACTAAAAAAAGTGAGAAAAAGGGAACAAAAAGGGAAACCCAAGTTTTAAATTGAACTAAAACTTTGATTTGAGAAAACATAAAAGAGAAACTTGAAAATTCTACAACTCTTGAGTAGAGTAGCCAAACCATTTTACAAGTCAAGAATAATCTAGTGAAATCTAATTCCACGTGGAACCACATGACTTTAAGAAAACATAAAAGATAATGAAATGGGGGTCGAGACATTATTTAATGAGGAAAACAAGCAAAACTATGGATGAGCTTTTGCATTAGTGGGAAAAAGCAAAAAAGACAAAAAAACATGATTCCACCTAAGAGGGTTAACATGAGGAAAATGTGGTCATTGTTGACCTAGAGTTTATACATTGTCCATATTTTGATAATGACTTAACCATTCCATTCATATGTATCTAATATGTGTATTAAAGATTGATTTCAGATGCTAGGTACAAGAAAAGGATCAAAAATCCAAAGCCCTAGATTGGGTCAAGTTCAAGTCAAAAGAGCTACAAGTGTGCAATTTCGGAAATCTATGTAAACGACCTTAGAACATTTTTGTAATCACTTGTAATGATGAATTGACTTGTAACTTAGTTGAGAAAATTGAATGGGACACTAAACACCATGTTTTAATCACTTTAGATGCACTTTAGAAAATTGACCACAAGAAGTCAATCGGTCGAGTTGCAAACCCGACCGATCCTCCTGGATCAAATTTCTAAAGATAGCATCAGTCGAGTTGTGGTTTCACAGAACTCGATCGATTGAGTACCTGACCAAATCGATCTTCATTGGTCGGTCAAGTTTTTCCAGGACAAACCTGACTGATGATTTGAATATCATCTTTGTCTTTTACTCTATCGGTTGAGTTACCTTTATTGAAACTCGACCGATTGCATTGTATGAAATTTGTAGAAAAAGTGATTGTGACCGTTGGTGTGTGTTTTGAGCAAAAATAGAGTCGTTGCTTTGAGCAAAAAATGGCTATTTTCGTATGTAAGTGCCCCACAACTTAAAGGGGCACCCTCAACTATAAATAGGACCTCTTGGAGTTCATTCCAAGGTTGCTCATTCACTACATGCTTGGTCCTAGCTTAGTTGAGAGTGTTCTAACCCTTTGAGCCCCTTTCTCTCTCTACCTTCAAGACAAATTCATGAGTATGAGTGAGATAGGTTCCTTTGTAAGAGAGCTTCTCCATGTATTGATGTAAAGCTCTCCTCCATCATCTTCCTATCCTCTTTCCTATCAAAGAAAAGGTTGAAGATCTTCTCCGAGTGAAGGAGAAGAGGTTGTTGTTCTTCAAGGTTGAAGAAGGCAAGGTGTTCCAGATCTCTGAGTGAAGGAGATAGTCAAGGCAAGCCTTCAAGAAAGATAGGTAATCCCTTAAAGGTTGAAGACATGAAGAAGGAGTGGGTAAGTCCATGTTGATGGATGAATACTCCATGGTTCAAATGGGTAAGCTCCTTCTATAGGTTGAAGATCTTTGCTTGAGGTACTAAGACCTTAGATGTGTGGTTGTTGTGTCTTGTAATCTTATGATGGAATATAAGAGTACCAAGATTGCAAATCCTTGAGATTAACCACCTCTAGGTAGTGGACTGACATTTCTCCTAGTTAGGATGTGGAACCACTCTAAACCACTTATCTAAGTGCTTGCTCTTCCTTGTCTCTCATCCTTGCTATGCTTGCTAGCTAAGACATCAAATTTGTTGTTTGTTTAATCTTTTGTACTTAATATAATTTGGTGGTCTAATCCTTTTTGTGAGAATTGTGAAGCTCTATTCACCCCCCTCTAGAGCCCTTGATCCAAGAAGTGGTATCAGAGCAGGTCTTCTCCAAGCTATTTCAACAAGTAGGAGAAGATGGGTGATTTGTCTCTTAGATCCCTCAACCTAGAAGGGATCCTCTCCATGAGACCTCCGGTCTTCGACGACACCAACTTCCTATATTGGAAGAAAAGAATGCAGTTCCACCTTCAAGGTGTGAGCTATGAGATGTGGAAGGCGGTGCACCTCAAGTATGAAGACCCAAAGGGGGAAATCTCCACTTGGACTGAAGTACAAATGAAGCAAGCTCAAATCAATGCAAAAGTAGTGAGCAGCATCTCCACAGCCCTCACTCCATCCGAGTTCAATCAGATATCTTCTTGGGACACCGCACATGAAATTTGGAATAAGTTATGTGTCACCTATGAAGGTACGAAGCAAGTAAAGGAAGCCAAGATATACATGCTTGGTGGGCTACTTGAGAACTTCAAGATGGGTAAGAATGAGAGAGTGGCTGATATGTACTGTAACATCCCTGACCTGGGTTATGACTTAACCCTAGGTGTTTTGCCTAATTATGTAATTAAGATACTGGTGATTATCTTTTTGCATGTAATTAAGTTCCTGAGGAACATACTTTTCCTTTTCTGTCCCTTTTAAACAATGTTGAATTGATTGTTTTGTAATACAGGGACCTATGTGCAATTTACCCAGTTAGAAGGGTTAACTTGCAATTTGCACATGTTGAGATGTTCCTCTGATGTTGAGACATCATAAGAATGATTATGGTAAAGTTTGAGTGATTTCCCAAGCTTGAGCACCAAGGTGCAGCTGTGGAAGCAATCCCTGTGCTTGAAACCCTAAATTGAAGTAAAGTGCAATTTACCCAATTTGAGGGGTGCAACTTGTAAAATACACCATCTAAAATATCTTGTAAGACTCTTGTCATCATTTAGAGAAGAAATGATGAAGAAGTCACTTCAATTGAATAATCATATAATGAAAAACACCTTTATGATTGAATAATCAAGGTGTAAGTACTATAGCCTTTTATGTGTGTGCTTTAGTAATAGGTTAATCTTCTTTGCCTTCATTTCTTGACCTTAGAAGAAGGTTGTCCTTAGAAATAAGAAGAAGGGACGAGCAAAGAAGAAAGGAGGGACTTAGTTGAAAGTGAGGAAAACCTATGTGCCTATGTTGAAATTCCACCCCAAGTATATAAGCCCTTTTCCTCACTTAGCAAAGGAATGTTTCTTTCGTTTCCTTCACTGTTCCCCTTGCTCAAACTGACTAAGGAGAGCTCTGGAGCCCAGGAGGATGACCAGGGGAGTGCAAGGTAGGTTTGGATCCTTCCTTTTTCTTAAATTCTTGGATGAAACTCGAATTCAAGGTCAAATTCATGGCTAGCTCACTTAGCTCTATCTTTCTAGCCATCTCTTCTCAACTCTTCTTGGAGGATTCACCTTGGCCGACCTGTGGAGCTTCTAGGACGCCATTAAAGGCTTGGAGCTCGAAATCTTGGAGCTCAAGGAGCAAGCTTTAGGCGGGTTTTATAACTCTAAACCTATGCTTTGTTATATACATCTTTTCTATGCTTTTAGTTGCTAGTTCTTCTTCTTCCCTATCTTCCCTTGCTTCCTTGCAAGCAAATCCGTGAGGAACTGTTGCTGTTCTTGAGGAAGAAGATGAGGGAATTATTTCCTATGCTTATCCATGGTTTTCTACTTTGCCATATGACCTCAACCAAGTGCCCATACGGTTTGCAAAACCATTTGATGGGCAAACGGTTTCAAGGTCGTATGAAGGCATACGGTCTCAAGACCGTATGGCTGCGTTGATCAAGTGTGGACCGTATGCGAATCCTGTTCATAATTATGTAGGTTAATCACCTACAAAAATTTGAGAGGTTAACTCCAAAGGAATCGTGAGATATAGGCAAAACAATTAGCAAATTCAATTGAATTTAGTTCTGATTTTCAATCTGCTTAATTTGCCCTTTTTGGGCAAACGGTCTCAAGACCGTATAAGATGGTTGACTAAGCATTGACCGTATGAGATTACTGTTCATAATGATGTTAGTTAATGACTCACCAGATTTGATGGACTAATTTCAAACGAGTTAAGAGTTAAAGGTTGATTACTAGGGCAAACCCTAATTGAAATTAGTGCTGAAATCACAATGAGCTAATTTGAGATTTTGGGTTGATTAGCCCAAACGGTCTCAAGACCGTTTGGGGAATCATCCAAACGGTCTCAAGACCGTTTGGGGATCACCCAAGACCGTTTGGAGGTCTAGGGTTAAGGTAATAACTTAATTAAGGTTCAACCCCTATCAAATCAATCTAGATTTTGATGAATTCTTGGGCAAACGGTCTCAAGACCGTTTGGAGTATATCCAAACGATCCCAAGACCGTTTGGGCCAAGTTTGAGCCCAATTGGAGGTCAATTGATGGGTTCAACTTCGATTTGATTCACATTGTTGAGTGTTGATGGTTGAACGTTTATAGACCTTAATTGAACCAACTCCAACCCTAATTGGATATCAATTGAGGGTCAATTGAGTGACCAATTGGTTAAGGCTAACCCTAATTGTCCCAATTGATAAGTGGTTAGCAAGCTTGAGACCAATTGAAGGCTTCAACATAGGAAACCCTAATCGAGTTTACCCTTTGAACCACCTTGGAGGTCCATACGATCTTGAGTTTTTGAGGGCATTCGACCTCAAGACCGTATAAGGTCATTCGACCTCAAGACCGTATAAGGTCATTTGACCTCAAGACCGTATAAGGTCATTCGACCTCAAGACCGTATAAGGTCATTCGACCTCAAGACCGTATAAGGTCATTCGACCTCAAGATCGAATGAGTCCATTCGATCTCAAGACCGAATGAGACCATTCGACCTCAAGACCGAATGAGGGTAAACGGTCTTGAGTGTTATACGGTCTTGAAGTCAACCAAACCTTAAACGGTCTACAAAGCTTAAACGGTCTACAACCTTATACGATCTCAGGATCGTTTGAAGGTTGAAGGTGTGAAATCTATTGGAGACTTTTGAAGTTAAGTCTGCCTAATGCCTTGAAGGCTTAAATGGTTTAATAGTTGTTCAACCTAAACCCTAATGATACCAAAAGACATTAAGGGTCAAGTGGTTAGTAAATTAAACCATGATGATGATCAATGTGTAATTTACCATAATACCCTTGAAAGGTTCAATTGAGTGAAATCTTGTTCTAATCAAACCCTAATCACTCAATAGTGGTGATTTGGTCTATGTTAATCAAAGTGGACTTAACCCAACCTGATCTAGATTGGTGTTATCACCATCTACAAGTATGAGGAGAGAGAAAGTACCCTTTTATGATGGAAATTCAAGTAAAGTACCTTCAATACACATGAATGTGCATGATTAGGGTATGATCCACCTATGTGAGATCATGGAACCCTAATTATGATAAATGATGAATCTTAACTAATCTGAGAGCATCAATAATGATGTTCCTCATACATGATGATGCTATGAGTTCAATTCACCATAATGTGAATAGTAAACCCTAATTCAAGGGTGATGACATATAATGTGAATAGTAAACCCTAATTCAAGGGTGATGACATGTAATGTGAATAGTAAACCCTAATTCAAGGGTGATGACATGTAATGTGAATAGTAAACCCTAATTCAAGGGTGATGACATGTAATGTGAATAGTAAACCCTAATTCAAGGGTGATGACATGCAATTTGAATAGTAAACCCTAATTCAAGGGTGATGACATGTAATGTGAATAGTAAACCCTAATTCAAGGGTGATGACATGTAATGTGAATAGTAAACCCTAATTCAAGGGTGATGACATGCAATATGAGTAGTAAACTCTAGTTGATGAGAATCAGAGAACTTAGCTCTTATGACAAGAGTGGAAAGTATATTCTTGTTTTGAATTACCTTTATCAGTTGAATTAACCATGCAGGTTCTGATATGAAGGTGATCATATCCAGGTATGAATGATGATACTATATTCATTGAAAGCGTGTTGTTAGCTTTATGAATAGTAAAATATCTGGATGCCTTGTCAGTGGCATCCTATGTTTTAATGGGCTGTAAGAGCCATGAATACCATCAAGGTCATGCTTTAGAGATGACTTGTGATGAGTATACTGAGAAATGATGATTGATGTGAGTTAGGTTTGTTACATTTAGTATTCTACTTTCATAACTATTATGCTACTGTTATTGTTTGAAGAACAATGTATGATGTAAAATAATACTGAATGTACCTAACTAATCGAGTGAAATGTAGAGCCCTGATCATAGATCCATCATTGTCAGAGATCAAATGATGGTGAAACAGGTTTTCCTACGGGAACTCCTGGATCACATACTGTTGAGTATGTGGGGTATATGGATGTGTAGAACCTTACATCCTAGTGTAGGAATTTGATGTAGATGTATAATCCGTCAATCCTTCACTACAAAACTCATACCGTATCAGTGGATGGTAAACATGAAACCTCCTGATGATGAGGAAAACATAGATATCCGTATCAGTGAAGATAAACATGAAATATCCTGATGACGAAGAGAGTACAGAACGCCACTGTAACTCTAAAATAGTGAAGGACCAGATTACCCTGGTGAGCTATAATAGTAGAGACACAAGATTTCCTACAAGTGATCCTCTTACTGACTGAGGAAGGTGAAGGTCATGAGAATCCGGCTCTTTCGATGACCTAGTATGATACTAAGGCACTTAACAGTGATTGGTTGGGGTATGAGTGGTAAACCTCATCTCCACAGGGCATAATAATAAGAATGTTTGAAAAACATAATCTACACCGTAGTATACCTGTTAAAGGTAACTATGAGCTAATTGATTGATGTTACACTGTATAGTGCATATGTTCTTCATGCTTGATAAATGTTGAGCTCTTGTATACAACTGTATCTACTATTGAATACTTTGTAAGATTTTACTGCTTAAGTTATTCATTGATTTTATAATAAAGCTTCTGGCGGAGAGTTATAACTCTCGCTGGGGCAATTATGTACAATTGTCTCACCCCGTAGACTTCAACTTTTTAGGTGGACATCGGAGACAGAGGAACAGGTCTACAGGTGACCAGTCCCAGCAACAACAGTACCCGGAGCAGCAGTAAATCTCAGGTGGAGATTTAGCCTACCATGTGGTGTAGTTAGAGTCAGTCCTATGTGTCCTCTGTACTCTCAGGTCTTGGAGTCTTTTGGTTATGAGTTCTTGAGATTTTGTATCTTGTTGTATATAATTACTCAAGAAGTAATTATCATGAGATGTAAACAGTTTATCTCCTTTTATGAATGAAGCTTTATGGATTCAAGCTATTGTCTCAAAAAGTTTTAATTTCCCGTGATTTTTGTCTTCCGCTGTTGATCAATTCGCTTCCGCTAAGTTTAAATCGTGTTTATATCGTGGTTTGGAGATCAGAGCCCACAATTAGTGGTATCAGAGCTCTAGGTCTGTTGAGTCTACAGAGGCTTAGGACTTAGGATGTCGAGTCTATCCTTAGTATCTCTTCCTTATCTAATAGAATCTTCTGCTCCTCAGGAGAAGAAGATACATAAGGATGGCAGAGCACCATGATGAGTATGTGGCAGAGAGTAGTGCTAGTGCACCTCGAGGTGGTGCAAGGGTTCTAGAAATAGAACAGCCTGCACCTGAGCCACCCCAGTTTGACCCAGCTGATATGGGTAACCCAGCAGTTTAGACGATGTTTGGGCAGTTTATGACTGCCATGACACACATCACCGAAAAGATGCCCATGCCTGCACCTAGGGCACCTGCCCAGCCCGAAGGACAAGGTATCGGTAAGACGTTCGAGCGACTTCGTCGTGTCGGATCTATCGAGTACTTTGGGACTGCTGACCCCGCAGATGCTGATATGTGGTTAACAGAGTTGGAGAATGCCTTCAGGATTCTTATTATCCCGGAGGCTGGGAAGGTTAGACATGTTGTCTATCTTCTAAAAGGCAGTGTTGGTCACTGGTGGAACATGGAAGAGCAGAAGAGACCTGGAATAGAGTTCTCGTGGGAAGAGTTTCGTCGAGAATTTATCAATAGATATTTTCCAAAGACCTTCCTAGATGAGAAGATCTCTCAGTTTGAGAGATTGAGGCAGGGCATGATGAACATTAGCGAGTATGAAGCTAAGTTCATGGAATTGCTGCGGTTCTATCCGCACATGGCTGCCACATATGAGGAAAGAATCAGGAGATTCGAGAAGGGTTTGAATGCTGATATGTCAACCCCTGTGTCTGCCTTAGAAAACCGAGAGAGATTCTCTACCTTCGTTGAGTCAGTCCAAAGGATAGAGAGATTTGTGGTTGAGAAGAGGCAAACCCAGAAAAGATATCCACAATTCTAGGGTTCTTCATCTAGGGATTTCAAGAAACCTAGATTCTCTACACCTAACCCTCCACCACCCAGATCGAGTTCTCAAACTCAATGGTCACCAAGCAGAGGTAGAGGACGGAGTCAACCGCTTCAAGGGACTCACAGTTCTGCATCGATGTCAGTTACTGGACCACCCCGACCACAACAACAGGAGAGGAGATGCTACAACTGTGGTAAGGTGGGACACTTGATGAAGGATTGCCGTTCTAGGCCTGTCAGTGTGACACAGCCTCCGAGACAAAATCAACAAGGCTCTCAGAGAATGCAATCTCAAGGAGCAGCTCGAGGACGTGGACAAGCGTCTCAAGCTGGATCATCAGCACCACCTCAACACCAGGCGACAGCGAGGTTCTATGCTATGAACCCACCAGATGCAGTGGTCAATCCACGGGTAGTGGCAGGTCAGATGGAACTTTTATATCCTGATATGTCTACATCCTGTGTTGTATCTGTTCTGATTGACCCGGGTGCTACGCACTCTTTCATCACTCATAGAGTGATTCATAACTGCAATGTGACTGTTAGTCATAGGGCAGATAGTTTGTTGTTGGAGACTTCGTTGAGTGGGTCTGCCGTTTTGCAGGAGGTATGCTCTCCCTGCATCCTCTTCTTTTTTGACCATCGCATTCAAGTGGATCTTATACCGCTTGATATGCAAGGATTTGATATAATCCTCGGGATGGATACCTTAGAGAGGTATAGAGTTGTCTTGGATTGTGAGTCCAAGTTGGCTGTGTTTGCTGATGAAAGCAACACATGGATCTTTCAAGGTGAAAGAAAGATTCTTCCCACCTGTCTTGTGTCAGCTATGGTTGCTGATAAGATGTTGAGGCAAGGATGTTATGCATTCTTAGCCCATGTGGTAGATGTTACCAAGGAAAGTTCCAATCCTGCCGAAGTTCCCATAGTCAGGGAATTCGAGGATGTGTTTCCTGAACAACTTCCTGGTATACCACTACTTCGGGAGATTGATTTTGAAATCAATCTGATCCCAGATACGAAACCCATAGCCCAGACTCCGTATAGGATGGCGCCTGCCGAGATGGCAGAACTCAAGAAACAGCTTCAAGAGTTACTTGAGAAGGGTTTTATCCGACCGAGCACTTCACCTTGGGGTGCTCCGGTCTTGTTTGTTAAAAAGAAAGATGGGTCAATGCGGTTGTGCATTGACTATAGACAACTCAATAAAGTAACAATAAAGAACAAGTACCCTCTGCCGAGGATTGATGATCTCTTTGACCATTTGCGTGGTGCAACAGTCTTTTCAAAGATAGACTTGAGGTCTGGATATCATCAACTTCGTATTAGGGATAGTGACATATCCACGTCTGCCTTTAGGACAAGGTATGGTCACTATGAGTTCACGGTTATGTCGTTTGGACTAACCAATGCACCAGCTGCATTTATGGAACTCATGAATAGAGTTTTCCGACCTTTCCTTGATCAGTGTGTTGTCGTCTTCATAGATGACATTCTGATCTATAGTAAGGATGATCAGCAGCATGAGCAGCATCTTCGCCAAGCTTTGACCTTGCTAAGAGAACACAAGTTGTATGCTAAGTTTAGCAAGTGCGAGTTCTGGCTGCCGGAGGTATCTTTTCTAGGACGTGATATTTGCCTCGGGAATTCGTGTTGACCCTACAAAGGTAGAATCTGTTCTACATTGGGGACAACCGAAGACACCGACGGAGATTCGAAGTTTCTTGGGGTTAGCTGGCTATTATCGAATGTTCATTAAGAACTTTAGTTCTATAGCCTTACCCTTGACCAAGTTAACCCGGAAAGATATTCCTTTTTCTTGGAGTGATAAGTGTCAATAGTCTTTCCAGTTGTTGAAGGAGAGGTTGACAAGTGCACCTGTGCTTGTGCTACCTGAACAAGGAAAAGGATATGTAGTCTTCTGTGATGCCTCCAAGAATGGACTTGGATGTGTGTTGATGCAGGATAAACAAGTGATTTCTTTGCTTCTCGACAACTTAAGAAACACGAGGAAAATTATCCGACACACGATCTGGAGTTAGCTGCTGTGGTTCATGCCTTGAAGATCTGGAGGCATTATCTCTACGGAGAGACATTCCATATTTTCACAGACCACAAGAACCTTAAGTATATCTTCTCTCGGCATGAGCTTAACATGAGGCAACGTCGCTGGATGGAGTTAATCAAGGACTATGATTGTACAATTGATTACCATTCGGGCAAGGCCAATGTTGTTGCAGATGCCTTGAGTAGGAAATCAGCAACATCAACCATGGATA
The DNA here is from genome assembly GCA_963693085.1 of Alisma plantago-aquatica. Lineage (NCBI taxonomy): Eukaryota > Viridiplantae > Streptophyta > Magnoliopsida > Alismatales > Alismataceae > Alisma > Alisma plantago-aquatica. Next base: position 1,334,428,155 of record OY856411.1, on the reverse strand, counting down.
GAGCACAACTAAACTCTTTAGTGTGCTCTAAGAGAGATATGTTTATCTCTTTAAGGCAAGACAATGTACAGTTGAAGGTGTCATTGTTAGCCGGGTTGTTGGCTGAGATGCATATTAAACCTACCCTAAGAGAGTAGATTAAGGAAGCACAGCAAGATGATGATGCAGTTCAGCAGATCACATTAGAGTATGGAAATGAGAAGCAAGATGGTTTCCATGACTCGGATGATCATGTAGCTTGTTATCATGAGAGGATGATAGTGCCAGATGTGGATAACTTAAGGAAGTTAGTCCAGGAAGAAGCTCATTCTTCGATGTATGCTATGCATCCGGGGAGCACCAAGATGTATCGTAATTTAAAGGAACTGTATTGGTGGCCTGGAATGAAGAAGGATGTTGCAGAGTTTGTTCTGAGGTGTCCTGTGTGTCAGCAAGTTAAAGCTGAACACCAGAAGCTTGCAGGAACAATGCAACCTTTACCCATACCACAGTGGAAGTGGGACCATGTGACCATGGACTTCGTTGTTGGCCTACCCAGGACAAACAAAGCACATGATTCCATTTGGGTAGTTGTAGATAGGTTGACAAAGACAGCGCATTTCTTACCTGTCAAAACAACCTATTCTGCTGAAAGGTTATCACAGTTGTATGTACAAGAGATAGTGTGTTTGCACAGAGTTCCTGTCACAATAGTTTCTGACAGAGGTCCTCAGTTTACAAGTCATTTTTGGGAACAGTTACACAGAGCCTTAGGCACCAAACTAAGGTTTAGTACGACCTTTCATCCGCAGACTGATGGACAGTCAGAAAGAACTATACAAACCTTAGAAGACCTGTTGAGAGCATGTGTTCTCCAGTTTACCGGAAGTTGGGATCTACACCTAAGCTTGATAGAGTTTGCCTATAACAATAGCTATCAGCATAGTATTGATATGGCACCTTATGAAGCCTTGTATGGTAGACATTGTAGATCACCTTTGTGTTGGTTTGAGACTGGTGAGCATCAGTTGTTAGGTCCTGATCTTGTGCAACAGACCACAGAGAAGATTAAGGTAATACAACAATAGATTAAGACTGCACAGGATAGGCAGAAATCTTATGCTGACAAACGTCGTAGACACTTAGAATTCCAGGTTGGAGACAGAGTGTATCTCAAGGTCTCTCCTTGGAAAGGAGTCCTTCGTTTTGGAAGGAAAGGGAAGTTAGCTCCTAGATTTATGGGGCCTTATCCAATCATTGAACAGATTGGACAAGTAGCCTATAAACTAGAGCTGCCACCAGAGTTATAGAGGTTACATCCTGTGTTTCACATTTCTATGCTAAATAAATGTCACCCCGATACTGAGTCAATTCTACAACCTATGGAGGTAGAATTGAATGATGATATATCTTACGAGGAAGGACCGGTGTCAATCCTTGATAACAGAATTAAAAAGTTAAAGAAGAAAGATATAAGCCTTGTGAAAGTCCTCTGGAACCACCGTGGTGTTGAAGAAGCCACTTGGGAACTAGAGGATGAGATGAGAAGGAAGTATCCTGCCCTTTTCTCTTAATATGTTTTATCGATTTTGGGGACGAAATCCTTGTAAGGGCCCTGACCTGGGTTATGAGTTAACCCTAGATGTTTTGCCTAATTATGTAATTAAGATACTGGTGATTATCTTTTTGCATGTAATTAAGTTCCTGAGGAACATACTTTTCCTTTTCTGTCCCTTTTAAACAATGTTGAATTGATTGTTTTGTAATACAGGGACCTATGTGCAATTTATCCAATTAGAAGGGTTAACTTGCAATTTGCACATGTTGAGATGTTCCTATGATGTTGAGACATCATAATAATGATTATGGTAAAGTTTGAGGGATTTCCCAAGCTTGAGCACCAAGGTGCAGCTGTGGAAGCAATCCCTGTGCTTGAAACCCTAAATTGAAGTAAAGTGCAATTTACCCAATTTGAGGGGTGCAACTTGTAAAATACACCATCTAAAATATCTTGTAAGACTCTTGTCATCATTTAGAGAAGAAATGATGAAGAAGTCACTTCAATTGAATAATCATATAATGAAAAACACCTTTATGATTGAATAATCAAGGTGTAAGTACTATAGCCTTTTATGTGTGTGCTTTAGTAATAGGTTAATCTTCTTTGCCTTCATTTCTTGACCTTAGAAGAAGGTTGTCCTTAGAAATAAGAAGAAGGGACGAGCAAAGAAGAAAGGAGGGACTTAGTTGAAAGTGAGGAAAACCTATGTGCCTATGTTGAAATTCCACCCCAAGTATATAAGCCCTTTTCCTCACTTAGAAAAGGAATGTTTCTTTCGTTTCCTTCACTGTTCCCCTTGCTCAAACCGACTAAGGAGAGCTCTGGAGCTCAGGAGGATGACCAGGGGAGTGCAAGGTAGGTTTGGATCCTTCCTTTTTCTTAAATTCTTGGATGAAACTCGAATTCAAGGTCAAATTCATGGCTAGCTCACTTAGCTCTATCTTTCTAGCCATCTCTTCTCAACTTTTCTTGGAGGATTCACCTTGGACGACCTGTGGAGCTTCTAGGACGCCATTAAAGGCTTGGAGCTCGAAAGCTTGGAGCTCAAGGAGCAAGCTTTAGGCGGGTTTTATAACTCTAAACCTATGCTTTGTTATATACATCTTTTCTATGCTTTTAGTTGCTAGTTCTTCTTCTTCCCTATCTTCCCTTGCTTCCTTGCAAGCAAATCCGTGAGGAACTGTTGCTGTTCTTGAGGAAGAAGATGAGGGCGTTATTTCCTATGCTTATCCACGGTTTTCTACTTTGCCATACGACCTCAACCAAGTGCCCATACGGTTTGCAAAACCGTTTGATGGGCAAACGGTTTCAAGGTCGTATGAAGGAATACGGTCTCAAGACCGTATGTCTGCGTTGACCAAGTGTGGACCGTATGAGAATCCTGTTCATAATTATGTAGGTTAATCACCCACAAATATTTGAGAGGTTAACTCCAAAGGAATCGTGAGATATATGCAAAACAATTAGCAAATTCAATTGAATTTAGTTCTGATTTTCAATCTGCTTAATTTTCCCTTTTTGGGCAAACGGTCTCAAGACCGTATACGATGGTTGACTAAGCATTGACCGTATGATATTACTGTTCATAATGATGTTAATTAATGACTCACCAGATTTGATGGACTAATTCCAAACGAGTTAAGAGTTAAAGGTTGATTACTAGGGCAAACCCTAATTGAAATCAGTGCTGAAATCACAATGAGCTAATTTGAGATTTTGGGTTGATTAGCCCAAACAGTCTCAAGACCATTTGGGGAATCATCCAAACGGTCTCATGACCGTTTGGGGATCACCCAAGACCGTTTGGAGGTCTAGGGTTAAGGTAATTTGATCAATTGATGGCCCAATTACAATGGGTTATTAAAATAATCAAATTGCTGATTTGTGACTTAATTAAGGTTCAACCCCTATCAAATCAATCTAGATTTTGATGAATTCTTGGGCAAACGGTCTCAAGACCGTTTGGAGTATATCCAAACGATCCCAAGACCGTTTGGGCCAAGTTTGAGCCCAATTGGAGGTCAATTGATGGGTTCAACTTTGATTTGATTCACATTGTTGAGTGTTGATGGTTGAACGTTTATAGACCTTAATTGAACCAACTCCAACCCTAATTGGATATAAATTGAGGGTCAATTGAGTGACCAATTGGTTAAGGCTAACCTAATTGTCCCAATTGATAAGTGGTTAGCAAGCTTGAGACCAATTGAAGGCTTCAACATAGGAAACCCTAATCGAGTTTACCCTTTGAACCACCTTGGAGGTCCATACGATCTTGAGTTTTTGAGGGCATTCGACCTCAAGACCGTATAAGGTCATTCGACCTCAAGACCGTATAAGGTCATTCGACCTCAAGACCGTATAAGGTCATTCGACCTCAAGACCGTATAAGGTCATTCGACCTCAAGACCGAATGAGTCCATTCGATCTCAAGATCGAATGAGACCATTCGACCTCAAGACCGAATGAGGGTAAACGGTCTTGAGTGTTATACGGTCTTGAAGTCAACAAAACCTTAAACGGTCTACAAAGCTTAAACGGTCTACAACCTTATACGATCTCAGGATCGTTTGAAGGTTGAAGGTGTGAAATCTATTGGAGACTTTTGAAGTTAAGTCTGCCTAATGCCTTGAAGGCTTAAATGGTTTAATAGTTGTTCAACCTAAACCCTAATGATACCAAAAGACATTAAGGGTCAAGTGGTTAGTAAATTAAACCATGATGATGATCAATGTGTAATTTACCATAATACCCTTGAAAGGTTCAATTGAGTGAAATCTTGTTCTAATCAAACCCTAATCACTCAATAGTGGTGATTTGGTCTATGTTAATCAAAGTGGACTTAACCCAACCTGATCTAGATTGGTGTTATCACCATCTACAAGTATGAGGAGAGAGAAAGTACCCTTTTATGATGGAAATTCAAGTAAAGTACCTTCAATACACATGAATGTGCATGATTAGGGTATGATCCACCTATGTGAGATCATGGAACCCTAATTATGATAAATGATGAATCTTAACTAATTTGAGAGCATCAATAATGATGTTCCTCATACATGATGATGTTATGAGTTCAATTCACCATAATGTGAATAGTAAACCCTAATTCAAGGGTGATGACATATAATGTGAATAGTAAACCCTAATTCAAGGGTGATGACATGTAATGTGAATAGTAAACCCTAATTCAAGGGTGATGACATGTAATGTGAATAGTAAACCCTAATTCAAGGGTGATGACATGTAATGTGAATAGTAAACCCTAATTCAAGGGTGATGACATGTAATTTGAATAGTAAACCCTAATTCAAGGGTGATGACATGTAATGTGAATAGTAAACCCTAATTCAAGGGTGATGACATGTAATGTGAATAGTAAACCCTAATTCAATGGTGATGACATGCAATATGAGTAGTAAACTCTAGTTGATGAGAATCAGAGAACTTAGCTCTTATGACAAGAGTGGAAAGTATATTCTTGTTTTGAATTACCTTTATCAGTTGAATTAACCATGCAGGTTCTGATATGAAGGTGATCATATCCAGGTATGAATGATGATACTATATTCATTGAAAGCGTGTTGTTAGCTTTATGAATAGTAAAATATCTGGATGCCTTGTCAGTGGCATCCTATGTTTTAATGGGCTGTAAGAGCCATGAATACCATCAAGGTCATGCTTTAGAGATGACTTGTGATGAGTATACTGAGAAATGATGATTGATGTGAGTTAGGTTTGTTACATTTAGTATTCTACTTTCATAACTGTTATGCTACTGTTTTTGTTTGAAGAACAATGTATGATGTAAAATAATACTGAATGTACCTAACTAATCAAGTGAAATGTAGAGCCCTAATCATAGATCCATCATTGTCAGAGATCAAATGATGGTGAAACAGGTTTTCCTACGGGAACTCATGGATCACATACTGTTGAGTATGTGGGGTATATGGATGTGTAGAACCTTACATCCTAGTGTAGGAATTTGATGTAGATGTATAATCCGTCAATCCTTCACTACAAAACTCATATCGTATCAGTGGATGGTAAACATGAAACCTCCTGATGACGAGGAAAACATAGATATCCATATCAGTGAAGATAAACATGAAATCTCCTGATGACGAAGAGAGTACAGAACGCCACTGTAACTCTAAAATAGCGAAGGACCAGATTACCCTGGTGAGCTATAATAGTAGAGACACAAGATGTCCTACAAGTGATCCTCTTAATGACTGAGGAAGGTGAAGGTCATGAGAATCCGGCTCTTTCGATGACCTAGTATGATACTAAGGCACTTAACAGTGATTGGTTGGGGTATGAGTGGTAAACCTCATCTCCACAGGGCATAATAATAAGAATGTTTGAAAAACATAATCTACAGCGTAGTATACCTGTTAAAGGTAACTATGAGCTAATTGATTGATGTTACACTGTATAGTGCATATGTTCTTCATGCTTGATAAATGTTGAGCTCTTGTATACAACTGTATCTACTATTGAATACTTTGTAAGCTTTTACTGCTTAAGTTATTCTTTGATTTTATAATAAAGCTTCTGGCAGAGAGTTATAACTCTCGCTGGGCCAATTATGTACAATTGTCTCACCCCATAGACTTCAACGTTTTAGGTGGACATCGGAGACGGAGGAACAGGTCTATAGGTGACCAGTCCCAGCAACAACAGTACCCGGAGCAGCAGTAAATCTCAGGTGGAGATTTAGCCTGCCATGTGGTGTAGTTAGAGTCAGTCCTATGTGTCCTCTGTACTCTCAGGTCTTGGAGTCTTTTGGTTATGAGTTCTTGAGATTTTGTATCTTGTTGTATATAATTACTCAAGAAGTAATTATCATGAGATGTAAACAGTTTATCTCCTTTTATGAATGAAGCTTTATGGATTCAAGCTCTTGTCTCGAAAAGTTTTAATTTCCCGTGATTTTTGTCTTCCGCTGTTGATCGATTCGCTTCTGCTAAGTTTAAATCGTGTTTATATCATGGTTTGGAGATCAGAGCCCGCATGTACACTAGGCTCAATGTGATCATCAATGGATTGGCAGCCCTTGGGAGTGTGATGGACAAAGGCACTATCAACTCCAAGATCTTGAGATCTCTTCCTAAAAGATGGGAGCCCAAGGTTACATCCATTGAAGAGGTGTACAAGCTAAGTGAGTTGTCAATCGAGGAGCTAGTTGGTAACCTTCAAGCCCATGAACCTAGGCTTGATAAGCAAGAAGAAGAAGAAAAGAGAGAAGAGAAGGAGTCTAAGAAGATCAAGGACACAACCTTCAAAGCTCAAATTGAAGAGATGGTTCAACAGCAAAAACTTGCTCTCAAGTCCCCTACTCCTTCCTCAAGTGAAGATGAAGGCCCAAATGAGCATGAAGCAAACTACTCCAAGGGCAAACACTTCAAGGTGAACCTTTCTTCATCAACTCCGAGATGTTATGAGTGTGGCCAAAAAGGCCATTTCAAGAGTGGCTACGCAAAGGCCAAGGAGAGCCATCACAAGAGCAGCCACAAGAAAGACAAGGAGTACAAGAGAGAAGGAAAGTACAAGAGGAAAGAAAAGAAAGAAAGAAGATCCAAAGATGCAGCTCATGCAGCTTGGGAGGAGTCCTCCTCAAGCTCTTCAAGCTTCGAAGATGGAGAATGCCACCTTGCTCTCTTGACCTCTACAAGTGAAGATGTAAGTGAGGTAAGTGAAGTCAATTTGCATGAGTTATCTAAGGAAACTCTTATCGATATGCTTAATGATTGTCGGTCATCTTTTACTAAATGCAAATCTAAAAGGAAAAGATTAGGCAAGATAGTAGATGATCTTTATGCTAAAATTGAGATTCTTGATAAAAATGAAAAACTACTTCTTGATAGCATAGATTCTTTGCAAGGGCAATTTCATGACCTTGAGCTTAAACATAATGGAGTAGAGGTTGAGAATGGGGTCTATCTTAAGACTATTGCAGATCTTAAAGAAGACAACCAAAAGTCCAAGATGAGTTAGATGTTCTTAAAACTGAAAATGTAGAACTAACTCTCATTGATGATGCTAGGAAGCAAGAGATTCATGTTTATCAAAAGGAAATTTTGTTTCTTAAATCTGAAAATGCCAAGTTACTTGCTCAAGTTAATGATTTATCTTCTAGACCTATTTTGCATAGTAATAAAGTTGCTAGCATAGCTTTAGAATGAGATTCCTTTCATACTAAAGCCCTCTGTTTGGAGGTCGACATATTGCATGCTAGAGATGATCTTGCTAGTATTTCTACTACTATCATTAACCTTAGTGATGATAATGCCAAGTTAAGATCTTCTTTGCAAAAGTTTCTTTCGGGGAAGAAATCCCTCAATGATATCCTAGAACACTCTACCAAACAAATTGGTACTAGTGGTTTGGGATATGATGGGACTTCTCCCAAAGGTAAGAGAAAGAGCAAGAACAAGGGTAAGAAGAAGAGTGTGAAACCTCCTATCTTCCATGGAGAGACTTCCAGCTCTAAGAACCCTATGGTATGTGTTCATTGTAAATGTGATGATCATTACTCTACTTATTGTCCTTACAAGCCCAAGGGGACCAACCCAAAGATGAAATGGGTCCCCAATCTAACCCCGGATCCCAAAGTTTGAGTTGGGTACCGACATCCTTCTTTCTTGCAGGTTAAAAAGAGATGGATTGTTGATAGTGGCTGCTCAAAACATATGGCAGGTGAATTCAGCCATTTCAACAAATTCATGAAGAAGAAAAGAGGATCGGTGACCTTCGGGGACAACAAAAAGGGTAAGGTCATAGGGGAGGGTGATGTAGGCAATGAGCTATGTATCAAGAATGTTTTTCTTGTTGATGGCCTACATCACAACTTGATTAGTGTAAGTCAACTATGTGGTAATGGATATCTTGTGTTGTTTACATCTTTAGAATGTTTGCTTCTAGATTCCCTCACTTACAATGTCATATATAAGGGAACTAGAAATGGTAATATTTATGTTATTGTTCTTGATGCTCTTAAGCCCATACTTGATAGATGCTTGGTAGTGGATAAAAATGATATTTCTCTTTGGCATCATAATTTGGGTCATGTGAAAGAAGTTGAGAAAAAAGGATTTGGTTCGAGGACTTACCAAATTAGATTTCGAAAAGGATGAGGAATGCCAACCTTGTACACAAGGCAAACAAACCAAATCCTCCTTCAAATCCAAATGAGTCATGAGTACCAAAAGAGCTCTTGAGCTTCTTCATACTGATCTATTCGAACCAATGAGAACATAAATGCTTCGTGGTTCCAAGTATTGTCTTGTTATTGTTGATGATTTCTCTTGATATACTTGGACCTTCTTCCTCATCTCGAAAAGTGATACTCTTGATGTTTTCTCGAGCTTTTGCAAATGGGTTGAAAACAAAGCTTTTTATCGGATTATTTCTATCCACAGTGACCATGGGGGAGAATTTGAAAATGATCTTTTTGAACATTTTTGTGAAAAAATCTGGTTACTCACACAATTTGTCTTCGCCTCATACGCCTCAACAAAATGGGGTAGTAGAGAGGAAGAATAGGTCGCTTCAAGAGATGGCGACGACAATGCTTCTTGAATATGACATTCCTAAGAAGTTTGGGTCGAAGCCATTTGTATCGCCTGTTTTGTGCAACACCAAGTTTTCACACATCCTTCTTTGAAGAAAACCCCCTATGAGCTATGGTGTGGTAGAAAGCCATCCATTGATTTCTTCCATGTTTTCAGATGTCCTTATTTTATTTTAAACACGAAGGATTCTCTTGACAAGTTTGATCTAAAATCTTATAATGCTTTCTTCTTAGGCTATAGCACTATAAGTAGGGCTTATAGAGTCTTCAACATTGAATTGTCTAAAATTGAAGAATCTATTAATGTTAAGTTTATTGAAACTAACCTTGTTGTTGGCAAGCATGTTTTTGATAATGATGTTGCAGATGACTTGATTCCTATCTTGAAAGACCTCAACATCGACAACAAAGGTAAGCAGGTGATAGAAGTTGAAGATAAAGAAAAGAAGGATCTCACTCCTCTCTTTGCAAAGAATCATCCCAAAGAGCTAATCATTGGCAACCCATTTGAGAGAGTGAAGACACGAGTTGCCTACAACAAAGAATAAGCAGACAACACCTTCATCTCACAGCTGGAGCCAAAGAACATCAAAGAAGCTCTTGGTGATGACGAGTGGATCCTAGCCATGCACGAGGAATTGGAGCAATTCGAGAAGAATCACGTGTGGAATCTAGTGCCAAGACCAAGTGATAGAAAAATCATTGGCACCAAGTGGGTCTACCTCTACAACCTAGATGAGCAAGTAAAAGTGGTAAGGAACAAGGCAAGGTTAGTAGCACAAGGTTACAATCAATAGGAAGGTATTGACTTTGATGAAACTTATGCTCCTGTTGCTAAATTAGAATCTATTAGAATGTTACTTGCTTTTGCTAGTTACAAAAATTTCTTGTTATATCAAATGGATGTTAAAAGTGCATTTTTGAATGGTATAATCGAGGAGGAAGTATTTTTTGCTCAACCTCTGAGCTTTGAAAATGAAAAGCTACCTAATCATGTTTATTTGTTGTAAAAAGCTCTCTATGGACTCAAGCAAGCACCTCAAGCTTGGTATGAGAAATTAAAGAACTTTTTGTTAGACAATGGCTATGTCATGGGCAAAGTCGATTCTACTTTATTTCTAAAACACACTTCTAGCAACTTTCTTATCATTCAAATTTATGTTGATGATATCATTTTTGGCGGGACTGATCTTGATCTTTGCAAGGAGTTTAGTTCTCTTATGAAGAGTGAGTTCAAGATGAGCATGATGGGTGAGTTGACTTTCTTCCTCAGCTTTCAAATCAAGCAAACAAAAGAAGAAAACTTCATCAACCAAGGCAAGTACACACATGAACTACTCAAATGCTTTGGGATGGAGAACATGAAGCTGATGGATACTCCCATGTCTAATACCGCCAAACTTGATAGAGATGAAGAAGGTGAGAAGGTAGATGAGAAGCTCTATAGAGGTATGATTGGAAATTTACTTTATTTAACTGCCTCTAGACCTGATATTATGTTTAGTGTTGGCTTGTGTGCTCACTTTCAATCTAGCCCTAGGAAATCACATCTTATTGCCGTTACGAGGATTTTGAGGTACTTAGCCAAAACTCTAAATTTTGGACTATGGTATCCTAAGTCAAGGGACTTTACTCTTGTGGTATATAGTGATGTGGATTACGCATGTTGTTTGGTTGATAGAAAGTGCACAAGTGGCACTTACTTCCTTCTAGGACCATGCTTGGTATCTTGGTTTTCCAAGAAACAGAGCGTCGTGGCATTATCAACTACCGAGGCTGAATACATTACAGTCGGGAGTTGTTGTGCCCATGTCCTATGGATGAAGCAAATGCTCCAAGACTTTCACATACATTTTGATGCTTCTCCTATCTATTGTGATAATACTAGTGCAATCAATCTCTCTTATAATCCTATATTGCATAGTAGAGCTAAACATATAGAGGTTCGCCATCACTTTCTTCATGATCACATTGCCAAGAAGGATATTTATATCACACATGTGGACACGGAAAATCAGTTGGTGGACATTTTCACTAAACCTCTAGCTAGAGAGCAATTTAACTTTATTTGATCTAAACTACTCATTGTTGCTTTGGATGATATTGATATGTGATCTAGCTAGTTGTTTCCATCATATATGTTTTTATCATGTTTTTCCTCATCTTACTTGCCTATATATGCTTGAAATGTGCTTAACTTGCTTGTTGACATGTTAGTTTTTACTTATTTTTTGGTTTTTTCTCTATTTCTTGGTTTTATCACAAAATAGTACCCAATGATGAGTGATATGTGCCTAAGTATGTTCAATGTACATAATAGACTTGAAAAATGAATTTAATCAGCATGTATATGACTAGAACTTAAGATTGATGGTTTTAGGTCAGGTTGACCATCGGTTGAGTTTCCCCCAGGACAAACTCGACCGATCAGGAGCCGAGAGTTGTTCTTCAGAGAACCAATCGTTCGAGTTTCTGACTCTCAGAACTCGACCGATCCGCGGGCTGAAGTCACTTAAAAGTTAGGTTTGGCCGACTATTCTCCCTCTCAACTAGAGAATAGATGACTGATTCCTCTTCTTCTATCCCTAAGCTCTCACCCCCAGCCCTAAACCTCCCTCTCCTATCCCTAGTTCGACCTAGATAGCTCAACCTAGACCTTCCTGGGCGCTCCATGGTGGTTTTTGAATGGTTTTTGAGGTTGTTTTGCTTGTTTTCTTCCTCATTTTTGCCTCCATGGCATCCCAAAGGAGAAAACAACCTGCTCCAAGCAATGCACCTTCGTCTTCGTCTTCTAATCGCTTGATTCCTTTTGATGATACCTCATTTATCTCGATTGAGGCTGTTAATTAGTACAAGGAACTTCTTCCTAGGAGTCCTTTTCCTTTTTGTGCCTTGATTGATCCATCTCCTAGGCGTCAAGCGGTTATAGATCAAGTTGCTAGGTTGCTTTCCGTTCACCACCTCTCTGCCTTGGCCGTCGAACGTGATTGCTTTAATAATTCCATGTCTAGCTCTAAAGCAGTTCATGAGTTCTATGCTAATTTACGTTGGAGCTACAACTCACTCGTTCCCCCACCTAATACTCAAGTAATCCTCACATCGATGATCACGGGAAAGCATTTCCAAATCTATGAGGATATATTAAATGTCTTCTTTTCTGGAGATGAGGAAAATGACACCTGGCGTAAGGATTATGGCGAGTATTTCTACCTTTTGGACCCAGAAGGGTTCTACAAGCAAAATGAATCGACTCTCCCTGATATTCATCGTTACTTGAACAAACCTGACGTTCCCTACAAGAAGAAGGGCACCCTTCCTTCCTCCTCTCTTGACCTTAGGAAGATCATTTTGGCATTAGTGATCAACTGTAATATTCATCTGAAGAGAAATCAAATGGATATTACAGAGAACACTATCGTCATTATGTATTGCCTTTTAGAGAACATCAGTGTCAAGTGGGCCAGATACATTCTACACCACATGACCTGCTTTGACACTGGTAAGAACACCAAAGGCACCCACCCTACCTACCCGGCTTTGATTTGTGGTTTATTCCAGTTCGCCACAAAGAAATCCCTCTTTTCTGACTTTCATTACAAAGTAGCCAGAAAGGGTGTTTGTATCAGTGAGACAACAATTCAAAAGTTTGTGCCTGTGTTTGCCTCCTCTACCCCTGGTGCTTCTCCCTCTGCCTCAGCCTCTGCAGTCCCTGCCTCCTTAGTCCGAGCTCCACCTCCTCAACCTCCCCCTAGACCTAGCCATGTTTTGTTCTGTGTATCAAATGAAACCCTTATGGGCTACATGATGCACCAACAAGCATACAACCAACAGGTTTAGGACCACCTGCATCAGGATTTGTGTTCTATAATGTCGACCATGAACCTATCTTGTGCTTCACCCTACCCCACCCACCAGCCATACCCAGGTAGTGATTATGCTTCATATGCATATAATCATTACTACCCTGCTCCCGAACCTTCCACTGTTGCTCCTCCACCTCCACCTTTTGTTGCTGGTAGCTCCACTCCTACCTACCTCCCATTGCCTGCTGGCCCCCTGGACACCTTGCTTTCCAGCCTTGGTGACTTTGCTCCGTCCTTTCCTCAGGCCAATGAGCCTCACGCTCTTGGTATGCCTTAGGTTGAGCAGAATGCTCATTGGCCCGGTCGCATTTTCAGTCCTCCTGCTGATGAGGAGATGCCTGACCAGACTGACGATGCTGAGGCTTATGATGATAATGACGGTGATGGTGAGGATGCTTTTGATGATGGTGATGGTGATGGTGATGGTGATGGTGATGGTGATGGTGATGGTGATGGTGATGGTGATGGTGATGGTGATGGTGATGGTGATGGTGATGGTGATGGTGATGGTGATGGTGATGGTGATGGTGATGGTGATGGTGATGGTGATGGTGATGGTGATGGTGATGGTGATGGTGATGGTGATGGTGATGGTGATGGTGGTGGTGATGGTGATGGTGATGGTGATGGTGATGGTGATGGTGATGGTGATGGTGATGGTTATGGTTATGGTGAGGGTGATGGTGATGGTGATGGTGATGGTGATGGTGATGGTGATGGTGATGGTGATGGTGATGGTGATGGTGATGGTGATGAAGGCACTGCTGCTGCACCCTCTGATGGAGATGAGGACTATGAGCCAGGACCTGATGATGATGATGTTGTTGATATAGATAGTTTAGATGTTTAGCTTGTTTCTTAGTTTTTAGTTTAGCATGTTGATCATATATATCTTTCTAGGCTATTTTGTATAAGATACATATAGGCACATTTATCTGAGTTGTCCTATTTTATCCTCTGTTTTCATTACTTCTTGGTTGTAGTTGTTTTCTTGGGAACATGCATCTGAGTTATAATATATGTGATGTGCACTCTTGCTATTTACTATGATGTATATTATGTGTTGGTGCCATCTTCTACCATATTTTGATTATGACTGAGATTGTATGTTGCTTTCGTCTCTGTGTGCCATATGACTGCTTGCATGTATATCTGGTTGATTGTGTTTTGGAGAAGACCTAGATTTTTTTTGCTCTTCTACCCCCCTACGTTTTGATAATGTCAAAAGGGGGAGAGATATTTTTCAATGGTTTGAAACTCAATCATATTGTTATTCATTGTTATACTATTTCTTATTTTCTTATGAGATCCTTTTCTTGTTCATTTACTGTTTTATCATGTGACTTGCAAAGGATCACATAGTGCATATTGAAAAACTACTAGAGGGGGGGTGAATAGAGTTTTTGAATAATTTTAACAATTTATTGAATTCAAACAACCACAATTGAAATTGGGAGAAAGAGACAGGTGTTTAGAGTGGTTCCAACTATAGCAAATACTATAGTTGTCAGTCCACTACCCGGTTGCTTACCCAACTGGGATTTGAAAGTATTTATTTTATTACCTCTTGAGGATTTATACAAAATAAAATACTTTCCTTTACACCCTTTGAACAGCCTTCACCCTGAAGTAGGTGCACCAACTTTGAGGTAGCCTTCTTTGAAGTAACTCCAAGCTCCCCCTTGAAGTAGCCTTCCTCTCTAGAAGTAACCTCCCGTTGCACCAGCCTTCTGAAGTAGCTCAAAGTCTCCTTCTTTGCCAAGAAGATCTTTACCCTCTCCAATCCAGCCTCCAACCTAGGAGTAGCAAGGAGAGTACAAACAATAATAGGGAACAAGAAAGAAAACAGAAATTACAACTTATCCTTTGTAGCCCAAGGCTTGATTTGCCTAGATCAAGCGTATAGATCTCCTAACCAAGTATGTGAACTTGTGATTGCAGTGGGTAGGAGATACTAGCCTATAGGACACGAATTATGAGCTAAGGAAAGAAATGGCCAATTGTCACAATGCTCAAATTTGCTCACAAACAGATTGCACAAAGTATGCTCAAAGATTTCTAAAGTGTAGCAAGTGTAAACAAGTGTGTTTGAGTGTCCTATGGCTTGTCCTATTTATAGGAATGGCCTAAGGATGCTTAAGGACGTTCTAGACAACTTCTAGGGGTTTCTAAGTGCTTAACTAGCCGTTAGGTACAAAGTTGTTGCTTTAACAACGACTAATTAATTAATTCTGCAGTTGCTGTCAGAGACCATCTCGGTCGACAAATGGTCGATCGAGACACCTACTCGGTCAAACTTTTGTCGACCGACAGGCTCTCTAGAACAAGTGATTTGCAACGTCTTTCTCCAACTACCAACTAACTTGTCTGTTGTGTCTAACAGCTACTTTGGATCTTTCTCGGTCGAGAAGATTGTCGACCGAGAGTGTCTCGGTCGAAGAGTTTGTCGACCGAGATTGATCCTGTTTCAAGGTTTCAATTTAGGCACTAATTATGTGTGTGAGTGTGCATAAGTAATCCTATTTAAATGTGATGACTTGTCTAACTGTGGTGTTTAGCTAGGGAAAATCTAACGCTTGATTTACATGCAATTCTAAGTACTTGTACATTATATTTTTGTACATGTTTTTTACAACAGTGATTACATTGCATGAAAATATAAATATGTAAGCTTGTGGGTTTTCCCTTGTTGCTTTGTCATCCTGCACACTCAAGTAGCTCGTTAGATTAATGAGAATGAAATGTTTGTCATAATCAAAACAAAGGGATTTATCATGTGACTTGCAAAGGATCACATAGTGCATATATGTTATGATTACTATGTGTAGATAGACTAACCATGTAGGTTATAGGAAGCATAGATTGAGGGGGAGCAATTCACATTGTTCACATCTTGAATCCCCTTAATTGACAAGGCAAAGGTATAACTTCTATGTCCTTTTCAATATATTTTTGGAATGGTTTTCCATTGTCAAAAAGGGGGAGAATGTTGACCTAGAGGTTATACATTGTCCATATTTTGATAATGACTTAACCATTCCATTCATATGTATCTAATATGTGTATTAAAGATTGATTTCAGATGTTAGGTATAAGAAAAGGATCAAAAATCCAAAGCCCTAGATTGGGTCAAGTTCAAGTCAAACGAGCTACAAGTGTGCAATTTTGGAAATCTATGTAAACGACCTTAGAACATTTTTGTAATCACTTGTAATGATGAATTGACTTGCAACTTAGTTGAGAAAATTGATTGGGACACTAAACACCATGTTTTAATCACTTTAGATGCACTTTAGAAAATTGACCATAGGAAGTCAATCGGTATAGTTGCAAACCCGACCGATCCTCCTGGTTCAAGTTTCTAAAGATAGCATCGATCGAGTTGTGGTTTCACAGAACTCGATCGATTGAGTACCTGACCAAATCGATCTTCATTGGTCAGTCGAGTTTTTCCAGGACAAACCCGACCGATGATTTGAATATCGGCTTTGTTTTTTACTCTATCGGTCAAGTTACCTTCATTAAAACTCGACCGATTGCACTATACGGAATTTGCAAAAAAGTTATTGTGACTCTTGGTGTGTGTTTTGAGCAAAAATAGAGTTGTTCCTTTGAGAACAAAATGGCTATTTTCATATCTAAGTGTCCCACAACTTAAAGGGGCACCCTCAACTATAAATAGGACCTCTTGGATTTCATTTCAAGGTTGATCATTCACTGCATGCTTGGTCCTAGCTTAGTTGAGAGTGTTCTAACCCTTTCAGCCCCTTTCTCTCTCTACCTTCAAGTCAAATTCATGAGTATGAGTGAGATATGTTCCTTTGTAAGAGAGTTGCTCCATGTATTGATGTAAAGCTCTCCTCCACCATCTTCCTACCCTCTTTCCTATCAAAGAAAAGGTTGAGGATCTTCTCCGAGTGAAGGAGAAGAGGTGGCTATTTTTCAAGGTTGAAGAAGGCAAGGTGTTCCAGATCTCCGAGTGAAGGAGATAGTCAAGGCAAGCACTCAAGAAAGATAGGTAATCCCTTAAAGGCTGAAGACTTGAAGAAGGAGTGGGTAAGTCCATGTTGATGGATGAAGACTCCATGGTTCAAGTGGGTAAGCTCCTTCTATAGGTTGAATATATTTTCTTGAGGTATTAACCCCTTGGATGTGTGGTTGTTGTGTCTTGTAATCTTATGATGGAATATAAGAGCACCAAGATTGCAAATCCTAGAGATTAACCACTTCTAGGTAGTGGACAGACATTGCTCCTAGTTAGGATGTGGAACCACTCTAAACCACATGTCCAAGTTCTTTCTCTTCCTTGTCTCTCATCCTTGTTGTGCTTGCTAGCTAAGACATCAAATTTTTCGTTTGTTTAAGCTTTTGTACTTAATATAATTTGGTGGTCTAATCCTTTTTGTGAGAATTGTGAAGCTCTATTCACCCCCCCTCCCTCTAGAGCCCTTGTTCCAACAGTCATGAGACCGGGTAAGAGTATCTTGTTACAATAGGAGAAGGTTTTAGGTACCCCTAAGTTCTACAAAAGTCAATATTGCACATATAATCTGGAGTATGTGAAAGTAAGTTGATTCAGTTGAGGGTTTCAAATTAGGAAAATAAAGCATATTGTGATTTCTTTAGGATTTATGATGAGTGTGCTCTTACTACAAATACCCCTAATGAATCTAGTGAATTAGCAATCCTAATTTCCTCAGGATCTCCCATGATCAAAATCCATCCCGGGAAAAAGGTATGAGATGTGAGAAACATATATAGATGATAGAGAAAGAATTCGATAGGTACAGTGAGATATATATGCTGACAATTATGATCTTAACGAGATCAAGTGACATGATGTAATAAATATGCATTAAAGAGTTGTTTTCAATCTTGAGCATGTCAATTATTTAAGCAATAAAATTTTCTTGATACAAAAAATTGATCTAAGTAAACATGACAAGATGACATAACTATATAAATGTGGAAAGATCCAGCTTAACAACTAAGAACAAGATTGTTATGGAGCAATTATTTAGTTACAAAAACTAGATAGATATGAGATATGAGCATGAAAAAGCAAGTTATAATTGGCCTCACGTGAGCAGTTGTTGCACCACGACCAAGTATAAAAATGAGCAATTAAAACAAATTGTCCTACCATGAGTATTTTTAAGAACATACATACCTATTAAAGCAGTTTAAACATGCAAGATATTGACCTAGATCTCATAGATAGATGAACAAATAGAATAATTTAACTAGATCTCATGGACATTTGTCCCTCCTTACCATTTCCAAAACCTCTTATTATAAAAGAACTTTTGTTCTAGAAGACAGATCTTCTAGAAAGGAACATGTCACGAGGAGCAAAATGATATGAAGAATTCTCTATCTGGTTTCAGGATAGTCGAAAGGAATGAATGTTGTAGTTTAATATGTAGGTGGGGTGTATTTATAGATGCCAGTATGGTAGGAGGGTTCAATGTTGAGAAAATTGATTTCACAAGTCGAATCACCATTAAAATAGGAATAGGAAATTAAAATTTAGAAATGGTTGTCTAGGGAACGCATATTGCAATGCTCAGCAAAGAGCAGTCAGTGGTGACATGTGGCATTCACCACATGGCACCCTAGTTAAACCCTAGGATCTGTTAGGTGTTCTCTCGAGCAACATACTTTTGGAATTTCATATCTTATGGAAGATTTTGAACATTTCATATTATAAAATGGTTTTTTTCTCAGGATTGTATTCTAAGCAATGAAATTCTCATAGAAAAGGGAGGAAAGATGTTAAAACTGGAGGGACAAATACCTTCTTTATTTCTCATTTTCTTGTTCAAAGAGACATGTGATTGAAACTCGATTAATATATATGGTTAACTTATATATCTAAAGCAATTGAATTTTCAATTAAGATTACAATTACATATTCTATTCAAGGAAAATTCAATTCAATTGTGAAACTTATTTAAAAATACTTGTGAAGCTCATACAATGGTCAAAATCATGCTAAGACCTTCAACAAGTAAAAAATGGATAAATGAATGGATTAAATTCCCATGCCACTTCAGTAGTGGCCCTCAAGCCAATCTATTGATCCATATCCACCCGGTTGTTTATAGTTATCATATCTTTTATAATGATTCAATGTATATTTTCCAATGTAGTGATGCTTAAGTAGTAAAACTAACGTCATATGACTGAGAGGTCTTGAATTTGAAACCCCTAGTCGAGATCATCAATTTATAAACAAGCGTACATCATAATATGTGTATACTTATTAAAATAGATTGTCCATAAACACAAACCATTGTAAATATTTTTTGTATTATAGATATGTTGAATGCTCAATAGATAATTACTATACTGGTGAAAATTACATACATTGGGAACAAATATCCACCTTTCCCCCATTTTAATTACGATGTTAAGTTGATCATCTGTTGTAGGACTGCTTTAACCACTTCCGTCCAACCATTCTGAGTATTGATCATGGTCTCCTAAGGTGGTCCACATGTTTTTATAAAGGGACATCATTAACACTCAACAGGGGCATAGCCACATATAGGTCAGGTCCTTAGGGAGAGCTTGTACCCTACCTTGTCTTTTTGAAACTCCACTGTAGGGTTGACAATTGATTTTAGGTTGAGAAGGTTTTATTTTGGGTTAATATATTTTTGTTAAATCCTAAATTCGTAAAGGATGGATTTTTGGAGCAAAATCATTTATTCTAACTCGACCCACAAATAATTTTGAGTCTATCAGAGCTGACATGTAAATCCAATACCAAAAGAATAATTAAAAAAAAACCTATGATTTGTCTAATCATTGATAATTTTCAAGTGTGATTAATGAATTTCATTGTGATAAACTTACAATGTGATTATGAAACACATATTTTATTGTAGTTTGATTGAGAGTTCTAAACACAAATTCAAAAGACAATTATTATAACAAATCATATAAATCAATACAAAATCATGTAGAATTGTCAAAATAAACTTCATGCTTGATGGATTAATAATTTAGTAGGTCATGTGTCTTAAAATGTAGTATTTGTAATTTTATTTGAAAATATAATTTTGAACTTCGGGTCAATCAGGTCAATTCAGGTCTAAAGTCCAAACTCAGACCCGACTCTAAACTAATTTGGATTCTTTGGGTTTGGATCAATTTTGAGTCAGATCAAAAAACCTTAGACCCTATACCCACTTAAGATTTCAAGTTCGGGTCGGATCATTTTGGTCGGGTATTATTTTGTCAGCCCTATTCCACTATAGTATATAATGGATTGACCACAAATTATACAATAAAAACTATGTTGTGTCCCCCAATTATGATGAATATCAACACACATTAACTACATTTTCAGAGGTGCCTCCCCAAGTTTGAATTCCTAGCTCCGAACAAGAGACCCAAATTCTCCACAGATTGCACGTTTGGTTTGTTGGATTTTCAAGAATCTTGTATTTATGTCATCCTGTATATATAAAATAGTGCATTGTCAAATTCTTGTAAATATAAATTTTATATTAGTTTCTTGAATTTGTAAAATGCATGATCTAATTTTTTTTAGATCCACCGGCTAATCACAGTTGGATTTTAGCCCTTGTTTGGTTCGAGATTGAGGTTATGAAATCTAGATTGGGTTAGTCTGGATTAGTCCATATATCTGGATTAGTTTATCAGGAGTAAATCCTATTTTTGTTTAGCAACCCAATCCCATTGCAAGCACTCATTAAACTAGACTGACCTCATAACTTGTGTTTTTCAGTCTGGCATATAAAACAAAATAACACAAAAGACAGAGCTAAATCCAGACTAGGTTCCCAAAATCCTACTGCTAGCAGGATTGACTTGGTCCGGATTATGGGACAATGGAGCCTCGAAACGGGGCCATTCCGGGATGTTGAACCTAACATTCATCTACGTCAACCCAGACTGGATCATGCTGACGTGACACAAGAAGACAAGGTGAAATCTGAATTGGGTCCCGAACCAAACATGGCTTTAGAATGCGTTTGGCACGGGACTGGGATTCTGGAATCTGTATTGGGTTAGTTGGGGTTAGTCTAATGATTTGGGTTGGGGTAGTCAGGATGTAGTCTGATTTTGTTTGGTAACTCAGTCTGATTCTGGTCAGCTAGTCAGTTTTGAGTCTAGTTTCAGACTAATTCTGTTTGGATTCCAGTTAGTATTCAGTCTGGTTCTGTTTGGCAATGTAGACAGGATCTGTTTATTGTCCTATTCTTATAGAGCTATTTTAACAATAACAACTTATGTAAAACTGTGATGCCACTACAGTACAAGTATAAAATTAACAAAATAAATATAATTTGATACATAATGTGGGTTATATTGTTTGTTTTTTAGTTAAATGGATAGTAATGAATATGGTCATTTTATATGTTTATTTTAAATATATTAAACTTTACAATTGGCTTGCATGGCATGTTCATTTTGTATGTATGTATAAAGTTTTGCATATTTGACCTAGTAATTGGTAACTGACAAGATAATTGTAATTGGCATAATAGAACATAAATTACGCACAAGTAGACCAAACATTATTTGAAAGATAGTTTGATTAAAATGGCCATAATAGTTCCATAATAAAACAAATGACAAAGTAAAGATAATAACGTTTGCAGAAGAACTTAAACAACGTCGAAGAAAAGTTGACAAGAACATAATGTGGTCTGGGGCAAAAGCATCATGAACCAAGGGAGAGCGGACAAAAAAGGAGTTGCTTGCCCTGGGCATAGACCTACACACCCATACACACATGCTAAGACAGTGTCTAGTCACTGTGTTGGTCGATTTTAGGGGTGGACAATGATTGTTCTTATTCCCACATAGGACCTTCCCAGTTGGCCCACTTTAGGGCCTCCTCGTACTCGTCCCATGACATGGGAAAGTTCTCCTGCAATGGCTGAGGTAGTTGTTTGATTTTGTCTTTTGTCCAATCAAACAGCAACGGCAGATGAGGAACACGTTTATCGACCCCAGCATTTTCTTCTTCGTGGCTATCAAATTTGGACCCCTTTTGTGTAGGCTCACCCTGGTTTCCAGGTTCACAACATTTTTGTTTGTAGACTAAGTATTCCTCAACATATATGTGTATCTTTGATGGGGACATCAACAACTTTTCAAATTGTGATCGTGACTTTGACCGCGATGTCGACGTCTAATAAATTTTTAAAATAAATATAAGACAAAATAATCATAATAACAAAGTGCATATGCAACAGTTTGTACAAGTTAAAGTTGGCAAACAAACTTAGATATGTAAGTTGTAACACAATGTTAGACTTTGAAACAAAATACATGAGTACACCTTTGATGAAATGATGGTAAAAATAAAGTAATGATGAGCATAAGTTTTATAAGAAAATGTTACCAAGCAATCATAAAAAAATACAAGTTGGACCAACTTTTTTACAATTTCACTCGTCTGTCTAAGGTTGTAGTTTTGATGTTGGTGATTTCGTCAGTGGTAAGGTATTCGGAAATTAACTGATTATATTATAATGATTATACAACACAAATTCACCTCAATAGTTTGTTATTGTAATAAAAACAAAAAATATTGTAACCACTCTACTAATATTAAAAGGGATGAATGATACTAATATTACAAGGGATGAATGACATTAACTAAACATAAGTAAAATAACTGGAACAGAGAGACACTACTAGACTAGATACACAACTTAAAAATAGCATCATGGTCTGGAATCAGCAATTGTGAGGGCCCTTTCATTGTTGTTGTCTTCTCTTGAAGTTTTAACAACAAAAAATAGGTATGAAGTTTGATTACTTTAAGACAAAAAGTGGATAAACAAAATAAGATTGGAATCAACAATTTGTTGATTGGACCTACTTTGGTTTTTTTATGATGTTGCTATGTCGCGGAGCTCGTTGTTGTCTTTAGACAAATTTGAACTGATTGTAATAGGAAAATCGACAGTGCCCAAATGAATAAAAAGGACTTCGTAGCAATCGTCAGGTGTGTTCCCATCATCATATTTGTCGTCATGTACGCTATCCTCTATTGAATACTCAATTTGTTTGAGATGATCGGGTGTCTCGTTGTTGATGTTGGTTATCCATACCTTGATGGTATTATGGTCAACCGGACGAAGAAAAAGTTTGTCAGTACGGCCCAATAGCATCTTCGTAACCCACTCGCGCCAACCAGATGTGGATACAAGATTTCTGTCAACATCATACTTAACCTTGATAACAGATGTTGAATTTCCATAATTTAGGTATAGTTCACCAGACTTGTAGCGTCTTCCATTTAGATCACGCCAATGTTTAGGTATAATGAGTTGTGCTAAGGAACAATCCTCTAGGGTGATGTCCAATTGTTCTTCAATAGGAAATAGTAACATTGGGGTAGAGGCTCAGGCCATGGTCCTAGGGTGTTGTGGTTGGAGAGAGTGTCAACAATTTAAATGTTATGCCTACAACAATGTAAAATAATGTTGAGAACAAGTACTATAAATGTAAGTACTAACAATAGACAACAACATGGGTTATTTGATATTCATTACGGATAAATAGTTTTTTCAAACGAAAGGATAACATATTTTCTGTGTAGTTAACAACAAACGAAGCAAACAATAGACAATAATCAATCAAATACAAAGTGGCATTCATTGGACTAAGTTTTTCATTTTCTACCAACATCCTCGGGTAGTCTGCATGTATCTTCTGTATGTATTGTGGAAGTATGTGATGTGTGTTTTTGGTTAACCGGATGTTGTTGTAGTCCTAGTGGATAAGTTTGTGGGCTACTCCAGAAAGTTTTTAGAACTGCAACCACAATTTGTAAATTTCCATCTCACCTTAAATACACCCATACTAATATCCGCTCTGCCAGTTATCTCATAAAACTCCGCTATGGCATCACGCCAACCCTACCGTGCAGAAGGTCCATGTAGTTTGCGCAAGAAATATTGTCGACCTAACACTATTCCTAGGGATGCATCACATTCTGCATCCCATACAAACTGATTCATTGTATCTGTTAAACTAAAAAATAAATGTGTAGTCGGTAAAGAAATATTCATGATGGAGATAATGTAGAATGAGAAATTATATAGCATTTAAAATTAAGTACCATGTGAATAATCTTAATACATGTCCACCATTCAAGATGTTAGTAGGAAACATACAAACTAAGTGTAGTACATAATCAAATAAACATGTGGTACATTGACAAAGACAAATTCGTACTAGTGCAGCAAAGGCATCAGATGACCATACGGTGAGTGGTCATGCTTCAAGAGTTGTTGTGTTGGCCTAAAGAAGGCAATGTAAACAACCAGTAGATAGAAGACTGTTTTTTTTTCAACAAAGAAATGAATTCTGAATTGGCATGGTATGACTTATTTGGTTTAGTTTGGTCAAGCAATGAAAAACCTACAGTTGTTACTAAATTCAGCTGGATTAGTCACATGATCTAGTCTGATTTAATTTGGCAACTATAACAGTAGACAAATCAAACCATACTGCATCTTGTGCCTATTCCAGCAAAATTTTGTAACAAACAAAGGTGTTTCATTGAATGACCACTGTGATCCGTACAACTCCTATCGTGCTAATTAGACTCCACTTATTTGCGACAAAAATTCAGTCTCTCTCTACCAGATGTATCAATTGCACTCTTTTGGCCGGCACTACATCTCGTGGTGCATGACTACATCTGCACACCCAATTATTCCCTTATACATTAGTTTTAAAACCTTAACCCGAGTTGTCATCGATACAACGTATATACTTTGACTAGTCAAGGGGTATCCCATCTACATCACATTCCATTGAGAAGTCTACTACAACTTTCGTTGACTTATCCTTACGTTTTGTGTAGCGTACAAACTTTGTATTGAATTTGTTGTTGTGTGACATCTACATGTTGTTCCAAAAGGAATGGTCAAAAATACATATAGCTAAGTCGGTATCACATTTAATTATAGGTGCATGAAATGAGTATGCCCAATTATGCATTCATTAAAATAGATTCAGACATGAAAACTATTGAGCATGATGACAAATGGTCTCGAATTAAACATAACGAAAAATGTTTTTAGATGCATATAAAACAAAATATTTGAACGTCCCTAAGGTGGTTAACAATTGTTCGCAACTTCATTCGTTTGCTTCACCACCTAATACCGCAGTTGGGTCGTTATTAATGTCAACATTGCTTAGGTTTTTAGCAACTCCTGGGGGGATCACATATTGCACTAAGGGATGAGGAGGCAATAAATTTCCCAAAAGGAAACGATTTTGTCTGATAAATTGTTTGCTTAAGTTCTTCCAATGGGTTTTTAGCATGTTCAAATCAATGCTAAGCACCCCGGTTATGTTACAAAAGTCAAGAAATGTCTCCCTCCAAGCCTCTGTAGTATATGCTCCATTGACACATCTCCCCAGGTCATACTAGTTTCTCATCGCATCAAGTAGGATTTGATCGTGCTCCGCACACCATATTAGATGACAAGCCATAGAACAAATTTTGTATGTAAGATGTTGAAATAGCATAAGTAGAACCATATTAGACGACAATGGTGGATGTAACGTTATATTTGAATTTTTTGTGAAAGTAACATAGGGCATACAATCTTATACATCCATAACCATGCAAACAAATGACAAAAAAGTGTTATGGAGACATCGGAGGTGAAGGAGTATCCAAAAGAAGAGCACAACTCTCCTCCAACTTATGAATAGAAGTTTGTAGAACTTCATAGTCATTCTTTCTGTAGGTGTAAACATGTTCGGAGTTGTGATGGATTTCAACAAAGTCCTTCATGTTCATCGTCTGGTCCCATACTGACTTGCACTCGCAGGTTAGTAAAGTAATCTCAGCCTTCAATGAATCAGTTTTTGGGGAGAGATCGACTTCCCAATGAAAGTATTTGCATCAGTCTTTTCCCTAATTTTTTTTTCCAAATTCTAGTTAATAACACGAATATGTAATGTACTTAGCAAGTGAAACTGATTATTTTTGGTTTTACTAGTGCACCTTACTAGAAGGACATATGTAATACATTTCTCCCGGCCTTTCACTAAGAATGCCAAACTCATATAACCATGCATCCTCTGTGTTTAGCCGCAATGTTGCAACCAAATCACATTCACACATCAGAACTTCAGTTGGATTCATCGACATCTAGAACAATATTGATTATTAGTAACATAAAGTTGGGTTCAAAACATAGATTTCTACGAAACATAGTTGGAGAGTATTTCAATACGACCAGTTGAGTGTTCTAACTATACTATTAGCCTATCAGGTTCAAAAAACATAGATCCAAATGTACTACATACTACACCTATGATGTATTGTATCCCTCTTCCTCTTTTGAAGAGTCACTATCACTCGGTAGGTGAAGCCGTTTGTGAAGATATAGGCGCCTCTTCCTCAGACTGTCAATATCTACTATTAGCCTATCAGTGTTTGCTCTTGTGGAGCAGACAAAATCGCATTGCTCTGACCATTACTTGCATTCATTCTGTGCATATACAAGTTGTGTTACCAACACATCCCTAATTGTAGTAAGTGTGGCCACTGTAGGTTGTACTCGCTGTGCGGGCAACATCATATGACATCTGGTCTGAACAAGACCCTTACCACATTTAAAATACATCCTGTGGGGGTTGTTGTCTTCAAACTATCCATTAGCCACATCTGTGGCATCCATGTACACTCATACGATGCACTAGAGACAACATGGATATGACGGCATTCCATTATCCATTACTAGACGGATAACCTAATGAAACATAATGTGACATTTTTTAGAAGTAGGAAAAATTGTAGTTAACAATAGAGTTTGAGAAGAAATGTTTGACCATTAAGCTACAAAATGAAATTCGAAAAGGGAATAAATGAAACATTTTGTAGAACATGTTTCAATGTTTGCAAGTTACAAAAAATATGAAAATCATTGATTTTCCCACATGGAATTGGCTAGTGTTTTGCGCAAAACATCTCCCTCCCTAGCATCAGCCTGGCTTGTTTGTTGGAGAGAACTCAAATCATTCAAGATGTCAGGGGTATTATGAGGGTCTTCCAAGTTTTCGTCCATCAAAGGATCACCATCATTTAGGCGCCAAATAATATTGTGGACGATACAACAAGCCATAACAATGTGAGATTGTGAATGCACAGGAAAAGTCGCTACTTTTCAAAAGTAGGAAAACATCTTCTTCAACACACCAAAGGCTCGTTCAACAACGTTATGTAGTTGAGCATGTTAGTGGTTGAATATCTCCGTTTTGCTGGTGTATGAGTTTCTATTACCCCGATACTGTGCTATATGGTAAGCTACATTTCAGTATGGTGTAAGAAATTGTCGGGTGTTGGCGTACCCTGCATCAACAAGATAATACTTTCCAGTGGGTACTTTGAAACTGCCTGTGGTTGTAGCTGCATGTAGTACCCTTTGGTCAGCCATAGAGCCCTCCCAACCATTCATGATACATGTAAACTCCATTGAGAAGTCTACTACAACCATGACATTCATGGAAACATTTTTCTATTTCTATAACGGTTCTGCTTATCGCGCTTCACCAAAATGGGAATGTGTGTCCCGTCAATTTCCCCAATGGCATCCTATGACAAGTATATATGAAATTCAATGATGAAGAAAGTGGTTATACTAACAACGGAATACACATGGTCAACAAAGTTATGGTCATACCTTGAAGTAAGGGTAAAATCTTGAACTCTCCAGTATGCGGCGGTGCGGAGTTGTCGATGCAGTTGGCATCACAACATATTCATTGCACAAAGCACACACTGCATCCAATACCTCATTAAACTTTCTACGTATGGTCTCACCACTGTGAATGTAGTCCTCATCCAGAACACGGTTGGTATGGCCATGTCCAACCATTTAAAGGAAGTAGCAAACTGCCTCCACTGACGACACAGCTCTAGTACTTTTCAATAAACCTCGGTCCTCAAGTTTGTCCACAAAGGCTAAAACTATGTTGGGTAGCATACGGTACAGATCATACACCCTCCTTTCATGGCCGGATATTATTTCTAAAACCTTTTGATGGCCGCTCCTAATACTAATAGATCTCAATATCGAATGTTGTGTGCTTGCGTCATTTGAATTGTCAATGATATTTTGTGATATTTGGTCTTCTATTTGGTAGCCTATTGCATTAGCAATGTCATTAGATGGATCGGATATAAGATCCAAAAGTTGTACAATGCCATCCGTTGTTTGTGATTGTTCAATACTGGCCATGATGTCTATAATTAAAAGCGATTACCCGCATAAGATATATATATATATATATATATATATATATATATATATATATATATATAGATTGCAGAAATTAAATGACCATGATAGCGACCAAATAGCAAATAACAAGATAAAACATTACAGAGTACCATAATTCAGAAATTGTGAATGCAACAGAATCAAATATTACAACATCCAAATTTGAAATAGTTCTTAAATTAAAGGCAGGCTATTGATATAGTTCTTAAATTACACAACCTCAGAAGAACGACTACAGGGCAGGACCTCTATTGTAACCACTCGTGCCACTAAACGGAGACGGTGGCGATTGTGAATATGGTGGTAGCATGAAGGGTGTTTGTGATCCAAAAGCTCCATAAGCTTTGTTCTTCATTTCCCAAAGGTCTTGCAACCAAATGGTAATTTTGTGTGGGGTATCCATAAGGCTTAGGTAAATGTTACAGTTTCCTGACTCCTTTATGGCATGCACAAGAGTGGTAAAAACAAGGACAGGGGCGTCAGGGTAGGTTGCATGAAAATGGTACAAAATGGTTTGATACTCATCTTTGTCATTAGATCTACTGGCAATACCGCTGCTCATCTCATGTACCTTGGAAAACACATTTGTGAATTCAAAAATGACATCATTAAACAGGCCACAACTGTCATGTGTGGTTGAGGCTCACTTCCTGCATCTGTGCGTGGTAGGAGTCCTTACACTAACACCTTGGTTGTTTGTTCCGCCACTGTTATCCTCACTTTACGTCCCAGAATAACCCATATATTCAGTAAGACCAGTTGGTTCTGGGCTGACAAATGAATCAGATGCATCTAGGTCGACAACAACATCAACTTCAGATGCAACATCAGAAGGAAGTTGTCTATCCGTTGAGGACACTGCATGATGGCCCCTAGCTATGTTCCTCCCCCCATCATCTCAACATCATAGTAGTGGTAGAATGGTCTAGTGATCAATCTCGCTAGTTCCTTGTTTCCCTAAAATGGTCAAGCACTAATGATTAGGTCAATGTTAATAACTTTAAGTTAATATTTAATACTCATGGGACTATATATCATTAGACATACCGCAAGTGCCTCCCTCCACTCTGGGGTGTCAGGAAGTATTGGCGTGTGCCTGCTCTCATCCCATCCAACACCACTTTTATTGGCCACCAGTTTTATCTTGGCAAAGTCTCTCCCGAGGTTCTTCCTCTGAGTTTTTAACTGCACCATTGAACCCTCGTTCCTCCCCATCCTGTTATGCCAATCGCGTAGCATCTCCCTCCATGCGTCCCTAGTAAAAATGCCATCGACGCACCTACCCAGGTCATATTGTCTCCTCAATGCCGCAACCAGAGCCTCATCCAACTCTTTCGTCCATACAATACGGATCTTCGGGTCTGGTGCAGACATAGTAGCAATGACACTACAACAGATCACTTTAGTCAGGGTGATCAAACGAAACCTTTATACGAACCTTGTTTGGGCCTGTGTACTTGACAGTGATAACTTTTATTAAAGTAGTATATTATAAGGTCGGTGTAGTATGATCGAATGGTGATAGCTTAGGGATAACAACCATTGATATTACAGTTGTAGGTGGTGTTTAATTTTTGTCTATTACAGATGTAGGTGGTGTATTGATATTTATAAGATGATTAACAACATCAAAATTTAGGTGTTGTTTAACATAATAGACCTAACTGAAGGGGCCAAACCTCATTAAGGGGATTAGATATATGTTCCAATTTAAATAAAATAATACATAATTGATTTTAAACTGAACAAATAATGACCTATTAAATTGATTGGTATTGAATCAAGCTCAAGCATGAATTCAGACCTCAATGTAGGGCTAAGAGCACACTTAAGGGGACCAGATACTTGTTCCAACTTAAACAAAAATAATACATAATATATTTAAAACTGAACAAATAATGACATATTAAACTGATTGCTACTGAATCAAGCTCAAGCACGAATGTACACTACACAATAATAGGTTTCAAATTGAATAAAAATATTACGTAATAGATGGATTCCAATTTTGGAGCATCATAGTAGACCTAGGTCAAGGGGTCAGACCTTAGTCAAGGGTTGTGGACAAGGAACTAATTTAAATTCAACATAAACCAAAGTAGGTGGACTAGGGAATATGACCTTGTTTATGAACACATATAAAATATTCAGTACACAATAGTAATCCACATCAAGCTCTGTTGGACAGAAAATAGTCAACCAACCATTGAGGGTAAAATCATTCAAATTTATTCTGAATTATGTGGTATGTGGGTTTTAGTGGTTAAATAGTAGACCTATTAAACTGATTGCTAGTGAATCAAGTTCAAGAACGAATTCAGACCTCAATCTAAGGCTCAAGGCACATTAAAATGAAGAATAATGGGTGTTGTGGTCAATCAGTACAGTTGATCGGGCTATGTTTATGAACATAGAGAGTGTAGCCTACACATAATGACATATTAATTTGATTGATAGATACTCAATGAAGCTCAACCATGAAATTAGAGCTCATTCAAGGGATCAGACAAGGGTATATCATTTTAATTTTCTTGGTATTATGGTATATTCAACCAATCATGACTAGGGTATATCATTTTAATATTCAATACACAATGTACACTACATTTCTTGGAATTCATAGCTCATTCAACTGAACAAATATACATATTTTGGTCAATCATTATAGTAGAACATGCAATGTTAATGAGCACAGAAAATATACACTACACAATAATAGGTTCCAACTTAAATAAACATAACACATAATAGGCGGAGTCGAATTTTGGTCCAACATAACAGACCTAGTTCAAGGGGTCAGATCTCATTCAAGGGATCAGACAAGGTTCCAACTTCAATAAACACAACACATAATAGGTGGACTAGGTAAATATTTACCTATTTATGAACACAAAAAAGATTCAATACACAATTGTAATTCAGAATAGGCTATGTTGGACATGAAATTCAACCAATCATTCAGGGTAAATCATTATAATTTATTTGGTATGATGGTACATTAGTTAAATAATGACATATTAATTTTATTGCTACTCAATGATACTGAACCACGCATTCAGACCACATGCAAGGGATCATAGCACATTAAAGTGAACCAATATACACATTTTAGCCAATCATTATTGGTATGATTGTAGATGAGTTAAAGAATGACATATTTATTTATTTGGTAATCAATGAACCTCAACGAAGCATTCATACCTCAATCAAGGGATCGGAACAAGATCAAGTGAACAAATGTACATATTTTGGTCCATCACAGAGAATTAATCATGACTTAATCATTCATTACATATTAAAATGTGTCTTGTTATGAAATACTAGACACACTATAAGGTTCCAACTTAAATAAACATAATACACAATAGGTGTAGTAGTTATATATAATGACCTTTTTAGTAACAGACAGAAATATTCACTACACAATCACATATTAAAATGCGTCCTCTTATGAAATACTAGGCACACACAAGGTTCCAACTTAAATAAACATAATACACAATAGGTGTAGTAGTTATATATGATGACCTATTTTTTAATAGATAGAAATTATTTACCTATTTATTAACACAAAAAATATTCAATACACAATCGTAATGCTAAACAAGCCATGTTGGACATGAAATTCAATCAATCTGGACTAGGGTATATCATTATAATTTTCTAGGTATGATGGTATATTGGTTAAATAATGACATATTAATTTGATTGCTACTCAATGAAGCTCAACCATGAATTCAGAGCTCATTCAACTGAACAAATATACATATTTTGGTCAATCATTATAGTAGAACAAGCAATGTTAATGAGCATAGAAAATATACATTACACAATAATAGGTTCCAACTTAAATAAACATAATACATAATAGGTGGAGTCAAATTTTGGTCCAACATAACTGACCTAGTTCAAGGGGTCAGATCTCATTCAAGGGATCAGACAAGGTTCCAACTTAAATAAACATAATACATAATAGGTCGACTAGGTAAATATTTACCTGTTTATGAACAAAGAAAATATTCAATACACAATCGTAACTGAACAGGCTATGTGGGACATGAAATTCAACCAATATGGACTAGGGTATATCATTATAATTTTCTTGGTATGATGGTATAGTGGTTAAATAATGACACTTTAATTTGATTGCTACTCAATGAAGCTCAACTAGGAAATCAGAGCTCATTCAAGGGATCAAACAAGGTTCCAACTTAAATAAACACAATACATAATAGGTGGACTTGGTAAATATTTACCTATTTATGAACACAGAAAATATTCATTGCACAATCATAATGCTGAATAGGCTATGTTGAACATGAAATTCAACCAATCAGGCCTATGATATATCATTATAATTTTCTAGGTATGATGTATATTGGTTTAATAATGCCATATTAATTTGATTGCTACTCAATGAAGCTCAACCAGGAAATCAGAGCTCATTCAAGGGATCAGACAAGGTTCCAACTTCAATAAACACAATACATAATAGGTGGACTAACTAAATATTTACCTATTTATGAACACAGAAAATATTCAATACACAATCGTAATGCTGAACAGGCTATATTGGACATGAAATTCAACCAATCTGGACTAGGGTATATCATTATAATTTTCTAGGTATGATGGTATATAGGTTAAACAATGACATATTAATTTGATTGCTACTGAATGAAGCTAAATCATGAATTCATAGCTCATTCAACTTAACAAATATACATATTTTGGTCATTCATTATAGTTGAGCAGGCAATGTTAATGAGCAAAAAAAATATACACTACACAATAATAGGTTCCAACTTAAATAAACATAATACATAATAGGTGGAGTCGAAGTTTGGTCCAACATAACAGACCTAGTTCAAGGGGGTAGATCTCATTCAAGGGATCAAACAAGGTTCCAACTTAAATAAACATAATACATAATAGGTGGACTAGGTAAATATTTACCTATTTATTATTTATGAACACCGAAAATATTCAATACCCAATCATAATTCTGAACAGGTTATGTTGGACATGAAATTCAACCAATCATTCAGGGTAAATCATTATATTTATTTGGTATGATGGTACATTAGTTAAATAATGACATATTAATTTTATTGCTACTCAATGATGTTCAACCACGCATTCAGACCACATGCAAGGGATCATAGCACATTAAAGTGAACAAATATACATATTTTGGCCAATCATTATTGGTATGATTTTAGATGAGTTAAAGAATGACATATTTATTTATTTGGTAATCAATGAAGCTCAATGAAACATTCATACCTCATTCAAGGGATTAGAACAAGATCAAGTGAACAAATGTACATATTTTAGTCCATCACAGAGAATTAATCATGACCTAATCATTCATTACATATTAAAATGTGTCTTGTTATGAAATACTAGACACACTACAAGGTTCCAACTTAAGTAAACATAATACACAATAGGTGTGGTAGTTATATATAATGACATGTTTGTTAACAGACAGAAATATTCACTACACAATCACATATTACAATGTGTCCTCTTATGAAATACTAGACACACACAAGGTTCCAACTTAAATAAACATAATACAAAATAGGTGTAGTAGCTATATATAATGACCTGTTTGTTAACCGACATAAATATGCACTACACAATCGTAATGCATTACAAGCTTTGTTGGACATGAAATGCAAACAAACATTCAAAGGTACATATTGACATTTTTATTTTTCTGATACTGAATGAAGCTGACGAAGCATTCAGACCTCATCCAAGGGATCACTTCCCATTCAAGTGAACAAATGTACATATTTGGGTCCATCACAGAGAATTAATGATGACCTGATCTTCATTACATATTAAAATGTGTCCTCGTATGAAATACTTGACAATAAACATAATACACAATAGGTGGAGTATTTATGTATGTAATGACCTATTTCTTAACAAAAAGAAATATTCACTACACAATCATAATGCAAAACAAGCTTTGTTGGACAATAAATTCAAACAAGCATTCAAGGTGAATCATTCTGATTTATTTGGTATGAAGGTAGATGAGTCAACTAGAAACATTTATTTTTTTGGTATTGAATGAATATGAACGAAGCAGTTAGACCTCATTCAAGGGATCAGACCATATAATATGTTTTTATCAAACAAATCATACATCCCTGGAACATCAGTATCTTTCATTACAACAAATATTACATCAGTATCAAGCATTCAACATGGAATTCAACATGGCTATGCTTACAGAACAAATTACTGAAAATATTTTCGTATTGCTCAAGAGATATACATGTTAAGACAAAATCCTGGTACAAGAGGGATCACGGCCAGTCACATTGGAAGGGTCGATACATACATGAAGACAAGGTAAAGAAAATACAGATTAGCCTATTGAAAGAAACTCTCGGTACATACATGAAGCCGCTACAACACCCGCCTACTGAAACAAAAAGATGGTCGGCCAACGCATACCTCTCAAGCAGTTGGGCGACTTTGGTCTCAAGCAACTGGGCAACTTCGGAATACAGGGGCTCAACATTGGCGACTTCAGAGAAGACTTTGTGGAGGATGTGTAGTTGAACAGACAGGATATTGGCGAACACACGCATCACTATATAGCAGCTGCGGCAGCCGTTTCCCTCGCAAGGGTTAAGTCCATGCCTTGCACAGAGTGAAAAAGGGGAGTCAAGGGGCTTTAATGGGAGATGACAAGTCGCGATGCCTAACCTTGACTCTCGCCGTCTAGCCTGGCGGCGTAGCTCGGCGATGGCAGGCGAACCAGCACACCCCCAAAACGATCTGCTCGCCTTCATTGGTCGTCTATACACACTACGCTCATGGCCTGCCATTGATTCCGCGATGGAATCGATGGGCCGTCAGCTTTAACTTACGTAGGCAATAGTAGATGGGAGGACGTCGAGGTCTCGGGAGAGGGAGAGCAGAAGAGGTAGAGGGGAAAGGGGAGAAGGGGGGTGTCGGGAGGCGGGCGAGGGGGTGTTGGGGGTAGGGCGAGGCGAAAATGAGGGTACTCGCGTTCTGAGCGGAAATCGGATTATGAATCGCAATCTTGGCCGTCGCGGGACTGGCCTGGGCCGGTTTTCGGGGTTCTGTTATCCCAAAACGGGGTCAAAATCGGTTTACCAACCAAACACAACCCAGTCTCAATTGGTCGCCTGTTTGGTGGGGTTGACACTAAAAGACGAAAAGAATTTTGATGGAAATCAAAATATCACATCCCTCTTATGTCTGAAAATCCCAAAATTAACCTTATTTTTGGATTACGACAAAATTACCAAACATGCCCAGAAATCGGAACAAGCACACCGATTGAGGAACGGAGACACATATTCTGAAACCCATTCCTGATAAGAACTCGATTTGTATTTGTTATTTTCACATCCGTCGTATACAAAATATTTAACAGGATTCAGCGGGCCATACGACGATTCACGGCCGATTAGTACATCATTATAAGTGGGCAGCTCAGATGCAGCCTTTTCCCTGCAGCTAGCAATCCCATCGTCCTTTTATCTACTTTCGGATCATCAGGCGGTGATCTGCCCTCCTAGAAGGTCAAGCCCAACGATAAGGAACGCCAGTCCCTGGAACAGCAATAAGTAGAAATGGACCGGGCGTGCAGAGAGGAGCCCCCGGACAGCAGCGACCATGAGAAGCAGCGCTAGGGCGAGCTCCTTCTTGTAGATCTTGTTGCTTTTGGTTGTCATCAAGAGCGGAGCTTCTTTCAGCCTCTTAAGCTCAGCAGCCTCAGCACTAGTGTCTGCAGCACCGTCGACCTTGTGATCAGACTCCCCCGACCTGCCCGATTTCTTGGTGACGACCCACTCGTACGAGTTCCTGAGCTGGAGGAGGCCAGAGATCATGGCGTGGAACTTAGTGACGGCCATGGTGTTCTCGAAGAAGAGGTAGGGGAGTACGAAGGGGAATGATCCGGGAGCAGGGTAGACGTTGAGGACAGCCATGACGAGCGGGACGTGGAAGATCATCCATACTGGTATCTCAGCTTCTGGGACGAACATGGTTAAGGGGAGGATTACGCACATTAATAGGAAGGAGTAGAGTGGGAGTATGAGCTTCCTTAGGAGGAAGAAGAGTAGCAGTACGTTTGCCTTCTTCCATAAAGAAATCTGCATTGCGTGACAGAGGAAGGGAAAGATGGTGTTACGATCATCAGGATCTAGATTACAATAGCAATGATGATGATTGAACCAAATTTACAATTAAAGATCTTAGAAAAAGGGTCAATTCTGCAGACGCGCGTGGCATATATACACCTACCTCTGATGCGAATATATCAGGAAGACACAATCTGAAGAGATTCATGGGACCAGAATGCCACCTGTGCTGTTGCTTCCTGTAAGCTTCATACAGCTCGGGGACTTCACAGGGTACCTTTGGTATAGCAGCAGAATATTCGTTAGATATGTCAATAATAAGATTGCATGATTAATAGGCATAATTATTAAGAAGAGTATCTTATCTAGTAATGATGTGGAGCCACATAACCTTCCCATTATAATTAGCTAAGGGGTTGGTGATAGAAAAGCGATTCCAATTAACAACATACCCTGACATCATTCAGGAAAATGAACTTCCACCCGTTGAGGTGCGCACGGACGGCGATGTCCATGTCCTCGACGGTGGTCCTCTCCATCCACCCACCCGAGCCCTCTAGAGCCTGGATCCTCCACACGCCCGCCGTCCCGTTGAACCCGAAGAAGTTGAAGAAGACGCCGTTGACCTGCTGCTCCACCTCAAAGTGGTAGCACATGTTGATGTACTGCAGCCGGGTCAGCAGGTTCTGGTCCTTGTTCACGAAGTTCCATCGCGCCTGAACTAAACCAAGGTCTGGGTTGTCCTGTGGCGGAGGAACAGAGATGTTTAACATCGATTGAATGACGGCTGCTTAGATAAACATGATTCCCATTTATAGGGCGCCTAAAGAAATCTTTCTACCGCAATGAGTATGAAAGTACCTTGAAGTGTGGGACAGTCCTCTTGAGGAAATCCGGGTTAGGCTGGAAGTCGGCATCGAAGATGGCCACGAATTCGCAATCTTTGACGTAGTCACAGCTCATGGCCGACTTGAGGTTCCCTGCTTTGTAACCTGTCCTGACCAGTCGGTGCCTGTACACGATGTTCGTCCCTGTTTCGCTCCACTTCTCCACTTCTGCTCTGATCATGAGCTGGATCGCCTTGTCATCTGAATCATCTAGGACCTGTACCAAGAACCGATCTTTTGGCCAGTCGAGTTGGCACGCTGCTGAGATGGACTGCTCGTACACCTGGTTGGACCAAAACGAAAAGAAGAAAAGAAAACCAAAACTGTTACTTTTGCACGAAAGAAATGGGGATCGATACTCAAAGACTACTTGTATATTTTGAGGAATGAACCTGACCTCTCTTTCGTTGCACATGGGGATTTGGATTAGGACCTTCGGGTACCAACACCCTATGTCATCACTACTCTCCATCAAACGATCGCCTTCTTGGCTCGCATCCTGTGATGGGAGAGTGGGTTTGATCTTGTTGAAGTTGATCCAGAAACACCCAAGAGAGAACACGAGCCTATCCACCGCCTGTATGACGCACAGAACCACGCAGAGGTTGCACACGGCTTGGAGTGGGCGACCAATGTGGTTGGCACGAATCGAGATCCAGGCCAAGTACGCCGCATGTACCTTCCCACTGCTGACCAGCACCTCGTCACCGCCGTAGCTCGACCATCCGTTCCAATACCCAACGAGTTCGAACCCAAGCACGGCCAAGCAGAGGGCCAGGAAGCCTCTGATGAACTGGAGCAGAGGATCCCCGCCCTTGTCCTTGGCAGCACCTCCTGCTCCTTCCTGCTTGCCGTCCAGGATACGCCTCTTTCCGGCCTGAAGCAGCGCCCAGGAGGCGGCGGTCAGGCGAGCGACGTCATGGGCTGCTCCGTGGGTCCTGAGGTAGAATACCCAGGTGAGCTGCTTCACGTTCATGCCACGGCCACCTTTGTTGTCCGTAGCCAGGAACGGCGCACCGTCTCCGGAGCCACCACGGATGTCGACCACCGAGTCATTGCTGCTGCCGTTGTCGGTTTTCGTGGCCATAAGGGAAGGAAGAAGGGTAGCTCCGACACTGGTTGCAGTGTGCGTCCAAAGGTAACTAGCTGCTGCCTTGTGGCATATATAGGCTAGTAGTTACAGTGTTACCATCTCTTGTTGCCTGACTGGCTCCAACCGGTCCAGTGGCAGTGGCAGCTCAATGTCTCAGCTGCTAAACATGCGGTTATTTCCCACCTCTAATTTTGAAATTTAAAGAAATGAAGAAACTAGGAACTTCGATAATCGATTATGAAGAAAAAAACTGTGGCTTGATAATGCCTCTTTGATTCGTGCCTTATTCAATAGATGTGATAGTCGAACAACCACTAAATCAGAGGAAGAGAACACTCGCGGCCCATCACTCCAGACCCCAGTGTAATCAGCCGACAGTAATGTCTATGGCTCTTCCTCTGGGGAGAAATTGTTTAGGTCCAGCTGCTTCTCTCTATTATTGGCTACCCTTCAGCGCAAACAGACAAAGAGAACAGCAATGGACAACTGCGCCCTTGCAGTTTCATAGCTCCCGTCTCTAGGTACATGTGAGTGTAACTCTGTTTTACTAGGTTTATTTACGTATCACCAGTCTGCTCATTCACCTACCAATCATTATAATCTATGTCCCTACCAATCATTATAATCTATGTCACATGAGAAGACTGTCACTCGTCGGATTAAAAAACAACCATGATTAGAAAACTGTCATTGATCTCAGGCCCATCTTAAGTATGGTAATGTGTTTGGTCTTGTTGATTTCTGAATGAGATAACAGTCATGATTCATTGTATTTGTTAGATTTGTCTCTTGAAACTTGGTAGTCCCGAGGTAGTTAGCTGGAGGAGGCTGAAAAAGGGTGAATAGAAAATGGCGGCTGGAGGAGAAGAGAAGTGGGACATAGATTTATTGTATTTGAGTGAGGGAAGGCAGATCAAGCTTTTCACGACGTGACACTAATGAAAAACATCTTAGACTTAATATATTTGGTTGAGGGAAAAAAAATCAAAATAGCACACTTTAATGTAAATATGTATATGAATAACATGAAACCCATCTTATTGCCGGAAATAGCCCACTTTCGTTCGAA
Organism: Alisma plantago-aquatica; assembly: GCA_963693085.1. Lineage (NCBI taxonomy): Eukaryota > Viridiplantae > Streptophyta > Magnoliopsida > Alismatales > Alismataceae > Alisma > Alisma plantago-aquatica. The sequence continues at coordinate 1,334,388,684 of OY856411.1, read as the reverse complement.
AGTGTCAACATCTTGGCGTTTTCATTGCAACAGGACTGAAAAGCGCTAAGAATTTGGCGTTTTATGTAAAAAAGCCTAAATATTGGCGTTTTAAAGGGAAAAGTGCCAAAAGAATTGACGTTTTAGGTGAAAGCGTCGAGAAATTGGCATTTTAGATTGAAAATGCCAAAAAAGTAGCGTTTTAGGTTGAAAGCGTCGATTTGGCATATTAATAGACCCAAGACTGTGAACACCGAAACATCTGGCGTTTTAATTGGAACGCCAACCCATTTGGTGTTTAATCAAGCAACCTCCCATTCACGCCAACCTATTTGACGTTTTATCAATAGTTTAGGTATACACAATTAAAATCCCAAACAAGTCTCATTGATGATAAGTAAAATAATATAGAAATGGATAAAAAGATATTAGATGAATCTCAGGAAAAGAAAAGATCTATATTAAGTATGCCACAATATAACAAGAAGAACACATCTTTGAAAATATCTATATTAAGTTTGTCATAATATAGAAAGAAGAACACATCATTGAAAATATCTATATAAAGTTTTCACAATACAGAAAGAAGAACACATCTTTGAAAAGATCTATATTAAGTATGCCACAATATAGAAAGAACAACACATCCTTCTACATTGTCCTTGTACGCAGTGGTCAAACATTCAACGAAAATGGAAACAAAGAAGTAGGTGTCTGCATCTAACAAAATTAGCTCGGTAATAGAAAGAAGAACACATTCTTCTACACTGTCCGAAATGGTCAAGCATTCAACGGAAACAGAAACAAAGAAGTTGGCATCTACATCTGATAAAATCAACCATGTAATCAAAATAAAAATCATTATTTAACTACATATAGTTCTTCTATAAGTAAAGTGCTAGAAACATTTATGCATGCCTAACGTCTCTTACTTCCTCTACCTCGGGTTCGTGGACCCAAAGAACGCCCTGAGTCTGGAGAAGTCTCAATTGGACTCAAGTGTGTCTGCTGGCCTACACATGTAGACCTACTTAGAGGGAGTGGTGGTGTGAGTGGATGGCATTGTAAGGACCCTGACCTTCATTTTGGGCTTACCCTGTTTGTTTTTCCTAAACCTTATGTTAAGATGCTTGCTAATCACCTCTAGTGGTGATTAGGGTTTGTTTGTGCTTTTTTGAGAGTTAGAGGTGCAACTTGCAAATTATCCAAGTTTTAGGGTTGATGTGAAAGATTGTCACCTTGAGAGATGTTTTCTCTCTCCTTGCATCCTCTAGGGTGTTGGATAAAATGGACATTATGATAAATATCTTTGTTTCGATGATGACAAACATTTCATTCTTGTTGATCTAACGTGCTACTTGAGTGTTGCAGGAATTAAGAGGATGATAAAGCTCTAGGGAAACTATACGCTTGAATGATTGTAAAAGTCATACAATGTAATCAATTATAAACTTGTACAAATATATAATGTACAAGTAATTAGATTTCATGTAAATCAAGCGTTAGATCTTCCCTAGCCAATCACCACACTTAGATAGGTCATCCCTTTCAATAGTGTCACATATGCACATTCATACACACACTCAATGCCTTAATTGAAAGATTAAAACAGGGTCAATCTCGGTCGACAAATTCCTCGACCGAGACACTCTCGGTCGACAAACTCCTCGACCGAGAATGACCCGGGTAGCCGTTAGAGGTAGTTGGCAGTTTGAGATGAACGTTGCAAACACTTGATCCAGAGTGCCTGTCGGTCGACAAATCCTCGACCGAGTAGGTGTCTCGGTCGACAAGTCCTCGACCGAGATGGACTCTGACAGCAACTGCAGAATTAATTAACTAGCCGTTGCTAATGCGCCTAACTTGTACCTAACGGCTAGTTAAGCACTTAGAACCCCCTAGAAAGTGTCTAGAACGTCCTTGAGCACTTTTAGGCTATTCCTATAAATAAGACATGCCTTAGGACACCTAAACACACCTAAGCTACACTTGTGCTATACTTGAGCTTGAATACACATTGGCAATACTGTTTTGAGCAATAGAGCAATTCCTACATTTGCTATTCATTCCCATTGCTCCCATTTCGTGTCCTATAGGCTAGCATCTCCTTACCACAACACTTACACTTCTACACTCATTGGTTAGGAGATCAATACGCTTGATATAGGCAAATCAAGCCTTGTGCTTAAAAGGATAAGTTGTAATTTATATTTTCCTTCTTGTTCCTTTTATTCTTTATATTCTCCTTGCTACTCCTAGGGTTGGAGGCTGCGGATTGGAGAAGGTTCTTCTCGGAGGAGAAGGTGGACTTCAAGCTACTTCAAGAAGGCTATCGCACGGGAAGCTACTTCAAGAAGGCTATTGCAACAGGAAGCTACTTCAGGAGGAAGGCTGCTTCAAGGTGGTGCAATTACTTCTAGGTAAAGGCTGCTTCAAGGTTGGGCGATTACTTCTAGGTGAAGGCTGCTTGAAGGGTTTAGGGAGAGAATTGTAATTTTATGTAAAGTCCTTGCGAGGTAATAAAATTAAATTCTTTCCAAATCCCAGTTGGGTAAGCAACCGGGTAGTGGACTGACAACTTTAGTATTTGCTAAAGTTGGAACCACTCTAAATCCTTGTCCCCTTGTCCAATATTCTTGTGGTTGATTGCTTGAGTTCAATAATTGTTAAAATTATCTATAAAACTCTATTCACCCCCCCTCTAGTAGTTTTTCAATTGGTATCAGAGCAGGCTTCAAGGAACCCTAACAAGGTCTTGAAGAATGGGTGACGGGGTGCTCAACAACCTCAACATTGAAGGGACATTCGTTGCTAGGCCTCCATTATTTGATGGAACAAACTACCAATATTGGAAGAGAATGATGCAGTTCTACTTCCAAGGCATAAATTGGGACTTATGGAGGATGGTGTCAACACCATACGAGCTTCCTCAAATGCAATATGCAGAATGGGATGCAAACACGGTAAAATCAGCTCAAATGAATGCAAAGGCTGTAAGTATTCTTTATTGTTCAATTTTAGTAGGAGAATTCAATAGAATATCAAACTGTGAAACAACCTATGAAATATGGCATAGATTGTCCATAACTTATGAAGGTACGGTTCAAGTTAAGAACTCTAAGATTAGTATGCTTAAACAGAAATTTGAACACTTTCGTATGGATCCAAATGAATCCATCAGTGAAATGTTTGCAAAATTCTCTTCTATTGTTAATGGTTTGAATGCCTTAGGAAAAACTGTTCTTGAAGAAGATCAGGTGTCAAAGGTACTTCGATCACTTCCTCCCAAATACAAGCCCAAGGTGACAGCCATTGAAGAAGCCAATGATCTCACTAAACTGAAAATGGAGCAACTCATTGGCAATTTAGAAGCTCATGAGGCAACTCTAGAAGAGGAAGAAAGAAGAGAACGTGAACGTCAACATGGGAAAAAGAAGGATATTGCATTCAAAGCTTCAACTAAAGACAATCATGACACAAGTGAAGATGATAGTGAAGAAGAAACTTTCGTTGTAAATGGTAAGCAATATAAAAGTTTTAAAACTAATAAAACTTCTAGTGTTTCTTCTTCCAGGTGCTTTGAATGTGGTAAGAAAGGACATATGAAAGGTGATTGTCCAACACTCAAGAAAGGGAAGAAATCATCTCACAAAAATAAAGAAAGAGCATATCGAGCTGCATGGGATGATTCAAGTGATGATAATGATGATGGAAAAGGAGAAGTAGAATGCCTCATTGCTACAACAAATGAAGATGAAGAAGAGGTAAGTCTCTATGATCTACCAAAAGAAGATCTAATTGCTAGTCTTCAAGTTACTCATGAGAAATATATTGAGTGCAAGAAGAAACTTAAGAAATCAAATAAAGATTTAAATGCTAAACTTCTTGCTCTTGTATCCGAAAATGAAAATCTCAAAAAGGAAAATGAAGATTATGATCTTAAGTTAAAATCAGTAGAAGCTAATTGCAATCTTCTCTCCTTAGAAAAGTTAAAGTTGCAAACTCAAGTGAATGATCTTCAGAAACAACCTATTCTATGTTCACATTTAGATTATGATGAGGTTGTCAAAGAAAGAGACTCTCTAATATCCGATTTAGATCAAGCAAAGAAGGATATTGCTAAGATACAAAGAAATGTAAATGAGTTAAGAGGATATGACATGCTTGAAAATATTCTGAAAATTTCCTCTAGTTATAATGGAAGAAGAGGATTAGGATATGATCCAAGGAGAAATAAACCCAAAAGAGTTAAAGCATCCAAGACTAAGATTATGTTTGTACCTAGGAACACAATTCCTAGAAAGAGAAATGAAGTTGACTCTATTAGTTGTTATTACTGCATGCGTCTTGGACATTATTCATTTTCATGCCCATATAAGAAAAGGAATGATGAGTTAGCTTGGTTTCCTAAGACTTAGTAGCTTAAAATTAACTAGTTGAGATTTGACCTAAACTGATTCTTGATATCATAATGTCTTATCTCAACAAAATCGAGCTCTAATTTGCATTATCTCTTTTTTGTTTGAAATCGATTAACAGTTCTGAACATATTCCAGAAACTTAGTCGGTCGAGAATTTGTCGACCGAGTGAACATTCGGTCGAGAAATTGTCGACCGAGCATGTCACTGATTTTCAGACTGCTGTAAAATTGCTGAAATTGATCAAAATTGCTATCTATTTGTGATTAATAACTATACAATAAAATATAAATCATGGAAATAATCCTTGAAAGTTTATATGAGATTAATTTGGTTTATAATGCTTAGTTTAAAGGAAATTTCTATTTTATCATTATATGCTTTTATTGTTCTATCATTACGTAGGCAAGCAAAATGATTCATTAGTGATATATCTCTTAGAAATGCTTGCAAAGAGAACAATGTATCTTTAAAATATTTGAAATATTCATCGTACTTTCATATTTTTATATTTGAGTATCACTTAAACATGCATCAAAAATTGATATGAATGCTTAATTGGAAATTTGCAATTTATGCCTCTTGGTTGAAATGTAATTTAACCAAGGGGCGCTATGGTCGTAGTCAAGGGCGACCTAAAATAAGCTTTGACAAAATGCTTATTTGGACATTATTCTATTGTACTTAATCTTAGTATACTTTTGATAAAGGTCAAAATCAAAATTTAAAATCATTTGTGACCTTAGAAGCCTTAAATTGCTTTAAATTGTAAGATTAAGGGGGAGCTCATAAAAACAAATTCGATTATTTGATCAAGAAGCTTACAAAAATATTGTAAATATCATTTGAAGCTTGTTAACAACCTTAGTATTTTTTTATGAAGAAATCCATGAATTTCATAAAAATGATATATCTTATTCTTAAAGGAACTCTCTAAAACAAATCAGGGCTTAACATCCCTTGCATTTGGTTAGAGACATTTTTATGTACTTTAAGATTAAAGGATTCTCATTTAATTTAGGGCTTAACATCCCTTGATAGATGAGAAATCAATATACATTCATCATAAGCTTAAGGGAATCTCATATCATTTCAAGGCTTAACATCCTTTGCAAATGATTGAGAAACAAATTATGGATAAATTAGACAAAAATGATATTAAACCCTTGTTCCTAATAAGAATATCTATTTAAGGGGGAGCATAATATAAAATTAAGGGGGAGAAGAAAAATAAAATATTCAACTCGGATATCTTTTTGAAATGACAAAGGGGGAGAAAGAATATAAAATCAAAAATATAAATGAGTTTCATAACATCGTGGTCAGCACTCACTTGCAAAACAAGAATGGCTACAAAAGGTAATTGTCAGGTATGAAACTCACATGCTTTATATTTCCTCATTTCATATTTAAGAAATGTTTGTCATCTTCAAAAAGGGGGAGATTGTTGGATAAAATGGACATTATGATAAATCCCTTTGTTTCGATGATGACAAACATTTCATTCTTGTTGATCTAACGTGCTACTTGAGTGTTGCAGGAATTAAGAGGATGATAAAGCTCTAGGGAAACTATACGCTTGAATGATTGTAAAAGTCATACAATGTAATCAATTGTAAACTTGTACAAATATATAATGTACAAGTAATTAGATTTCATGTAAATCAAGCGTTAGATCTTCCCTAGCCAATCACCACACTTAGATAGGTCATCCCTTTCAATAGTGTCACATATGCACATTCATACACACACTCAATGCCTTAATTGAAAGATTAAAACAGGGTCAATCTCAGTTGACAAATTCCTCGACCGAGACACTCTCAGTCGACAAACTCCTCGACCGAGAATGACCCGGGTAGCCGTTAGAGGTAGTTGGCAGTTGGAGATGAACGTTGCAAACACTTGATCCAGAGTGCCTGTCGGTCGACAAATCCTCGACCGAGTAGGTGTCTCGGTCGACAAGTCCTCGACCGAGATGGACTCTGACAGCAACTGCAGAATTAATTAACTAGTCGTTGCTAATGCGCCTAACTTGTACCTAACGGCTAGTTAAGCACTTAGAACCCCCTAGAAAGTGTCTAGAACGTCCTTGAGCACTTGTAGGCTATTCCTATAAATAAGACATGCCTTAGGACACCTAAACACACCTAAGCTACACTTGTGCTATACTTGAGCTTGAATACACATTGGCAATACTGTTTTGAGAAATAGAGCAATTCCTACATTTGCTATTCATTCCCATTGCTCCCATTTTGTGTCCTATAGGCTAGCATCTCCTTACCACAGCACTTACACTTCTACACTCATTGGTTAGGAGATCAATATGCTTGATATAGGCAAATCAAGCCTTGTGCTTAAAAGGATAAGTTGTAATTTATATTTTCCTTCTTGTTCCTTTTATTCTTTATATTCTCCTTGCTACTCCTAGGGTTGGAGGCTGCGGATTGGAGAAGGTTCTTCTCGGAGGAGAAGGTGGACTTCAAGCTACTTCAAGAAGGCTATCGCACGGGAAGCTACTTCTAGAAGGCTATTGCAACGGGAAGCTACTTCAGGAGGAAGGCTGCTTCAAGGTGGTGCAATTACTTCTAGGTGAAGGCTGCTTCAAGGTTGGGCGATTACTTCTAGGTGAAGGCTGCTTGAAGGGTTTAGGGAGAGAATTGTAATTTTATGTAAAGTCCTTGCGAGGTAATAAAATTAAATTCTTTCCAAATCCCGGTTGGGTAAGCAACCGGGTAGTGGACTGACAACTTTAGTATTTGCTAAAGTTGGAACCACTCTAAATCCTTGTCCCCTTGTCCAATATTCTTGTGGTTGATTGCTTGAGTTCAATAATTGTTAAAATTATCTATAAAACTCTATTCACCCCCTAGTAGTTTTTCATAGGGTTGAGAGGATGAGTTGGGCTTGTTGCTTGAGTAGTTCTGAGCCTTGATGAGCTTTGATAGGCCTTGCTTTGCTTTGCTTTGCCTTGATAAAGGTTTGTATCGTGCATAGGAGAGCTTGAAGCTCATTGTCGCCCAGGGCTATGTTGCCCAGGAGTGTGTCGACCAGTGGGGTGTGTCGCCCATGTGACCACCTTGACCTTGCCTTGGTTGTGTCGCCATACCTTGGACAAGTGGCCGATCCTTTGTTAGTTGGTGGCATGACATGTGCATGAGGTTTCACAAGGTGGCATGGCTTTGGACAAGTGTCCCTAGGTTGGACGACACCATGCCTTAGTTTCCTCTTCACCCTCTTCTATATATGCCTCTCCTTTCTCTTGCTTGGGATCCGTTTTAGCTCCTTAGTTGCCTTCCCTTTTTCCTTGGTGGATGATACCCCTCTTTGGTGGAGCTTGGTGGCCGATCTCCTTGGTGGAGTCTCCTTCTTCTTCTTCCTCTAGGTGGTGGTCGAACCCTAGAAGGGTCTTGCTTCCTTGGTAAGCATCTTCTCTCTCTCCTTAGCACCTTCTTCTCCTTTTTGCTTGTTCTTCGGCCATGGTGGTTATGAGCTTTGCTTCTCTTCTTGTGGTGGCCGAAGGTGGGGTGCTTTTGAGCTAAGAGCTTAAAACTTGGTGCTTGGAGCTTTGGAGCTTGAGGAGCTTGCTTGAGGCGGGTTACATAACTCCTAACCCTAGCTATACTACTTCCCTTTCTTGTTGCACGTTTATGTTTCATCTTGATCGGTCATGCATCTTGTGAGATATGTTTCTTGCTCTAGTACGTACCTTTAATCTTGGGGAGATAGTGGTTATCTTGTTGTTGATATGATGATAGTTGTGTGACCTTGGACCTTGTTGGCCGAACCTATGAATTAGGGTTTCCTTTGGGGCAATACCCCTTTCTCTCTTTGGTTTTAAGAAGTGAGTTCGAGCTCTAATGGTGTAGGCAAAACCCCTCTCACTTGGTTTTTGAGAGGTGAGTCTATTCTCTAGTTGCTTGGACAACACCCTTCTCTCACCATGGATTTGAGAGGTGAGCCTTTGGTTGTTGATGATCTAGTTGAGGATGGAGTGTTGCCCGATATGTGATGGAGGTTGTGCAAAACCCCTCTCTCTTGGTTGTTGAGAGGTGAGCCAACTCTCTTGATCTGTTAGGGTTTGATGATGTTGGTCTTGAGGTTGAAGATGACCAAACTAATGTGGTTTTTGTGCCCTTGAACAATACCCTTTTTGGTGCTTTGCATGATACATCTCATCTAGGATTTGTCTTGGACGATATGCTTAGTTGGGTTGTGTTAACCTTGTTGCCTGATATGGTGCTTGGGTGATGAACCCTAGATAGATGCCCTAGTGTTGACCAATATGTTGTGCCTACCTTAGTTGGACGATAGGCCCCTGGGCTCCATGGTAGGTGACCGACATGTGATGCCCACATGCTGCCCGATATCATCCACCCTAGAGTGTTGGAAGTGTGTAGGTGTGCCTAGCTTGGGACAACACCAGGGTCAATTGCCTGGCTGATACCCCATATGGAGGTTTGTTACCCTTGACTGATCTTCCTTGCCCATCACATGTCTCCTTTTGGTCAGTTACTCATCATGAATATGTGCTTGATAGCTCGGAAGCTCTAGAGTTAAGAGCTAGGCTGATACATGTGTTGAGCATGGATGGTGCTTTGGACGATACAAGTTGAAGGGCTGAGTCTTGGCCGATATGTGGACCCAAACCCTAGATGGATGATAGGGTGTCTTGGGCAACATGGTGGAGGTAGTAGAATCCCTTGGGCGTCATGAAGAGCTTGTTGGGCGTTAGGGTTTTCTCTTGGTTGACATGACCTTGGGCGTCATGGCCTTGGCCGATATGGCCATAGATGATATGGTGATGAGGATGGCCGATAAGTAACCCTAACCCTAGTGGCCAATAGGGTCATGGCCGATAGGTGAGTGTGTCCTTGTGCACGATACACCCCTTGGATCAGGTTGCACGATACTAGTCCTGCTATACTCGTGACCCTTGAACAGGTGTGCACGACATGATAATGTGATGAGGGACGATATGTGTGGCTAAGTGCCCTAGCTGATAGGATTTTAGGGAGGGATGTTACCTTGCCCGATATCCCTTTGGGTGAGGGATGGCGCTACCCGCCACACCTATAGTAAGGGTAGATGGTACCTTCGGTGAGGGTTATGCTTAACCCGGAAAACCTAAGTTGATGATCTGTTATCTGGAAACCGCACTTATGTTGATGATGCAATATGGATGATAGGTTGTGAACTGTGATATGTTTGATACTTAAAGATGATGCTACATAAGATGATAAGACACATGTCTATGTTTATAAGATAAGGACATCGTGGATGCTCATGGTTTGATAACAATAATGTAATTAATATAGTTTTGTGCTTCATGTAGTTATGATCATGGATGTTGTTCCAATCATGTGCATCCTCAACCCTAATAGCATGATAATCATAAAGATCTATGTTTGGTGATTCAGTTATCTCTCTTGATATGCATACTAACCATGCAGGTGAATCAAGTGAATTCATAGCCAGGTAAGAGCTATGAGGTGTATGTGCTCTGTATAACACTCAATGATGATAATCCTTGTTGATAAGGTAACATGTATCACCAGTATGATGTGAAAGGTCTGTTGACCTGATAAAGGCTGATTTCCTAGTTGAGGTGATATCCTTTGATGTTGAGATAAGGGATTGCTATCCCATGGTGATGATGTAAGCCTTGAGAGGCAGTGGCATTCTGTGATGAGGGATTGAGATCCCATGATAATGTGATAATGATAGTAATAATTGTTGGATCCTAGATGGGTGATTAGATGCTCTAGAGGGGGGGTGAATAGAGCTGAAAGCACTTAAAGAAAACTCATTAAACCTTCGAAATATATGACAAGATAAGGTTGCTAAATAGGAAATTTGAGTGCAACTAAATCATGCATAGCAAGGATAAGAGAGATTGAACATGCACCAATTAGACAAGCTATTTAGAGTGGTTCCACACTTCAAACTAGAAGTGTGTCAGTCCACTTGCCTAGAGAGGTCAACCTCTAGGACTTCCAACAATTGCACTCTTATAGTCACTTATAAGACTTACAATACATGACCAACAAATGACTTACCTATCCAATACAAAGAGTCTTCAACCTTACCAAGGACTTACCCACTTTACAAGAGTTTTCGGACTTCTCCAAGGACTTACCCACTCTTGCACAAGTCTTCGGCCTTGCAGGAATTACCCACTCTTCTTGGATCTTCCGCCTTTGACTTCACCTTCACTCGGAGAAGCTTTCACCAAGGTCTTACCCACTTGAGCTTGAGTCTTCTGCCTTCTCCAAGGGCTTACCCACTCTAGCTCCAAGCCTTCAGCCTTGATCTTCACCAAGGGACTCCTTCCCTTGTTCTTCTTCACCTCTCTTGGACAAGAGAGAGAGAACCTTCATCTTCATGATTACAAATGAGAGAAGTGGAGGTGGTGGAAGTGAGAGCCTCACAAGATATACATGTAGGACTAGCTCTCTTACAGATATCCTACTCACTCTAATGGATGTAGCAAGTGATTAAGCTTAGAGAGAGAGAGAGGAGGCTGTAGGAAGCACTCAACTATAGAATAGGAACCTCACAAAGAGTTTGCAATGAATGCTCAACCTTGGAATGAAGCCCAAGGGGTCCTATTTATAGCTGGGGATGCCTCTTAGCCTTTGAGAACACTTAAGAATGAAAACTAGCCGTTTTGTGGCTGGAAACGGATCTATTTTCACTTGTTGCAACTCCACAACGGCTAGTAGCACTTTTCTGCACTTTTCCGTACAGTGCATTCGGTCGAGTTTCAATGGGTGTAACTCGACCGATGCAATCTTCAGAAAATTAGCCCAGGTGGATCGGTCGAGTTTCAGGGTGGGAAACTGGACCGATTCAATCTTCAAAAAATCAGTCCAGGTGGATCGGTCGAGTTTCAGGGTGGGAAACTGGACCGATTCAATCTTCAGAAAATCAGTCCAGGTGGATCGGTCGAGTTTCAGGGTGGGAAACTGGACTGATCAAGTGCCTGTAATTGATTTTCAAAGTTTCATTAAAAGTGCTCTAATATTCGATCTAAGTGTTCCTGATATTTTTTCTAAGCTTAATTACAAGTCATACAATCATTACAAGTGATTTACAACATGATTCTAATGGATATACATCATATTACAAAAACATGCGCTTGTATGACTTTGACTTGTCTTTTCTCTAATTTGAGATGCGCAAGTTAGGGCAATTGGAGTGTGTCTATACCTAATCTGAAATTACTCAAGTAGAAGCATTAGACACCAATATGTGGAATGATTAGTCATCATCAAAACACGGGTTTAGTCAATTTAGACGTGAGTCAACATTGACCTAATTGACCTTGAGTCAACATTCTCCCCCTTTTTGAAGATGACAAACCATTCCATAAATGTATTGAAAGCATTTAAGTAAATTCATACCTTTGGAGAAACCTAGGGTTTTCAATAGAATGGAGTTCATATGCTCCCCCTCAATTGAAGCACATGGAGTTCTCATACTCCCCCTTAATTGATGCTATTTCTCCTACATGGTTAGCTTTCATAACATTTATAGAATACAATGTCTTCTACTCATATATGTTCTACACATATATGTCTGTTGACCTAGGTGTCGCACATTGCCCATATTTTGATAATGACTTAACCATTCCATTCATATGTATCTAACAAATCTATTTGAGATCATTGCAGATATTAGATACAAGAAAAGAATCACTTTTATCTCCAAAGCTACTCTTCCGGCACATGCAAAACATGTGACTTTTAACCGCTTTGTAATATAGCCCTTAGAGGCTTAGAACATTTTATGTAATCACTCATAATCATGTTTTGCATTGTATCTAAGATGGATAAAATGATTGGGACTCAAAAATCCATCGTTTGTACAGTTTATGAAAATTCCAAAATACCCTTAACAGGGATTTTGTCGGCTGAATTACAAACTCGGCCGATCCATATATTCTGGAATTTTCTGGGCTGTCGGCCGAGTTTCCAACTCAGCCGACCCCTGTTCGGTCGAGTTTCAATGGTAGGAAACTCGGCCGATCCACTGATCGGTCAAGTCTGAAGGTCGACCGATCGGTCGAGTTTCCCCATGGAAACTCGGCCGACAGTCTATCTCTCAGACTTGTCGCCTAGTGTGTCGGCCGAATTGCCTTTAATGAAACTCGGCCGATCGGACTGTACTGGAATGCAGAAAAAGCAATTCCAACCGTTGGAGGAGTAGGTGGGACTCAAAATAGATCCGTTGCAAGTTGTAAAACGGCTAGTTTGTGCCACTTAACTCTCCCAACCTCAAAGGGACACCCTCAACTATAAATAGGACCTCTTGGACTTCATTCCAAGGTTGCTCATTCACATATGCTTGGTCCTAGCCTTAGTTGAGTGGTTTCTAATCCTTTGAGCCCCTTTCTCTCTCTACCTTCAAAGCAAATTCGTGAGTATGAGTGAGTTAGGATCCCATGTATGAGAGCTATCATTTGTAATCTTGTAAAACTCTCCTTTCCACTTCTCCCATCTCCATTCTCTATGAAGATTGATTGAAGTTTCTTCTCCGAGTGAAAGAGAAGAAGGTTGCTATTCTTCCCCAAGTGAAGGAGAAGAAGGCTAGCTGCTCCAGGCCTCCAAGTGAAGGAGGAAGGTGCTAAAGCTCTCCAAGTGAAGGAGAGGTGCAAGGAAAAGCTCAAGCAAGATAGGTAAATCCTGCAAGGCCGAAGACTAGAGCAAGAGTGGGTAATTCCTTTGAAGAAGGTGGAAGACTACTTGCTTGGTGGGTAAGTCCTTGGTGAGGTAGAAGATCTTGGCTTGATATATAAGTCCTTGGATGGTTGGTAGTTGTAGCTTGTAATCTTATTGTGTGATATATATAAGAGAACCAAGTTACAAATCCTAGAGCCTAACCAACTCTAGGTAGTGGACTGACATTGCTCCTAAGTTTAGGACATGGAACCACTCTAAACCACCTGTCCAAGTGCATGCTTTCCTTGCCTCTTATCCTTGCTTTGTATGCTAGTTTAGGACATCAAATTGCTGTCTTGAATTAAGTTCTGCACTTAATATAATTTGGTGGTCTAATCACTTTTGTGAAGTTTGTGAAGCTCTATTCAACCCCCCCTTCTAGAGCCCATTGATCCAACAAGTGGTATCAGAGCAGGTCTTCTCCAAGCTACTTCAACAAGTAGGAGAAGATGGGCGATTCAGCTCTTGGGTCAATCAATCTTGAAGGAAGCTTCTCCATGAGACCCCCGGTCTTCGACGGCACAAACTTCCTATATTGGAAGAGAAGGATGCAATTCTACATCCAAGGCGTGAGCTACGAGATGTGGAAGATAGTCCATCTCAAGTATGAAGAGCCGAAGGGGAACATCACCACGTGGACGGAAGATGAGATGAAGCGTGCTCAACTCAATGCTAAAGCTGTGAGCATCATCTACGCCGCCCTTTCACCATCGGAGTTCAACCACATCTCTTCTTGGGACACGGTGCATGAGATTTGGCATAAGTTGTGTGTCACCTATGAAGGGACGAAGCAAGTCAAGGAGGCCAAGGTCTATATGCTCGGCGGCCTACTTGAGAACTTCAAGATGGGGAAGAATGAAAGAGTTGCGGACATGTACACAAGGTTGAATGTCATCTTGAACAGTCTTGCAGCCCTTGGGAGTGTCATGGATAGAGGTACCATCAATGCAAAGATCTTGAGATCTCTTCCAAAGAGATGGGAGCCAAAGGTCACTTCAATTGAAGAAGTCTACAAGCTGAGCGAGTTGTCAACCGAGGAGCTGGTTGGTAATCTCCAAGCACATGAACCAAGGCTCAACAAGCAAGAGGAAGAGGAGAAAAGAGAAGAGAAGGAGTCCAAGAAGATGAAGGACACAGCCTTCAAAGCTCAAGTTGAAGAAATGATGCGGCAACAACAACTTGCTATGAAGTCTCCCTGCCCTTCCTCTAGTGAAGATGAAGGTGCAAATGATCATGAAGCCAACTATTCAAAAGGAAGACACTTCAAGGGCAAGCCATCATCCTCAACTCCTAGATGCTACGAGTGTGGTCAAAAGGGCCACTACAAGAATGAATGCCCAAAAGCCAAGAAGGGCTATCATAAGAGCAGCCACAAGAAGGATGACAAATACAAAAGAGAAGCCAAGTACAAGAAGAAGAACAAGAAGGAGAGACGACCCAAAGATGCAGCTCATGCGGCATGGGAGGAGTCTTCTACTTCAAGTTCCTCAAGCTCCGAGGATGGTGAATGTCACCTTGCACTCATGGCTTCTACTAGTGAAGAAGTAATTGAGGTAAGTGAGGTAAGCAAGGTAAGTGATGAAAGTTTACTTGATTTATCTAAGGAAACCCTCATTGAAATGCTTAATGATTGTCAATCATCTTTTGCTAAATGTAAAGCCAAAAGAAAAAGGTTAGGAAAGATAGTTGATGATCTCTATGCCAAGATTGACATTCTAGATCAAAATGAAAAATTACATCTTGATAGCATAGATTCTTTACAAGGGCAATTTCTAGACCTTGAACTTCAATATAATGGAGTAGAGGTTGAGAATGGTACTTATCTTAAAACTATTGAAAATCTTAAGATAGAGAACCAAAATTGCCTAGATGAGCTAGATGTTCTAAAAACTGAAAATGTTGAACTTAAGCTTATTGATGATGCTAGGAGAGATGAAGTGTATGCTTATCAAAGAGAAATTGTTGTCCTTAAATCTGAAAATGCTAAACTTCTTGCACAAACAAATGATTTATCTTCTAGACCTATCTTGCCTAGAAATGAAGTTGCAAACTTAACTCTTGAAAAAGACTCTCTTCTTACTAAAGCCCTCTGTCTTGAGGCCGACCTTTTGCATGCTAGAGAAGATCTTGCTAGTTTATCTACTACCATTACAAATCTTAGTGATGATAATGCTAAATTAAGATCTACTTTGCAAAGGTTTCTTTCGGGTAAGAAGTCTCTAAATGATGTTCTAGAGCACTCTACCAAACAAGTTGGTACTAGTGGTCTAGGATACAATGCGACTACTCCAAAAGGTAAGAAGAAGAAGAAGGATAAGAAAAAGAGTGTGGAAACTCCAATTTTCAATGGAGAGTCTTCCGGCTCTAAAAACCCCATGGTATGTATGCATTGCAAATGTGATGATCATTATTCTACCTATTGTCCTTACAAGCCTAAGGGGACCAACCCAAATATGAAATGGGTCCCCAAGCTAACCCCGGACCCCAAAGTTTGAGTTGGGTTCTGACATCCTCTTTTCTTGCAGGTCACAAAGAAATGGATTGTTGATAGTGGCTGCTCTAAGCACATGACTGGAGAAATCAGCCATTTCAACAAAATTGTGAAGAAGAAAGGAGGATCGGTAACCTTTGGGGACAACAAAAAGGGTAAGGTTATTGGTGAGGGTGATGTAGGTAATGATTTGTGCATTAAAAATGTTTTGCTTGTTGATGGCCTACATCACAACTTAATTAGTGTTAGCCAATTATGTGATAATGGTTATCTTGTGCTCTTTACTTCCTTAGAATGCTTGCTTCTAGATTCCCTGTCCTATAATGTCATATATAAGGGAACTAGAAATGGTAATCTATATGTGATTGTTCTTGATGCTTTAAAGCCCATACTAAATAGATGCTTAGTCGTGGATAAAAACGATCTTTCGCTTTGGCATCGACGTTTGGGTCATGTGAACTTGCATCAAATGAAGAAACTGAACAAAAAGGACTTGGTTCGAGGACTTCCCAAATTGGATTTTGAAAAGGATGAGGAATGTCAACCTTGTACTCAAGGGAAACAAACCAAATCCTCCTTCAAATCCAAAGGAGTCATGAGTACCAAGAGAGTTCTAGAGCTTCTTCATATTGATCTCTTCGGACCTATGAGAACACAAACGCTTCGCGGCTCCAAGTATTGTCTTGTTATTGTCGATGATTTTTCTAGATTTACTTGGACTTTCTTTCTCGTTTCTAAAAGTGATACACTCGATGTTTTCACGAGCTTTTGTAAACGAGTTGAAAACGAAGCTTCTTGTCATGTTGTTTCCATCCGTAGTGATCATGGGGGAGAGTTTGAAAATGATCTTTTTGAATGTTTTTGTGAAAAATCGGGTTATTCGCACAATTTCTCTTCTCCTCGCACACCCCAACAAAATGGAGTTGTTGAGAGGAAGAATAGATCGCTGCAAGAGATGGCTAGAACCATGCTTCTTGAGTATGACACTCCTAAGAAGTTTTGGGCTGAAGCCGTTAGCACCTCATGTTTTGTGCAAAACCGAGTTTTCACTCATCCGACTTTTAAGAAAACCCCCTATGAACTATGACGTGGTAGGAAGCCGTCAATTGATTTCTTTCATGTGTTTGGATGTCCTTGTTTTGTTTTGAACACCAAGGATTCTCTCGACAAGTTTGATCCGAAATCGTACAAGGCTTTCTTCCTAGGCTATAGCACTACTAGCAGGGCTTTTAGAGTGTTTAACATTGAACTATCTAAAATAGAAGAATCTATAAATGTTAAATTTATTGAAACTAACCCTGGTATTGGCAAGCATTTGGGTGATGATGATGTTGCAGATGAAATCATTCCTATCTTAAAAGAGCTCAACATCAAAGACAAAGGTAAGCAGGTTGAAGAAGAAGAGAAAGAAGAGGAAAGGAAGGATCCCACTCCCCGCTTTGCAAAGAATCACCCCAAGGAGTTGATCATTGGCAACCCGTTTGAAAGAGTAAGGACACGAGCTGCACACAACAAAGAACAAGCAGACAGTGCCTTCATCTCTCAACTGGAGCCAAAGAACATTAAAGAGGCCCTTGGCGATGATGAGTGGATCCTTGCCATGCAAGAAGAGCTTGAGCAGTTCGAGAAGAACCGTGTGTGGACCTTAGTGCCAAGACCAAATGATAGAAAGATCATTGGTACCAAATGGGTTTACCGCAACAAGCTTGATGAGCAAGGAAAAGTGGTAAGGAACAAAGCAAGGTTAGTAGCACAAGGTTACAATCAACAAGAAGGTATTGATTTTGATGAAACCTATGCTCCTGTTGCTAGATTAGAATCTATTCGTATGCTACTTGCTTTTGCTAGTTATAAAAATTTCTTGCTTTATCAAATGGATGTTAAAAGTGCGTTTTTAAATGGTACAATCGAGGAGGAAGTATATGTTGCTCAACCTCCAGGCTTTGAAAATGATAAGTTACCCAATCATGTATATTTCTTGCAAAAAGCTCTCTACGGACTCAAACAAGCACCTCGAGCTTGGTATGAGAAACTAAAGAACTTTTTGTTAGATAACGGGTATATCATGGGCAAAGTTGATTGTACTTTGTTTCTAAAACACACTTCCACTCATTTTCTCATAATTCAAATATATGTTGATGATATTATATTTGGCGGAACTGACCTTGATCTTTGCAAAGAGTTTGGTTCTCTTATGCAGAGTGAATTCGAGATGAGTATGATGGGTGAGCTGACCTTCTTCCTCGGCTTCCAAATCAAACAAACCAAGGAGGGTAACTTCATCAACCAAGGCAAATACACACTTGAACTTCTTAAACGCTTTGGGATGGAGAACATGAAGCCAATGGATACACCCATGTCAAACACTGCCAAACTTGACAAGGATGAAGAAGGTGAGAAGGTAGATGAGAAGCTCTATAGAGGTATGATCGGAAGTTTACTTTACTTAACTGCCTCTAGACCTGATATAATGTTTAGTGTTGGCTTGTGTGCTCGCTTTCAATCAAGCCCTAGGAAATCACATCTTGTTGCTGTCAAGAGGATTTTGAGGTACTTAGCCAAAACTCCAAATTTTGGACTGTGGTACCCTAAGTCAAGGGACTTTACTCTTGTAGCATATAGTGATGCTGACTACGCAGGTTGCTTGATTGATAGAAAGTGCACAAGTGGCACTTGCTTCCTCTTGGGACCATGCTTGGTGTCTTGGTTCTCCAAGAAACAGAGCACAGTGGCATTATCAACTACCGAAGCTGAATACATTGCAGCCGGAAGTTGTTGTGCCCAGGTCCTATGGATGAAGCAAATGCTCCAAGACTTTAACATTCATTTTGATTCTTCTCCTATTTTCTGTGATAACACTAGTGCAATAAATCTTTCTTATAATCCAATATTGCATAGTAGAGCTAAACACATAGAAGTTCGCCATCATTTTCTCCGTGATCACATTGTCAAAAAGGATATTTATATCACACATGTGGATACGGAAAATCAGCTGGCCGACATTTTCACTAAACCACTTGCTAGAGAACAATTTAACTTTATTAGATCAAAATTGCTCATAATATCTCTTGATGATGTTGAATTGCTCTCTAATTAGTTGGTTACATCTTATGTGTGTTGCTCTTGCTTATAAATGCTTTGATTGCTCAAAATGCTTGTTTTTGATAAAATTTCTCTTGTTTCTATCTCTTCTTTGTTTTTTTTTTAAATCGGGTTTTAATCGACAAATAGTACCCTATGATGATGGGAATGTGCCTAAATATGCTTAATATACAATCTAGTCCAACCAGAAAAATTGCATTCGGTCATTTGAGGCTAGGGCTAGATTTTAGGTTTTTTCCTCATCAGGGTTTTTGTCGGCCGAGTTTCCAACTCGGCCGATCGGTCGGGGACAGGGCACCTGTGCGCTCTGTCGGCCGAGTTTCCTTTCCTGGAACTCGACCGATCGGCGGCAGGCTGGTTTAATATATATAGGAATCGGCCGACTTGCTCCCTCTCAACTAGAGCAAAGTCGACCGAACCCTAGACGCCCAGCCCTGACCCTTCCTCCCCTGGTGCTCTTCTCTCTCTCTCCGGCCATTTTCGCCCCCAAATCGACCCGTTCGTTTGTTCTTGCTGCTCTTCGAGTGCCTCCTGCTCTCTCTCTCCGCGTGGATCGGCTCCCTCTCCTCGTTCTCCTCTCCAATGAGGTCCCAACGCCGGAAACGTGCCGTTCCCGCCCCTGCTCCTGCGGTTCCTCTTGCGCCTAGGTATATGGTTTTTGATAATCTTTCTTTTGTTGACAATGCTGCTGTTGCTCACTACAAAGAGCTCCTTCCTCGCTCTCCCTTTCCTTTTCAAGCTCTTTATCAGCCCCATAGCTTTCACGCAGACCTTTTCTTAGCTTGTCAACTCTTTCGCACACATCATCTTGAAGCTCTTTGTATTGAGGATGCCCGTTTTCATAACCTAAAATACAGCTCCAAAGCCGTACGTCAATTCTACACTAACTTGCGGTGGAATTACGACTCTTTGGTTCCCCCTTCGGACACCTCAATCGTTTTGACGTCTATGATTGCCGGCCAACCTTTTCATATTACTGAACGCTCGTTCAATCTCTATCTCAATGGCAATGTTGGCACGGCTTCGTGGATTACCGATTACCCTGCTTATCTTGATCTCTTGTATCCCGAGGACGTCTATAGGACCATTGATGTTGACTTGACTGATATTCATAAGTTTCTCAAGCAACCCGATTTTCCTTATAGAAAGAAGGGCACTCTGCCATCTTCTGCCCTGTCCTCTCCTCGCCGTGTTTTGGCGTTCGTTCTCAGTTGCAATGTCCATCCAAAGAAGAATCAAACGGACATCGCTGAGAATATAGCTATGATGATGTATCTGCTTTTGAACAACCAAGGAGTCAAATGGGCTCATTACATCCTTCACCATATGACTTGTTTTGACTCGGGAAAGAACACCAAGGGCACACATCTTCCATATCCTGCCCTAATTTGTGGTCTTTTCCAGCATGCCACTGGAAAATCTCTCTTTTCCGATTTTCTCTACCGCCCTGATCGTAAAGGAGTTTATATCAGTGAGACCACTCTTCAAAAGAGTGTCCCTACCTCTGGTGCATCATCTTCTTCTGCTCCACCTCCACCTCCATCATCATCTGCTGCACCTCCTCCTCCACCCTCCACAGCTGCACCACCTCCTCCTGAGCCATCTTTCCGACCTCCTCCGCAGCCGGCTTTTGCTGACTTCCATGTCTCCAATGAGGCCCTCATGGGGTACCTCATGCATCAGCAAGCCTACAACATGCAGGTCCAGCAACATCACCATCAGGATCTGTGCCACATCATGTCTTCCATGTCTTTGACTTGCCCTCAGCCCTACCCCACCTACGAGCCCTACCCCGGTGGTGACTACGCATCTTTTGCGTATAGTCAGTTTTATCCTCCTCCACCACCTTCTGCTTCCGCTGATCACTCTGTAGGTGGATACTCTCCTCCGGTTCTGGCGCTCCCAGGTGGCCGTTTGTCTGAGCTTCTGGCCCAGTACACTTCTTCTGCTCCCCCTATTGAGGTTGCCTATGAGTTACATGCTCTGGGCATGTCTTGGGCCGAGCAGAGTGCGAGGTGGCCCGGGCGTGCTTTTGGTCCTCCAGACGAGGATATGGCTGACCAGGACGATGCTGAGACTGACGCTGATGAGGCTACTGCGACGGATGCTGAAGACGAGGATGCGGATGATGATGCCGATGCTGAAGACGAGGCTACACCAGCTGCTGCTCCTCCTTCCGATGATGGAGATGAGGACTACCAGCCCGACGAGGACATGGAGGCTGCCGTTGATGATGTTGACATAGATTAGTGTAGCTTCGAGTTGATGTGTCTAGTTTAGTCTCGGATGACCACGATATATCTATTTGGACTATGATTGTATTATTTACATTAGGCACATCATCTGAGTTGTACTATTGCTACTCCGTTTGTCTGTGTAGTTTTTGTCTTATGTTGTTTTTTGGAAACACTTTGTATGGCTTATCTTATAGTGTGTTCCATATTTTGATGAATGATAGGTTTTGCTTTCGTGCTTTATCTTGGTGTTTATCTGTCTCTCTGTGTTTTGGTTGATTGAGTGTTTGGAGAAGACCTTGCTTTTATGCTCTTCTACCCCCCCTGCCTTTTTGAGATGACAAAGGGGGAGAAAGACCTCAATCATATTGGTTTTATTGCTTGTATGGTTCTTTTCTTGTCTATAAACTGAAATGCATCTAGACTTGTTTAGAATCATATAGTATCTATATATGCTATGGTTGCTTGTGTGTTAACTAACTATGCAGGAACGAGTAAGCATGAATTGAGGGGGAGCATTACAGATTGATCATATTTGCATCCCCTTGCAATTCCCTAAAGAAAAGGTATATGTTTCACATTCTTTTCAATATGTTGAGGAATGGTTTGTCATTGTCAAAAAGGGGGAGAATGTTGACCTAGGTGTCGCACATTGCCCATATTTTGATAATGACTTAACCATTCCATTCATATGTATCTAACAAATCTATTTGAGATCATTGCAGATATTAGATACAAGAAAAGAATCACTTTTATCTCCAAAGCTACTCTTCCGGCACATGCAAAACATGTGACTTTTAACCGCTTTGTAATATAGCCCTTAGAGGCTTAGAACATTTTATGTAATCACTCATAATCATGTTTTGCATTGTATCTAAGATGGATAAAATGATTGGGACTCAAAAATCCATCGTTTGTACAGTTTATGAAAATTCCAAAATACCCTTAACAGGGATTTTGTCGGCCGAATTACAAACTCGGCCGATCCATATATTCTGGAATTTTCTGGGCTGTCGGCCGAGTTTCCAACTCAGCCGACCCCTGTTCGGTCGAGTTTCAATGGTAGGAAACTCGGCCGATCCACTGATCGGTCAAGTCTGAAGGTCGACCGATCGGTCGAGTTTCCCCATGGAAACTCGGCCGACAGTCTATCTCTCAGACTTGTCGCCTAGTGTGTCGGCCGAATTGCCTTTAATGAAACTCGGCCGATCGGACTGTACTGGAATGCAGAAAAAGCAATTCCAACCATTGGAGGAGTAGGTGGGACTCAAAATAGATCCGTTGCAAGTTGTAAAACGGCTAGTTTGTGCCACTTAACTCTCCCAACCTCAAAGGGACACCCTCAACTATAAATAGGACCTCTTGGACTTCATTCCAAGGTTGCTCATTCACATATGCTTGGTCCTAGCCTTAGTTGAGTGGTTTCTAATCCTTTGAGCCCCTTTCTCTCTCTACCTTCAAAGCAAATTCGTGAGTATGAGTGAGTTAGGATCCCATGTATGAGAGCTATCATTTGTAATCTTGTAAAGCTCTCCTTTCCACTTCTCCCATCTCCATTCTCTATGAAGATTGATTGAAGTTTCTTCTCCGAGTGAAAGAGAAGAAGGTTGTTGTTCTTCCCCAAGTGAAGGAGAAGAAGGCTAGCTGCTCCAGGCCTCCAAGTGAAGGAGGAAGGTGCTAAAGCTCTCCAAGTGAAGGAGAGGTGCAAGGCAAAGCTCAAGCAAGATAGGTAAATCCTGCAAGGCCGAAGACTAGAGCAAGAGTGGGTAATTCCTTTGAAGAAGGTGGAAGACTACTTGCTTGGTGGGTAAGTCCTTGGTGAGGTAGAAGATCTTGGCTTGATATATAAGTCCTTGGATGGTTGGTAGTTGTAGCTTGTAATCTTATTGTGTGATATATATAAGAGAACCAAGTTACAAATCCTAGAGCCTAACCAACTCTAGGTAGTGGACTGACATTGCTCCTAAGTTTAGGACATGGAACCACTCTAAACCACCTGTCCAAGTGCATGCTTTCCTTGCCTCTTATCCTTGCTTTGTATGCTAGTTTAGGACATCAAATTGCTGTCTTGAATTAAGTTCTGCACTTAATATAATTTGGTGGTCTAATCACTTTTGTGAAGTTTGTGAAGCTCTATTCAACCCCCCCTTCTAGAGCCCATTGATCCAACAATGTCTTCTCCCCTTTACCTTCTCCCTTTTACATGGACATGCTTCTCCTCTTCATGTAAGACATGCCTTCTTCCTCTTTTTAAAAGAATACATACCTTTCTCCCCCTTTGTCATTTAAAAAAGGGGTTATGAAGAAATAAGAAACATCACTTGTTAAAGAGAAAGGAGATAACACAAATATATAAGGAGAGTAGAAGCGCACAGATAGGGGCTTGTCCAAGCATAGAAAGAAAAGCAAGTTAAAGCATATACTTGAACAACCCAAAAATGCAAGATAAAGTGTTGTAGAAAAACAATAAATCACAATTTTGACCCTCAAGATGATGGAATTTGACCAAAAACCATCGGAGCTCATGGCAAAGCGATGAGTCTTGCTCAGAAGGTCGTTTCTGCATGAAAAACACTAGTCTTGCACCAAAAACTGAAACTGGAGCAAAATCTGCATAAAAATTCATAAATACTCCAATTCCCACATATCATGTAGATCTATGTACCCTGAATCACAATGTTATGCAAGCTACTCAATATAGTAGATATTCAATTTAAGGAACAATCTTGAGCATGTATGAGATAAGATACAAACATAACATATAGATGATCAAAGATGCCAATTATAAACAGAGTTAGAACTACATGTATATGAACTACTAGTAGATGATATCACAAGTTAGGACTACTAGTAGGATCTAGATCATAGCAAGAGATACCAAAAGATACACAAGATAAAGCAAGCTATGAGTAGATGTAGAGATATATCCAAACAAAGAGATATGCAATTTTAGAAGCATGAAAGGATATAACTCACTAGATATGCATCCTTACCATAAGATGATTACCCATAAGAATCTCAAGGTTGTATCAAAACAAGATATACACCTAGATAGATGTAGCAAGTTAGAGTACAGCGGAAGCAATTTTTAGACACAACCAAGAGATCCAAAGAGATCATCATCAAAACCTGCAAAACAACTCAAAGCAAGTAATTGCAAGATATAGATATACCAATTTAGAGCAATTTGAAAGATAGAGTTGTAAGCAAAATAGGAAATTTAGATCATGGCAATATGCATATATAAAGGTACAAAATGAGAGTGCCAAATAATAAGGCTATTGGTTGAGAAAATCTAGTTTAGAGAGAAATTCTCATTCAATAAGCCAATTGTGTATTCTGTGCACAGTATTATCGGTCGAGTTCTGTGCATTGGCAACTCGACCGATGACAACTGCTGGCAACACCCATTGGTGCCTATCGGTCGAGTTTTCATAGGGCAAACTCGACCGACAGAGCAGCTGTCAAAAGGCATATATATATATCATAAAAACACATTTAAAGGCATGCTAAAAATACAAACCATATCCAAACATGTCTAAGCAAGTTAGTAATGCACTATAGAAGCATTAGAAACAATTTTTGAGCAAGAGTGTGAAGAGAAACATAAAATTCCACTTTTGACTCAAAAACCATATGTATAGTGCACGCTAACTTGACAAAAACAAGTTAGAGATGGTTATAAGCAATAAAAACTTTACCTTTGTTCTTACCATACCTTTTCCACTTGTAGTCACCCTCTACACATCTCACCTTTCTTCTTTCATGTGGATTGAGAAGTCAATTTGCAATTCAATAGCTCAAGTCAATCCATTTGCAAGTACCTACAAGAAGAAAGATGAAATGGTCCCCAATCATGTTTTTGGGTCCGGATGGGTTAGTTTAGCAACCCAAGTCCTATTGCTCTTGGGTGCTTTCCTAAAAGGACAACAAGTAGAATAATGACCAAAATCATTGCAATAGTTGCATGTGCCCATAGTCTTGGAACTAGAGGATTCTCCATGGAATATTGGAGGTCCTTTATCTTTGTTGTTCCCTTGACTACTATCATATCTTAAACCATGACTACCAATTTGTTTAGTAGTATAGTGTAGGATATCATTAAGATTCTTTTTACCCACTAAGAATCTTTGCAAAGAAGATCTCAAACTGTCATTATCATGCTTAAGAGAAGCAATAGTAGAAGACAATTGATTAATATTTTCTCTAGCATGTAAAAGATCATTTTCTAAGCAAAGAGATTTAGTTGAAAGAGAATCTCTATCAATATGAAGAGCAGCAACATCATTCTCTCTATTTGTAGAACTAGAACAAGATTCATGCCCATTGATTTTAGCAAGCAAGGAGGCATTTTCTATTTCTAATTCGTGCAAAACAAAATCTTTGTCCTTATTTTCAGATTTAAGAACATCAATGTCATGCATGAGAGAATCAACAATTAAAGTATGCTCTTCATTAGAACTAGGCATGAGAGGTTGAGCTTCTAGAAATTTAATCTTATCAAGTAAACTAGCATTTTCAAGTTTAAGAGAGTCTACTTGGATAAGACAATCATTTTTATCAATAAGCAAGCAAGAATTAGCATATTCAAGATCATCTAGTTCTATATGCAAATTATCAACAATTTTAGCAAGCTTTTTCTTTTACTTTTTAGAAGACTTATAAGAGGCACAAATATCATGAATAATAGCAATTAAAGATTCTTTATCTAAAGAGTCTAGATTTACCTCACTTGAGTCTTCACTTGTTGACGCTATAAGGGCAAAATGGCATTCTCCTTCATCACTAGAGCTTGAGCTTGATCCTTCACATGAATCTTCACTTGAGCTTGAGTTGGAGGAGCCACTTGAGCTTGGTTTCCATTTCTTCATGTGAAGATGGGTCTTTTTTCCTTGTGGGTAATCTTCCTTGTAGTGACCCTTCTTTCCACATGTGAAGCACCGGATGGAGGAGGACTTGCCTTTATAGAGTTTACCCTTGGAGTACATGGCATCTTCTTCAACTTGAGAGGATGGAGAAGCTTGACCAACAATAGCCTTGATTTGAGCTTTGATTTCAGCCTTCTTCATTCTCTTGAGTTCTTTCTCCTCTTGTCTTTCTAATTCCTCCCTCTTGTCAAGTGTGGCTTCATGTGCTTGTAGATTTCCAATGAGCTCTTCAATAGGAATATCCCTAAGAGACATTGCTTCTTCAATAGAAGTCACCTTGGATTCCCACCTCTTGGGGAGAGTTCTAAGGATCTTTGAGTTGATCTCTCCACTAGACATAGGATGTCCTAGAACAGCAAGACCATTCAAGATGGTGTTGAGCCTTGAGTACATGTTGGCTATGCTCTCCTCCTTTCCCATCTTGAAGTTCTCAAGCATCTCTTTGAGCATGTAGACTTTGCTTTCCTTCACTTGATCTGTCCCTTCATAAGTGATGCAAAGCTTTCTCCATACCTCATAGGCCGTCTCACAAGAGGAAATCCGGTTGAACTCGGTGGGGTTCATGGAGGCATATAGGATGTGCATGGCTCTAGCATTCAAGGTTGCTTTCATCAAGGTGGCTTCATCCCATTCTTCAATATTTGTCTTTGGTAGAATGTATGGGTTGTTCACCATTTGCCACATCTCGAGACTTGATCCTTGGATGTAGAATTGAAGTCTTCTTCTCCAATAGAGGAAGTTGCTCCCATCAAAGATTGGAAGGCTGGTAGAGAGTCTCCCTCCTAGGTAGTCACCCATCTTCTCCTACTTGTTGAAGTATGCTTGGAGAAGACCCGCTCTGATACCACTTGTTGGATCCTAGATGGGTGATTAGATGCTCTAGAGGGGGGGGGTGAATAGAGATGAAAGCACTTAAAGAAAACTCATTAAACCTTCAAAATATATGACAAGATAAGGTTGCTAAATAGGCAATTTGAGTGCAACTAAATCATGCATAGCAAGGATAAGAGAGATTGAACATGCACCAATTAGACAAGCTATTTAGAGTGGTTCCACACTTCAAACTAGAAGTGTGTCAGTCCACTTGCCTAGAGAGGTCAACCTCTAGGACTTCCAACAATTGCACTCTTATATTCACTTATAAGACTTACAATACATGACCAACAAAGGACTTACCTATCCAATACAAAGAGTCTTCAACCTTACCAAGGACTTACCCACTTTGCAAGAGTCTTCGAACTTCTCCAAGGACTTACCCACTCTTGCACAAGTCTTCGGCCTTGCAGGAATTACCCACTCTTCTTGGATCTTCCACCTTTGACTTGACCTTCACTCGGAGAAGCTTTCACCAAGGTCTTACCCACTTGAGCTTGAGTCTTCTGCCTTCTCCAAGGGCTTACCCACTCTAGATCCAAGCCTTCAGCCTTGATCTTCACCAAGGGACTCCTTCCCTTGTTCTTCTTCACCTCTCTTGGACAAGAGAGAGAGAACCTTCATCTTCATGATTGCAAATGAGAGAAGTGTAGGTGGTGGAAGTGAGAGCCTCACAAGATATACATGTAGGACTAGCTCTCTTACAGATATACTACTCACTCTAATGGATGTAGCAAGTGATTAAGCTTAGAGAGAGAGAGGAGGTTGTAGGAAGCACTCAACTATAGAATAGGAACCTCACAAAGAGTTTGCAATGAATGCTCAACCTTGGAATGAAGCCCAAGGGGTCCTATTTATAGCTGGGGATGCCTCTTAGCCTTTGAGAACACTTAAGAACAAAAACTAGACATTTTGTGGCTTGCAACGGATCTATTTTCACTTGTTGCAACTCCACAACGGCTAGTAGCACTTTTCTGCACTTTTCTATATAGTGCATTCGGTCGAGTTTCAATGGGTGTAACTCGACCGATGCAATCTTCAGAAAATTAGCCCAGGTGGATCGGTCGAGTTTCAGGGTGGGAAACTGGACCGATTCAATCTTCAGAAAATCAGTCCAGGTGGATCGGTCGAGTTTCAGGGTGGGAAACTGGACCGATTCAATCTTCAGAAAATCAGTCCAGGTGGATCGGTCGAGTTTCAGGGTGGGAAACAGGACCGATCAAGTGCATGTAATTGATTTTCAAAGTTTCATTAAAAGTGCTCTAATATTCGATCTAAGTGTTCCTGATATTTTTCTAAGCTTAATTACAAGCCATACAATCATTACAAGTGATTTACAACATGATTCTAATGGATATACATCATATTACAAAAACATGCACTTGTATGACTTTGACTTGTCTTTTCTCCAATTTGAGATGCGCAAGTTAGGGCAATTGGAGTGTGTCTATACCTAATCTAAAATTACTCAAGTAGAAGCATTAGACACCAATATGTGGAATGGTTAGTCATCATCAAAACACAGGTTTAGTCAATTTAGACGTGAGTCAACATTGACCTAATTGACCTTGAGTCAACAATAATGTGACATAATGTTGTTATGTTTTATAACTTGGTTGCTTCAACAATCCACTTAAATTATACTAATTAATTATAGTGGAACATTTCAGGTAGTTTTCCCTGTCCATAGATCCATCATCATCAGAAACTGGTGATGGTGAAATAGGTTTATCATGCGGGATTACCTGGAGCACATATTATTGAATATGCGGGGTTTATCCTAGCTGAAAATAGGAGGATTAGAGTGCAACTGTAGTTCTGGACTCAAGATGTGTATAAGAGCATGGTGATCAGGCCCATGGCTCTGTGTGAAGGAGCATGAATGCGTTCATGGCTCAGGAGCACGGTGAATAGGCCTGTGGCTCATGATAAAAAGGGTAGACTGTGTGAGCTAACCCTGTGGCTGAGGCCACTCAAGCAAGAGATCGTGGTCCTGCTTTGGTTTACGTGCACTAACCATGAAGAGGTGAGGTCATGGAGTCTGGTTCTCCCAATGACCTTGTATGGCACCGATTTTGGGCTTCGCAACCAATGGTTGGATTTGAGCGGGACGACTCACTTCCTCAGGGTATAATAAATCGTAATCCAAGTCGTATAGAATATATTGCTTAAGGCAAAACACAGAACATTGATTGAGGCCTTGCTTGTATAATTTGATCTAGTTATACCTTGCAGTTATTTACACGTTCCTTATATCTTGTGGAAAGTTCTTATAAAGCTTATCTTGTCAATCATGTTCCATAAACAAATATCTGGTTTTATGCCTCCCAAATATCTAGGTAAGGTGTTATTAAAGTTAAGCTCTGATCAATATGCTGCTTATATCAGTTACCTTCTTAATCTGAAGTTTTCGGTGGGGAGTTATGTTTCTCACTGGGATTGTGTGTCTCACCCCGTTGGTTTACAACCTTTTTAGGTGATCGTGCTAGATGTGGTGGTGGTCATGAGGTTGTGGCCGAGCAGCAAGAAGAGCAGTAGGAGGCAAGAGATGGATATGCTGCTATTTTGGTTTCTTTGTAGTAGAGTCCTAGAGTCATCCCTATACTCTTAGGTCCTCAGAGGTGTTTCAATGATGTTTTACGATGTTTAGCTGATGTAGTTTATTTATCCTATTGTTGGCCTAGTATGGCCCGTTATGTATGTATAAACAGGTGGTGAACTCTTGTGCTGACAGGACAGCTGGCTCCTATAAGCTGTGGACATATATCAAGGCTTGTAAATATTTATATAACATGTTTCCTTACAGGATGACGAACTGGATGTAATAGTTTCTTTGTTTATCTACTTTCCGCAATCAGTTTTAATTAACCCGAGTTTTTGGTAATATGGGGGTTATAGTGTTTCCGCACGTTTTCGTGTGGCATTTCGTTGTCTGTGTGATAACGGGATGTGTCACCACAGGTTTGGTATCAGAGCTCTAGGTTCGCTGAGTCTACAGGGATCTAGGATTAGGCTTGTGTCTGTTCTTGTGAGTTTTCTAGATTTTCTTACAATAACCTTCTACCCTCAGCGGAAGATAAAGCTTAAATATGTCTAGAAACCATGAAGAACATTCTACAGAGAGCTGTGATGTTGCATCAGTTGATGGAGCAAGAGAGTAGGCACATGAAGATCGGGTGCCTGAGGTCCCCCAATTTGACCCAGCCATTCTTGAAAGTCTTGCCTATCAGCAGCTTATGGGGCAGTTAATGGCTATGATGGATTACATGGTGGATAGATTGCCAGTGCCTCCGCTAAGAGCACATGCTCCCCATAGTGAACCTTTGGGCATTGGGAAGACCTTTGAGCGGCTTCGCCGAGTCAGAGCTTCAGTTTATGCTGGAACAGCTGATCCAATGGATGCATATATGTGGCTGACAGGTCTCGAGAAGGCCTTCCAGATCCTCAACATCCTTGAAGAAGATAAAGTCAAGCACGCTGCCGACCTTCTAAAAGGTAGTGCTAGCCATTGGTGGGCCATCGAGGAGGAGAAGCGGCCTGGTGAGGTGATCTATTGGGAGGTTTTTCGGCGGGAGTTCGTCAGTCGATACTTATCGAAGATGTATCTGGATGAGAAGATCAATCAGTTTGAGCGACTGCACCAAGGATCGATGAGCATCACCGAGTATGAAGCCAAGTTTATGGACCTACTGAGGTTTTGTCCTCACATGGCGATGACAGATGACGAGAGAATCAAGCAGTTTGAGAAAGGTCTGAGTGCTGAGCTATCGACACCTGATGTTGCTTTGGAGAATCGAGAGCGGTTTGCCACGTTTGTGGAGTCTATCCAAAGGATTGAACGATCAGTCTGAGAGAAGAGAGAGACTATGTCCAAGAAAAGGCCTGCTCAATTTCAGAAACAGAGATTTGATAGCCACAAGAAGCCGAGGTTTTTTGCACCTTTTGTGAGGCAAGGTTCTAGTGCACCGTCGCAATGGTCACTAAGTAAAGGAAGAGGACGTGGTTATTCGCCATCCAGAGCTTATAGTACAACTTCAGTAGTAGTGATAGGGCCATCTAGGCCGCAGTTAGAGGATAGGTCATGCTATCTCTGTGGACAGACTGGGTATTTGAGGTCAAATTGCCCAAGGAAAGATGTTGAAGTGACACAACAACTGAGACAGGATCAACATGGGTCAGACAGACAACAGTCCAGTGGCACCAGAGGGCGAGGACGCAGTCAAGCGTCCCAGGCAGGATCATCTACGCAAGGAAGTAGAGGACGTGAACAGCAGGCAATGGCTCGATTCTATGCTATGAGTCAGCCGCAAGTGATAGTCAACCCACGAGTGGTGGTAGGTCAGATAGAGTTATTTCATTATGATTTGTCTTCTTCTTGCTTTATATATGTTTTGGTTGACCCGGGTGCTACGCACTCTTTTATCGCCCGTAGTATGCTTGATAGTTGTATTTTACCTGTTAGTTGTAAGAAGGATAGCTTGTTGTTAGAAACCCCTCTTGATGGTTCCTCGATGCTTCGAGAAGTGTGTCCGTCCTGTGTTCTATTTTTTTTGGGACACAACATACAAGTGAATCTTATACCACTTGATATGCATGGATTCGATGTAATCCTTGGGATGGATACCTTAGAGAAGTATAAGGTTGTGCTAGACTGTGGTTCCAAGCAAGTAGTGTTTTCTAATGATGGTGATAAGTGGATCTTCCAAGGAAATAGGAAGATTCTTCCAACATGTTTGGTGTCAGCTATTGTGGCAGAGAAGTTTCTACGACAAGGATGTAAGGCGTTCTTAGCTCACATTGTGGTTACCAAGGCAAAATGTCCTAGCCTTGAGGAAGTGCATGTTAACCGAGAGCTTGCAGATGTGTTTCCCGATGAGTTCCCTGGTGTTCCCCCACCTCGAGAGATTGACTTTGAGATCAATCTGGTACTAGGAACGCAGCCAGTTGCTCAAACATTGTACAGGATGGCTCCAGCCGAGATGGAAGAACTGAAGAAGCGGTTACAAGAGTTGCTAGATAAAGGTTTCATCAGACCGATCACATCGTCGTGGGGTGCTCCGGTCCTATTCGTAAAGAAGAAAGATGGATCGATGCGTTTGTGCATAGATTACCGGCAGTTGAACAAAGTCACGGTCAAGAACAAGCACCCATTGCCAAGGATAGATGATCTGTTTGATCAGTTACACGATGCTACTATGTTCTCAAAGATTGAATTATGGTCTGGATATCATTAGTTGAGGATTAAGGATGAGGACATACCAAAGTCAGCTTTTAGGACGAGGTATGGTCACTTTGAGTTTGTGGTTATGCCGTTTGGGCTAACCAATGCACCTGCTGCTTTCATGGATCTGATGAACAGAGTGTTCCATCTATTTCTAGATCAGTTTGTTGTAGTTTTTATAGATGACATCTTGATCTACAGTCGGGACAGTCAACAACATGAACAACATCTTCGACAGGCGTTGACTCTACTTCGCCAACATCAGTTGTATGCCAAGTTTAGTAAATGTGAGTTCTGCTTGAAGGAAGTGACTTTCTTGGGACATGTGATATCCGTGGAAGGAGTTAAATTGGACCCCAAGAAGGTGGAGTCAGTTGCAGAGTGGGAGCAACTGAAGATGCCGACAGAAATCTATAGTTTTTTGGGTCTAGCAGGATACTATCAGAGGTTTATAAGGAACTTCAGTGCGATCGCTTTGTCGTTGATAAAGTTGACCAGGAAGGATGTACCTTTTGTTTGGGATGATCATTGTCAGCAAGCTTTCTAAAGTTTGAAGGAGAAGCTGACTAATGCTCTAGTGTTGGTGCTGCCTTCTGTGATGCTTCCAAGAACGGCTTAGGATGTGTGCTGATGTAGAAAGATTTTGTGGTTTCTTTTGCTTTGCCACAACTTAAGAAACATGAGGAGAATTATCCGACACATGATTTGGAGCTGGAAGCGGTGGTCCATGCATTAAAGATTTGGAGACACTATCTTTATGGGGAAGTGTGTTAGATCTTTACAGACCATAAGAACTTGAAGTACATCTTCTCGCAGAGTGAGCTGAACATGCGACAACGTCGCTGGATGGAGCTGATCAATGATTATGATTACACCATTGAGTATCATCCTAGTAAGGCGAACGTAGTAGCTGATGCGCTTAGCAAAAAGTCTTCTTCTCTTCCTATGAAGAAGGCACAGTTGAGTTCCTTGGTATGTCGTAGGTGGGATATGTTTGTTTCTTTGCAGTAGATGAATGTACAGTTCGAAGTTTCCTTGTTGGCAGGACTGTTGGCACAGATGCAAGTAAAGCCTTCATTGAGAGAGCAGATCAAACATGCACAGTAGGCAAATGCTTCAGTTCAGTTGATAAGATCAGAGTTTGGCAACAAAAAGCATGATGGGTTCCATGAGTCTGAGGATGGACTAGTTTTCTATCATGGTAGGATGGTGGTCCCCGATGTTGATGATATGAGAAAGTTAGTGCTTGAGGAAGCACACACGTCAATGTATGCCATGCATCCAGGTGTCACCAAGATGTATCATAATCTGAAGGATCTGTATTGGTGGCCTGGCTTAAACAAGGATGTAGTCAAGTTCGTGGCGAGGTGTGTGGTATGCCAACAGATTAAGGCTGAGCATCAAAAGCCGGCAGGTACGCTACAACCCATGTCGATACCACAATGGAAATGGGATCATATAACCATGGATTTTATAGTTGGTCTGCCGAGGACAGCTAAGAATCATGATTCCATTTGGGTGATAGTGGGCAGATTGACAAAATCTGCTCATTTCATACCTGTGAAGACAATGTATATAGCAGAGAAGCTTGCTCAGGTGTATGTGGAGGAGATAGTGTGTTTGCACAGTGTGCCCGCAACGATAGTCTCTGACAGAGGACCCCATTTCATGAGTCATTTTTGGGAACAATTGC
This sequence comes from Alisma plantago-aquatica, assembly GCA_963693085.1. NCBI lineage: Eukaryota > Viridiplantae > Streptophyta > Magnoliopsida > Alismatales > Alismataceae > Alisma > Alisma plantago-aquatica. The sequence continues at coordinate 1,334,355,024 of OY856411.1, read as the reverse complement.
ACAAAGCATTGGGAACACAGTTGAGGTTCAGTACTACTTTCCACCCGCAGACAGATGGACAGTCTGAAAGGACTATTCAAACTTTGGAGGATCTTCTCCAAGCATGTGTTTTGTAGTTCCTAGGCAGTTGGGATGTGCATCTCATTTTAATATAGTTCACCTACAACAATAGTTACCAACGGAGTATCGAAATGGCTCCTTATGAGGCTTTATATGGCAGGAAGTGCAGATCTCCTCTATGTTGGTATGAGTCTGGTGAGTATCAGCTTTTGGGTCATGAGTTAGTGCAGCAGACAATAGAGAAGATCAAAGTGATACAACAACAATTGAAAGTGGCACAAGACAGGAATAAGTCGTATGTTGATAATCACTGACGACCTTTAGAGTTCTAGGTGGGAGACAAGGTGTATCTCAAGCTGTCACCATGGAAGGGCGTGCTGAGGTTTGGCCGGAAAGGCAAGCTGGCACCCAGGTATATGGGGCCATATCCGGTAATAGCACGTGTTGGCAAGGTAGCTTACAAGTTAGAACTGCCGCTAGAGTTGCACAGGTTACATCCGGTGTTCCACGTCAGTATGCTGAATAAAATTCATCAAGACACAGGGACAGTGATACAACCAGTTAAGGTTGAGCTTGAGGAAGATGTGACCTACGGGGAAGGCCCAGTGATGATTCTTGACAAACATGTGAATAAGTTGAAGAGGAAGGACTTGGTTCTTTTGAAGGTTCTTTGGCATCATCGTGCCATTGAGGAAGCCACGTGGGAGCTCGAGGAAGAGATGAGGAGGAAGTATCCCTCACTTTTCTCTTCAGATTTCGGGGACAAAATCCTTTTGTAGGGGTTTATGGCTTGTAAGGACCCTAACCTTTGTTTTGGGTTTACCCTATTTTCTTTGCCTAAACGTTGTGTTTAGATGCTTGCTAATCACCTCTAGTGGTGATTAGGGTTTGTTTGTGCTTTATTGAGAGTTAGAGGTGCAACTTGCAAATTATCTAAGTTTTAGGGTTGATGTGCAAGTTTGTCACCTTAAGAGATGTTTTCTCTCTCCTTGCATCCTCTAGGGTTGAGAGGATGAGTTGGGCTTGTTGCTTGAGTAGTTTTGGGCCTTGATGAACTTTGATGGGCCTTGCTTTGCTTTGATTTGCCTTGATAAGGGTTTGTATCGTGCATATGAGATCTTGATGCTCTGTGTGACCCAGGGTTGTGTCGCCCAGGAGTGTGTCGACCAGTGGGGTGTGTCGCCCATGTGACCACCTTGACCTTGCCTTGGTTGTGTCACCATACCTTGGACAAGTGGTCGATCCTTTGTTAGTTGGTGGCATGACATGTGCGTGAGGTTTCATAAGGTGGCATGGCTTTGGACAAGTGTCCCTAGGTTGGACGACACCATGCCTTAGTTTCCTCTTCACCCTCTTCTATATATGCCTCTCCTTTCTCTTGCTTGGGATCCCTTTTAGCTCCTTAGTTGCCTTCCCTTTTTCCTTGGTGGACGATACCCCTACTTGGTGGATCTTAATGGCCGATCTCCTTGGTGGAGTCTCCTTCTTCTTCTTCCTCTAGGTGGTGGTCGAACCCTAGAAGTGTCTTGCTTCCTTGGTAAGCATCTTCTCTCTCTCCTTATCACCTTCTTATCCTTTTTTCTTGTTCTTCGGCCATGGTGGTTATGAGCTTTGCTTCTCTTCTTGTGGTGGCTGAAGGTGGGGTGCTTTGGAGCTAAGAGCTTAAAGCTTGGTGCTTGGAGCTTTGGAGCTTGCTTGAGGTGGGTTACATAACTCCTAACCCTAGCTATACTACTTCCCTTTCTTATTGCATGTTTATGTTTCATCTTGATCGGCCATGCATCTTGTGAGATATGTTTCTTGCTCTAGTACGTACCTTTAATCTTAGGGAGATAGCGGTTATCTTATTATTGATATGATGTTAATAGTTGTGTGACCTTGGACCTTGTTGGCCGAACCTATGAATTAGGGTTTCCTTTGGGGCAATACCCCTTTCTCTCTTTGGTTTTGAGAAGTGAGTTCGAGCTCTAGTGGTGTAGACAAAACCCCTCTCACTTGGTTGTTGAGAGGTGAGTCTATTCTCTAGTTGCTTGGACAACACCCTTCTCTCACCATGGATTTGAGAGGTGAGCCTTTGGTTGTTGATGATCTAGTTGAGGATGAAGTGGTGCCTGATATCTGATGGAGGTTGTGAAAAACCCCTCTCTCTTAGTTGTTGAGAGGTGAGCCAACTCTCTTGATCTATTATGGTTTGATGATGTTGGTATTGGGGTTGAAGATGACCAACCTAATGTGGTTCTTGTGCCCTTGAACGATACCCTTTTTGGTGCTTTGCACAATACCTCTCATCTAGGGTTTGTCTTGGACGATATGCTTAGTTGGGTTGTGTTAACCTTGTTGCCTGATATGGTGCTTGGGTGATGAACCCTAGATAGATGCCCTAGTGTTGACTAATATGTTGTGCCTACCTTAGTTGGATGATAGACCCCTGGGCGCCATGGTAGGTGACCAACATGTGATGCCCACATGCTGCCTGATATCATCCACCCTAGAATGTTGGAAGTGTGTAGGTGTGCCTAGCTTGGGGCAACTCCAGGGTCAAGTGACTGGCTGATACCCCATATGGAGGTGTGTTACCCTTGACCGATCTGCCTTGCCCATCACATGTCTCCTTTTGGTTTGTTACTCGTCATGAATAGGTTCTTGATAGCTCAGAAGCTCTAGAGTTAAGAGCTAGGCCGATACATGCGTTGAACATGGATGGTTCTTTAGACGATACAAGTTGAAGGGCTGAGTCTTGGCCGATATGTGGACCCAAACCCTAGCTGGACGATAGGGTGTCTTGGGCGACATGGTGGAGGCAGTAGAATCCCTTGGGCATAATGAAGAGCTTGTTGGGTGTTAGGGTTTGCTCTTGGCTGACATGACCTTGGGCACCATGGCCTTGGCCGATATGGCCATAGACGATATGATGATGAGGATGGTCGATAAGTAACCCTAACCCTAGTCGCCGATAGGGTCATGGCCGATAGGTGAATGTGTTCTTGTGCACGATACACCCCTTGTATCAGGTTGCATGATATTGGTCATGGTATACTCGTGACCCTTGAATAGGTGTGTTCGACATGACAATGTGATGAGGGATAATATGTGTGGCTAAGTGCCCTAGCTGATAGGCTTTTAGGGAGGGATGTTACCTTGCCTGATATACCTTTGGGTGAGGGATGGCGCTATCCGCCACACCTATAGTAAGAGTAGATGGTACCTTCGGTGAGGGTTATGCTTAACCCGAAAAACCTATGTTGATGATTTGTTATCTTGAAACCACACTTATGTTGATGATGCAATATGGATGATAGGTTGTGAACCGTGATATGTTTGATACTTAAAGATGATGCTACATAAGATGATAAGACACATGTCTATGTTTATAAGATAAGGGCATAGTGGATGTTCGTGGTTTGATAACAATAATGCAATTAATATAGCTTTGTGCTTCATGTAGTTATGATCATGGATGTTGTTCCAATCATGTGCATTCTCAACCCTAATAGCATGATAATCATAAAGATCTATGTTTGGTGATTCAGTTATCTCTCTTGATATGCATACTAACCATACATGTGAATCAAGTGAATTCATAGCTAGGTAAGAGCTATGAGGTGTATGTGTTCTGTATAACACTCAATGATGATAATCCTTGTTAATAAGGTAACATGTATTACCAGTATGATGTGAAAGGTTTGTTGACCTGATAAAGTTTGATTGCCTAGTTGAGGTGTTATCCTCTAATGTTGAGATAAGGGATTGCTATCCCATGGTGATGATGTAAGCCTAGAGAGGCAGTGGCATTCTGTGATGAGGGATTGAGATCCCATGATAATGTGATAATGAGAGTAATAATGTGACATAATGTTGTTATGTTTTATAACTTGGTTGCTTCAACAGTCCACTTAAAATATATTAATTAATTATTGTGGAACATTTCATGTAGTTTTCCCTGGCCATAGATCCATCATCGTCAGTAACTGGTGATGGTGAAATAGGTTTATCCTTCGGGATTACCTGGAGCGCATATTATTGAATATGCGGGGTTTCTCCTAGCTGAAAATAGGATGATTAGAGTGCAACTGCGGTTGTGGACTCAAGATGTGTATAAGAGAATGGTGATCAGACCCATGGCTTAGTGTGAAGGAGCATGAATGTGTTCATGGCTCAGGAGCACGGTGAATTGGCCCGTGGATCATGATAAAAAGGGTAGACTGCATGAACTAACCCTGTGGCTGAGGCCACTCAAGCAAGAGACTGCAGTCCTACTTTGGTTTATGTGAACTAACCATGAAGAGGTGAGGTCATGGAGTCCGGCTCTCCCAATGACCTTGTATGGCACCGATTTTGGGCTTCACAGCCAAAGGTTGGATTTGAGCGGGACGACTCACTTCCTTAGGGCATAATAAATCATAATCTAAGCCATATAGAATATATTGCTTAAGGCAAAACACGGAACATTGATTGAGGCCTTGCTTGTATAATTTGATCTAGTTATACCTTGCAGTTATTTACACGTTCCTTATATCTTGTGGAAAGTTCTTATAAAGCTTATCTTGTCAATCATGTTCCATAAAGAAATATCTGGTCATGTGCCTCCCATATATCTTGGTAAGGTGTTATTAAAGTTAAGCTCTGATCAATATGCTACTTATATCAGTTACCTGCTTAATCTGAAGTTTTATAGTTTCGGCGGGGAGTTATGTTTCTTGTTGGGACTGTGTGTCTCACCCCGTTGGTTTACAATCTTTTTAGGTGATCGTGCTAGACGTGGTGGTGGTCGTGAGGTTGCGGCCGAGCAGCCAGAAGAGCAGTAGGAGGCAAGAGATGGATATGCTGCTGTTTTGGTTGTTTTGTAGTAGAGTCCTAGAGTCATCCCTGTACTCTCAGGTCCTCATAGGTGTTTCAATGATGTTTTATGATGTTTAGCTGATGTAGTTTGTTTATCCTGATGTTGGCCTGGTATGGCCCGTTATGTATGTATAAACATGTGGTGAAATCTTATGCTAATAGGACATCTAGCTCCTATAAGCTGTGGACATATATCAAGGCTTGTAAATATTTATATAACATGTTTCCTTGCAGGATGAGGATCTGGATGTAATAGTTTCTTTGTTTATCTGCTTTCCTCAATCAGTTTTAATTAACCCGTGTTTTTGGTAATATTGGGGTTATGGTGTTTCCACACATTTTCGCGTGGCATTTCATTGTCTGTGTGATAACGGGATGTGTCGCCACAGGCATAGTCCTCAACATTAGAGGTGATCCTAAAAATGAAGAACTAGTTGATCCCCAAAATGAAGAAAAAACTGCATGTTGGTATTGGCTAAAAGTTGGGTGGGTCCAAGATAAGCTGGAAGGAACTCCAAAATAGTATGATGATGATGAAAGATAAGAGTAAAACATTCCAGGTAATGATGAAGGTGAACATTCCCTAGAGTGTCCTACTATTGTGGATTGTCCTGGTGATGTTGAGTGTCCTATTGGTGTGGATTGTCCTAATGAGGCTGAATGACCTGTTGGTGTGGAGTATCCTTCAGTAGCGTGGCATGGTGTGGAGTGTTGTGCTTCCATGGAATATGGAATAGGAGAAGCACTAACTGAAGTTGTCACAGGATATGAGAAACTCAAATTGGGCTGCAAGTGACTCAGCATCTGTTGAAACCATGTGCTCTGAATACTGTCTATTTTATCATGCGCTCTCATCCAATCCTCAATAGGTGTTTGATTAGTTAGTGTTTGTAATGATCCCCTGATATCCATTTGACTTTAAACCTGCAAAAAACATAGTTTACTTTATCATATTTTCATATACAAAGTCGTATAGTTAATTATCTATATGGATATAGGCATTACTTACATATTCTCTCTCCACATAACCTTGAGGATAGTAAAGAGTTTGCGGCTCAACTGGTCATTGTATGTGATACTCAGGATTGTACCAATTAGGTATGTGTTGAGTTCTGTACTGTATTGGTTCAACCAATCAGCTGTGCTTCGACCTCTACCATCAATTCTTTGTTATTCTGGAAAAACTTAGGGTTGAGGTTGGATATGAGCACCAAACTATTTTAATACTCTATCAGGAACATTCCATTCCATTACTGTGAATGATATCATAGGAACACGAGCCATCCAAATTTCCCTGCCTTCACGACATATGTCTGGCAAAGTTGCCAATAATTCTTCACTATATGGTATCCACATTAACTGCATTATAAGTTATTGTTACCGAACAAGTTTCATTAAATGCTAAAATGTAACTTTTAGATAAATAAATTCTCACTTGACTCGACTCCTGTGTATCAAACTCATTAAGGTAGAATCTTACAGTCCCTTTTGGAACACATACATGCTCCATGAGATGGTTCCATCTATTATCATGTTTGAAAAGATAATTATGAGACAAAAAAAATTAATAGAATATATTCATACATATACATGGTAGTGACAACGTACATACTCATCGAGTATATATCAAGAATCTCATGCATGTATGCCATCATTTCAGAAAAAGTGGTTGTTGTGGCTATTTGAATTGGCATGCATACCTCGTTACAATATGACCCATCAACCAATAAGTTGCCACCATAACAGATGACAAAGTTGGTTGAGAGATTGTCCATTTTCCAGAATATTTTCAATAGTGAAAGTTAGATACAATGACACAATTTAACTAGATGGTTGTGTAGTGTTGTACATATATTATACTAAATATATATTTAAACACATTATCACAAAGGCCTTATTAAGATTTTGAACAATAATATCTTGGGTCTACTTTCTTCATCCCTCTCTTTCTCTTGTAAAGTACTAAACTAGAAGTTTTAAGTTGACAAAGTATTTCAAAACTTTTATTGGATTTGATTTTGAAAACTTTGATTGGACTTGATTTTGAAAATTTTGATTAGCCTTGATTTTAAAATTTTTGATTGGACTTACTTTTCAAAACTTTGATTGGACTTGATTTTGAAAATTTTGAAGCGAAATAATGTTACAAACAACAAATTTCACGCACATATTGAAATATACAAAATTATTTAACACATGTTATGAAGTCACTATCAAAATATTCAAACCTCATCTCCACAAAAAATAAACCAACATCTTAAACTGTTCAACCACCACTCAAGACTATATGAAGTTTTGAAAACAACATATTCCATGTCATTTATGCTAATAATATTTGGATATTTATATATTTAGAAGAAAATTAGTTTAAACAAATATCTAATGATTTTATTAATTCACCCTTGGATTTCAAAACTTGGATTGGACTTGATTTTGAAAATTTTGAAGCAAAATAATGTTACAAATAACCATTTTCACACACATATTGAAATATACAGAATTATTCAACACATGTTATGAAGTCACAATCAAAATATTCAAACCTCATCTCCACATAAAATAAACCAACATATTAAATTGTTCAACCACCATTCAAACTAAGAAAATCATCATAATACACACAAAAAACAAAAATTAAGCATATAAAATCCAACAAACAAGTACAACCAAAAATAATAGTTCTAATTAACTATAGTCTAAAACAAACGGTCCAAATCAATTACAGTCTAAAATAATAGTCCTAATTAATTACAGTCCAAAATAAGCAGTCTAAATTAATTACAATCCAAATTACAGTCCAAAATAAGCAGTCCAAATTAATTACAGTCCAAAATAAGCAGTCCAAATTAGTTACAATCTAAAATAAACAGTCTAAATTAATTACAATTCTTATCAAACATAGTCCCAACTAAATACAATCCAAATTATTACATTTTGTTTGCAAAATATTAACCTAAAATGATTCAGTAAAATGAACTCACCCTTTAGAAGAGAAAGAAGTCCTCATTAGAAGCCACACTTGTTAGCACACTCCCAATGCACGTAGTTGTACTCCTATTAGAATCACCAAGAAACTACTGCAAATAAGAGATACACGTAATGAGTAAATGATCCAGCGTACAAAAAAAAAATAGAAGAACATCGTCCAAAAACCTAAGACAGGAGAAGAGGAAACAAGAAGAAAAAATCAAAGAAGAGCACTGTAAGTAGCTACAGAGAAAGCTGGAAAAAAAGATCACCGTAAGCAGAAGATGAAAACCAAAGAAGAGCCGAGAAAATAAACCAAGGAGGAGGAAAGGTAGAACGGACCCGTAAAAAAAAGGAGAAAAAAAAAGCAACCAACAGAGAACAACAACCAGCTGAGGAAAGAAAATGGCGGAAGAAATAAAGACCATCCGCGATAGAAGAAAGAAAAGAAGAAGAGTAGAGGAAAAATAAGCAAAGGAGGAGGAAAAGTAGAGAAACGGGGATGAAGAAACTGAGGACAAGGAAAGAAGAGTAAACCATAGGAAGGAAGAAGCAGAGGAGGAGGAAAGAAGAGGAAACCAGAGGAAGGAAGAAGTACATGAGGAGGAAAGAAGAGGAAACTGGAGGAAGGAAGAAGTAGAGAAGGAGGAAAGTAGAGGAAACTGGAGAAAGGAAGAAGCAGAGGAGTAGGGAAGAAGAGGAAACCAGAGGAAGGAAGAAGTAGAGGAGGAGGAAGGAAAATGAAACCTAAGGAAAAAGAAGAAGAGGAGGAGGAAAAATAGGGAAATGAGGAAGAAGAAGAGAAGAGAAGGAAACATACCTGAAGACCATAGCTCATAAAAGCAACGAGGAGAAGAGTTGCTAGGGGTGTATTTAGATCCAACAACTGGCACAAGGTCTGGGTACAGAGCCTTGATGGCCAACTACCACTTTGAAGGCGGCGAGCTTAACAAATGAAAATGCCAACTTTTGGGCGCTTTCATCCTAAAATGCCAACATTTGGATGCTTTCACCCTAAAGCGCCAAATTTTTGATGATTTTTCCCCAAAACACCAACTTTTTGGTGCTTTCACCCTAAAATGCCAAATTTTCGGCGCTTTCGCTCTAAAGCGCCAACTTTTCGGCATTTTCACCCTAAAAAGGCCAATCTTTTGGCACTTTTCAGTCCTGTTGCAATTAAAATGCCAAAGCTTTGGTGCTTTCACACATAAGTGGGCTACAACTGAAACTAAGATCGGTTCTGTGCTATTGAAGTATATATTTTTGTTTGATTGTGCTATTTTAGATTTTTACCCTTGACTGAGAGATTATATATATATATATATATGTATCCAATCACCATGTATATATAGTACATATCATATACATGTTATATCCCACAAATTAAACATGCAATATAAAACATTAGTGATGGTTATGGTCAGTCTAATATAATTCTTTGGAAACACAAGGATTTACTACCACCTAGGTCTACATCAAATCACATGAACATGTTATTGGCGTAGATCTATGCTTGTCAATTTGGGTTGATTGGTTCAACCCATAAACTGGTAGTCTCGCCTCTTGGTCGATCAGTTGGTCGCCTAAAATGATCAGCTGGCTTGTTGTTGAACTTATGTCTAGATAGCTCTAAACGGTCAGTTGGGACCATCAACCGGTCATTTCGCTCCTCATGTGGTTTTCCCTCTTCGGTCCTCCAGACGGTCAACTCATCATGTGAAACGGTCCGCTCACCTGACATTAATCATCATCTTTATCATTGAAAGAAAAGAAACTATCATATTGCTATTTAAATGGTAATGAGAAACCTCAAGTTACATTTGAGTAGAGAAAAGATAGGAAAGAATAATACTTTTATGTTGGGAAGAAGAAGGTAGATGCTCGGTATGCAAATTGAGACAAAATAGGAATCAAACCAAGCCTTCCAACCACACACATATATTCGAGTTATTGGCCCTAACAATGCTGCTCATCCACCATCAAAACTCACTTTTAGGATGATGTGTATATATATATATATATATATATATATATTAGTTTGGGATTATATGTGGTCTTTGTTCATATATATATATATATATATATATATATATATATATATATATATATATATATATATATATATATATATATATATATATATATATATATATATATATATATATATATATATATAATGGGATTTATTCGTTGCCCGCGTGGGTAGCCTGATTTTCGCTACCCGCACATCCAAAAGTGTAACTATATGGTACACAAAAGTAACTCTAAGATCAAAATAGTAACTATATTGATAAAAAAGTAACAATATGACTAAAAAAGTAACTGCACAGAAAATGTATAGTCAATAAATATATGGACATGTTTTTTTATTTTGGTGGGGCAAATGATATTATTTTTGGATGAATTTTTTTGGGGAGCTAGATAAAATGCTCCTCTACAATTGTGATTTAAAAAAAAAAAAATCACGGGAAGGGTGTGCGGGTAGCTACCCCCACTGGTATTAAAGATGAGCCCATATATATATATATATATATATATATATATATATATATATATATATATATATATATATATATATATATATATATATATATATATATATATATATATAAGCAATTTACATATTCACATCATATATGCAATAAATAAAATATGAAAACCAAAGATCTGATCATATCGATTATCCCAAAATATAGTAAATTGGTGTGACTCTGATACCACTTTAGGGAAATATGGTCACAGAGTAGGCAATGAAAAAAAATATCAATATATATTCCCCACAACAACAAAATTGAGTCAACAACTACGTAATGAGAAGGATGGCTTAATGAGTTCATACTTGGTCCTGGAGCAAGTTCAGTGACTATAACTCATTGCAGTAGTGTAATACTCTTAGTTGTACTTAGATGACGTCTGTGCAGCTCCTGATCTTCACCAAAAATAGCAGACCCAAACGATGTCTATAGTAGTTCCTCCATGAATTTTAGGTTGTCCTCCTAGCGGCAGCCAATAGCCTCCTCAATTCTAGATAATTCCATAGGGACCACCTATAACTCTTGTGATTTTAGTAGTATGGATAGGAAGGAGTTGTCCCTCCTGTTGGTGTACTAGTCGCCAACTTGCTCTTCCAAAATTGTTCTCCCTTGCTATCCCTCCCTTTAATGGATAGAACTTGCTAGGGCTCTCTATTGGTTACCAGAACTAGAGAGGACAATAATTGTTAGAGGCAATTGAGTTGTGTCTCTGAAAAATCCTTAGTACCCCTTTATTTATATGAAGGGTTAGGGTTCCCATTCGGTGTGGGAGTGGAAGAGACTAGAATTTATATGAACTAATGCCCTATGACACGTGAACTGATTGGTTCAGTGGTGAACCAGTCAGTTGGGATAGTGAGCCGATCGGTTCACTCAGTGAGCCGATTGTTTCGCATGTTTCATGGGTGCAATTTAAATTGACAATTTGTTTCTAATTAATATTCAACATTAATTACTTGTGCCAATCAAATTGAACAAGTGAAATGATTAACAATTCTTATGAATTGGGAAAATAATTAGAAGCTTCAGTTGGCATAATCGAGCTGATCGGTTCACTAGGTGAACCGGACCTGTCACCAACCTGAGCCGATCAGTCGGTGTTCTGACTCATGCAATTTTAAGCCAATTTGGTTTCCAATTAACCTGACACCCTAATCAGTCAGTCCAACACTTTAACTTGACAGTTCTGAGTCTAGTCAGTTAGTTGGTTGTTTAATTAAATTTCTAAACATCTTTACTAATCAACTTAAACATCATTCATGGATAAACTCCTCTTCTAGGTGAATTCCTATGTGTGTGGCCCTATAGGTCTCATATCACATTGGCAGTGAATGTGAATAACTGCCTTATGAAATCACAAGCAAAGAGTAGTGCCTAGTCACATATCAATGTTGCCCAAGTGAATAGAAAGTTTGAGAACAACTTTAACCTACAATCTGTGTAAGGTGTTATAGTGATTGTATATTTCCTTTGTCTCTGATATCTGGAATGAACTCGAGGCATGGAATCGTCATCCTCTTCAATGTTCAATCCATGTTTCTTGAACCTAGAGCACACTGTCTGAGATATAGACATCAATATCATATATTGATTCACATGTGCATGTACATGCATTTCTCAGTCTCTCTTATCTAGTAGCCTAGATATCATACTCCAGTAGGAGGGACAAATCCCATCTACATCACTCAATGTAAATCCACATGTGTCACATCTACACAATCATCACTGTTATGGCAATCCTTATTCAGAGTTATGTTGGATGATGTCAAAGTATACCAAATGACATGTGATGAGTGTAATGACTTCAGGTCTAAGAACCACAATCACCACCTTCACTATGAGAGATGATTATGACTACCATTTCTGGTTTCCATGTGTCACTCTCAAGGTGGGTATGTCTGATACATTTTCTCTGGAAAGTATTTATGTGCTTGGTTTGATATCCCATATCATGACTAATGAGATTTTGTCATCAACTAACACACTCTAGTCTTATGTATTACTGTTGTCTATCTGCCTTCCACAATAACAACTGATGAGGGACATAATAAGAATGTGCATACTCTTAACATTCATATGATCCCATTGTTGAAGTCATGTACTTGAAGACATACGTCATTGAGTATTGTCATTCTTTAAACATCCATTATGTTTCCTCATTATCTCATAACTTAGTGAAACCTAATGAATTGGAAGTTTCTTTATTATTATTAATCAAATCCTTTATGTTAAATGCCATGTCAATCATCATATGATTGGATCTCTAGGGATACAATACCAACACCTTGAGCCTATGGAAGTGAAAAAATCATGCATGTCCTGGCTTTTTGTCAGACATGTTGGTGAGCCCTTTTGTTCTAGATATTCTAGGCATTCCCACAGTCATGGAAAAAATCTCACTATGTGATACCTTGAATCCCTTAGCATTTTCATGGCACATGTGGTTATTTAGAGGTCTTCAGATAGTATCAAGCCTATGGTTTGTCATGTTATTCATTAGTTCAGGGTGTAGTACAACCTGAGATTGTTCTTGTAGTCTTTCTACATCAGTTGTTTCCAACATATATTGAATGTAGGATGTGAGGTATAACAAACATCTTACATCCATCTTTTTTAGTAGATGAATTGCAATTTTAAGGTTTTCTTGGGTGAAGTCTAGAGTTTCTAGCTTTTATAGGCATCCCATTTCTCATTCAAGAAGTTAGAGAAATCCTCCCATCCCCATTCACCTCGTTGACCTTATATAGTCCAACTATTCAAGGGTTGTGGGTATATATCAATTGAGGGAGCATAGGAAGTTCTTTGAAAATTACTTTGACAATATGCATTTCGTGATGATAATGTGTTAGTTGAAGTGTGTCATCATCAATTAGATTTTTTATGGTATGTGTGAAGGGTCAGAACCCGTCTATAAGGTGCCATATAGAGCGGTGATACTAGTAGAAAGTTGTTTGATCACAATTTGGAAGGAACATTGTGCTAGATTTAGTCAAAGGTAGAAACCTCGTAATCTTTGGTATAACTTTTCCAAATAGGCTATGTGGTCTTCTATTTGCTTTTACTTGGAAGTCATGTTGTCTGAGAAGACTCTAATTTCTTTGTTAACAAGGTCATGGAAGAGATCTACATGGCCCCTTGAGAGGTTGAACCTAAAATTTTTAGTCTTAAAAACATAATTTTGTAGCAAACAACACCCATCATGTGGTCAATGTGATTTTCTTCTTTTCTAATGATGCCATTTTTATCTAGCTTGACGAATGCATATTCATCCTAGTTTTAGTGGAATTTTTAGCCCAATTTAGCATTCAAACATCTTAGTTTTCATTACAAATAGCTTTGTTTCAATCTAATTAGATTTTCATGCTAATATGTAGGAATTTCGTACTTTTTTTAAATCCACATCTAGGTTCTGAATCTTATCCCTCAACAATAAGAAGGCCTAGGGGGTCCCTCAGGAGGAGGCTTCTTGTTAAGAGGTGTGGGGCAATGCCCTGGCCCACAACTAGTTTTGGGCACTTCTAGAAGGCATATCGACAAAAATTTTTTTTGTGTCTAAGGATCTAATTGACATGTTAATAAACCTATCAATCAACCTTTTATTATCATCAATTACTGATCTATGGTGATCAACTTTCTATCCACCAACCTATGGATCAATGAATCTTCACTGATCTATTGATAGGACTATCCACCTTAATTCTTAAGCATCCCAACAATCATCAAGGTCGATGATTGAAAGATCAATGGGTGAAATCTTTAGTAAATCAATTAGCCTCTTTTGACCTTCCATGGACATCTAGAGCTCGATGTCCAATTGATCAACATGTGTCAATCAACCTTCATCACAAGCAACATCCTATAGACCACTCATCTATCAACATCACCTGAGTTCCTTCATTTCTGAGACCGATATCGACTGTCAACATGGCACACATCCATCTACTAACACCCAGGCATTGAGGCCTATAAATACCCATAGTAAAACCCCAAAGGATGTCTCCTAGACCCCACTCTAATCAAGTCATTCTTATTTCTCTATAAGAGGACAATTTTTTGACATAATATTGATGAGAACAATAGTTATCAACCTCTCGAGATTCTTGATAGACAACTCCCTATTTGGTTTGAGACATTGACTCTCCACAAAAAGAGAAATTGACCTATGGCAGTTCAATAATGATCAATCTTCTACCCAGTAGCTATCAACCTACAAGTGCTTGCCCTCTATGTGAATCGACCTCAATTATCGATCTCTGTAAGTCAAGGACAATTGACCTCCTTATCGATCAACCTGTTGGCCAATTTTCTATCCATACACCTTCATCAATCTAAAACAGTAACCTCTAGACCAGTAGGTCAATCGACCAGACCCATTGTTTCTTTCCTATAGTGATGTGTGAGACTTCCCTCTCTTCTTTAGTTGGTTGTACTAATCTCTCTATAAAGAGTGAATAGTCCTTTCAATGGGGCACATGGACTAGCCCCACTACATGTTTCTTTCAATTTCTTTCTTACTTCAATTCTTGTATGAACTCATTTAATTCATTACCAATCATTTAAAGCATTCTTGTAAGTTGATCACTCACTCTATGTTATTTATTATAATCATAGGCTGCGATATTTTCAATGTTTAAGATTTGAATATCAATTGGTTTTTGGTTAATGCCCTACAAGATTTCTGATGGGAAGTCTTCAGAGTAGTAGATACATGATTTGTAAGCATTGAGAAATGCTTGCGATGATATCTTTTCATGAAAGTTTCATAAGGCGAAATGGTAAATGTGTATAGATCCAATTAGATCTCCATACAAGTTTGTATTTGAATGAATGTGCATATTCGAGTAGTGGTGGCAAAACTCAATTCTGCCCCAGTGTTCTACATCATTTATCTAGACCCAATATTATTCTGAGTTTTTACTTTTCTTGCAATTAGTTTAACTCAACCCAATTAAATCTTGGTTCTAAATATTAGTCTTAGTTTAATTGGATACAAACTGGAAGGTTCTTGAAAAAGTTGTCCTTTGGTATTCAATCCTCAATTATACTACGATAAGTATTGTTTGCTTGTGGGTGGTATTGCTGCACATTTGTTTAGCTAAAAACTAGGAATTTTATTCCTAGTGAATTTGTTAGTGTGATAATATCCACATCAGTTATATCTTGAGAACTAACCTATGAAATTCATGAAGCTAATGTCTAGCCATTAATCCAACAAGCACATCAATATGTGGCATTATGAATCATCTTTTGGGCTAGCTTAATTGAGATCCATGTAATCGTGCACATCTGAACACATATGTTTTTCTTTAGGACAAATACTATGTTATTTAGTCACATGGAATAGGTAATAGGTGTATAGATACCACATCATATTTTTACTATACTTACTCTCATCTCTTCAGTCTTAGTTACAGTTCGATGCATCTAGCCTTTTGCTTGAAAGGATGCATTACTAGTATAGCATGAAGTAAATGCACTGAGATCGCATAGCATGTCTGCCATAAATATAAGAATATATGTAAATGTATTAATAGAGGATCTCTATCAAGGTTGAATTTATTGATGGTGGTAGGGTGGTGCCTACCTTCACAATAAGATATAATGAGTCCATGCTAGAACACTTTTGGTTTCATCTACAATGCAAAAAACTTATCATTCCACAATCATATACTCAGGGGTGACTATGCTTTTATAAGGTTTGTTGATGAGAACAATAGCTATATCTTCATATTAGTGGCCTCTGGCACGTAGGTGATGGAAAACTACCAACTTTTTCTTGCTAGGTTATGGAAAATGATTGTTGAAATGAGAGGAGAATGCATGACATGGGACACAAGGTGGAGTATAGAAAAAGATACAAGATGGTCCTTCCTATTTGGTCACTACACTTTTTTTTTAAACTAGTCATTTTAGAGCACACATTGTCTCGCACCACCACGTGGTAAGTGTTGACGATTTTTTAGTGTTGCATCTTGTTGATGACAAATTTAGGGGCTAAAAATCAACCAGTGTTAACCTATTCTTATCCCATAGTTAAAGGTTTGACCTAGTTGTCCTCTTCACTGTACCACATTAATGAAGTGCATGCATTCCTATTATCATTGAATTTGATTGACATTCTAGAGGACATCCATTGAATATTTTAATTTTGGTCTAGAGGACGTCCATTGAATATTTTTATTTTGGTGGTCAAGATACTCCTTTATTGTCCATACTGTGGTTGGGTGTCAGTATGGGGACTAATATATGATATGCCTCTCTTTTCTACCAAGGGGTCCTCTTTATCCTAATCTAGTCATTTCATGTTTCTTGGGAACACGTACATATTCCACAATTCATTGGCAAAAGTTTCCGAATCCTTGGCCTAGTTTTAGGCACTTGTGTTTCAAACCTTAGAGGTAGAGGATATGATTATTTCAAATAGGCATGAACAATTAGAATTGTATGGGCATAAAAAATCTCTTTCAGCCATGAGTGGAAGCATAAGTCTAGCTCTTCCAACCCCATAGGTGCTACCATAACGGGAAAAATGATCCTCATTTACCAACCACCATGTTGTTGTGCCTGAATTTTAGGCACTGATATAGGAATGAAGGAACCACCTTATATATAAGTATCCATGAATGCTCAAACAAGAGACTAAAGGAGGCATTGATTTCAATGATAATAAATGTCTTTGTGCACCTTTTTGGACCCACTTGGATGTGTATTTTGATCTCTTTCAGAACTTCTTTTAGAGACCCATCAATAGTTGTTTTCTTATTATTGACATCGTTAATATCACTTGACTAAATGGCAAGTGTCACAAAGTTCTTTATCTAACTAACATTGAGGCAAACATTCTTGTCAACAAAAACTAGAGCCACTTTCATATCATCACGCTTGATCATGATGTATAATGGTTGGTTGGAATCAGGACCATCTGGGATCTCATACTCTGAGAATGTGGCAATAATGACCATGACAATGGTTTTAGCCAATTTCTCAAGTTGATTATACATCGGCGGTAATGTTCTTCCCAAGATCTTTATATAGACACCTAATGTGTGAGTGAGCCTGCATGAAGTCCCATATAGAGATTTTAGTACCAATTTTTTGCATTCATCCTTCTATGTCATAGGGGTGATTAACTTTATATTCTTATAATTGCATTATAGCTGGGTTGATGTGGCAACCCTGCTTGTTGATACAACATCACATGAACTCAAGAGGCAGTGGAATTTCGTTGAACTTTAAAAAACCCAAATACATAGGTAGATGTGTCAAGATAGATCATCAAGGCTTTTTGATCATCTAAGTAAGATGTTGATTTTGAAGTCAGACCTACATATGTGGTAACCTTTGTCTTCCCCTTGTCAGCCATCAATTTTATAGGTGATGGAAACTCTAGAGGTTTGGGCTTCAGACATACATGACTTGGAATGAACTTTAGCCTTATCTAACTGTAATGCCTATGCGACGAGGTTCATGACATATTTTGTTTGAATTACACCTAGAATGTGAATCCTTAGAGATGAACATGGTCGAGTTTAAGGTCCCATCAAGATTATAAGAGGGGTAAAGGGTTGTGGCTTCATGGGTGGTATCTGGATGTCACTTATAGAGTGACCTTTTCTTGATACAGTGGGTTTAACCGCATAGATCTTGATGCTTGGTGATGATGTAGATATTACTGAAGATGTTACATGAACCTTTATTATGTACTTTGATGTTCATACTTTTCTTTGCTTAAGAACTTCAATGGGCCCTATGATGGCAGGGTGCTAGGATGAACTGAACTTTTTTTACCTATCAAAAGTGTAGAAAAATTCCTCCATGTTTTGCTTAAGGTATCTTTAAAGCCCTTGCACTCATTCATATTGTGACACTTGATCCTATGGAAGTGAAAAAAAGTATGTAGGTCTTGGGTTTTAGTACGACGTGGTTAGGATCCCTTCTGTTCTAAATATTCTATCCATTCCCATAGGTTTGGAAAGAATATCACTATGTGAGACCTTGAATCCCTTAGCATTTTTTTGGAACGTGCGGTTGTTGAGAGGCCTTTGAATATTATCGACCCCATGGTTTTTCATGATGGCTGTTAGTTCAACTCGGGATTTCTCTTGTAGTCTTGTATGCTTTGCTTCCAATGTATACTAATGTAGGCTATGAGGTATAATAGACCGCTTTCATCCATCTTTTTCACACAAGAATAACAATTGTAAAGTTTACTTGATTGAGGTGTAGACTTGTTGGATTTCAGGTATGTGCCCCATTTCTCATTAAATAAGTGACATCCCATTCCCCCGTTGACCTTGGATAGTCAAACTATTCAAGGGTTGTGGGGATTTAATGATTGGTGAAGCGTATGAGGTTATTCCAAAATTACTTCTACAATATGCATTGAATCCCAATAATGTGTTCATTAAAGTGTGCCATCATCAATTAGATATTGTATGGTATGCATGAAGACTCAAAATCCATCTATGAGGTTCCCCATAGAGTGATGATAGTTGCAGAAAGTTGTTTGATCACAACTATCTCGAAGTGGGTTTGAAAGAATCCTCTACACTAGGAATTTAAGTATTTGCTATATCTTTGGGAAGATAAATTTGTAGGAGCACTTAAGGGGAGTGAATCTTCATATAATATATTGTGAGATGGATCTAACAAACCGCACCTTCAGAGGGGTATTTGGAGTAGAGACCAATGCTTGCTTGCACAATGTTGTTATCAGGGCAACCATGTTGGGAGATGTCAGTTGTTGTACTGGTGCTTGGAACGGATGAGGATATTTCCATCCACCGTATAAATTTGGTGGTTGATATTGCCATCTCTTTTCTATCAACTTTGGTTGATGTTGATCTAAAGGTTGGGCTAGTGTTGTCAGGGAAGATATGGTGGTAGTTGTTGTCACATGTTCCTTCTTTATCAAAGATTGTTTGGAGATAGAAATGGTGTTGGCTATTTCATAGATTTTACCCCTACTTTTCCACTATGTTGGGCGATAATGTTGAGGGTGTGTGACTAATATTTTTATAGATGTCTTTGTTAATCAAAACCTCTATACATGTACTAGCTTGGTTGAGATAGGAAAACAACTTGTATGATTGGAGAGCCAACATGGTTGACAATGTTGAGGAGGCTCACTTGATACCATACATATGCCTTGCTTCTTAGTTAGCTTGTGATAAATTTGTGTGTCTATTTCTATCCATCATCCCACAAAATACATGAATGGTTAGTCATCTTTATATGTGAGGACTTCATGAACATCTCTGGCTAGGAGTTGATCAATGTTACAGGCATACTGTTTGTGAGAACCAGTTATGCTAAATGAGATTACTCAAAACATAAAACACAATCAATCACTAATTAATCACATACCCAAAAATATGGGTAAATTAAAACCAATTTCAACGTCAGCACCCGCTCAAAAACATTTGCATAAGAGCCCAATATCTTTCTTATATCCATACTATGCTAAGAATTTGATACAAATTGTTCTATTGCCTTAGCCACAATGTATATACACAAGAGAACAATATTCATATATGCCACACAAATAAGCATTAATATGCTAACAAAAGTCTGATTCATTTGAAATACCATATACAAACTTTTCCTGGACGGACCTGAGAGTACAAGGACGACTCTAGGACACACTAGACTACTAATCAACTTTCTCAAAGATTCATTACTATAGCTCCTCTTTGCTGCCACATGTTTGTTTTCGTCACTTCTGATTATCTAAAAAAATGTGGCAAACCACAAGGGTGAGACCCATGTCCCAGCAAGAGATATAACCTCCAACAACATTTATTGATTACAAAATTTTTAAGTAATTAAACTGTTAAGTAGTTTAATCAGATATAAAAAATACGCTCAGCAGTACTGATGATTAAAAAAATACGTAAAGGAGTAGATAATAACTATTATCATTATCCAAACTATCATCCTTTATCTTGTTGACAATATAAGCAATTTAGTAGCATATGCATATCTAGCATCATGGGCAAGTCTAGTAACATAGCATAGCTAACAACATGAGCATGTCCAACTGGTTCAACATATCAACGTCATAAGAAGAGAAAACAACATAAGAACAACTATCTGGATAAGCATGATTAGCAGTATATTCATCTCTAGTTACAAAGGCATGGCTAGCATGCTAAACATAATGAAGAACATGAGATAGATAACATCATGATTATAATCAGTAGTAGAAGTATAGTTATCAACACAAGCATAGCTATTGTATGCACATCTACAATCTTAAGCATATCCACAATCTAAGTATATCTACTATCTCTTAATTGCACTAAGCATCATCTTTATGTAAAGATAACAAACAAGGGTTATCATCCAATGTGAAATGTCATGTATAACACTAAATAAATATGCTACACGGCTGCATTACATCTTTTATTATGCCCTGGGGAATTTGAATCGTACCATTCAAAGTCCAACCAACCCCTACTAAGGGCTATTTGGTTCCGTATAATATCTAGGAGTGTCGGTATCCTAAGATCTCTTCCCCTCGGTCATTATGAGTAAAAAGGCAGTGGCATAACAGTTAAAGCTGCCACCACAGTGACATATAGTCCTATAACTAGCCCACCTTGGTACAGGTCACGACGCTAGCATCTAGGGTATTCAAACCCAATCATTGAGGTAAAACTGTAGTTGTCCTCTAATCACATCATATTATAATCACCGAGACACGACCGCAACAATTCTCAATCACATCAGATGCATGAGGCATGACCATAGCCATCCTCCACAATCTACATTGTGGATGACAAGGATATATCCTCAACCTACCACCCCTACATATTCAATAGTATGTGCTCTGAGTTTACCTTAGGAATACTCATTTCACCATCCAGCAAGTTCTGACACTAAAGATGGCTCTACGGCATAGGGAACTACATGATTAGAGTTGCACTTGATTAGTTATGCCAATTGGGTGAATTAAGGCTGCATCAAACAAGTCGACATACAAACCCTAATTCACTTCTAGCAAGCATATAAATATCACAACTTTTAAAAGATATAAAACATGTCAAACATAATTTTTCATCTCATCATCACATGGAACTATTCACTTGCCATTCATGAGACCACACTAGTCATCATACTATCACAAGATATAAATCCTTTTCAGAATATCATAAGGTATCAACCTGTAATGCCCGGGCCCACTGCCCTAGTCTCTAGTAGAGTTTCAGGAATGACGACTGGCCCCACAGACCACCACTAGCCTTAACTGCACACTTTTTCCTCACTCACGCGCAAGTCGGGGTCTACTTCCCGACTGGTCACCCATCCTAGTACTACTCCAAGCTGAGCACACTTAACTATGGAGTTCTTTAGTGATGGGCTCCCAGAAAAGGAGGCGCACCATGGTGATATGGGTAGTCCAATCATTCCTTTTAAGAGTGTTTTATCTGAGGCCTCAAATCCTAGGATGTTACAATCTCCCCCACTTAGACTCTTGACGTCCTCATCAAGGCTCAACTATAAGGTCATTATTTAGGTCTGGTTCAGATTCCACAATTTTTTGATGCTCAATTATATTTAATCAGGTCATGGACAAGTTATAGATGATCCATGATGATTAGAAATCTCTGAACTCATGTACGTGGGCTTTATCTAAGTATATGACTAGTTTTATTGTGTGCAATAGCTATGATGTATTGCTTGTCTTTATTTGAGAATATTGCTTGGATGTACTATAATTATAGTATCTTCTCCATGTCAATAAGAACAACAAAGAATATAGATGGTTTGTAGCTACTAAGTGGATATATGATCTCTCTCTCTATCAATCCTCTCTCTCTTCCTCTAAATATAAGGTCAGCACTCGGTCCCTATAGCCCAAGGGGAGGGGAAAATGAAGTGTGACATCCCTCTCTCTCTCTCCTCTAAATATAAGGTCGGCACTCGGTCCCCATAGCCCACAGGGCAGGGAAAAATGAAGTGTGTCACTTCTTAGTAGTACAAACACATCAAAAGACATCTAAAAATATGTGTTTACCTGATTATCACTTTAAACAATGTTTTCTTTTACTCTTTCTTTCTCAAGTTATTTCAATTATGCAAGCATATTAGTATGTATCTTTCTACCCACATGCACAACACCTTGTGTGTTGATTCGCTGTTTCATGTATGTTTTAGGTTCAGAGCTAGCATGGGACAAAAGTAATGGATGTGAGCAAGTTGTTCAGGTTACCTATTGTCTAGGATCCTGGTTAGCATACATGTTTAGACTGTGTAATTTTCTATTTTTCAATATGTAAATGTAATACAAGTTGTAATAATTCATGTTGTAAATATACATGTTATTGTTGAGAAATGTTATGGTTGTATGTTCATGTATGTGTATTATGCTTCAACATCTCTCTCTGAAATGATTGTCTAACATTTTCATATTTGTCCTCTCGAGCCTTCTAAGTCTTGAGGCAGAAGAATCTGGGGACGTTACGCAACCCTTATCAACATAAGAGGATTACACCTCATTCAGGGCTCAATCATGCCCAAAGGTCATTAAGACCATCATACTCTCATAGGATATATATATATATATCATTTTCACAATATCGCAGGGTATCAACCCTTATCAGCACAAGAGGATTACACCTCATTCAGGGCTCAACCATGCCCAAAGGTCATTAAGACCATCATATTATTCCCTACAAGATCATCATTATCTTTCCATGCCTTATAACAAGGCTCAACAACACCACTTACATATAATACACCAAATTAGCACAATATTGCATTAATGAGCTAGGAGATATTCATAAACAATCAT
Source organism: Alisma plantago-aquatica (assembly GCA_963693085.1). Taxonomy (NCBI): domain Eukaryota; kingdom Viridiplantae; phylum Streptophyta; class Magnoliopsida; order Alismatales; family Alismataceae; genus Alisma; species Alisma plantago-aquatica. Next base: position 1,334,331,828 of record OY856411.1, on the reverse strand, counting down.
AGCAGGGTTATATTGACATTAAGAACATTCCTTTATTACATCAACATGCAAGGAATCTAGATATGATTAACATCATCATATTCATAACGCACATGTTTATCATAAGAAAGTATCAACCATGTGGCTATGATAACCACCAATTAACACATTAAGGTTATGATCATGTTAAGTATGTTATTCCACCATTATTCCATCATATAAGAATGTTAAACATGAATACTCATCTTTATCTATTTGCATTAGAGTTAGGTTCAACATGATAAATTATATCAACGATACTAATCAGCATTTATACCCAAACCCTAACTCATGACATCCCCATTGGATCATGGATGCTAATCACCACAATTATATCAACGATACTAATCACCATCACATTCCATACTATTCTCAAGTATGACCCCACACATAAATCAAGGTGTAACCATCAAATTATAGTATACTAGGGTTTCAACAACAGTAACAGAGTACTCCATGATTGTATTAGTCATTCAAGGACTATTCATACCCAATTACCATCATTTAGTTATATTAAAGCTAGGTATAACAAGCTATACCTCATTAGGGTTACATATAAACACAATATTATTATCATCCCTTCTATTCATATGAGTGAATAGGTAATTCTACCTTATTAAGGGTAACCCTTCACTTGTTCCGTCATCATTCAACCCATATCACCATACCACAATGTCACCCAAAACCATTAGATGTTTAAAAGGTAAGACCATTGGTTGTTTACATAAGTAAACACCGTGGATAAACTACGTATGAAGTCCTTGATTTGTTCTCTAGAAAGAGTCACCATTTAACCCTAGACATCCCTTGATTAACAACAAAAAAATTTCCATTGAGAGTAGGGTAAAACCCATAATCGACTGTTCATTTAAAACATGCCATCCATTGTCAACAAGTAAGCTCCTTATGTTGATCATATATCAGAAACCATCTAAATCACATTATTAGGACCAACATATTACATTAGCCATCATTACACTTTATTGGAGGAATAAACATTAGATCTTGACCATTGGGTCAAGTTCATATGTTAAAACCATCAATTACAGTATAGGTCCGACCATTGCATTAAGTGACCCAAGAAACCATTGGTCTAAGGCTTAAGTGATGCTACAAATACAATTATTAACTCACCACAGGTTGTATAGACCTGATCCACCATCATTAGTGACCATTAAGTCACCATAGGTTGTTAGATCAACACTATATTCATTAATCAACATCAAATATTAAGCTAATGTCATCATTGATTGATAACATCAGTAGGGTACTTAATGGTTGATCATTAAACTTCTAATTGATCAAAAACCTGACCTAAGGGGGTGACCATAGGTTGTCACCATCATCTGAAACCTTTGATCCCGACCATCATTTTTCATGAAGACAACAACATAGGTTTGTTGCAATGGTACCATCATTGGATCATGGGTTTATAGAAGAAATCAACTTTGAACCCTAAAATTGACCATTGGTTGATAGGTGCTTAGCACCATAAGTTGCCAAACCAACCTGATCCAAGTCATATTATACCGTAGGAGTAACGTACACATGATCAAAAGTTCATATAGAACTGAAATCAGAATAGGGAACATTATAAAAATCGAAATCCAAGTCAAGCATAGCTTTTTAGTGCATGGATCATCATTTTCAAGCAAGAACATGAGCTAGAAAGCTTATGGTAAGCAATAAATGTGGAGAAAGTTATAAAACTTTCCTATAATTAGAAGATAAACTCCCAAAAAAAATAAAACATGAGTAGGTAGGGTAGGAAATCCAAGCATAAGCTGTGAACTCGTCCATCTAGCACCTTTCTTCATCAAATGAGCAAACCCTAAGCATAAGGAGTAAGAAAGGTAGGGTTCTAGAGCTTTTGAGCAATTGCTACCTTGGAAAAGCAAGGTTACGACCTGAAGAAAGGTAGGAGGAAGGATAAAAAAGAAATAAATGGAGGAAAGAAGGGGATTCTTACTCTTTTAGGTCAAGATCACTAGAAGGAAGCTTTTCAAACCCTAAAAGGAAGTCAATTGAAACCTAGATTCTTTTTCCAAGAAGATCCCCTATTTATTCTTCCTTGGATAGGAAATTCGTTAACTTACAGAGGGAGAACCAGTTTCACAGAAGGAGGGAAGTGGTGGAAAGCAAATGGCTCGTTTTGGTGCTTAGGGATAAGTATATGAAACTTTAAGATAAAGAAAAAGAAAAAGTTGAAGCTCCAGTATCTTTCCAAGTGTCCATGGCCTTAAACTATTAAGAATATACAAGAATAGATACAAGAAGATCCCCCACATTCCATAGAGACATGTTTATTCCTCGTTTATTGAATTTCCAAGCAAAAAAAATAATTCATTAGTTGATAGCTACTAAAGGTAGCTCATCCATGAAGGGGTAAATCCTAAAATACCCTTGGAGAAAACACCTTCAAACCAATGATTAAATAGCTTACCCATGGCTCAAAAAGCTCAATAATGATGATAAAATATCCAAGGAACTTAATTCAAGTGATAAATTGCAAAGAAAACCTCTCAATTGGGTAAATTGAAGAAAAGTGCAAAATGTGTATAAAATCGCATAACTTGCTCAAACAGTGTCCAAATTGGACCAAATTTGAAACTTAAGCTTGTATTATGATTTCAAAGCATATAAAAAGGTTATATTAGGGTTATAAGAATTCAATTATGATAATTAAGCTTATTCAACTCATTAATCAAGTTTAGGAGCCTTACAACTATAAACCCCCAATAGGGATTTTGCCCCCAAAATCCAAGGTAAATAAAGATGGGTACTTCCTTTGAACCTCATACTATTACCTTCACATGGTTACTTGAATATCATGGTGATGTCACATCATTCATACATATCTCCTCTTGGGCCAGCACAAAAACCCCCAAATAAGAAGACATTTGCAAATATGGAACATAGAAACTTGTTGTGCCACCTGTACAAATCGAATAGTAACTTTCAACTTTAAATTCTATCTATCATCCTAAAATTATATATATTGTATCAACAAACCATCTATCATTGATAGTGGTCTTGCCCAACTATCACTAGACCACACCCAACATTATAGAGTCACTTTTGTTTTTCCTTCCAAACAACATTTATAGGATCATCATCTACTCTCTCACTCTCTCTACGGGAGAGGAATACTTGGAATGTTCATTTAATAAACATCTCCAACCTTCACATATTTCTCATACTGTTGATACATCTTGGATACTAGGATTCATTACCTTGGTATCCACCTCATGTGCTATTAGGAACTCACATCCTTATCTCATCCACCTTTACCAACATAACAAATATCAAGACATATAATAGGAGTCGTCCTAATTATTGGAAGGTTCAAAAGCAAAATCATCACAAACTTTATGATCTTGGAACCATAGTCCAAACAACCTTATGCTATAATAAGCTATCCACCCTCATGTTTACAACAAATCTACACATACCAAGTGGCAATGATCCACTTAAAAGTTGTGCCCTGGAAAGGAAAGACATAAAGGGAAACACACTTCCCACATCATAGCAGTATTGTTCAAGGGTCACTAGAAAAAAGGTAACCAATTCTATTTCATTATGCAAGTTACAACTTCTTATGTATCATTTTACCCTTTTCATTTTGGGTTCCTTGCCATTAGCATAGAAATCATCATGATTAACATATCTCATTACTCCTTCCTTGGTGACTATTTATCACACTTGGGTATGTTCTCATATTTTATTATGTTTTTCAACCTATTATCAATAGGTAAATCATCATATTCCACATTTTCTTCATTAAACATGGATCATCTGCCTTAATTTCTTTCAAACACCATTCTTATTTTACATTAACACTTTCTTACACACATAGGTTAGTCTAAGATTAACTTAGGTTCCACCTTATTCCATTGTCATTTTTCTCATTTATCTTCTCATTTTATACTTATCATTGGAGTGCTCTCCATCTTATGTGGATTTCATACCTTGAATCACTTTATAAGCATAAGCTTATCTATCTTTTACTTTATTCTCTTCTTGAATTACATCTTCAAGAACTCCTCTTTTTCTTATTTTGTATTCAGATTTAGATTTATTGGTGTTGTGTCTTTCTCTTTAGCTACCAAACATTCAATTTTTGATAGATTATGATGCAATTCTCATCTTCTTTAAGGTAGGATTGAGATATTCACACCATGATTTCTTATTCATTATGCTCTTTAGATTGACTCAAAATGACTACTTGATCAGAGTAATAAAAAAGATAACAATCTAAGAGTTCCATACTTACCTTTCTTCAATAATTGAATACCTGGGCAGGGCACCCAAATACTAAGATTAGGCAGTAAGCACCATATTTTTATGTCATATTCCTAATTTTGACATTATCCTAGTCCTAAGTCCTAGTGTCCCTATAGACTCGATGAACCTAAAGCTATGATACCAACTTGTGAGAACCTGTTACACTAAACGAGATTACTCAAAACATAAAACACAATCAATCACTAATTAATCACATACCCAAAAATATGGGTAAATTAAAACCAATTTTAACATCAGCACCTGCTCAGAAACATTTGCATAAGAGCCCAACATCTTTCTTATATCCATACTGCCAAGAATTTGATACAAATTGTTCTATTGCCTTAGCAACAACATATATACACCAGAGAACAATATTCATATATGCCACACAAACAAGCATTAATATGCTAACAAAAGTTTGATTCATTTGAAACACCATATACAAACTTTTCTTGCCAGGACCTGAGAGTACATGGATGACTCTAGGAAACACTAGACATCTAATCAACTTTATTAAAGATTCATTACTATAGCTCCTCTTTGCTGCCACATGTTTGTTTTCGTCACTTCTGATTACCTAAAAAAATGTGGCGAACCGCAAGGGTGAGACCCATGTCCCAGTAAGAGATATAACCTCCGATGACGTTTATTGATTACAACATTTTAAAGTAATTAAATAGTTAAGTAGTTTAATCAAATATAACAAATAAGCTCAGCAGTACTGATGATTAACAAAATACATAAAGGAGCAGATAATAACTATCATCATTAGCCAGACTATTATCCTTTATCTTGTTGACAATATAAGCAATACAGTAGCATATGCATATCTAGCATCATGAGCAAGTATAGTAACATAGCATATCTAACAGCATGAGCATGTCTAATTGGTTGAAAATATCAACATCATAAGAAGAGAAAACAACATAAGCACAACTATCTGGATAAGCATGATTAGCAGTAGATGCATCTCTAGTTACAAAGGCATGGCTAGCATGCTAAACATAACTAACAACATCAGATAGCTAACATCATGATTATAATCAGCAGTAGTATAGTTATCAACACAAGCATAACTAATGTATGTAAGTATCTACAATCTTAAGCATATCCACAACCTAAGTATATCTACTATCTCTTAATTTCACTAAGCATCATCTTTATGTAAAGATAACAAACAAGGGATATCATCCAATGCGAACTGTCCTGTATAACCCTAAACAAATATACTACACGAATGTATTACATCTTTTATTACACCCTGGGGAATTTGAATCGTACCATTAAAAGTCCAACCGACCCCTACAAAGGGCTATTCAGTTATGTACAAGATCTAGGAGTGTCAGTATCCTAAGATATCTTCCCCTCGGTCAGTACAAGTAAAAAGGCAGTGACATATCAGTCAAATATGACACCACAGTCACATATAGTCCTATAACTAGTCCACCTTGGTACAGGTCACGACGCTAGCATCTAGGGTATTCAAACCCAATCACTGAGGTACAACCGCAGTTGTCCTCTAATCACATCATGTTATAATCACCAAGACACGACCGCAGCCATTCTCAAGCACATCAGATGTATGAGGCATGACCATAGCCATCCTCCACAATCTGCATTGTGGATGACAAGGATATATCCTCAACCTACCACCCCCACATACTCAACAGTATGCGCTCCAGGTTTCCCTTAGGAATACTCATTTCATCATCCTGCAAGTTTTGACACTGAATATGGTTGTACGACATAGGGCACTGCATGATTAGAGTTTCACTTGATTAGTTATGCCAATTGGGTGAATTAAGGTTGCATCAAACAAGTGGACATACAAACCCTAATTCACTTCTAGCAAGCATATAAATATCACAACTTTTAAAAGATATATAACGTGTCAAACATAATTTCTCATCTCATCATCATATAGAACTATTCACTTGCCATTCATTAGACAACACTAGTCATCATACTAGAACAAGATATAAATCCTTTTCACAATATCATAGGGTATCAACCCTTATCAACATAAGAGGATTACACCTCATTCATGGCTCAACAATGCCCAAAGGTCATTAAGACCATCATACTATCACATGATATAAATCCTTTTCACAATATCACAAGGTATCAACCCTTATCAAAACAAGAGGATTATACCTCATTCAGGGCTCAACCATGCCCAAATGTCAATAAGACCATCATACTATTCCCTGCAAGATCATCATTATCTTTCCATGCCTTATAACAAGGCTCAACAACATCACTTACTTATAATACACCAGATTAGCACAATATTACATTAAGGAGCTAGGAGATATTCATAAACAATCATAGTAGGGTTATATTAACATTAGGCACATTCCTTTATTACATTAACATGCAAGGAATCTAGATATTATTAACACTCATCATATTCATAATGCACATGTTTAGTATAAGAAAGTATCAACCATGTGGCTATGATAACCACCATTAACACTTTAAGGTTATGATCATGTTAAGGAGGTTATTCCACCATCATTCCATCATATAATAATGTTAAACATGAATACTCATCTTTATGTATTTGCATTAGAGTTAGGTTCAACATGATAAATTATATCAATGTTACTAATCATCACTTATACCCAAACCCTAACTCATAATATCCCCATTGGATCATGGATGCATAAGGTGAAGCATCACCATCACATTCCATAATACTATCAAGTATGAACCCACACATAAATCAAGGTGTAACTGTCGGGTAATAGCATACTAGGGTTTCAAGAACAGTAACAGAGTACTCCATGATTGTATTAGTCATTCAAGGACTATTCATACCCAATTACCATCATTTAGTTATATTAAAGCTAGGTATAACAAGCTATACCTCATTAGGGTTACATATCAACACAATATGTTTATCATCTCTTCTATTCATATGAGTGAATAGGTAAGTCTACCTTATTAAGGGTAACCCTCGATTTGTTCCATCATCATTCAACCCATATCACCATACCACACTGTCACCCAGAACCATTGGATGTTTAAAAGGTAACACCATTGGTTGTTTACATAAGTAAACACCTTGGATAAACCACCTATGAAGTCCTTGATTTGTTCTCTAGAAAGAGTCACCATTAACCCTAGACATCCCTTGATTAACAACAAAAAAAGTTCCATTGAGAGTAGGGTAAAACCCATAATCGACTGTTCATTTAAAACAAGCCATCCATTGTCAACAAGTAAGCTCCTTATGTTGATCATATATCAGAAACCATCTAAATCACATTATTAGGACCAACATATTACATTAGCCATCATTACACTTTATTGGAGGAATAAACATTAGATCTTGACCATTGGGTCAAGTTCATATGTTAAAACCATCAATTACAGTATAGGTCCGACCATTGCATTAAGTGACCCAAGAAACCATTGGTCTAAGGCTTAAGTGATGCTACAATTACAATTATTAACTCACCACAGGTTGTATAGACCTGATCCACCATCATTAGTGACCATTAATTCACCATAGGTTGTTAGATCAACACTATATTCATTAATCAACATCAAATATTAAGCTAATGTCATCATTGATTGGTAACATCAGTAGGGTACTTAATGGTTGATCATTAAAATTCTAATTGATCCAAAACCTAACCTAACGGGGTGACCATAGGTTGTCACCATCATCTGACACCTTTGATCCCGACCATCATTTGTCATGAAGACAACACCAATAGGGTTGTTGCAATGGTATCATCATCGGGTCATGGGTTTATAGAAGAAATTAGCTTTAAACCCTAAAATTGACCATTGGTTGATAGGTGCTTAGCACCATAAGTTGCCAAAACAACCAGATCCAAGTCATATTATACCTTAGGAATAACGTGCACATGATCACAGTTTCATATAGAATTGAAATTAGAATAGGGAACATTATAAAAATCAAAATCCAAGTCAAGCATTGCTTTTTAGTGGATGGATCATCATTTTCAAGAAAGAACATGAGCTAGAAAGCTTATGGTAAGAAATAAATGTGGATAAAGTTATAAAACTTGCCTCTAATTAGAAGATAAGCTCCCAAACAAAAGAAAACATGAGCAGGTAGAGTAGGCAATCCAAGCATAAGTTGTGAACTCGTCCATCTAGCACCTTTCTTCATCAAATGAGCAAACCCTAAGCATAAGGAGAAAGAAAGGTAGGGTTTTAGATCTTTAGAGAAATTGATACCATGGAACAACAAGGTTCCAACCTGGAGAAAGGTAGGAGTAATGATAACAAATAAATAAATGGAGGAAAGAAGGAGATTCTTACTCTCTTAGGTCAAGATCACTAGAAGGAAGCTTTTCAAACCCTAAAAGGAAGTCAATTGCAACCCTAGATTCTTTTTCCAAGAAGATCTCCTCTTTCTTCTTTCTTGGATATGAAATTTGCAGCTGCACAGAAGGATAATGAGGTTCGTAAAAGGTGGGAAGTGGTGGAAAGAAAATGTCTCATTTTGGTTCTTAAGAATAAGTATATGAAACTTTAAGATAAAGAAAAAGAAAAAGTTGAAGTTCTAGTATCTTTCCAAGTGTCCATGGCCTTAAACTATTAAGAATATACAAGCACACAGACAAGAAGCTCCTCCAACGTCCATAGAGACATGTTTATCCCTCGTTTCTTGAATTTCCAAGAAAAACAAATAATTCTAGTTGATAGATACTAAAGGTAGCTCATTCACATCTGGGGCGCCACCCATAAAGCACATCCTTTAGCCCTTATAGAATGGGATAAGGTCTGCTGTGGCAAGGACAAAGGGGGTCTCAGCCTTAAGAAGATGAGATTTTGGAACCAGGCTCTGCTATATAGGCACACCTGGGATCTTGCAACACGACACAGATCACAATGGTGTGATGGAATGCGAGATCGGTTCAACAATTTCTCAACAAGGAAGGCCTACAATCTATCCAGCATTGGGAGGTCAGCGTTTGAAGGCAAATCCTTCATTGAAGACAACTCCTACCTGGTCCCTATGGACGGGCACAACATCAATGTGTGAGATAATAGGTGGTGGAAGAATGGAAAGATTCTTAAAGACCATGCTCTGAATCCTATTCCTACGGAGCTTGCTGATCTGAAAGTGAGTAGTCTAATCGACTTCCAAGGCAACTGGAATATCGAGTTTTTGGAAGATTGGCTCCCTGAGCCCAATTTCAAGGAGATCACGAGGTTAGAGGTCCCCAGGCACAGTGATGGTGAGGATGTCAGGGTGTGGAACCACACCACATCCGACAGGTATTCGACAGAGACGACCTATCTGAAACTGACGGAGGGAAGGTGCCAACCTACTGAGGGACCTTGGAGGAGGATCTGGAAGTCCAAGGTATCACCCCGCATCAAGTTTTGTGCCTGGCTTCTGATGCACGAGGTAGTTCTTACCAATGAGAGAAGGGTGAGGAGGCATATCAGCACTGATGCCACCTGCCCTCGTTGCAATGCAGGAGAGGAGACGACTATCCATGCTTTTAGGGACTACAACTACGCGAGGACAGTGTGGTCAGAGTTTCAGAAGATCAGGGATAATGTGAATTTCTTTAGAACAACAACTTCAAAGGCTGGTTTTAAGAACAACTAGGTGAATTGGAGGAAGCTACGATCCTTTTCCTAACTACCTGCTGGAGTATTTGGAATTTCAGGAACATGCACGTGTTCCAGGGTGAAGTTACCAACCTGCAATAGCAGATCAAATGCATCAGCAAGGAGTTACATAGTCAAGTCCAGGCCTTCCTTACGGTGACCGATCTGGACAGCAGCATGAGGATGCATAGTGATTTAACTTGGTAGGTTCCCAGGGTGAACATTCTCAAGTTTAATTCTGATGCTGCTGTGAAAGCAAACTGTGCAGCCTGTGCCATGGTGGCTAGAGATGATCAGGGGAAATGGAGAGGTGGAGCGGCGCAGCTGATTCATACTCAAGATGTTGTTGAAGCTGAGCTTAGAGGTCTATTATTGGCCATGGAAATTGCCAGGAAGAACAGTGTGGACAATGCTTATTTCGAGACGGATTCTACAACGATAGCCCAGTTGATCACCTCTACATGGCAAGACAGTCCTAGATATATCAAATTGGTTATGAGGATTAAATCGCTCATCAAACCTGGCTGGTCCATAGTACACACCTATAGAGAGAGTAACCAAGTGGCTGACAGCCTAGCAAAAACCCAGTTAGCACGGAATGAGGGATACACTATGTATACTCTCCCCCCAACCGAGATCTATGATCTCCTAATTAGGGACCTTTGTAAGGGTAGTAGTACTACCTTGTTTAATTATGAAGACATAATTAGTGATTGTAAACTTGATTTGAATATGCTCACACGAGGAGGGTGGGATGAATAAGATTGCCTCTTGACTTATATATAAAAAAAGGTAGCTCATTCATGAAGGGGTAAATCCTAATATACCCTTGGAGAAAACACCTTCAAACCAAGGATTAAATAGATTCCCCATGGATCAACAAGATCAAGAATTATGAGAGAATATCAAGTAATATAATTCAAGTGATAAATTGCAAAGAAAACCTCTGAATTGGGTAAATTTTAGAAAAGTGCAAAATGTGTATACAATTGCATAACTTGCTCAAACAGTGTCCAAATTGGACCAATTTTGAAACTTAAGTTTGTCTTATGATTTCAAAGCATATAAAAGATTATATTAGGGTTATAAGAATTCAATTATGATAATTAATTTTATTCAACTCATTAAGCAAGTTAGGGGCCTTACACTGTTGTACCAAAAAATGGTAAATTCAGCCTAAGACTTTGTCGCTGCCATCATTTTTTGTTGGATGCCATGCTAGGGTCAGCCTTTCAAGTGAAGTTTGGTAAATACTAATCAAGTTGTCATCATACTTCACTTTGACCATGTCTAAGGAGTATATTTTTATGTGAACATTAGGATCTCCACGCCCTTTATTACTTTGAAAACTTGGGGACCTATAATTTTTTGGGAAGTTGTTCCTCTAGAAAATAAAAGAAGTAGTTCAATTGTTGCAATCCTACCTTCTAAACATGAACAACTTAGCTATTTGGTGAATGATTTTAGCATGATTTGTAATGATTATGTGATTGCATTAAAACATGTGGTGCCATAGGCTACAAGGAGAATAGGTGGTGTCATCATCTGAATCTATCCTAAGGATAGCCCTATTGGTAAGTTCAGAACAACAAATACTCAGGCAAACATGGTGCCACTACAAGAGGAGGAGGGACACATGAATATAGGATTTTAAGGACTCTATAGTTCTTCTTCTTGGATGGTTCATTGTCTTGTTACAACTTTTCCTAGTTTAGTTGCTTGTAGCTAGATTTTGAATCCTCCTCTAGCCAGTTCGACAACCAATGGTGTCAGTGGTGTTGACAAAGTGGGATAAAAATGTTGCAAGCTTAATTAATGCATGAGATTCCTGGTCCATGGTGGGTTCATCATGGGAATCCCAAAAAGGTTATTTGAGGGATAGGATAACATCCCTGAATACCACCAATAGAAGGCAATGTGGTTCTATGAAAGATCCAATGTGACGGATTTGCCTGCCTCTTCACCATTTGAACTATTAAAGTTGTCTTTGGGCACTATTGTCTATACCTTTATCTTCCCAGTCGTACATTCCATCAGTGCCAAGGTGATGATCAAGGCCTCTAATGTAGAAGCTTGATATTCTTGAAGGGATCCATGTAGACTTTTTTCCTTGGTCTATTTGAATCTAGCATCCTGGGCATGTGTATTGAATGATAAGATCATCCACATCCTACGCGCTACCTTGAGGATCAACTCCAATCATTATGTAATCATTTGGCACTAAATGTGCTTGTGGACTAAGTATATAAGGGTTTGTTCTAGGGGTGGACCACTCACATGCCTAATATTGAAAGTACATGTAGCACTCCATACATAAGTCTTAGGTTCACAAGTTCAAGAAATATGGCATATCGAATGGTGATGATATAAATTGGCCTCATGACGTAAGGACCTTGAAGAGACATGTAGTATCTTTAATGCAATTATAATTTTCCTTTATGTAGAGAGGCTCGGGAAATTATATGGAAGTGCCAGAATCCATAATAGGGGATGAATATTTTTTCCCGTTTCCACATATTGACATTCCTAACTTGTTCTCATTTTTCTTTAGGGTTAGGAAAAAAGAAATTCGCCCCTTCCATAACTAGGGGTAAGCAAAAATGATGAGGGTTCAATGAAAAGAAAAAATCATGAGTTGACCTTGTGAATGGTGGAGTGTGCATCCTAATAACTGAGTCAGATAGCTTTCATTTTAGATTATCCCATGTGACTTCCATAAAATCTGGCTGCTTATTCTTACATTAATGTAGCAGCGTGTGGTGATCCATTAATGGCTGGAAACTTGGATGATCATACTAAAGGGATTAACGTATGCAAATTTCTTAAGTTGTGGTGGGGTTCCCTACCGATGAACTATGTCTGCAACTTCTTCCTAGTTTCTCAAGGGGTCTCAAAAAAGAAGTGAGGATAGGTTCCGGATTGTTTGAATATTTCTGCACAATGGATCATGAGGAAAGGGTGGGGATTTTTCAATAAAAGATTTCCTTTTAGATGAGTCCACAATGTTATACTTCAATTTATATACATATGTATGTGTGTGTGTTTGTATATGTATACATATATTTACATGTATTTATAAGTATGTATGTATGAATGATTACATATATATATGCATGTATATGTAAGTGTGTGTGTATATATATATATATATATATATATATATAGTGAGAGAGAGGGATGGAGAGAGAATGTGCATATGTAGGCACAATGATATATATGTATATAGCGTATGTATATAGCGTATGTATATATGTATTTTTATATAAATTTACATAATTGATATATATATATATATATATATATATATATATATATAGAGAGAGAGAGAGAGAGAGTCAGGCTAGAATACACTCGAGTGTACGGATCACACGAATACACTCAAGTGTGTTTGCATATCAAGACTATTTTTTACAAAATGTAAACCATTGATCTTCACCTTCATACTATAACTAGGCTACATACAAATTTTGAGCCCATTTGGATGAGTGTAATTCACTCATCCAAGGGCAACAAAATCAACGTGTGAAACTAATTTGAAATGCATAATTTTTGTGGTCTTCATAGCATGAGCTATACATATCCAAATGTGCTCAAATTTTGCGTATGAGTTGTTCACGAGATGTTTAATAATATCAACGGATTAGATTTTCAAAAAAAATATTGCTCCGGATACACTCGAGTGTATTCTAGCCTGACTCTCTCTCTCTCTCTCTCTCTATATATATATATATATATATATATATATATGAATATATATGTGTGTATGTGTACAAACACATATATATGGCTAAAATAATTGTGTACCCTAGTACATGTATCTTACATATACACATATTGATTTATGATGATTGTAAAATACTAATGAATAATTCAACATTATAGATGTGAGGTATACCCCTTAGATAACATGTGTATCAAAATTTGCCTCAATCTGACATTAATAGATCATCTAATGAAAGAAGATGTATAATATCTAGTCAACAGTGTGTTTTAGAAACTATATAAATTATTTAATGATACATTTCTATATCTTGTCTACATAAGATATAGTTGTGATTTTTTAAACACACCTAATCTAGAGAATGTTGATTCAATTTGTATGGATGGGTTAAATAATTACATTTTACTTATTAGAGATGGCGATAGTTTGGTCATGTCTAGTTTGACCCTATAGTTGCAAAATAGACTACCTAAAATAGTCAAAACAATTTCCAAACCAAACTTGACATTGGTGGGGTCCAAATCAAACTTAACTTGACCGAAAACTTAGTCAAGCTTGGTAAATTTTGGCTCAAAACTAATGATATATTGTAAGTGCTTCTAATACACTTAATAATGAGCATTTTAGGAAAATTTAAATCCTACAATTGTCCAACATCAAATATTTTTGAGGAAGTAGGCATATAACACACAAACAGAGAACTAATAAAAGAATCTACTTCCAATCAACTAATTGAGATGATTTGGTTGATGGTTCCATTACTTTATCATTGGATTAGTTATGTTTTCTATTACAATTTGTTCATATAAATTTACATAAAAACATAATCCGAAATTGTTTTGTTATGTATTAGTATTAAAATATATGTATATTGAATCATATTTAACATAATGAGCACATGCATCTTTTAATTATTTATTTATACATTTGGTCAATTTTAGTATGAATGTTTAACCACTGACAATGACCTTGGCCAATCTACATAAGACCATTTTTATAATTTTTTAGACCAAATAGGACCAAACTATCATCGTAAACTTGACTAGAGTGTATTGTTTGGTCAAGTCTAGTTTTACCCGCTTGGCTTTCTGCTCGGTCATAGTACTTGTTCAATTTTAATGGCTGGTACACATAACTTACATGTACTGACCGATACATAACTTTTAAATCCTATATATAGATACATGTATATTCATATACGTATATGTATATATATATGTGTGCATATATAATTAACTATTACAATTTAAACTATTCAAAAACTATACCAAATTTATTTTAAACATTAACTACCAAATCCAAAACCAACGTTAATGGAAAAATTTCGATTCACTTCTTTTTCAAGTCAGACTACGTCACGTTCATCACTTCATAAAAAACTTTTACAATCTTGGAATTAATAAAATTTCAAGGTTTGAAGAACTAAACCCAGCTCTAGTGTGATTGGATAAGGTTGTTTCTAGTAACAGATAGGGAGATGAGTTACTATGGACAATGATAAATCTTAGCTATATTTATAGATATGTAAAAAGTATTTATTTGGATAAAACTAAATTAATAGACCCAATACAATTTCTCATTTCCTTCAACATAAAAAAATAATATAGTTAGAAAATACAAAAATATAAAATCATTTACATGATATAATTCACTATATCAAAATGGTTCGCTTATTTAGTTGTATAAAGTGATAAACAATTATTATTTAAGATTGAACAATTAGTAGATCAGCCACATTGTTATTTTCCATTGACACTTGAAGAGTACAATATGTATAATGTTACTAATACATAAAAGATATCAATAATGCAAAAAAAAAATAGAACAAACTAACCTTGTCCGTGGAGAGCAGGTACCAAAATACAATATGACATTGTTTAGTGGATTGTCTCACTTAGAATGTCCATACATATATTTATATGAGTCTAATATATTATTATAAAGGATATTAGTATAGTGCACTAGGCAATGCTAATTTATTTTAATATCCTGACAAGATGTTTGGTGTGAAGAAAACTTCTAGAAGATTGAAGAAGGAAATATATGTGTTGAGTTTGTATGAACAAAAAGTGATGAAAAAAGGAATTTGAGAAACTAAAAGTGAAGAGAATGAAGATAAAAAGGCATCCATATATTTCTTTATTTGATTTATTGCAAAGTTAAAGAGGATATGGGAGGAAAGAAACAATGATATGTTGTTTTCTATTAGCTTTTCTTTTCCATGCCATCCTTCTTTTTCCCTCTTCACTATATTACAATCATATCTGCATCATGGATTGCCCTTCCTTTTCTTCTCCTTCTTATTCAACAATTCACAAGATTTCCCTCATCTATTTTAGCCTTACGTCAAAGATAATTTTGTTAAATATAATTTTTTCTTTTCTTTTCTTCTATAGACAGAATGATTGGCATTGTATTATCAAGTTTATATAAAGTTATAATTTTCGATATCTAATTAAATCTTACATGTCAAAAATATAACTAAGAGCATATAAAATAGCATGTACCAACAAGTGTTATTTGGATTATTCCCTATTTAGATACATGGATTTTTTCTTATTTAAAGAGTGATTGACTAATAAAATTTTGATGAAAATGTTTATATAAAAGGTGGTTTATTGTGCATGTATGATCCTCATTTTTATTGTATTTTAATTATATATGAGTGCATCAACTAAATTCTTAGTTATTTGTGTTTTAAATTGCAGAGTCAATAACATTGTATTATATTTTAATTAATACATCAAAATGATATGTGTTTCATAAAATTCTTATTATAATAATATTTTTCCAAAATTTGAGGGTACATTGACCCCTAATCTGTAAAGAGTTCTGCTTCCAAGTGTGGTGATGGGTTGCATAAGTCACGACACACATTGATGTAAAATTATTAAACTATAGTGAATAGGAGAGAGTCAGGAGGCAAAATGTCTTAGCCTCATTTTTAAAATAGTAATTGATGGTATCCATAATAGGACTATAAATTTTATAATTTAGGAGGGCTAAGGGACATTATCCTCAAATAAGTTTAGTTTATCACATAAGTTTTATGCACAAAAAAGAGTGATATAATTAATTAAAACAAGATGGTGAAAATCACTATTTTGTGGCGTATTATGATATTAAAAAAAAACTAACCCATACATGGTATTGTAGCAATAATAACATTTTTCTTAGGACTTCAGTCTAAACCTAACAGCCCCATGTAGCTCCTCTCATGATTATTGCCACTTTGAAATGGAAGAAGAAAAATACATGAAGAAAGAACAAATACTAATTTGTGAAGTTTTTTTTAATATAAAGTCCATGCATTATGATAAAAAGATGCTTACAAACCTAATGTCTGCAAGAAATGAGTATAGAAAGTGTACTAAACATGAGCAGCAAATATAGATGTTGTCATGCTACCCTACACCAAAGCTAGATGAAAACAACTAAGGATAGAGCAGAAAATAAATATGTTCAGGGGGAGGCACCCCTTAACATAGGCCTTAGAAAAATGGAGAGAGATGTAATTAAGATGGCAAGGTTTTGTCTAGGTGATGGTCAAAAACATCAAAATCTTGTGTCGTCTGCAATGATATCCTCCAAGGAGTAGCATCCTCCACTGTAGTGATCTCCAAACATGTTATCTTGGTCATCTTCAGCTACTATCACCTGGGTTGATGTTGATGTCTATCCTGCAATGCAAATGTAAGAATATAGAATGTTGAATATCAGTTAGCATGTGTTGGTTAGGCTTTGAGATGTTATTGAATTTTCTATTATTTCTTTCTAGCCAGATATTCCAGAAAATATGTATGACTAAGTCTTCGGGGGGAAGTCTAGTATGTTGTGGTAAGGTCTTGATCCTAGTAACATAAGAAGGTTGGATGAGGATACTAATGACAGAGTGTGATGGGAAAAATTTGTATATAAAATATAGCGTGGTGAAGAAGATGGTGAAGAGATGGTGTGTGGTTTCTTCATCTTCCTTACAAAGATAACATCTGGTTGGCCCAGAAAATCCTCTACTGGTTAGATGTTGGTCTGTAGGGATTTTGTTGAATGACAGTAACCAGTATAAGATTTTGAGTTTTTGCAGACATTTCATTTTCTAAATGCAAGCCATATCTGATATATGACCCCCATAATTAAGATGGATGTAAGCTGCTTTCGAGGATATTGTTGTCTCCAAATCCAAGAAACCATGTTGTTGGTGTTGAATTCAAGTTCGTGAATAATATTTCTCAGGGTGTTGTCTCTAATATGATTTTGAAGATGTGTTTTAAGAGAGTTTTGCATGTTACTAGAGAGGAGTTTGAGTGATTTAGCAATATTGAGGTGTTTCAGTGATGATTAGATAGGAAAGTGTATGTTCAGATTTTGAATTATGTTACGATGGTACCATGGGTCCACTAAAAATTTGATATTATGGTATGCGTGCGGGGGGGGGAGGGGGGAGGAGATGAGATGTTTAATGGTGTCCAAATTTTTATTAATGTACTTCCAATGTGGGGAAAACTTGTTATTACTGATGTGGTGGCAGGGTGGTTTGTTTTTATAGTATTTTTGAATGATGAAGTTTTTCCATATTTTGTTGGTTTCATATGAGAGGATGTTTATGATCTTTGTGATAAGGCAGATGACGTGCATTTTTATGTTGATGATGCCCCATCCTTCAAATTTGATCGGTGTTGTGATGGTGCTCCAATTGACGAGATGGATCTTTCTATTTGGATTTTCTTCTTTGTAGTTGTTCCATAGGAATTTCTCATGATGATATCTATGATCTTAAGTGTCTTGCTCGGTAGGGGAATACAACAACTTAGTTAGTGTGTGGTGATGGGTGTGATAACACTATTTAAGAGGATGAGGTGACCCGCCAGGTTGAGGAAGTGATTAGTCCATGAGGAAAGTTTATGCTGAATCTTTTCTATGATGGGCTTCCAAATAGTGTGTGAGATGGGGTAGTGTAATAGGTAGGCAAATGCACATGATGGAGAAAAAGAAGATGCAATACCAAGACACACAAGCTATTACTTCTTAACGTACGGTATGGGTGGTTAACTGAGATTTAGAATTTGTGGGAAGGAGAGGGCACTTTGTAAAAAGATCATACTTTTACACCTATTCCCGAGCCATTGTTCCCATCACAAATACGTTATAAGAGGGTGTTTCCACTTTCCAGTTTCCCTTCCCTTCCACTCCCCTATTTTCCCTGGTAGAAACATAGCTTAAGTTTACCTCTCAGATCTTTACTTTCGAGTCAAACCGTAGAAAAAGCAAGAAATAGGACATGATATGTACTTCGAACACCGGCCATCCTGGCAATAGAATGTCGTTCTATAACATGTCGTAGCTCCATCAGTTCCACCTCTCATCTTCTACTAGGTAAAGAAGCCCCTTTCTTCCATTTCCTCATTGCGAGTGCCGAGAAGAAAGATGGATATGGATGCCTTTGTTCTACTTACATCCCTGGCATGCTGCATGTTTCTCCTTTTGGTAAACATTGCCATGAGTTTGCTGAAGTTCTACTTTCATTCTTGTAAAAGTGAAATATTTCATCGTCCTATTCCCATATCTGAGCAATTCTCCTCCCTTCCTCTGGTTTCGGCTGGAGAATACATCATGACAGATGGTGGTTGGTTTGAACTCTGTTAGTTTGTTACACTAACAAGTTTCAATCATAAGAATGATCTTTTACTCAACTAACTATTTCCCGCAAGTATACGAGAGTAGTTGTAGTCAGAGCATTGGTTAGCTAGGCACAAGAGTTATGATTTTCAATAATCTAGATCGTTATACACAAGATGATTGGATTAGAACAACTAAATTACATATTTAAAACAAAACAGTAAATTATCACTTAAGAAAGGTTAAGATTTAGATTTAGGAGGTTCCTAGACTTGGGATTTCACTATTACATCATAGCTTATATTAAAATATGAATTTAAACATGTTAATTAACTTGAAAAGGAGGTTTGTAGTCATCACTCACCTCCCGGTGAAGTGATGACGATTCTAACTCCATACATCACTCTCATGTAGTATTTCATTTTGAATCACAAACCTTTCTCCTCAACTTAATCCCAGCCACTCTCGCGGTCAAGGACAAGTTTCCAAAAGAGTAACTCCATACTCTCAAACACATCTTCTCATATTATGAAAGAAAGCATAAAACATGCAAGTATGATGGCCAATCACATAAACAAGCATTTCAGATCTGAAACAACTCTTGGAACATGCAAGCAACTAACATTTAGTATGAAATTCATATGTTCATACAAGCTATGACATGGGAGTTACTCTCCCATGTCCAAGATTTAGATTCTACTCATCCATGGCTAGAGAAAGAAGGTACAAGTAGTAGAAAATATCAAAGGACATAGTAAAAGGGTAGAAAGAACTAGTATGTCCGTGAGAAGTAGTAGAACAAAGAAGAACTCTGGCTAGAAGTCAAGCTCTGTCCTTACTTGTTGCACTTTCTCCAGATTTCTTCACTCCCAAGTGGATAGAAGAGGAAGAAGAAGATCCTTGCTACAAATAGTGAAGAAGAAGGAAGAAGAAGAGGGTTCTCTCTCGAGTAATCACCTCCTATCTCCCTTGGTCTCCTCCAACTTCTCCTGGACTCCCTCCAGTCTAGTTTTCCTCCAAAAGGTCTGTCCTAAGCCATCATAACTGTCCCAAGTCATTCCCATTCGTATATATGAGAGTGGAGCGGTTGTTCTTTGAGTTTGGGTTAAAAATATGCTTTACACGGTGTGTGGGTAAGTTCACACGGCGTGTGAGCAGTTACAACTTAGCAGAAAACCCAATTTTTAGGTCTTACGACGTGTAAATTGGCCACACGATGTAACCCAAAGTTCTTGTAACTTGACTAGAATTCTACTGTACATTGACATGGCGTGTCAAATAAAAACACGATGTGTCCCATGTTGAAATGGCATGTCTATAAGTGACACGGCGTGTCAATGACTATTTTGGGTTGTTCTCTGTGTATTCTGCTCATAACTTACGATGTGTACATCAGTTTTACATGCTGTAAAAAGTGGTATTTGTGCAGTTTCGAACCCCAAAACATGTAGATACTTGAGGAGTGATCTAATAAGTGATAATATGATATAGTCCTCATCATTTCATTGCAAATTGTAGTACCTATAATCCAAACCATGAGACAAGTGAGAATAGCTAAAAATATAGAATCTAGCATGAATGAGAGTGATAATTGAGTCAAAACAACATGGATATGCAACCAAACATGGTCCAAAAGATGATATGATCTGTACACATCAAATTCTCCTAAGATTGAACCATTGCTTGTCCTCAAGCAAAAGGAAATAGATACATGGTTGTAGAGTAATAGATGGGCACAATATCATATCCACATAAAAAATGAATTTATGGATCTAGAAAAAGGTATTTTCATCATTCAAATATTAACTGATTATGAATTCAATTCTAACTCTCAAGATGAAATTTAGTTTCAAATAGATATTTAGATAATCTTGAGTGAATAAACTATAGAGCAATCATTAGCAAAAAGATGATAAAGCCAACAAAGAAAGGATATGCCATAAACCCAACTGATAATAAAGATGAAATGAAATGAAAATCCCTTAATGTCTCCGTCCATCTACATTGACTTTATCATTCGAATCAAAAATTTTATTAGGATTCACGTGCACGGTACTCAGCTGCTAAGTATAGGCATATGTGCACGTGCAATACCAGTTGAGGATTAGTGTCCCTCTTTTAAACACATTTCTAACCTTTTGAGTTGGAGAATGTGTGGGCGACTTAGCCATATTTTTGGGTTTCACTAGATTTTCCAAAACATTCCCCCCATTTTCACTTGATTCGGGTACCTCATTGGATACCTCACTATCCTTTTTCTACCGTTCCCCTTTTGTGGATATTGTTAAGCAGATTTAGGATAGATAAGTTGGAAATTCAATCATTTATAAGAATTTTCTCAAGAAGAGTAGTGGAATATTCATTACAATGTTGGCAATATCATCAAGATGTTAATCACAACTCTATAGTTCATAAACTCAAAATTTTCGAATTTTTACATGTGTTAGGACAAGAGAGAAAGAATTGCAATTCATGTTCAATCATATATTTAAATGCAAGATGAATAGCCATGATTATCGAAAAATTTCAAGTGATGTGATATATGCCCAACTATTTCCAATAAGACATTATCTTTACATATAAAGAGATGGTTCAAGCATAAGGAGGGTATTGATCATGACAAAACTATCAACTCAATTTCATGCAATTTATTGAAAATAAAAGAATGAAATGTGAACACACAACAAAAGCAAATGACAATATGCAAATAACATGAAAGGGAAAAACTAAACGAACTAAGTTGCCATCTGGTTGCTCCCCCCCTTAAGCTTGAAATCTGCAATGTCCTCACTGTAGAAATCAAACTAAAAAGGTTGCAACTAGGTACCTCATCATGGTGGAAACATCAAATTCCATGGAGGACCGGTGCTCTGATTTGTTGTTGGAAATTGTTGTGCTAAAGATTGATGCCTCCTTACAAATATGTCCTTGATTTGGGACAAGCGAAAGCACCTATGAGCTGCAGCAAGAATAGTCTTTTGTACACCAATACTATTTGTCTTTTCATTCTCCTTTGAAGCATCATCAAAATATGAGTTGGGAAGAGTGTTCTCATTATAAAGCAATGTGTCATCTAGAGAGTGAGGAGGAAGGACATGCGGCTTGCTTAAAGAATCTAAAAGTAGATCATGTGTTAGAGCTTTCTCCCCTTGATTTGTAGCTTCATAATCCTCATAGGTATCAACATCATCATACCTTGAAGGACATACTTCTATGACAACACCATTCTTCAATGTCACTGGCCTGAAATATGTAGGATTCATCTCCAGTGGACTAGGCAAGAAAGGTGGAAATGCTTCTTTGCTAGAAAGAGCTTGTTGGGCAATTTGTTTCTCCAAGATATGTGCATGAGTGGCAATATCATCCACCTTAGAAGAGAGTTGGAAAATGGCACCCTTCATTGATTGTCTTTGTTGATGGAACTCCTCATTTTGCTGCATTTAAGTTGAAATAAATGTTGCAAGCATGGACTCTAATCTAGAAGTTACTTGTGGTTGATGTGGCTGAATGAAATTTAGGTTCGCATTGATGTATAAGCCCGGTGGAGTGTAGCCCATTGGAGAATAAATAGAAGAAGCATAACATGTAGAAGATGAGTGTCTAAGAAACCCACATGCATCACAAATAATATTGGCTGCTTGAAATGGATGTGTGTTAAGCTTCTCAAACCTTTGTGATAAAGTGTCTAGCTTTGTTGCAATTATGTCTATAGCATCAACACTGTGACTCTTCACTTTTATGTCAGATGTAGTAGCCGAATAAGATGGATGGTAGCTTGTATCCGAGCTCCATTGGAAATGGTTTGTTACCATATGTTCAATAATAGCATAAGCTTCTCCATAAGATTTGTTCATTAAAGCTATGTTTGCAACTGCATCAATAGATAATCTTGTATTGTAGCATAAACCATTGTAGAAAGATTGCAATAGAAGACAATTGCTTAGACAGTTGGAGGTCAAACACAAGGAGTGTTGTAGTCGAGGTCAAACACAAGGAGTGTTGGTTAACTAGGCGCAAGAGTTATGATTTTCAATAATCTAGATCGTTGTACACAAGATGATTGGATTAGAACAACTAAATTACATATTTAAAACAAAACAGTAAATTATCACTTAAGAAAGGTTAAGATTTTGATTTAGGAGGATCCTAGACTTGGGATTTCACTATCACATCATAGCTTATATTAAAATATGAATTTAAACATGTTAATAAACTTACAAAGGAGGTTTGTAGTCATCACTTACCTCCCGGTGAAGTGATGATGATTCTAACTCCATACATCACTCTCGTGTATGTATTTCATTTTAAATCACAAACCTTGCTTCTAAACTTAATCTCAGCCACTCTCGCAGTCAAGGACAAGTTGCCAAAAGAGTAACTCCATACTCTCAAACACATCTTCTCATATTATGAAAGAAAGCATAAAACATACAAGTATGATGGCCAATCACACAAACATGCATTTCAGATCTAAAACAACTCTTGGAACATGCAAGAAACTAACATTTAGTATGAAATTCATATGTTCATATAAGCTATGACATGGGAGTTACTCTCCCATGTCCAAGATTTGGATTCACTACTACAGAAAATGCTTTTTACAACAGTTCCTTATCTCAATTTACAACAGGTGTTAACCGTTGTATTAGATCGCGTGGTCTTATGGGGGTGTGTTTTACACAACATGTGATCGCATGTTGTAATAGATGTATTTTATACAACAGTTGAAACATGTTGTCTTTTAAGGAATGGCCTGTTGTAATATGGGTATTTTACACAACATGTGGTGCACCTGTTGTAATATATATTATACAACAGTTGAACGACATTGTCTTTCGCTAAACACACCCGTTGTAATAAGGGTATTTTTTACAACATGCGGTTCGCCCGTTGTAATATAAATTATACAACAGTCGAAGCATGTTGTCTTTCACTAAACACACCCGTTGTAATAGGTAGGTATATTACAACATGCAGTGCACCTATTGTAATATACATGTTTATACAACAGTTGGAGTATGTTGTCTTTCCATACATTTAACCATTGTAATAGGATTGTTTAGACAACATCGTGTGTGTCTGTTGTAATATACACAATTTATACAACAAGTTATGCATGTTATAGTTCACTAGAAACACCTGTTGTAATAGGTGTATTTTTTTCCTAACAAACATGTTGTAATAGGTGTGGATAACACAACATGTGTTGTTTGTTGTAGAATCATACATTTTACAACATATCATTAACTGTTGTCTTTGATTAGAGTTTGACAGGTCATATATCAAACCAATTGTATTGATCAAATTAACCAATTTATTAATAAATTATAATAAATATGTAATTATACTTTTTCATTTCACAAACAAACACATAGTTGAACAAAATTTCCATCAAACCTTGAAAGAAACTCGTACTAAATTTAATTAATATTAAATCATCCATACAACAATTCAATAATACAAAGTACTGAGTATCCACACTAGAATCGAACTGAAAACTAACTAAAAAAGTTTCACACATTGGTCTATGATAAAGAACAAATGTCTCCCCCACATGTCACATAATCTTATGTGTGCTCAAGAACACATGTCACCCACTCGTTTCGTACCTCATCGATTTCTTCTTGGTTGAAGCAACAACCAATATACTTTGAATAATATTGCAATCATATGACAAATATATCAACATATTGTGATTTTTTCAATTTATTTAGAAATTTGAACAAACTAAAAGAATATAATGTTAAGTAGCTTACACATTTAGGAATATTTCTATTTATCACATAAAAGATGTCTTTCATATACTTCATCACATAATACCTGCAATCTGTATTGTTTGGCTGCTTTGGACACTGTACAAAATAAATATTAATTTGTTATCCAAATAAGTGTGAGAACTTGTTAGCAAATAAGAGGATGGAAAGGTATAAATAGCCAGAAAACTTAATAAAAGGTATGTGTAAATAGAATCAAAAATGTTATAAGAGTGAAAAAGGCATGGTTTATTGCTGAAGAAGGTGTGGTTTATATGCCATACTGGATGATGCAAAACTTGCTCTTGCAAGAGGGGGATTTTGTAAGAGTGAAGAATGCCACCCTTCCAAAAGGAACCTTTGTTAAACTACAACCTCACAACATTTAAATTCAATTCAAGTAGACCACTGTCAAGAAAACAATCATTAAACTCCTGCATACATTCTAGAAGAAGGCTCTTTACAAACTTATTAAATGTCCTTACAATTGGGATCTACCTATAGGGTCTACTTGTAAACCCAAAGTGTAATATCTTGTTTCAAAGGATAATTCCCGAGAAACTTGATGATATTGACCCAAATAAGATCTAATCGATATATGTAAAAATTAGAGCATTTGTAAAAATAAGACCATATCAAATCAAGTAGCAGAATCTGAAGAAACTAGAACAACACTTCTATTGGTGAATCAGAAACTAGTATTTTTCTGGATCAAAATGGTAAATTACCTTGATAATTTCCCATTTCAAATTCTTCCTATATTGCACATCTCTCTTTTGATAAACTTTATGAGTCCTATTCAAATTCATATCAAGAATTTTATGCATTAGTAACTATATATGGAACTTTCAATACATGTATTATGTAATTGTAATTGTTTTATGAAGTACTAACAACTCCATGAGTTTTTCCACGTTCCCATGTAATTTTCCTCGTAACGGATCAAGATAGTGGCACTCACCCCAAATAGGGTCGAAGACGCAAAGTATCCAATGTCCCCTACACATACATGAGTATTACATTTTAAGATTAATGTATTTTTAAGAAACATTAAAAGTAAACAAATAACAGACAATCGACAAAATATATGCGTACCCCACATTATAAGGTATAAAGAACTTGTACCCATATTTGACAATAATTTTATAAAAAAATCATGATCTGATTACATGTTCATGAAAAAATTCTATAAAAATAAATTGCGTCCGACTCGGTTCACAGTATATAATAAGATGTAGGAGTCTGTTGTAGATACAACAACATGTATAGTGTGTTGCATAGTCACAAATTCAGCATTCAACGTTATTCGGCGAGGTCGAAAATTTTGATATTTGGGAATTATGCAGGAAATTTGGATAAAAAATTGGCAAAAGATATGGTAAAATTTCGGTCAACCATTCTGGAAAAAAAGGATACAATTCGGATATATATATATATATATACATATATATATACATATATATATATATACATATATATATATGCAAATTTTACTTGGTAATTTGGTACAAAAAGTTCAACAATTATCAATATTCATACATGTACATAAAAGCACCACGGTACCACAATGGTCAATTTGGTAAAATTATAGGTGTAGAATTTAGTTGAGAAACAAAAATATGTACAATTGATAAACATCGACCTTTAAGGGTCTGACTGATTTGGTGTAACTAAAATTTTCCTGGAAGGCTCCGATTGGTTTAGTGTAAGTAGAGTTTTTTTGGAAGTCCTTTTCCAGGAACTGAAGTGCAGTTCCTGAAAATTGAGTTAAGATGATTGGTTTAGTTTTTCAAGAAAATGAGTCCCATGTGATTGGTTTGCTGTAATTTTGTTACAATACATGAAATGTAATGTACCACAAACATCACAAACTTTATATTTTACTAACCATATCATATCTATTTTAAATAAAACTTCATAAGCAACAAAGTATTATTCATAGGCTTATCCCTAAGTACATATGATTTTTTAATACACAAATAATTTCTATGTCGTCTCTTGCTCCAGATCAACATGATCATCATTATCAAAATGACATATGTTTGTTGACGTTCCTTACAACCAATATGATCAACCATCTACATAAAAAAGAAAATAATCCAAATATGTTCAAACAAAATTTCTAGGCAAACATGTGATATTACATAAGTTATATTGTTGTTTAATCAGTAATAGAACTAGATTTTGCTTTACAATGATTTATATGATATGAAGAATATGACAGTCACCCAAATACTATTTGGTAAGAATCCCTTAATCATGACATGTTCATAAACATCTTCCTTTGATTTTAAATACCTATTGCTACAAGTTTTGCATGGACACAACAATTGATTGTTTCTTAAAGGCCTTTGATGAGAAAGAGCATAGTCTATGAATGTAGACACCCCCTCTTGAAAGTCTTTACTAAGGAAGCATCTTTCAATGTACACCCAACTCCTATCGGCTAGGTAATCCATCTAAAAAAATAATAAATAATATATTTAGTATAATAGTAGGAAAATAAGTTGATCATCCATATGACAATAATAAAAATACTTCTCTAAATATTTTGATGAACTCCTTTTCCCTAGCTTGCAAGATACATTCTCAAATAAATGTTTATTGGAGATATGCCTATTTTAAATAATCTTCTTTTTTATGATATTTTATTGCATCTAACATAGCACGTAAAGTTGAGCATTTCAAATTGTATTGAATGTGTTATTGAAATTAGGAATTTATTAATTTGTTTTTATCTTCTTTAAATCTTCATGTTCTAATGTTTAACAACATGAAATTATTCAACATTACAATATCTTCATCATTAAATGAAAACAATGTTCTGCTAAGATCATTTGACTTAACTAAAATAGCATTATATTAAAGAGTTGTATTTGAATTATGACTATGTCATTTGAAAATATATGAAATAGAAATACATATAACTACATAATGTTTGAAAAAAATTATAACGTGCACATGTAAGTATAGTAATTGTCTACAACATGACATTATTCAAGTGTTATAGAAAAATCTACTGATAAAAATTGGAGCAAGATATGCCTTATTTAATTAATTTCTTTTTATAATATTTTATTGCATCTAACATAGCACGTCAAGTTGATCATTTAAAGTTGTATTGAATGTGTTATTAAAATTAGGAATTTATTAATTTGTTTTTATCTTCTTTAAATCTTCATTGTAAGAACCCTGACCCCCATTTAGGGTTTACCCCGTTTGTTTTGCTTAACCATGATGCTTAGTTGCTTGCTAATCACCTTTAGTGGTGATTAGGGTTTGGTTGAGCTTTGTTGAGAGTTGGAGGTGCTACATGCAATTAACCCAAGTTTAGGGTTTGTGAGCAAGTTTGCCTCCTTGAGAGGTGTTCCTACCTCTCCTTGCTTCCTCTAGTGTTGAGAGGAAGGTTTGGGCTCGTTGCTTGTGTTCCTTTGGGCTTGGTGGAGCTTGTTGGGCCTTGTGGTGCCTTGCCTTTGTTCCTTTGGACCTTGTGTCGGGCAAGAGGGTGCTTGTGTCGCCTAGGGCTGTATCGTCCAGGGTGATGGTGTATTTTCCAAGTGTGTCTCCCATGGATCTTTGACCATCTTTGACCTCGTTTGTGTCACCACTAGTGGACACTTGGTACTTGATGCTTGCATGTGGAAATGGCCTTGGACATGTGTTTAGGGCATGCTAGAGTGGTGATTTTTGCACATGGACAAGTGTACCTAGGTGGGCGACACCTTGCTTTGCTCTACCTTATTTTCTCCTCCATCCCCTTCTATATATGTGTTCTTTCTCTCTTGCTAGGTATCCTTTTAGTCTTTTGGTTTCCCCTCTCCCTTGGTGCACGACACCCTCCTCCTTTGCAAGCTTGGTGGACGATACCCTTGGAGGAGCTAGCTTGGTGACCGATCCTTCCTTGGAGTTTCTTTCTTCCTTGGTGGTGCTTGGTGCTAGGAGATTGGAGCTTGCTTAAGGCGGGTTACATAACTCCTAACCCTAACTATATTATCATCCTCTATGTTCTTATTCTTGTTGTTTATGATCGGCTATGTTTTTGGTTAGTTTGGTTTCCTTGCTTAGTTGCACCTTGTTGGCCAAACTTATGTTCTAGGGTTTCTTGGTGAGCAACACTCTCTTCTGTCCTAGGTCTTGAGGAGTGAGCTTGAGTTCTAGTATCATGAGCAACACTCCTCTCTCGTTTAAGTTGAGAGGTGAGCTTGTGTTCTAGTAGCTTGAGCAACACCCTCCTCTCCCCTTGGACTTGAAGGGTGAGCTTTGTGGTAGTTGTGAACTTTGTTAAGGTTGTTCCTTGTATTGCCCATTTGGTGATAGATGATGTGCAAGACCCCTCTCTCTTAATTGTTGAGAGGTGAGCCATCTTCTTGATCCTTTAGGGTTTTGTGCCCTTGTGCTTGAGGTTGATGACGATCTTGTGAAGTTGTTTTTTGGCCGGTATGGTGGTAATGGAGGTGTTGCCTGATAGCCCTATTGACCTTGAGCTTTGGGATGGCTTGTTGTTGTGGTGGTGATGGATGATACCCCTGGTCTCTGACCTTGTGACGGGCGTCACACTACCACCATGCTTTGTGGCGGCCGATAGGTCATAGGTTGGTTAGCTGAATGATAGGTCCCTTGTCGGCTATTTGAGCTACACCCTTAGACATTACCTCTTGTGGAGTACCTTGCCCGATACACACCTGACTTAGATGTAGCTTGGTATCATGTGCTTTGAGGTGGACGTTGCTAGTTAGATCTGTGACGGGCGTCACACTAGTCCTATGTGGGTGTCGGCCACCAGCACGACACCCCGTTGCACGATATGCTTCTTTGTTTAGTTGCACGCTTGGTTTCTATTACCCTTGGTGCCGACGCAGCGTTGCACGTCACACCCTTGTGTTGGCCGATAGACACTGGTGTGCCTGGCCGTATGTCCTGACCGTTATGAGTTGGACGATAGATGAGGATGCCCTACCCGATATCACTTGTGGTGAGGGTTTTGGGTGCTTTTGGTGAGGGTCCTGCCCCCTTATAGAAACCGATATGTTGTTCTTGCATCACGTTTAGTTTGACAGTAACCCTGGATGTGCACGATATAAGTAGACCACATCTATTCTAAACCGTGTGCATGTATCACGTCTAATCATGATGGTGGCCTTGGATATACTTAATGGTAATCGTTATGGTATAACTCATTTATGTAATTTACATGACTTTACATATGCATGTGATCATCTTGATATTATGTATAATGTTGAGGAAATGATAAGCATGTAGAATGCCTTGCTTAATGATGTAACCCATGCTCATGATCACCAGTTGAGGCATGATTGATAAAGCATATAATCACCAATGTCACCCTATGTTGATAATATGAACTTCTAAGCTATTCATGATGATTATGTAAACTAACCATGCAGGTCTCATACAGATGCATAGCCAGGTAAAGGGCTATGAGGTATATATGTTGAGTAACTCTACTGTGATGGTTACTCTTGATAATAATATAACCTATATGATGTATTTGACTAAAGTTCTTGGGATTGCTATCTCATGTTAATGATGTAAGCCTTGAGAGGCAGTGGCACTATGTGATGAGGGATTGAGATCCCATGGCAATGTGATGATCCTTGAAGATGGATCTGGATGATTGGCAAGAAGCCAAGTGATAACATGTAATGTGGGATCCTTGTGATGGATCAGGATGATGTTGACTACAATGAAAGCATACTGTTGAGTTTCATACTGTTTATTTTGTTATAGTTTACATGTTATACAACTTGGTTGAATCTTGCAATCCATATAAAAGATACTAATTAATCACAGTGAAATATATCATGTAGTTGCCCTGGCCATAGATCCATCATCGTCAGGAGTTCGTGATGGTGAAACAGGTTCTCTTACAGGTTAACTTGGAGCGCATATTGTTGAATATGTGAGGTTTTCCTAGCCTAAAATAGTGAGGATTCGAGTGCAGCTACGGTTGCAGACTCAGGATATGAATAGAGCATGGTGAACAGGCCCATGGCTCAGGATATGTGATATGGGAACATGAATGTGTTCATGGCTCAGAGCACGGTGAACATGCCCGTGGCTCAGATATACTAGCGTCGAGACCTGTACCAAGGCGGGCTAGGCAGAGGGTAGCCTATGGAGCTGACCCGTGGCTGAGGCCACTTAAGCATGAGACTACGGTCCTGCTTGTGTTGTACTCGTACACTGACTATGAGGTGGGAGGTCATGGAGTCCGACTCTTCCATTTGACCTTGTATGGCACCGGCTTTGGGTTTCGCAACCGAAGGTTGGATCTGAGCGGTACGGCTCACTTCCTCAGGGCATAATAATACGTAATCCAGCTGAATAATATTTATTGCTTAAGGCAAAACATGGAACATTAGTTGAGGCCTTGCTTGTGTAGTTAATCTTGTTATACATACAGTTACTTATATGTTCCTCATGATTATGTGGTAAGACCTTATAAATCTTATCTTGTCAATCATGTTCCATAAGAGATATAATTGGTGATATGCCTTCCGCATATCAGGTAAGCTTGATGGAATGAATAAGCTTTGCTGCTCTTGTTATACCTTTACCAGTTATATGCTGTTGTTTCTTTATCTTCCTTTGGTTTTATAGTTTTGGCGGGGAGTTATGTTTCTCACTGGGACAATGTTCAATTGTCTCACCCCACTGGTTTTCAGGTGTTCAAGCTAGACGTGGTGGTGTTCGCAGGGTTGTGGCCGAGCAGTTAGACAAGTAGTAGAAGGCAAGAGATGGACATGCTGCTGTTTTGGTCATTTTGTAGTAGAGTCTTAGAGTCATCCCTGTACTCTCAGGTCCTTGGAGGTGTTTTGACGTTTTTTCACGATGTATAGCTGTTGATGGTTTGTATATCCTGTTGCTGGCCGGATGTGGGTCGTTATGGATATATAACAGGTGATGAACTCATGTGATGGTTTAATAGCTGATCTTCTAAGTTTTGGACACGTATCAAGATTTGTATATGTTTATATAACCTGGTTTCCTTGTAGGACGAGGACTTGAATGCAATAGCTTCACAGTTTACCCATTTTCCTCAATCAGTTTTAATTAACCCGTGTGTTGGTAATCTGTGGTTATGGTGATTTCCGCATGTTTTCGCATAACACCTCGCTGTCTGTGTGATAGTGGGATGTGTTGCCACAAGTTTTGGTATTAGAGCTTTAGGTTCACTGAGTCTACATGTATTTAGGACTAGGTTGTGTCTGTTCTTGTGAGTTGTCCAAATTTTCTTACGATCATCTTCTGCCCTCAACAGAAGAAAAGTCAAGATGTCTGGAAACCATGAAGAACACATTGCCGAGAACAACGATGTTGCATCAGTTGATGGAGTGGAAGGGCATGCACATGGAGATTGGGTGCCTGAGGTCCCCCAACCTGACCCAACCATTCTTGAACATCCTGCCTATCAACAGCTTATGGGGCAGATGATGGCTACGATGAATCTCATGGTAGGAAGATTGCCAGTGCCTCCGTCGAGAGCACAGGCTCCCCATGGTGAAACCTCGGGTATTGGGAAGACCTTTGAGTGGCTTCGCCGAGTCGGAGCTTCAGATTATGCTGGAAGGGCTGATCCAGCGGATGCAGATCTATGGCTGACAAGTCTTGAGAAGGCTTTCCAGATCCTCGACATCCCCGAAGAAGACAAAGTAAAGCACGCTGTCTACCTTCTGAAGGGTAGTGCTGGTCACTGGTCGACCATCGAGGAGGAGAAGCAACCTGGTGAAGTGATCGGTTGGGAAGTTTTCCGGCATGAGTTCGTCAGCAGATACTTTCCGAAGACGTATCTGGATGAGAAGATCAGTCAGTTTGAGCTTTTACGCCAAGGAGCGATGAACATCACCGAGTATGAGGCTAAGCTTATGGATCTGTTGAGGTTTTGTCCTCACATGGCAGTGACTGATGAAGAGCGAATCAGATGTTTTGAGAAAGGTCTGAGTTCTGAGCTGACAACACTTGTTTCTACGTTGGAGAACCGTGAGCGGTTTGCTACATTTGTGGAATCTGTCTGGAGGATTGAACGATCAGTAAGGGAGAAAAGAGAATCCATGTCTAAGAAGAGGCCTGCTCAGTTTCAGGGACAGAGGTTTGGTGGCTTCAAGAAGCCAAGGTTTTCATCACCTTTTGGGGTGAGAGGTTCGAGTGTACCGTCACAGTGGTCTCTAAGTAAGGGAAGAAGTTATGTTTCTTCGCTGTCTAAGGCACATAGTACAACTTCAGTGGCAGTGACAGGGCCATCTAGGCCACGATTTGAAGATAGGGCATGCTATCTTTGTGGTCAGACCGGGCATCTCAAGTTACATTTCCCGAATAGAGATGTTGAAGTGACGCAGTAGCCAAGACAGAACCAACAAGGATCAGATAGACAGTAGCCCAGTGGTAATAGAGGGCGAGGGTGCGGTCAAGCGTCGCAAGCAGGATCGTCTGCTCAAGGATGCAGAGGACGTAAATAGCAAGCAACAGTTCGAATGTATGCTATGAATCAGCCGGAGGTGAGAGTCAACCCGCGAGTGGTGACAGGTCAGATGGAGTTATTTCATTCTGATATATCTTCTTCTTGCTTTATATCTGTTCTGGTTGACCCGGGTGCTACACACTCCTTTATCGCCTATAGTATGCTTGAAAACTGTCATTTACCTGTTAGCTGTAAGAAGGATAGTTTGTTGTTAGAAACCCCTCTTGATGGTTCCTCAATGCTTCGAGAAGTGTGTCCATCATGTGTATTGTCTTTCTCGGGACACAATATTCAAGTGGTTCTCATACCACTTGATATGCATGGTTTCGATGCTATCCTTGGGATGGATACCTTTCTGAAGTATAAGGTTGTTTTGGACTGTGGTTCCAAGTAGGCTGTGTTTGACGATGGTGGAGAGAAGTGGATCTTCCATGGAGATAGGAAGATTCTTTCGACGTGTCTGGTATCAACTATGGTGGCAGAGAAGTTGCTACGGAAAGGATGTGAGGCGTTCTTAGCTAACGTTGTGGATACTGTTGTGGCTACCAAGGCCAAAGGTCCTAGTCTTGAAGAGGTGTCAGTCGTCCGAAGTGTGCAGACGTGTTTCCTGATGAGTTCCCCAGTGTTCCTCCACCCCGAGAGATTGATTTTGAGATCAATCTGGTTCCAGGAACACAACCAGTTGCATAGAAACCGTATAGGATGGCTCCAGTGGAGATGGCAGGGCTTAAGAAGCAGTTGCAAGAGTTGTTGGAGAAAGGTTTCATCCGACTGAGTACGTCGCCTTGGGGTGCTCTGGTGTTGTTTGTCAAAAAGAAGGACAGATCGATGCAGTTATGTATAGATTACCGGTAGTTGAATAAGGTTACAATCAAGAACAAGTACCCGTTACCGAGGATAGACGATCTGTTCGATCAGTTGTGTGGTGCTAGAATGCTTTCAAAGATCGATCTACGGTCCAGATATCATCAGTTGAGGATTAAGACGGATGACATACCAAAGTCATCTTTTAGGACGAGGTATGGTCACTTCGAGTTTGTGGTTATGCCGTTTGGGCTAACCAATGTGCCTGCTGCTTTCATGGATTTGATGAACAGAGTGTTCCGTCCATTCTTAGATCAGTTTGTTGTAGTCTTTATAGATGACATCTTGATCTATAGTCGAGATAGGCAAGAGCATGAGCAACATCTTCGA
This sequence comes from Alisma plantago-aquatica, assembly GCA_963693085.1. Classification (NCBI taxonomy): domain Eukaryota; kingdom Viridiplantae; phylum Streptophyta; class Magnoliopsida; order Alismatales; family Alismataceae; genus Alisma; species Alisma plantago-aquatica. Next base: position 1,334,297,159 of record OY856411.1, on the reverse strand, counting down.
CGAGCGTTGACTCTTCTTCGCCAACATCAGTTGTATGCCAAGTTTAGTAACTCTGAGTTCTGGTTGGAAGAAGTGACTTTCTTGGGTCATGTGACATATGCAGAAGGAGTCAAAGTGGACCCCAAGAAGGTGGAATCCATTGCAGAATGGGAACAGCCGAAGACGCCGAAAGAAGTTCGTAGTTTCCTGGGTTTAGCAGGTTAATACCGGAGGTCTATCAAGGACTTTAGTACGATTGCGTTACCAATGACGAAGTTGACTAGGAAGGATGTACCTTTTGTCTGGTATGACCATTGCCAGCACGTTTTTCAGAGTCTGAAGGAAAAGTTTATCAGTGCTCCAGTGTTAATCCTACCAGAGCCTGGAAAGGGCTATGTTGTTTTTTGTGATGCTTCCAAGAAAGGTTTAGGTTGTGTGCTGATGCAGGAAAAGCATGTGGTTTCTTTTGCTTCGTGACAACTTAAGAAACACGAGGAGAACTATCCGACTCATGATTTGGAGTTGGCAGCAGTGGTTCATGCGTTAAAGATTTGGAGACACTATCTGTATGGGGAAGTGTGTCAGATCTTTACGGATCATAAGAATCTGAAGTACATCTTTTCACATCATGAGTTGAACATGCGGCAGTGTCGATGGATGGAGTTTATCAATGATTACGACTGCACCATCGAGTATCATCATGGCAAAGTGAATGTGGTAGCTGATGCGCTTAGCTGAAAGTCTTCTTCTCTTTCTACAAAGAGGGCACAGTTGAGTTCCCTGGTATGCCATAGACGGGATATGTTTGTTTCCCTGTGACAGATGAATGTACAGATGGAAGTTTCCTTGTTAGCTAGACTTTTAGCACAGATGCAAGTCAAGCCTACACTGAGACAGCAGATCAAAGATGCACAATGAACGGATGATGCAGTACAATTGATCAGATCAGAGTTCGGCAGCAAAAAGAGTGATGGGTTCCATGAGTCTGAGGATGGACTAGTTTGCTATCATGATAGGATGGTGGTTCCTGATGTAGATGATCTGCGGAAGCTAGTGCTCGAGGAAGCACACACATCGATGTATGCTATGCATCCAGGTGTCACCAAGATGTATCATAGTCTGAAGGACTTGTATTGGTGGCCCGGCTTGAAGAAAGATGCAGCTGAGTTTGTGGCTAGATGTGCGGTATGTCAGCAAGTTAAGGCTGAGCATCAAAAGCCGACATGTACTTTGCAACCCCTGCCGATACCGCAGTGGAAATGGGATCATATAACCATGGATTTCGTAGTTGGTCTGCCCAGGACAACTAGGAATCATGATTCCATTTGGGTAGTAGTGGACAGATTGACGAAGTCTGCCCATTTCATACCGGTGAAGACAACGTATACAGCCGAGAAGCTCGCTCGTGTATATGTAGATGAGATAGTACGTTTGCACAGTGTGTCAGCGATGATAGTTTCTGACAGAGGTCCTCAGTTCATGAGTCGTTTCTGGGAACAGTTGCACAAAGCGTTGGGAACACAGTTGAGGTTCAGTACCGCTTTCCACCCGTAGACAGATGGACAATCTGAGAGGACTATTCAGATTCTGGAGGATCTCCTTCGAGCTTGTGTTTTGCAGTTCTTAGGCAGTTGGGATGTACATCTCAGTCTGATAGATTTTGCCTACAACAACAGTTATCAGCGGAGCATTGACATGGCTCCCTATGAGGCCTTGTATGGCAGGAAGTGCAGATCTCCTTTGTGTTGGTATGAGTCTAGTGAATATCAGCTTTTGGGTCCAGAGTTAGTACAACAGACGTCAAAAAAGATCAAAGTGATACAGCAACAGTTGAAAGCGGCACAGGACAAGCAGAAGTCTTATGCAGACAATCGCCGCCGACCTTTGGAGTTCTAGGTATAAGACAAGGTGTATCTTAAAGTCTCGCCATGGAAAGGTGTGCTAAGTTTTGTCCGGAAGGGTAAGCTCGCACCAAGATATATGGGGCCTTACCCAGTCATAGCACGAGTTGGCAAAGTAGCTTATGAGTTGGAACTACCGCCAGAGTTGCACAGGTTACATCCATTGTTCCATGTCAGTATGCTGAAGAAAAGTCATCCGGATTCGGGAACGGTGATACAGCCAGTCGAAGTTGACCTTGATGAAGATGTGACCTACGAGGAAGGTCCTGTGGCGATCCTTGACAAGAGAGTTAAGAAGCTGAAAAGGAAGGACCTGGTTCTTGTGAAGGTTCTTTGGCATCATCGTGGCATTGAGGAAGCCACGTGGGAGCTTGAGGAAGAGATGAGGAGGAAGTATCCCTCACTTTTCTCTTCAGATTTTGGGGATGAAATCCCTTTGTAGAGGGTTAGTTTGTAAGAACCCTGACCTCCGTTTAGGGTTTACCCCATTTGTTTTGCTTAATCATGATGCTTAGTTGCTTGCTAATCACCTTTAGTGGTGATTATGGTTTGGTTGTTCTTTGTTGAGAGTTGGAGGTGCTAGTTGCAATTAACCCAAGTTTAGGGTTTGTGAGCAAGTTTGCCACCTTGAGAGGTGTTCCTCCTTCTCCTTGCTTCCTCTAGTGTTGAGAGGAAGGTTTGGGCTCATTTCTTGTGTTCCTTTGGGCTTGGTGGAGCTTGTTGGGCCTTGTGGTGCCTTGCCTTTGTTCCTTTGGACCTTGTGTCTGGCAAGAGGGTGCTTGTGTTGCCCAGGCTGTGTCTCCCAGGGCTTTATCGCCCAGGGTGATGGTGTATCGTCCAAGTGTGTCACCCATGGATCTTTGACCATCTTTGACCTCGTTTGTGTCACCACTAGTGGACACTTGGTACTTGATGCTTGCATGTGGCAATGGCCTTGGACATGTGTTTAGGGCATGCTAGAGTGGTGGTGTTTGCACATGGACAAGTGTCCCTAGGTGGGCGACACCTTGCTTTGCTCTACCTTGTTTTATCCTCCATCCCCTTCTATATATGTGTTCTTTCTCTCTTGCTAGGGATACTTTTAGTCTTTTGGTTTCCCCTCTCCCTTGGTGCACGACACCCTCCTCCTTTGCAAGCTTGGTGGACGATACCCTTGGAGGAGCTAGCTTGGTGGCCGATCCTTCCTTGGAGTTTCCTTCTTCCTTGGTGGTGCTTGGTGCTAGGAGCTTGGAGCTTGCTTAAGGCGGGTTACATAACTCCTAACCCTAACTATATTACCATCATCTATGTTCTTATTCTTGTTGTTTATGAACGGCTATGCTTTTGGTTAGCTTGGTTTCCTTGCTTAGTTGCACCTTGTTGGCCGAACTTATGTTCTAGGGTTTCTTGGTGAGAAACACTCTCTTCTCTCATAGGTCTTGAGGAGTGATCTTGAGTTCTAGTATCATGAGCAACACTCCTCTCTTGTTTAAGTTGAGAGGTGAGCTTGTGTTCTAGTAGCTTGAGCAACACCCTCCTCTCCCCTTGGACTTGAAGGGTGAGCTTTGTGGTAGTTGTGAACCTTGCTAAGGTTGTTCCTTGCATTGCCTGTTTGGTGATAGATGATGTGCAAGACCCCTCTCTCTTAATTGTTGAGAGGTGAGCCATCTTCTTGATCCTTTAGGGTTTTGTGCCCTTGTGCTTGAGGTTGATGACGATCTTGTGGAGTTGTTTTTTGGCCGTTATGGTGGTAATGGAGGTGTTTCCCGATAGCCCTCTTGACCTTGAGCTTTGGGATGGCTTGTTGTTGTGGTGGTGATGGACGATACCCCTGGTCTCTAACCTTGTGACGGGCATCACACTACCACCCTACTTTGTGGCAGCCGATAGGTCATAGGTTGGTTAGCTGAACGATAGGTCCTTTGTCGGCTGTTTGAGCTACACCCTTAGACGTTACCTCTTGTGGAGTACCTTGCCCGATACACACCTGACTTAGATGTAGCTTGGTATCATGTGCTTTGAGGTGGACGTTGCTAGTTAGATCTGTGACGGGCGTCACACTAGTCCTATGTGGGTGTCGGCCACCAGCACGACACCCCATTGCATGATATGCTTCTTTGTTTAGCTGCACACTTGGTTGCTATTACCCTTGGTGCTGACGCAACGTTGCACGTCACACCCTTGTATTGGATGATAGACACTGGTGTGCCTGGCCGTATGTGCTGACCGTTATGAGTTGGACGATAGATGAGGATGCCCTGCCCGATATCACTTGTGGTGAGGGTTTTGAGTGCTTTTGGTGAGGGTCCTGCCCCCTTATAGAAACTGATATGTTGTTCTTGCATCACATTTAGTTTGACAGTAACCCTGGATGTGCACGATATAAGTAGACCTCATCTATTCTAAACCTTATGCATGTATCACGTCTAATCATGATGGTGGCCTTGGATATACTTAATGGTAATCGTTATGGTATAACTCATTTATGTAATTTACATGACTTTACATATGCATGTGATCATCTTGATATTATGTATAATGCTGAGGAAATGATAAGCATGTAGAATGCCTTGCTTAATGATGTAACCCATGATCATGATCACTAGTTGAGGCATGATTGATAAAGCATATAATCATTAATGTCACCCTATGTTGATAATATGAACTGCTAAGCTATTCATGATGATTATGTATACTAACCATGCAGGTCTCATACAGATGCATAGCCAGGTAAAGGGCTATGAGGTATATATGTTGAGTAACTCTGCTGTGAAGGTTACTCTTGGTAATAATATAACTTGTATGATGTATTTGACTGAAGTGCTTGGGATTGCTATCTCATGTTAATGATGTAAGCCTTGAGAGGCAGTGCCACTATGTGATGAGGGATTGAGATCCCATGGCAATGTGATGATCCTTGAAGATGGATCTGGATGATTGACAAGAAGCCAAGTGATAACATGTAATGTGGGATCCTTGTGATGGATCAGGATGATGTTGACTACAATGAAAGCATATTGTTGAGTTTCATACTTTTTATTTTGTTATAGTTTACATGTTATACAACTTGGTTGAATCTTGCAATCCATATAAAAGATACTAATTAATCACAGTGGAATATATCATGTAGTTACCCTGGCCATAGATCCATCATCGTCAGGAGTTGGTGATGGTGAAACGGGTTCTCTTACAGGTTAACCCGGAGCGCATATTGTTGAATATGCGAGGTTTTTCCTAGCCTAAAATAGTGAGGATTCGAGTGCATCTACGGTTGCAGACTCAGGATATGAATAGAGCATGGTGAACAGGCCCATGGCTTAGGATATGTGATATGGGAGCATGAATGCGTTCATGGCTCAGAGCACGGTGAATAGGCTCGTGGCTCAGATATACTAGCGCTGAGACCTGTACCAAGGCGGGCTAGGCAGAGGGTAGCCTATGGAGCTGACCCGTGGCTGAGGCCACTTAAGCATGAGACTGCGGTCCTGCTTCTGTTGTACTCGTACACTGACTACGAGGTGGGAGGTCGTGGAGTCCGGCTCTTCCATTTGACCTTGTATGGCACCGGCTTTGGGTTTCACAATCGAAGGTTGGATCTGAGCGGTACAACTCACTTCCTCAGGGCATAATAATACGTAATCTAGCCGAATAGTATTTATTGCTTAAGGCAAAACACGGAATATTGGTTGAGGCTTTGCTTGTGCAGTTAATCTTGTTATACATACAGTTACTTATATGTTCCTCATGATTATGTGGTAAGCCCTTATAAATCTTATCTTGTCAATCATGTTCCATAAGAGAGATAATTGGTGATATGCCTTCCGCATATCAGGTAAGCTTGATGGAATGAATAAGCTTTGTTGCTCTTGTTATACCTTTACCAGTTATCTGCTGTTGTTGATTTATCTTCCTTTGGTTTTATAGTTTTGGTGGGGAGTTATGTTTCTTGCTGGGACAATGTTCAATTGTCTCACCCCGCTGGTTTTTAGGTGTTCGAGCTAGACGTGGTGGTGGTCGCGGGGTTGCGGCCGAGCAGTTAGACGATCAGTAGAAGGCAAGAGATGGACATGCTGCTGTTTTGGTCATTTTGTAGTAGAGTCTTAGAGTCATCCCTGTACTCTCATGTCCTTGGAGGTGTTTTGACGTTGTTTCACGATGTATAGCTGTTGATGGTTTGTATATCCTGCTGTTGGCCGGATGTGGGCCGTTATGTATATATAACAGGTGATGAACTCATGTGATGGTTTAACAACTGATCTTCTAAGCTGTGGACACATATCAAGATTTGTATATGTTTATATAACCTGGTTTCCTTGTAGGACGAGGACTTGAATGCAATAGCTTCACAATTTACCCATTTTCTGCAATCGGTTTTAATTAACCCGTGTTTTGGTAATCTGTGGTTATGGTGATTTCCGCACATTTTCACGTAACACCTCGTTGTCTGTGTGATAGTGGGATGTGTTGCCACATTCATGTTCTAATGTGTAACAACATGACATTATTCAATATTACAATATCTTCATCATTAAATGTAAACAAAGTTCAACTAAGATCACTTGACTTAACTAAAAAATCTATCATTTGTAGAGAAAAATTATAAGTAATGTAGTTCACAAAACAAACATAGCATGCTCTTTAAAAATATTCTATATCTAGTTGATCTTAATTTTTTACCATGAATAAAATAAATAAAATAAAAACATGTATATCAAAATTTTATTTCATTATAAAACAATGACAAGAATTTGGATATGCATGAGATAAATGTAATTAATTCTAAAAGTAAATCATTGCTAATAATTTAGTTGATATAGGTATTACAAATGGTTGTTTGGTATCATTCGGGAAAGAAACAACAAATGGGAAAGGAAAGGGAATGGAAAATTTATTAAAAATGGTTGTTTAGTAACATGTGGGAAAGAGAGGATAACTGAAAAGAAAAAAGAATGGAAAAGTTATTAAAAAAATGTCTTCATCGCTATGCTGAACAAACATGATTTTTTAAGGTAAAGAGGACTTTAGCCTTATGGTGATCTAAAAAAGCGACAATGGCATGCTCTAGGATGCCATAACAAATTTAAATATAAGCAACCTAATATAATTAATTAGAATAATGATGATAGATCATGTATTGTAAAATTAAGATATATACTATTTTAGCCTATGTATAGAAAAAGGTTAAGATTTTTGTATCTAAGTAATACATACTCAATGAGAAAATAGGTCATTAACTTATACATTTGAATGAACAATGTACGTCAATCATGATTTTTTAATACTATCACTAAGATATTGTTAATACCACTTGTTAATATTTGATTTTCAAGAGTATGTAATGGTGATAAACCTGATTTTTTAGAGTGATCTAATATTATTAATTAAAATATGATCTCACATATTTATCGCAACACGAAAAAAAACTAAGATAAAAAAATATTACTAAATATGGCATTGACAACAATTCCAACAAAAAGAGAACCAAAATCAAACTCAAGGCACAAAATAAATCATTCCCGTCTACAAGATTTGTCAAGCACGACTCCCTTAATAAAAGGACCTGAGTTTGACTCCCAGAGGCCACATTGAATTTACCACCCTTATGAGCGTTTGCCTCTGCTAGGGGTTGAGGGAGGGGGAGAGTAATGTCTATCATGGTTCAAATAAATCATTGTTTTACATGTAAGTTTTATATAAAATAACAAGAACATCTAATTTGACGGGTTGACATGTAAAATTATGGATGTAATATCTAGACAAACATGTCAATGACTCTCAAGTTCAGGTTTTTATTATATAAAACAAAAAAAGACATATTGTATATTCTCTTTCGGACAGACTCTTAAGAACACTAATAATATATGTACAAAAAAATCAGAGATGTGGGAACCCTTTTTCAGAAATGAGAAATTACCTGACTTCAGCCGCAATGAAAATATGTTAATTTGTATTGTCCTTGCTAGTACGCAATTGTGCCTTGGAGACTGTTGTTCGAGGAGAGAAAATAGGAAAGACCTAAACGTTGTCGGTCACCCAGAGATGTGATTTAAAAGATGCCCCTTTTAACACTGTCTAGGTAGATTGGCCAAGGATAATGGTTCATGGTGTAGGGACAAATATTTTTTTTTTGGTTGGTAAAAACTCGTGTTGCTTTTTTTGTATTTTATAAAGAAGTGTCTGTACAATGCATCCTACCTTCAGAAGAAGATAGAGAGAAAGAAAAAAGAAAACTATACAGGCTATAGAAAAAGAACAGGGATAGAGCAAACTGGGAAGAAGCCACACTTTAAAGATTAACCGAGTAACCACCGCTTTAAACACAAGACCAAGGAGATCTTCAGAAACAAACAACCATCACATAAAAGAGGGGTTGGCATCGAAAGCTCTACAACCAGAACAAGACTCAACCATCACATAAGTGAGAGGGGAGCAAAGAACCACCAGAACCATCCAAGGAACATCTCAGAGCCAGCAACCATACTAGAACAGGTCATCATCCAAAGCCATACCCAAGGCAAATGTAGAGAATAACTGGACTCGACCCTCACTGAAAGTGAGAGGGGAGCAAAGCTCGACCATCACTGAGCAATGAGAGGGGAGCAAGGACCAAGCAACCAGACAAGGAATAGATCAAGCTATAAACCATCCCAAGAAACCATCAGAGGAAAATGGGCAAGGACAACCCAGGAGTAGCTCACAACCAAACCCAAGCCCAGAGCCGAGAGAGGGGAGCAAACGAAATAGCAAGAATAGCAAAACGAAGCAGCCAAAAGAAAGTCTTGGAACTGAAAACCCATATCAGCTCGAACAGCCATCCAAACGTAGCCAGATCATCATACAACCGCCTGAACCATAGCATCAAACCAAAAACCCACAGAGAACCATCATCATCGTCCCGCCATCACGAAAACAGATCATACCCAGGTGCAGATCGCTACAGGGACACACCACATTCATCTCAAACCAACAACTACAGCCACGCAAACCACCTGAGACCAAACTATACGATCAGCTTCAAACAACACCCTATAGCAGCATCCTTCAAGCTTAGCCACCACAACCGGCATACTACCAAGAAACCACCATCAAAGACAACCTCCAACCAACAGAGCATCTCCATCTTGGCTTCAACAACCAGACTCCCACCAGCAGATAGGTCTCCCTCATCCAGACGAAACGACTTAACAACACTCCATCTGCAAAGACCATCACACGATAACCTCATACTCAGAAAAAAACCAGTAAATTAAATTCATTTGCAATAATACTCCACACATCTTCATGAGAGCTACTATGGTTCTCATGAATTCTTCTGTTTCTTTCCAGCCACACTTGAAAAAGAATAAGGGGAATACATATTCTATCATTTCTCTGATTAAGAGCAGTAACATCATCCCAATTCTTAGGAACATCTGAAACCCAGCAAGCACTAAGAGCCTTGTTCCACAACGCTAACGTGTAATCACAGTTAAAACAAATATGTTGAGAGTCTTCAAAGTCTTTCATACAAAGAATACACACCGAAACAACCGAAATCCCTCTCCTCCTTGAGTAATCGTTGGTAGGAAGCTTATTATGCATAGCCTTCCAAACATGAAGCTTACTGTTTAGGTGGCATTTGCTATTCCACAACCATTTAAACTTAGGAATGACATCAGTTTTCTCTCTAATACTTTCCCAAATAGACTTGAAATTTGTATTCTTCTTTCCCAAGAATAGACAGTGATCCTCAACGTCCTCTTTACAGATATCTATATCTTTAATAACATCTAAAAGAATAGCAGAACAACGAGAGTTTTTAATCACCCACTTCCTATTACAGATGATGCTGCTAAGCTTTGCCTCCTGAGACAGCCCTGCTCTAATAGAGATGTTTCTATCAACCTCATCATGGAGAAATTTACCTTTACACCAAGGATCCTTCCAAACCGAGAAGTTTTGGCCAGAACCAATCTTGAAATCCATACGACAGATGAGGGACCCTCTACATCTCAAAATCGAGTTGAACATCCAGGAAAAATTGGAGGAAACATAGCAACTCCACAGAGTCTCTTTCCTTAAATATTTCTCGCTAATCCACTTTACCCACATCGAATCCTTTTTCCTGGCAATGTCCCAAGCATTATGAATCAAGCAGGCCTCTGCCACCTCCTTACTCTTCCTAATCCCCAACCCACCTTCCACCTTTGGAAGAGTAACAGAGCTCCATTTCACCAGGTGAAGATTCTTCTTATTATCCGAGTGGCCCCAGACAAAGTCACAACACATCTTGTCAATCTCTTCCAAAACGGATTTCGGCACAGGGAATCCCATGACCCAAAACAAATGCATGGTAGACAAAGTTGACCTGACCAGTTCAACTCTACCAACGAGGGAGAGGAGCTTCGATTTCCAGCTCTCAAGCTTCTTCTTAATCTTGTCCACAAGTTGCTCGCATTGCTTTTTCCTAAGCTTCCCAGAGAACAAAGGAAGACCCAAGTACTTGGAATCTTCATAATCTCCAAACTGCATATACAAGGTACTAGCAACCTCCATGTTTTGATTGTCTGCCCCAGCAAAAATAATGCTCTTATCTTTATTGATGTGAAGCCCAGACATCTTACCAAACTCATCCAAGAGTCTTTTAATCCCATCTGCATCATGAGCTGAGTTCTTGGAAAAGATCATCAGATCATCTGCAAAAATGAGGTGAGAACAATGAACCTGTCTGGAAACTGAAACCGGATGAATAATATCCTTAATGATGCTCTCTTTCATCATCTCATAGAAACCCTGCATAGCAATCACAAACAAATATGGAGCAAGGGGGTCACCCTGCCTAACACCATTTGACAGAAAAATCATGTGTGTAGGTTCACCATTGACTAAGACCTGATAAGTAGTTGAGTAGAAAATAGTCTCAATCCATCTAATCCATTTAGTCGAGAAGCCCATCTTGAAAAAAACAGAGAAAAGATATTTCCAGCTAACCGAGTCATAGGCCTTCGAGATGTCAGCTTGGATATAGATGTGAGGGCACTTCTTCTTCTTGAAATCATCAAGAATTTCATTGGTCAAAAGCACATCATCTTTTAAACTCCTGCCTTTCATGAAAGCACATTTGTTAACATCAATGATATCATGCAGAATAACTTGCAGCCTTTTGGCTAGAGCCTTTGAGATAATCTTATAAAACACATTGCACAAAGCAATAGGGCGCCAATTCTTGATGAGAGTGGAATCATTCCCCTTGGGTAGGAGAGTAATGTAAGTTTTGTTAGACTCTTTAAGCAAAGTATTATTCTGAAAGAACTCTTTAATAGCTTCGAAAACATCATCCCCAATCACTGGCCAAGCATACTTATAGAAAAAGTCGTTAAAACCATCCGACCTTGGATATTTTTCAACATTAAGAGACTTTACTATATTATCAATCTCCTTTCTAGTTATATCTTTAGTAAGCTCAAAATTTTGATTGCTCAAGATCTTAGGGCCATTCCATTCACCTTTCCACACCTCCCCAGATTCATCTTTACAGAACAGATTACTATAGAATTCAGCAATGTATTCCTTAATCTCGTCCACATTCCTCATGACATTCCCATTCCTATCAATGCAATTAATGGAATTTCTAACCCTCCTGGTTCTCAGCGATGAGTAGAAGAACTTAGTATTTGAATTACCTTCCCTCAACCATTGAACTCTCAATTTCTTCTTGATAAGACTTTCTTCAATATCAGCAGCTGATTTAGCTTCCTTCCTTTTCTCCTTGGCATCTTGCCTCAAGTAATCGTCATAAGGATTGAGATCATCCTTCATTTGTGCATCACCAGCTAACTTTTTAAGCACTGCCACATTTTCGTAAACATCACCGAAAACCTCCTTATTCCACCTGTGCAGATTTTCCTTCACATTGCCCAGCTTCTTGTAAAGTCTATACATAGCATAGCCATTGCACTCAATGTTCCAACTGTTAGCCAGCACATTATCGAAATCACTATGCTTTGTCCAACCATTTATAAATCTAAATGGGGTCTTCCTCCTCATCCTATCCCCCACAAATAAGCACAACCTTCTGTGATCACTGATTATGTTAGAAATGCACTCCCCATGAAAATTTTGATAACTAGACTGAAATTCACCATTGTAAATGATCTTGTCAATCATAGTAGAAATAAATCTGACCCCCTCCTGATTGTTGTCCCACGTGAACTTAGGGCCATTTAACTCAAGCTCAAACAACCCATTATCCAAAACAAAATTATTAAAATCAGCCATAGATTTAGCTGAAGGTGGTTCAATACCAATCTTCTCTTCGTTCTTCCTGACTGCGTTAAAATCCCCCATAATAAGCTAGGGGCCATGATTTCTATTAGCAAACTCCTCCAGATTTTTCCAAAGCCCCTCTCTATCGTAGTCTCCATTATGACCGTAAACAGCAGACAACAAGAAACTAGAGTTATCTTTAGTAATCCTCACATTCACAACCTGATCACATTCACCAATAAACTGCAGCTGACATATGTCCTCCTTCCAGAGCACAAAAACTCTGCCCAAAGCATGCGATTTGGAATTGGAGACCCACCTGTAATCTTCAAAGTATCTTCTCATGAACTTATCAGCCTTCTTCTCTCTAATCTTTGTTTCATTCAGAATCACAACATCACAATTTGCCCTCCTTATTTCCTCTTGGACACTCAGGATTTTATTATTGATTCCCCTGACGTTCCAAGAGGTGATGGAGAGAGTGAGATTCATCTGAACCCTGGGGCTGTTGAACTGGCAGCCTCAGTTTCAGTACTTAGTTCCAATTCCCTTTGACAATCAGAGTTGTCCATGCTGTGGTGAGAAACAGTGTTTAACTTGGTTTGGCATTTTGGTCGTTCTTTTTGAGATCTACCTGCAGCCAATAATTTCACTGAACTAGAAGAAGCCTGTGAGCTCAGCTCGCTTTCTGGAGATCCTTTTGGGAAGGCTGGAATAGCTGTAGGAGTCGAAGGACCTGGGTCCAACTCTCTGCTCATGCCTACAGCCTTATCGACCTCCACAATTTTGGCAACAAGCTCCTCCATGCAGAATCCTTCATTAACCTCCCTTGTAAGACGTTCATCCTCTATCTCAGAATCCTCCTGGACAGCCGCATCTTTTCCAGTTAGAGATGCTTCTCCTTCGTCAATTTCCTCCAAGATAAAAAATTCCTTCTCATCCTCTCTATCTAACACGAGATTATGATCGAATAGGCTATCAGCATTAGTTTTCTTAACTTCCCATGTTCTCCTCGAAACAACAATTTGGGCCAAACTCTATTTCTTTCCAGATGGCTTCATCTTACAATCACCATGTCCCCAATAACCACACCGGAAACATTTATATGGAATCCATTCATAGTCTAAACGAACTGTATGTTCAGTTCCTTCATCACTACAGAGAGTCACCCTCCTTGGGAATCTGGCTTCCTTGTTCACCATAACTTGGATTCTGGCTACATCCAGTTGTCTCACACTGTGTGTATCCTCATCTATTTTGATTGGGCGACCCAAATACGAACCAATTCTGTTGAACGTTCTGCTATCCCATAGCTCCATTGGTAAAACTAAGATATCAACCCAAATCGGAACTTCCGACAAGACGACCCTGTTTTGGGGATCGTCGGGGTTCCACTTCCTGAGCACCACAGGCCTACCTCTGACATACCATTCCCCCATTAACGCCATATCCAAGTCTGCTTGTTCATCAAATCTAATCAAGAAAAATTCCGAGCCTCTATCAAATACTTCAAATGAACTACTAGTTGTCCATACGCTGTCAAAATATGCCGCCAGTGTTGGAACGTAAGGCCAGAAGTCGATAACGTAGCCCAGAAGACACTTACTCCATCTAACCGCATTCTCTTCTGCCTCTTTTCTAGGGTAGATAATCTTGCCATTAGTTAGCGAAATGTCAACACTCTTCAGATCTAGAACACTCCCGTAGGGTCTTGGACGTATCGCTTCCCAACCAAGAGAAACTTCTGGACCTAGAACCGGAAACGCCTCAAGATGCTTTTCGGTTAACACCGCATTTGAACCACCTTCCCATTGCCGACGGGAATACGGGGAAGACGGCCAGTGGGGCGCCGTCGCCTTCCCTTTCTCCTTGTCGCCCACGCCGGTGGGAGCTCGGGAGCCCATCTTTCCCCGTATACAAGAAAGTTGTCAGGGATAAGAAACAATCTAATAGTCGGAGAAGGCACTCACCAGAAGTAGAGGCAAAAATAGAATGACCTATCCAACGTCGGAACAGAATGGATAAGGAACGATCTAATGCCCGAAGAAGGCACACACTAGATAATGGCCTATCCAACGTCGCTGGTTACCCGATTAGGCCTGGCCGCAGTAGACGAACAACGCCGAAGACTCCTTGCAGAAACAATCGTAGACTTCCGATGGCTAATGCAGAGGCAAAACAGATTGAATCCTGACGAAGAAGACCAGATAGAAGAAGACTTGCAGCGGCACAAGGAGAGGGAGTGTTTGTTCTGGTTTTGGAGGTGGGACTTTGGCGTCATTCTATTTCCGGAGCGGGAGCGAGAGCGGGAGCGAGAGCGAGAGCGAGGGTTTGGCGCCGTTGTTTTGTTTTCGGAGCGGTAGATATAGAACGGAAGGGAGACATGTATTGGAAAGTAATCCACCGTCTAAATGAATTAGGATTTAACAAGGTACAAAAAATGAAAGTACAATTGTTGTTTAAAATCAACGGCTGATCCATTTAAACAATTATGATTATCTAAAAAGAAAAAGATAAATGTCCACAATCAAATGGACTCTTCACGGAAGTAAAAGAGATAATGGTTGGTTTAATATAATTAATATTGGTTAGGAAAAAAGTAAATGAGGGCCAGGAGCAATCCTTGGGTAAATTAAATAATTGTCTGGGATACATTTCCAAAGGTCAGGGATAAGCCTTTGGGAAAATTTAATATACTCGTCAAGGATAGCATCACAAGGGTCAGGGATAAGCCTTCGGAAAAATTAATACACTTGTTAGGGATTATGTCCTTGAGGAAAAATCCTTCGACCTTGTTGAGTTTTGTAGTAGTGATTGAGGGGAAATAATCTTTAGAAAATATTGAAACATGAAACAATGCTAAGTGAGTATTTTTTTAAACAATTTAGAAATAAATTATTTTGTTCGGGATAATACGTGAAAATGCGTAAATGACGAATAAAACACGAATAATTCGTAAAATTCGGGGAAAATATGGGTTTAATACGAAATTCAGGTGTACCATATGTCTAATAAAAAATCGCATATTATACGCGAATAATTGAAAATTTCAGAGAATTGTGTGAATATGACGTGTTGTTTAACTATGGTCTTTTACAATATGTAGCTAGTACAGCAGGTGATATCATGTTGTGTAATAATAATATATTACAATGGTTTAGTTTATGTTGTGTAATGGAGGTCTATTACAACGATGTTTTATGTGTGGATATTACAACAAGTTACAACATGTTGTGTAATTATAATATATAACAACAGGTTGGAGTCTGTTGTCTCATGTTGGGATATAACAATGAGTTTTACACATGTACCAAATACAACATGTAAAGGCCTGTTGTATAATTAATACATACTACAACGAGTGAGTCTGCGTTGTGTAATGATGGTCTATTACAACATGTGACTATTACAACATGTCAAAATATGTTTTGTAAATAACATATTTTACAACGGTTTTGAATATGTTGTGATACTACAACCTATTACAACACTTTAGCAGTTGTTGTAGTATCCCCCTATACTACAATAGGTTTGGCATGTTGTAAATGACTTGTGTTGTATAAAATATACAACATACAACACAAAAATGGGCTTGTTGTGATAAGTATGCTAACTAAAACACAATCATCAGAATTGTTGTCTATCTCCCGTTATAAAAAGCATTTTCTGTAGTAGTGATTCTACTCATTCATGGCTAGAGAAAGAAGGTACAAGCAGCAGAAAATATCAAAGGACATAGTAAAAGAGTAGAAAGAACTAGTATATCTGTGAGAAGTAGTAGAATGAAGAAGAACTCCGGCTAGAAGTCAAGCTCCGTCCTTTCTTGCTGCACTCTCTCCTCCGTCCTTTCTTGCTGCACTCTCTCCATATTTCTTCACTCCCAAGCGGATAGTGAAGAAGACGAAAGAAGAAGAGGGTTCTCTCTCGAGTAACCACCTCCTATCTCCCTTGGTCTCCTCCAATTTCTCTTGGATTCTCTCCAGTCGAGTTACCCTCTAAAAGGTCCGTCATAAGCCGTCATGACTGTCCCAAGTTGTTCCCATTCGTATATATGAGAGTCGAGCAGTTGTTCTTTGAGTTTGGGTCAAAAATATACTTTACACGGCGTGTGGGCAGTCACAACTTAGCAGAAAACCCGATTTTTAGATATTACGGTGTGTAAATTAGCCACACGGTGTAACCCAAAGTGCTTGTAACTTGACTGGAATTCTGCTGTACATTGACACGGCGTGTTAAATAAAAACACGCCGTGTCCCATGTTGACACGACATGTCTATAAGTGACACCGTGTGTCAATGGCTGTTCTGGACTGTTGTATATTCTGCTCATAACTTACGGCGTGTAAGTCAGTTTTACACACCGTAAAAAGTGATATTTGTGCAGTTTGAAACCCCAAAACATGTAGATATTTGAGGAGTGATCCAATAAGTGATAATATGATATATTCCTCATCATTTCATTGCTAATTATAGCACCTACAATCCAAACCATGAGATAAGTAAGAATAGCTAAAAATATAAAATGTAGCATGAATGAGAGTGATAATTGAGTCAAAATAACATGGATATGCAATCAAACATGGTCTAAAAGATAATATGATTTGTGCACATCAAACTCCCCTCGGATCTTCTGGCTATGATTGTCCAAAATCTTTCTTCTGCTGACGGTGCGCGATTCAGATCTGTCTGCACGACCTGGAATTCTGCCCCTTCACCATTGCAACCTCAGGTAGAAACTCCCTGGCTACTGCTCTCTCCCTTCGTACGGGGCCGTGGATCATGTGATGGTGGGGAGGAACTGAAAAGAAATTGGAAAAAAAGGAGTAAGAAACATGACGAACAGTGCCGTCGCGAACTCACCATGAAATTCTATAATATCTTGGACAACAAGATGTACAAGTCAAGGCGCGGCCACCTTGAGGATGTGATATAGTCGAATGTCGTGCAATCGTTTTCTGCTCCCCAGGCGGGCGGTTGGCTGATGTATATCAGTATATGGATAGAATCTGTCAGCTTAAATGTGCTCATCTTGATACGGACAAACGCATCCATCCTCCTTCCATTACCACTATTCCAAGTTGCTTTGGAGTAAAAAGGAACAGCCAAGGGCATATCACTGGTTATTATATAAATCGTCCTGTTGATCCTGAAGAAGAAGGTTACCTCCCATGTCAGTCAATCTATTGGTTTTATCCACGGGGCGTCATCATATTTCCTGAGTCCTCACAAGATCATCTCCTCGGGACTCATTACAATCACGAGTACCTGATTGTTGTTGCACACGGAATCAGGGAGCAACTTGCATTTGCAAGGCAGGGTTACGCATCATGGACACTCGGAGATGTTAGATGTTCAAATATCAGTAGTTTCATCTAGCACAAATTAAGAATTACTCTATGCAGTGAGGCGTAATGGCATGGATATTTTCTGCATGGGATTCAATTATAATCATTCCTTCGGATCAGCCAATGTGCTGCCATCCAACTTCAAATTCTTAACTTCGGAATCGAATGCACGTGCTGAAACTTGGTATTTAGTTGAAATAGACGGTCATCTTTGGCTAATATGGAGGTGTACAGATATCAAGTTAGATGTAATAGAAGATGGTAACTTGGACAAATTAAATGTGGGGCCCTATACGTTCTAGACGTTTGAATTTCGAGTATTTAAGTTCGAAGAAACATTGATGACATGGGTGGAGATGGCTACAATAGGAGAGTTTGCCATTTTTATTGGTAACAATTACTCATTAGCTTATTCTACATATGACTTTCCACACCTCGCAAGCCATTGCATCTACTTCACTGACGATTACGTTGAAGGATTTAAGCCAGCTACTTTATGGGATATAGGTGTATTCCATCTGCTTGATAAAAGCGTGAGTTCAATCTATGATCCGCTTAGGGTGAAAGATCTTCCACAACCAACTTGGGTCGTTCCGTTTCCTTTATAATTATTGTTGCGTACGCAGACAAGTAAGTTGCTGGTCACCTCTTTTAGAAATCAAATCAAATTCTGTTTTTAATAATTATACTTACTCATATAACAATATACCTTTTGCGCATTTTTTCCAGAGTCATTAATATATTTTATCTTTATCCAAAAATGACATTTTAATAATGGTATTTTTTTTAGTTAAAAGAGACATTAGTCTCTCCCCTCCCTTAAACAGATGTCAGAGCCCGGACTACCCAAGGTTGGTAGGGGATTCGAACTCGGGTCCCCCATGGAGGACAAGCCAAACCGAAACACCTACGCTACACTAATGAGGTTCATTTTAAGAATGGTATTGTATTTATCAACTGGAGCATCAAAAATTTGACTTGTTAGTAGTTTGGGATTTTCTTTCCATATCATTATCATTCTATCAATTATGTAGTCTGGGATGAACAATTTTTAGCATTCGGCTGATGCCACAGCATTTCTACGCAGAAAATTGATTTGTACAATTGTAAGGCCTTCTTCCAATTTGTTTTATACTTTTCATTTCCATTATGCTACCTACAATACTAAGCAACGTCACATAAAATCTCTTTTAAGAGCATGTCATGAATCATTATGTACAAGGAAAGAAGTGATACATTTGGATCTCCATATTGGCAAGACTTGAGGGTGAGTATTCTTATTTAACATTGTGTTTATTTTATTCATCTCGGGGGTATGGATTGCTTCTACAATCTAGAATTGTGAATAGATCGAATACGGAGAAGATATTTCTATATTCGACATCCAAATCCGTAAAAAATGTTTGATCAAATATCCGACGGATATCATATGGTAAAATCTGAATTCGATCTTAATGGATAAGACCCGCATTTGCATAAATATTTGATATGAATACAAAATAGTATATTTAATATTAATAAATGTAATATATATATATATGAAATATTTATATTACATTTAACATATATAATAAAGTCTCCATATATATATATATATATATAGAGAGAGAGAGAGAGAGAGAATATCTATATATTTGAAGAATTCATATACTTTCAACGCAGAGTTAGCAAAGTTTGGATCCAAAATTTGATATCTGAAATCCGATCCAAATTAGACAAATGTCAAATTTTCTTCAAAATCTCATACTTGAATCTGGATCGAAAGTAAAGAATTTGAATATTTATTTACAGGTCTACTACAACCTCACAATTACACAACAATCAATCTTACCAATTGAGTGTTCCTTATTGGACACTTAATGACGACTATTTGTCTAAGGTTTTCTAGAATTGAAGCCATTGAATTATTGCAAAATAGAATATTCGTAAAGTGTGTGATGGAACTAAATGCAAGAAATTGAATTACTAATACCAAAAAGGAATTCGTTTTACCATTTCCTCTTCATTATTTGACCAAATTCATGTCTTTTCTCATGCATGGGTTTTGATGTCTAACCAAACTTAGACTGGTGTTTTTCCATGATTTAAATAAGAATAATATTGTTCCATGACTAATATCCAGATACCCAAGGTCTTGTTTTTCTTGAAGGACTGCTTTCGGATGCTCTATGTTTGTTGGCTTGAGGAGTGCTTTGATGAAGAGGCTGCTTTGGCAGGTTGGGTATCCGGATCTGCTAAAGGTGTTTTGCTGCAAGCTGTTTTCAACTTTCTTTTTTGACTTTTCTGGCTTCTTGGGTATCCGGGCCTGCTGAGTTTGTTTGCTGCTAGTCCTTTCTGGTTCTTTTTTCTGGAGATGTTGATGTTGGTTTGCCTGTTCTGCTGCTTCTGTTGGTGGCTTTCTTGGCTGATCTTTGGAGTTGACCTTGGTCTGGATATTAGTCATCTTGCTGATCTGTGGTGGTCGAGTCTGGTGTTCAAGCTGCAGTTGATTCTATGCTTTTGTTTTTGTTCTAGATCGGTTTCCTGCTGGTTTCTGTTGGCTTTTCTTTGAAGGCTTGGTGTCTGCAGCTGCATGGTTCTGGTTGCTTCTCCACGGTTGAGCTGTTGCTGGGGTCTTGGTTCCAGTCAGGTTGCAGTGCCCTGTAATGCTTTTTGCTCCCCTCTCACAACATCTCGGTTGTGATGGTTGAGTTGTTCCGGTTGGATGATGTTGGGTTGACGATCTTTGTTCTCCTGAGCCTGGCTTTTCTTTGGTTGAAGTTCTGCTGAGATTTCCTTATCTGCTGCTTCCCTCTAATGATTGGTCTGAACAGTTATGATGGCTTATTTTATGTTGCCTTCTTTCTCCAGCACATGCCTCTTGGGAGTTTGGAGTCTGAAGATCTATTTGTTATATAGATAATGGGCTTCTGATCCGGGCTTACTTGCAATTTTCTTTGTATAGTTATAGTTTGCCTTTCTTTCTTTTTTCTATCTTTAGTTTTTTGAAGATGGATAGTTTTGTACAGAAACAAAGAAAAAATACAAAAAAGCAACACGTGTTTTCGACCGACCAAAAAAAATATTGTTCACAAAATAAGGTTTTTGTTGACTGGTTACTCATTTTGCTAATCTTTTAGGCAATTTATTGAGTTTACTATTAGATCCAACATGAAAGTGATACATAATCTGTAAAGAGTAGGGACCAAAAAGAGATCCACTCAAATTGTACAATACAAAGTGCCATCTAAAGATAAAGCACCGGAAAAATGACTATAATTGCGTTACAAAGTGTATCATTACACAATTGTTCCTCAAAAAATGTGCTATTACAAAATAAAAACTAGTACCATCATCAAATAAGGCCGGTATTAGATGGTATCCTAGCCAATCCAATCTATCCTCATGTTTATAAACATTTACATGATTTTCCTCAGTCCTGATGCTCTAAGGTGTCTACACATGGGTGGTTTGGGAAAAACACTGAGAAAGGAAGCAAAACAAAGATATGTGTCAACAACACTAAGTATGTGTATGGAAAGTATATTAAGGAATTTAAGAAACAAAATGTTGGAACAATGGGTTTTTCTTTAGAGATAGGGTTATAAACAAATAAATAAGATCAAGAGGATCAAACAAGAAGATGAATTTCAAAAGAATGAGGCATGTGAACATTTAACTCATAAAAAGTATATACAATTGTGTCATCTCACCATCCACAACATCACAAAAGTATACAGTTGTGTGTAGATAATTTAGACTAAATCTAGCTAAGGTTGGGCCAAGACACCACTAGTCTTTGGTCTAAGTAAATTGGATGAAAAGGTACACCCTAGGAAGAAAGATGTGCCCATATATATACATATAAGAGGTGGAAAGGCGTAGCACGGGTGGTACGACGTGCCCTAATGATTGTACATAAGAATCTACATTAGTTTTCTTAGTATAACATCACATGCAATTATAGAAGACTAGACATAGGTCCATTAATTACATCAACAAGATTAAATAACATGGAAGGAGGGGTACAAACCCAATATAATATGAACAAATAGAGTATTAGAGTATTTCAAAACTACTGCCACTTAAAGGGCATAGAATTTCAAATCATTTGTATTGTCTAAAGATGCCTAATTATGGTAATATGTATATCAATGGAAAATAAAGTCCTAGATTTCAAAAGGAGACTGCACATACCTAATCTTCATGACTAACGGTTAGCTAAATAGATGTTCTTGGAACCAAAGTTGAGTAATCATCCTAGGAACACATTATGTATGTTAGTCACACCAAATAGAACATGTGAATACCTTCCTATCATAGTTTTCTTATCCTAGTATCAATCCCCTAATGATTGATTAAGTGAACTTATAATTCATTTTATATATTTTTTAGTTTGAGGACCATATTTAGTCAAAAAAATTAAATTATATCTTAGATATACATGTGGGTAGTTTCTTTCTTCATTTTATATATCAAATTGTACCTTTCTCTTTAAAATCATATGATTCCTTACTACTCCCATCGTCATATTTAGAATGCATGGTAATGGTATATATATGCTATTATTATGTTGTTGGTTATTCCTAATTATATGTATGTATTGTATGATTGCCTTGAAGTAAATTTGGATACAGTCTAAACCCACATACCATCCACCCTTCTCAAGAAATATTATCTCTTCCATTTGATATTAGTAGGGTAATGATTAATCACCCATTAGATATAAGTATGTTAATATTACTAATAGAAATATATGTAACCCTCCTTAGACAAATATGCCTATTCATGTATTATTGTGTTTGTGTATACATACATGACAATGCACTATAGATAAGATGGGTGTGCCACCTATTATTAAGATTAGTTGTTTACATATTGTCAAGTGTTTGTTACCCAAAGTTCTCTAGTCTATCCATATGTATCTTAGCTGATTTGTATATGAACAATTTGACTAGTCAATGAAATAAGGTTGTTCTGATACTTCATGAATCATGATCTGGTTAAGTGACTTTTAAGATCTGAAAGAGAGGGAGATGATGACAATCTAACCTACAAAGTTATTTATAATTGACATGTAGATTTTTATGGCTACAAATTGGTTCTTTGATGAGAGTTGATCCAAGGTGATTGTGGGATTACATGGATTGCAGGTCTTGTGAGGATTTAGATCATGTCCTCAACAACATCTAGCATAGATGTACATATTTAATCAAATTTCTTAGTCTTTGTAGACATAGCCAAAGGTAGTCCATGCAGAGTTGTTATTGGAAGCCAACTCCAATTAGTATTGCATATATGCTGATCATCGAGGCATGATGTTGGAGACTGGAAATGAGATTCACAAAGTCAAGGGAGGTATGTGTAACATCCCTGACCTGGGTTATGAACTAACCCTAGGTGTTTTGATTAAATATGTGATTAAATGCTTGTGATTATCTTGCGAAATGTAATTAAAGCTTTTGAGGAACTTATATTTCCATTTCAGTCCTTTTTAAACAATGTTGCAATATTATTTTGTTAATAAAGGACTAAAGTGAAAATTACCCAATTAGAGAGGTTAACTTGCAAATTGCATATGTTAAGATTTTCCTATGATGTTGATACATCATAATAATGAATATGGTGTAGTGGTATGGATTCTACCAGCTTGAGCACCAAGATATAGCTTGTAAAGCAATCCTTGTGCTTTAAAACCTAGTTTTGGTGTAAAGTGCAATTTACCCAAAACCTAGGGTGCAACATGTAAAATATACCCTCTAGAGTATCTCTCGTGTTTCTTGGAATCAAGTAGAGAAAATAAAATGAGAGGGGTGCCTCATTTGAATGATCAAATAAGAAAGATAACTGTAATATTTAAATAACCAAGTCTTAAGCAAGATGGCCTTTCATATATATAGTTTATTAAGATATATGGTTTATTTTCCTTTAACCTTTGATAAGAGAGAGGATTTGCATGTTAAAAGGAGGAATAAACGTGTCCAAGGGTGGAGTGATAATGAGTAGATGGGTTTAAGAAATAAAAGAAATAACTATCTTTTCTTTTCCTTGATAATATCCAAAAATATATAAGCACCTTTTTTTTCACAAAACAAGGGAACGTTACCCTTAGTTTCTTTTCTCATCTTCTTGCTTTGGCCGACTAAGGAGAAGCTCAGGAGCATAGGAATACGACCAAGCTAAGTTGGTAAGTTTGGACCACCATCTATCCCGAATTCATGGTGAAAACTCTAATACAAGGTTGGTTTAGTAGTTTTCCTTACACAACTCTTCTTTCTAGCCATCTTCTCCATCCAAATCTTGAAAGACGGACCTTGGACAACCTTTGGAACTTCATCCACCATTAGAGCTACAAATATTGGAGCTCTGGATCAGATCTTAAGGCGGGTTTTATAACTCTAACCCTTAAGTTTTGTTAATGCATCTTCTTCTCCTAGAATCGTTGCTTGTTCTTATTCTTTAGACACCTTTGTGTGTTCTTGCTAGCAAATCCATGGAGAATAGTACCTGTTATTGAGGTAGAATATGATGATGTTAATTCCAAAGTTTATCCACAAACTTTCTTTAGCAAATGGTCTTCCACCTGTTGCTCAAACAGTTTCCCAAACCGTTTGGGAGCAAACGGTTTCAAACCGTTTGAATGCAAACGGTTTCAACCAAGAACGCATGGAAGCAAACGGTCCAAGACCGTTTGGATGCGTTGACCAGGCGTTGACCGTTTGGAGGTCTGTTGTAAATAATATGGAATAATAACCCACAAAAAATCATCAAGTAATTTCAAGAGAATCACCAATTGAAGGCCCATTAGTCACCTAAACCCTAATTGGGCCTATTGCTGATTTCAAAAAAAACAATCATGTTGAAGTTTGGGTTGAATGGCCCAAACAGTTTCAAAACCATTTGGGGATCACCCAAACAGTCTCAAGACCATTTGGTGATCACCCAAGACCGTTTGGAGGTCTAGGGTTAAGTAGGGTTGACCAATTGAAGGTCCAATGATATCAAGTTGTTGAGCAATTAAGTGCTGATTTAGTGACCAAATCTAGGGTTCAACCCTTAAGAGAATGACTTGTTTTTTGATGATATCATGGGAAAACGGTCTCAAGACCGTTTGGAGGTCATACAAATGATCCCAAGACCATTTGGGGGTCACCCAAGACCGTCTGGAGGTATAGGGTTGACTATGGTCAAGTGGTGGAATATCCAAAGATTCTAAGTTCAAGTGTAATGGATTAGTGACCTAATGATCAATTCAATAAATCAAACCTTAATAGGTTGGGTTAGTTCTTGATGTTGACTTGAGAAAACGGTCTCAAGACCGTTTGGAGGTCATCCAAATGATCCCAAGACCGTTTGGGGTCAGGTCATGACCAAGTTCAATGATGGTTCAGTAAGTTCAAATCAATTAGACTCATGTTGAAACATGTTGAAGGGTGATCGATTCCAAACCCTAATTCAATTGATTCAAGCCCAAATTGATGATCAATTGAGGGTCAATCGAGTGTCAAATCAGTTGAGGGTTGACCCAATTGACTCAATTGATAAGTGGCTAACAAGTGCATGGTTGATTGAGGGGTTCATCCTTGGAAACCCTAACTCAATTAAAGTGGTTGAGATACTTTTTGGTCTATGCGGTTTTGAGGTGGTTTGGACCAAACGGTCTCAAGACCGTTTGAGTCCAAACGGTCTCAAGACCATTTGGGACCAAACAGCCTCATGACTATTTTGGACCAAACGATCCCAAATCGTTTGGTGCTCATGCGGTTTCAAGATCAATTTTTCCCATGCGGTTTCAAAGTCAAACTTGACCAAACGGTGTTCACCTCATCTTGGGAAAATGGTCTTGAGTGTACACTTTACCAAACGGTTTCAAAAGTCAAACTAGACCAAATGGTCAACACCACCAAACGATTTCAAGGTTAGTTCTAGACCGTTTGGGGAGTTTATGTGCAAGACCGTTTGAGGTCTAAAAAGGTCAAGATCGTTTGATGCCTTAGTGGTCAAGATGATATAGTGGTTGATTAACCTAAATCTTAGAGATACCTAAAGTGATTAAGGGACCAAGTAATTAGTGGATTTATGCATGTTATGATCAAGTGGTGAACATTACTAAAGTACCCTTGATGAGATAAAGTGACCAATACCCTTTGATCAAGTGTGCCTTAATGACCACATTAATAATGACATAACCATGATGCCAAGGTTGATTTGACTTAGCCTAATCAAGAGTGATGTAAAGATCATTTGATAGAATGAGGAGAGAGAAGACTCCTTATATGAATAAGAATCAAGTAATACACTTCCAATATGTAAGAATATACCTAATTAGGGTATGATCCTTCATAGTGAGATCATGAAAACCCTAATTATAATGGTTAATGAATCTTAACCTAATTTGAGAGCATTAATGGAAGTAATCCTCATACATAATGATAGTATGATCTTAGTTCACTATGACGTGAATAGTAAACCCTAATCTAGGGTAATATGATGAAATGTGAATAGTAAACCCTAATCTAGGGAAATGTGATGAGTTGAATAGTAAACCCTAATTTTGGGTTATGCCTTTAAGCATGAAACTCTATACTTGAGTATGAAATAAAGAATCATTATGCCTTTTTAACATTAATGGGTTGAATAACCCTAATTGAATAGGGAAAACCCTAACCCTAGAAACCATCCGTGGTGATGTAACACGGTCATGGTATATCTTCTGTAGCACGACCGTGCAAGATAGCAAGGCCGTGGTGTTTTATAGTTGACTTGGAAATAAATTGTATTGTGCTGATATAGAGATAATATGCATGTTATCAATTGAGTTAGTCATGCATGTCTTTATAAAGAATTGAGCATAGCCAGGTAAGGGTTATGATTTCATATTCATTGAAAGCACTTTATAAGCTTTAAAAGTAATGATATGTTATGTTGCCTAGTAAGAGGTAACATTTGAGATTGATAGGTTGTATGAGCCATGAAAAATATCTACATTGTTACAACCAGGGTCATGCTGTTAAATGACTGAATGATAGTAGGTTACTTGGTGACAAGTGATTTGATGATCTAAGGGTTTGAATACCCATATTCCTGAATCATAATGATGAGATGGTTAAGGATTGATATCCCAATGATTAACAAGATGTGAAATGAACTTGATATAAGTAATACTTTTCTTTATAGCAATTGTCCTATTGATTTATGTTTGAAAACATGCTTGATGAAAAATGAATACTATAATGTACTTAAATAATCAAGTATAATGATATCATGTAGAGCCCTGACCATATATCCATCATTGTCAGAAGTTAAATTATGGTGAAACAAGTTTTCCTAAGGGAACTCCTGGAGATCATACTTTTGAGTATGTGGGGGTTATGGACGCGAATATCCTTACGTCCTAATGTAGGAATTGATGTGAGATGTACATTTAATCTCTCAATCCTTCATTGTATGTTTATGCCGGGATAATGTATCACTAATCTCCCGATGATGTTGTTAATGCCGCATCAATGAGAGATAAACAAGAAATCCCTCGATGGCGAGAGAGTACAACATGCCATTGTAACTCTAATAGCGAAGTTGCCAGAATACCCTGGAAAGCTATTATGGTAGAGACACAAGATGTCCTGCATGTTGTTCCTCACACTGACTGAGGATGATGAGGTCATAGGAATCTGGCTCTTTTGATGACCTATGTATGGTACCAATTGTGATTTTGTAATGGTCGGTTGGAGTATGAGAGGTGTAACTCATCTCCTCAGGGCATAAATATGTTTGTGAAATGTAATCAGCCGTATAGCATAATTGCTTAGGTTGAACTATGAGAAACAATGATTGATGTTACATTGTTCCTAGTGTTCTAGTTGAATAACTAGTATACATGTTCTTCATATTCCTTATTGATATATGTCTTGTTATTCAATCAAGTTATAATTGAAATGATTGCATAGAGAATACTGCTTTACTTAGCTTATTCTATGAACTGCATGCTGTTAAATAGTTATAGTTCTATTGCTCTTTGTTATTTTAATCTTTGCAATAACAATGCTTCTGGCAGAGAGTTATAACTCTCGCTGGGATAATTATTCAATTGTATCACCCCCGTGGGATTAAATTTTTAGGTAATCACCAAAGAAGAGGAAGAAATCCTTCAGTAGGTGAGCAACAACAACAGCAGCAACAACAACATCTGGGACAGCAGTGATCCTCAGGTGGATACACTATCTGTCAAATCTTGTAGATAGAATGTCCTATGTGTCGTCTTTGTACTCTCAGGTCCTAGGAGTCTTTAGATGTTTTAAATAGATCTGAGATTTTGGCGTAATTCCTCGAGATTTTTGTATCTTGCCTTGAAAAGTTAACAGGGCAATTGATGATTGTAATCCTCGAGATGAATTTTACAGAGATGTAATGATGTATTAGCTTGTAAATAACTCATCATGTTTCTTTATGAAAAAGTTTTAAATTTTTAGTGAATTTCCATAATTCCGCTGCTAGTTAATCGCTTCCACATTCGTTGATCTTGTTTTCATGAGACAGTTGTTTCAAATTGTGGTATCAGAGCTCTAGGTTCGCTAAGTCTACAGAGACATAGGACTTAGGTTGTTAAGTCTGTTCTAAGTGTCTTCCAGTATGTCTGATAGTGTCTTCTGCTCATTTAGAAGGAGAAGATAAAACTAAGGATGTCTGGACCACATGAAGAACATGTTGCAGAGAGTAGTGTTGTTGCGCCCAGAAGAGGTGCAAGAGACCAAGAAAGAGAAGAACGTATGCCCGAACCACCCCAGTTCAATCCAACTAACATGGGGAACCCGGCTGTCCAAGCCATGTTTGGGCAGTTTATGACTGCCATGACGCACATGACTGATAGGATGCCTATACCTGCACCTAGGGCACCTACCCATCCTGAAGGACAAGGAACCGACAAGATGTTTGAACGACTTTGCCAAGATGGAGCCACAGAGTATGCAGGAACAACTGACCCTACAGATGCTGATTTGTAGTTAACTGAACTAGAGAAGGCCTTTAGAATCCTGAACATCCCATAAGCTGAGAAGGTTAAACATGTTGTATATCTTCTCAAGGGGAGTGATGGTCACTGGTGGACCATGGAAGAATAGAAAAGGCCAGGTGTAGAGATTGAATGGGAAGCTTTCCGATGGGAATTTATCAATAGATACTCCCCAAAGACTTTTTTGGATGAGAAAATCTCTCAGTTTGATAGGTTAAGATAAGGACCTATGAACATTAGCGAGTACGAGGCTAAGTTCATTGAGCTTTTACGGTTTTGTCCGCACATGGTGACTACAGATGAAGAAACGATTAGGCATTTTGAGAAAGGGTTAAACGTTGAGTTGACCACCCCTGTGTCAGCTCTGGAGAATAGGGAGAGGTTTGCTACCTTTGTGGAGTCAGTCAGGAGGATAGAGAGGTCTGTGGCAGAGAAAAGACAAACCCATAACAAGAGGATGTATCCCCAGTTCCAAGGATCCTCATCTAAAGATTTCAAGAAACCTAGGTTTTCTGCACCTACACCACCACCTAGATTCAGTACCCAGACGCAGTGGACGTTAAATAGGGGTAGAGGATGAAGCCTACCACTAGAAGGAGCTCGTAGTTCAACATATATGTCAGTTACAGGACCACCCAGACCACAACAATTGAATAGAAGTTGTTATATATGTGGAAAGATGGGACATCTGATGAAAGATTGCAGAGCTAGAGAAGTGAGTGTAACTCAACCTCAAAGGCAGAATCAGCAAGGATCCCAAAGGAAATAGTTTCCAAGAGGAGCTAGAGGATGTGGACAAGCGTCCCAAGCTGGATCATCGACACCCAGTCACCGAGCACCGAATCAATCACAACCGACGGTGAGATTCTATGCGATGAATCCACCTGATGCAGTGATCAACCCTCGGGTTGTGGCAGGTCAGATGGAATTGTTGTATTCTGATGTGTCTACATCTTGTGTTGTATCCGTTTTAATTGATCCGGGTGCTACACACTCCTTTATCACTCGGAGAGTGATTCTTGACTGCAACTTGACTATAAGTCATTGAGCAGATAGTTTGTTGTTAGAAACTCCGTTGATGGGATCTGCTGTGTTACAGGAGGTATGTTCCCCCTGCATCTTCTTCTTTTCTGAACATTGCATTCAAGTGGATCTTATCCCACTTGAGATGCATGGATTTGATATAATCCTTGGGATGGATACCTTAGAAAGGTATAAGGTTGTTTTGGATTGTGAATCCAAGCAAGCTGTGTTTGCTGATGATAGTGACACATGGATCTTTCAAGGAGAGAGAAAGATTCTACCCACTTGTCTTGTGTCAGCTATGGTTGCTGAGAAGCTGATGAGGCAAGGATGTTATGCATTCTTGGCCCATGTGGTAGATACTACCATGGATAGTCCTAACCCTTCCGAAGTTCCTGTAGTCAGGGAATTTGAAGACATATTTACTGAAAAACTTCCAGGTGTGCCACCACCTCAGGAAATTGATTTTGAGATCAATCTAATCCCAGACACGCAACCTATAGCACAAACACCATATAGGATGGCGCCTGCTAAGATGGCAGAACTCAAGAAACAACTGCAAGAGTTGCTTGAAAAAGGTTTCATCCGACCAAGTACTTTGCCTTGGGGTGCCCCGGTCCTCTTTGTTAAGAAGAAAGATGGGTCAATGCAGTTGTGCATTGATTACAGACAGTTAAATAAAGTAACAATAAAGAATAAGTATCCTCTACCGAGGATTGATGATCTCTTTGACCAGTTGTGTGGTGCAACCATCTTCTCAAAGATAGATTTGAGATCAGGATATCATCAGTTACGTATTAAGGATAGTGGCATACCCAAGTCTGCCTTTAGGATAAGGTATGGTCACTATGAGTTCACAATTATGTTGTTTGGACTAACTAATGTACCAGCTGCATTTATGGAACTCATGAATAGAATCTTCTGACCTTTTCTCAATCAGTGCGTTGTTGTCTTCATAGATGACATTCTGATCTATAGTAAAGATGCTCAGCAGCATGAACAGCATCTTTGTCAGACTTTAACTTTGCTAAGAGAGCATAAGTTGTATGCTAAGTTTAGCAAGTGTGAGTTCTGGTTATCAGAAGTATCTTTTCTTTGGACACATAATATCTATTTCAGGTATTCATGTTGACCCTAAAAAGGAAGAATTTGTCCTGCTATGGGAGCAACCGAAGACACCGACAGAGATCCATAGTTTCTTAGGGTTGGCAGGCTATTATCGGAGGTTCATTAAGAACTTCAGTTCTATAGCTTTACCCTTGACTAAGTTGACCAGGAAGGATGTTCCTTTTGTTTGGAGTGATAAGTGTCAACAATCGTTTCAGTTATTGAAGGAAAGGTTGACAAGTGCACATGTGCTTGTATTACCTGAGCAAGGGAAAGGATATATAGTTTTCTGTGATGCATCTAAGAATGGACTTGGATGTGTGTTAATGCAGGATAAACAAGTGATTTCTTTTGCTTCTCGATAACTTAAGAAACACGAGGAAAATTATCCGACACACGATCTAGAACTAGTTGTTGTAGTTCATGCCTTGAAGATCTGGAGACATTATCTTTATGCAGAGACATTCCAGATTTTCACAGACCATAAGAATCTTAAGTATATCTTTTCTTAGCATGAGCTTAACATGAGGCAACGCCGATGGATGGAGTTAATCAAAGATTACGACTATACAATTGATTACCATCCAGGGAAGGCCAATGTGGTTGCTGATGCTTTAAGTAGGAAATCAGCAACACCAGCCCTAGATAGAGCACAGCTGAATTCCTTAGTATGCTCTAGGAGAAATATGCTTATATCCTTAAGGCAAGACAATGTACAGTTAAAAGTATCATTGTTAGCTGGGTTGTTAGCTGAGATGCATATAAAACCTACTTTGAGACATCAGATTAAGGAAGCACAACAAGTTGATGCTGCAATTCAACTGATTAGATCGAAGTATGGTAGTGAGAAACGAGATGGTTTGCATGACTCAGATGATCAAGTAGCCTGTTATCATGGAAGGATGATAGTGCTGGATGTGGATAACTTGAGGAAGTTAGTCCTAGAAGAAGGTCATTCTTCTATGTATGCTATGCATCCAGGAAGCACCAAGATGTATCAAAACTTGAAAGATATGTATTGGTGGCCTAGTTTGAAGAAAGACGTTGCTGAGTTTGTTATGCGGTGTCCTGTGTGTCAGCAAGTTAAAGCTGAACACCAGAAGCCTGCAGGAACAATGCAACATTTGCCCATACCACAGTGGAAGTGGGATCAGGTAACCATGGACTTTGTGGTTGGTCTACCCAGGACAACCAAGGGACATGATTCCATCTGGGTAATAGTTGATAGGTTGACAAAGACAACACATTTCTTACCTGTCAAAATAACCTATTCTGCTGAGAAGTTGGCATAGTTGTATGTAGATGAGATAGTACGACTGCATGGAGTCCCAGTTACCATTGTTTCTGATAGAGGTCCTCAGTTTACAAATCGTTTTTGGGAGAGATTTCATAAAGCTTTAGGCACACAGTTAAGGTTTAGTACAGCCTTTCATCCATAGACTGATGGACAGTCAGAAAGGACAATACAGACTTTAGAAGACTTTCTTAGAGCATGTGTTCTTCAGTTTACAGGAAGTTGGGATCTGCACCTAAGCTTGATAGAGTTTGCCTAAAACAATAGCTATCAATACAGTATTGACATGGAACCTTATGAAGCTTTGTATGGTAGACGTTGTAGATCACCCCTATGTTGGTATGAAACTGGTGAATACCAACTGTTAGGTCCTGATCTTGTGCAGCAGACCACTGATAAGATTAAAATAATACAACAACAGATAAAGACTGCACAGGATAGGCAGAAATCTTACGCTGATAAATGTCATAGACCTTTAGAGTTCTAGGTTGGAGACAGAGTGTACCTCAAAGTCTCACCTTGGAAAGGAGTTCTGATATTTGGAAGGAAAGGAAAGTTAGCTCCTAGGTTTTTAGGGCCTTATCCAATCATTGAACGGATTGGAAGAGTATCTTATAAGCTAGAGTTACCACCAGAGTTACAGAAGTTACACCCTGTGTTCCACATTTCCATGCTTAGGAAATGTCATCCTGATACAGAATCAGTTCTGCAACCTATGGAGGTAGAATTGAATGATGATATATCTTATGAAGAAGGACATGTATTGATCCTTGACAAAAGATTTAAAAAGCTGAAAAAGAAAGACATAAGTCTTTTGAAAGTCCTCTGGAATCACCATGGTATTGAAGAAGCCACGTGGGAACTAGAGGAAGAGATGAGAAGGAAATACCCTGCTCTTTTCTCTTAATATGTTTTTGTAATGATTTCGGGGATGAAATCCTTGTAAGGGGTGGATAATTTGTAACATCCCTGGCCTGGGTTATGAACTAACCCTAGGTGTTTTGATTAAATATGTGATTAAATGCTTGTGATTATCTTGTGAAATGTAATTAAAGCTTTTGAGGAACTTATATTTCTATTTCAATCCTTTTTAAACAATGTTGCAATATTATTTTGTTAATAATGGACTAAAGTGCAAATTACCCAATTAGAGGGGTTAACTTGAAAATTGCACATGTTAAGATGTTCCTATGATGTTGAGACATCATAATAATGAATATGGTGTAGTGGTATGTATTCTACCAGCTTGAGCACCAAGATATAGCTTGTAAAGCAATCCTTGTGCTTTAAAACCTAGTTTTGGTGTAAAGTGCAATTTACCCAAAACCTAGGGTGCAACATGTAAAATATACCCTCTATAGTATCTCTCATGTTTCTTGGCATCAAGTAGAGAAAATAAAATGATAGGGGCGCCTCATTTGAATGATCAAATAAGAAAGATAACCTTAATATTTAAATAACCAACTCTTAAGCAAGATGGCCTTTCATATATATAGTTTATTAGGATATATGGTTTCTTTTCCTTTAACCTTTGATAAGAGAGAGGATTTTCATGTGAAAAGGAGGAAGAAACGTGGCCATGGGTGGACTGAGCATGAGTGGATGGGTTTAAGAAATAAAAGAAATAACTATCTGTTCTTTGCCTTGATAATATCCAAAAATATATAAGCACCTTTTTTTCACAAAACAAGGGAACGTTACCCTTAGTTTCTTTTCTCATCTTCTTGCTTTGGCCAACTAAGGAGAAGCTTAGGAGAAGAGGAAGATGACCAAGCTAAGTTGGTAAGTTTGGACCACCATCTATCCCAAATTCATGGTGAAAACTCTAATACAAGGTTGGTTTAGTAGTTTTCCTTACACAACTCTTCTTTCTAGCCATCTTCTCCATCGAAATCTTGAAATATGTACCTTGGACAACCTTTGGAACTTCATACACCATTAGAGATACGAATCTTGGAGCTCTGGATCAGATCTTAAGGTGGGTTTTATAACTCTAACCCTTAAGTTTTGTTAATGCATCTTCTTCTCCTAGAATCGTTGCTTGTTCTTATTCTTTAGACACCTTTGTGTGTTCTTGCTAGCAAATCCGTGAAGAACAGTACATGTTCTTGAGGTAGAAGATGATGACGCTAATTCCAAAGTTTATCCACAAACTTGATTTAGCAAACGGCCTTCCACCTCTTGCTCAAACAGTTTCCCAAACTGTTTGGGAGCAAACGGTTTCAAACCATTTGAATGCAAACAGTTTCAACCAAGAACGCATGGAAGCAAATAGTCCAAGACCGTTTGGATGCGTTGACCAGGCATTGACCATTTAGAGGTCTGTTTTAAATAATATG
Organism: Alisma plantago-aquatica; assembly: GCA_963693085.1. NCBI lineage: Eukaryota > Viridiplantae > Streptophyta > Magnoliopsida > Alismatales > Alismataceae > Alisma > Alisma plantago-aquatica. The sequence goes on along the minus strand of OY856411.1, from coordinate 1,334,262,961 downwards.
GACTAATCACCCACCAAAAATCATCAAGTAATTCCAAGAGAATCACCAATTGAAGGCCCATTAGTCACCTAAACCCTAATCGGGCCTATTGTTGATTTCAAAAATACAATCATGTTGAAGTTTGGGTTGAATGGCCCAAATGGTTTCAAAACTGTTTGGGGATCACCCAAACGGTCTCAAGACCATTTGGTGATCACCCAAGACTGTTTGGAGGTCTAGGGTTAAGTAGGTTTGACCAATTGAAGGTCCAATTATATCAAGTTGTTGAGCAATTAAGTGCTGATTTAGTGACCAAATCCAGGGTTCAACCCTTAAGAGAATGACTTGGTTTTTGATGACATAATGGGAAAACGGTCTCAAGACCGTTTGGAGGTCATCCAAATGATCCCAAGACCGTTAGGGGGTCACTCAAGACCGTTTGGAGGTCTAGGGTTGACTATGGTCAAGTGGTGGAATATCCAAAGGTTCTAAGTTGAAGTGTAATGGATTAGTGACCTAATGATCAATTCAATAAATCAAACCTTAATAGGTTGGGTTAGTTTTTTATGTTGACTTGATAAAATGGTCTCAAGACCGTTTCGAGGTCATCCAAACTATCCCAAGACCATTTGGGGTCAGGTCATGACCAAGTTGAATGATGGTTCAGTAAGTTCAAATCAATTAGAATCATGTTGAAACATGTTGAAGGGTGATCGATTCCAAACCCTAATTCAATTGATTCAAGCCCTAATTGATGATCAATTGAGAATCAATTGAGTGTCAAATTAGTTGAGGGTTGACCCAATTGACTCAATTGATAAGTGGCTAACAAGTGCATGGTTAATTGAGGGGTTCAACCTTGGAAACCTTAACTCAATTAAAGTGGTTGAGATACTTTTTGGTCCATGCGGTTTTGAGGTGGTTTGGACCAAACGGTCTCAAGACCATTTGGGACCAAACGATCCCAAACCGTTTGGTGCTCATGCAGTTTCAAGATCAATTTTTCCCATGCGGTTTCAAAGTCAAACTTGACCAAACGGTCAACAAGACCAAACAGTCTTCACCTCATCTTGGGAAAACGGTCTTGAGTGTACACTTTACCAAACGGTTTCAAAAGTCAAACTAGACCAAATGGTCAACACCACCAAATGGTTTCAAGGTTAGTTCAAGACTGTTTGGGGAGTTTGTGTGCAAGACCGTTTGAGGTCTAAAAAGGTCAAGATCGTTTGATGCCTTAGTGGTCAAGATGGTATAGTGGTTGATTAACCTAAACCTTAGAGATACCTAAAGTGATTAAGGGACCAAGTAAATTTATGCATGTTATGATCAAGTGGTGAACATTACTAAAGTACCCTTGATGAGATAAAGTGACCAATACCCTTTGATCAAGTGTGCCTTAATGACCACATTAATATTGACATAACCATGATGCCAAGGTTGATTTGACTTAGCCTAATGAAGAGTGATGTAAACATCATTTGATAGAATGAGGAGAGATAAGACTCCTTATATGAATAAGAATCAAGTAATACACTTCCAATATGTAAGAATATACCTAGGGAACTCCTAGAGAGCATACTTTTGAGTATGTGGGGGTTATGAATGCGAATATCCTTACGTCCTAATGAAGGAATTGATGTGAGATGTACATTTAATCTCTCAATCCTTCATTATATGTTTATGCCGGGATGATGTATCACTAATCTCCCGATGATGTTGTTAATGCCACATCGATGAGAGATAAACAAGAAATCCCTCGATGGCGAAGAGAGTACAACATGCCACTATAACTCTAATAGCGAAGTTGCCAGAATACCCTGGAAAGCTATTTTGGCAGAGACACAAGATGTCCTGCATGTTGTTCCTCACACTAACTGAGGATGATGAGGTCATAGGATCCGACTCTTCTGATGACCTATGTATGGTACCGATTGCGATTTAGTAATGGTCGGTTGGAGTATGAGAGGTGTAACTCATCTCCTCAGGGCATAAATATGTTTGTGAAATGTAATCAGCCGTATAGCATAATTGCTTAGGTTGAACTACGAGAAACAATGATTGATGTTACATTGTTCCTAGTGTTCTAGTTGAATAACTAGTATACATGTTCTTCATATTCCTTATTGATATATGTCTTGTTATTCAATCAAGTTATAATTGAAATGATTGCATAGAGAATACTGCTTTACTTAGCTTATTCTATGAACTGCCTGCTGTTAAATAGTTATAGTTCTATTGCTCTTTGTTATTTTAATCTTTGTAATAACAATGCTTCTGGTGGAGAGTTATAACTCTCGCTGGGACAATTATTCAACTGTCTCACCCCTGTGGGATTAAATTTTTAGGTAATCGCCGAAGAAGAGGAAGAAATCCTTCAGTAGGTGAGCAATAGCAACAGCAGCAGCAGCAACATCTGGGACAACAGTGATCCTCAGGTGGATACATTGTCTGTCAAGTCTTGTAGATAGAATGTCCTATGTGTCGTCTTTGTACTCTCAGGTCCTATGAGTCTTTAGATGTTTTAAATAGATATGAAATTTTGGCGTAATGCCTCGAGATTTTTGTATCTTGCCTTGAACAGTTAACAGGGCAATTGATGATTGTAATCCTCGAGACAAATTTTACAGAGATGTAATGATGGGTTAGCTTGTAAATAACTCATCATGTTTCTTTATGAAAAAGTTTTAAATTTTTAGTGAATTTCCATAATTCCACTGCTAGTTAATCGCTTCCGCATTCATTGATCTTGTTTTCGCGAGATAGTCATTTCAGTATGTGTAAAAGAAAAGGTAATTTGGGGTCAAGTAGGTGAAGCAAGATGTCAGGCTATGATCCCACACCAGCCACTGCCCTTGTGGGTGATGACTCTTCTATCAAACATGGACACAAGGCCAACATGAAGGGTGGCTAGTCTCTAGTTCAAGGGGTGTCAATAGTCATCTTGGCAAAGAAGGAGAAAGAGATGGTGTTATGGGTACCAATAATCTGTTCAGAAATTGGGCATTGATATAGGCAGCGAAAACAAAAATGTATTTGCCCGTTTTCCATAAACCAGCAGAATCTCGTCAACAACAATGTATCTAGAAAGGAAGGGTTGCAAAGTTATACATGGTCTTGGAACAAGACCAGCAACATCACCCTACAATTACAATCTTCGACGGTGTCTGTGCAGCTCCTGGTCTTCACCACAGACAGCAAACTCAAATATCTCTTGCAACGACTCATGTGGACTCACCACAGATTGTAGGTTGACGTCATCCTCCTAGCATCAACCAAAGGACTCCTGCCTCTACAGTAGTCCACAGGGACCACCAGATACTCCATGTTTCCCTGCAAGAGCTAAAGGAAAGAAGTTTCCCCCTTTTGTCAGTGTAATAGTCGTCGACATGCTCCGCTAAAACAACTAGTTTCTCCTCCCTCTCTATCCCTCCCTAGTCGGGTAGGACTTTCTTGGGCTCTCCTGGTTACCACAACTAGAGAGGAAAAAAATTATCAGGGCCACTAATCCCAATTATGTATTTTGGGAAGCTCCCAGTACCCCTCTATTTATAGTAGAGGGCAGGGTCAGGGTTCCCAGTTGATGTGGGAGTAGAAGGGTCCGGACACATGAATATCTGGAATCTATGAATAGCAAAACGGTCATCCCGCACTACAAAATGGTCATCTCGTGCGTGAGATGGTCATTTCATAGTGTAAAACGGTCATCTCATGCTTCTGTAGTTTCGTATTTGCATACAGAATTGGCAATTTTCTTTGAACCAATGTTAAACATCGATTTTTCTTGCACAACAAGTATTGTGCAAACCAAACTAATTTGAAAAAGTATCTAGAACCATCCCCGGTCTAACTGAATGATCTCACACATGTGAGATGGTTATTTCACTCACCTAGATGATCCTCTGGTGAGCCGAGTTGTGCCGGTCAATTCATCAGTATGAACTGGTCAGTTCACCTCAGTTTGGACATCCAACTTTGTTCCAACCAGCCTGACAAACCAGACGCCCGTCTCAACACTTGAGACAGCTATTTGGCACCCCAGATGTCCATCTCAAAACTTGAGATGTCTGTTTGGCAGTGCAGTCAGCTATTGGTACGTGAATTGAATACCTAAACACTTTAGTAATCAATTACAATCAACCTGACACTCCAATCAGTCAGCCAAACACTTGAACTTGATGATTCCAAGTCTAGTCAACTAATCCAATGTTTAACTGAATACATAAACACCTTTAGCATTCAATCTAAACATAATTCATGAATATAGGTCTAGAATTATGTTGGTAGTGAATGTCCATAACAACATATGATATCACAAGCAAAGAGTGGTGCCTAGTCGCACATCATTTCTATCCAAGTAATTCAAAAAGTTAGAGAACAACTTCAACCTATAATCTATTAATAGTGTTACTATGATCATAGAGTTCCTTTGTCTCTGATATCCATATTGAACTTGAGGCGCGGAATCATCATCCTCTCAATGTTCAATCCATGATCCTTGAATTAGCACAGACTGTTTGAGATGCATGTGAGTTCACATATCATATATTAAACCACATGGGTTCGGCCGTACACTCTCAGTCTCGCTTACCAAGGGGTCTTGAATATTAACCTCCAGTAAGAGGGACAAATCCCATCTCTATCACTCATACTCTCTCCCCATCTATCTAAGTCACCCAATCATCACCGTTATAACAACCCATGTTTCACGACTGCGTTTGATGATGTCAAAGTGTACTCAACGACATGTGATGAGTGTTGTGATTTTAAGTCTAAGAACCACAATCACCATCATCACTATGAGAGATGATTCTGACTACCATTTCATGGTTTCCATGTATCACTCTCATTGTGGGTCTGTTAGATATACTGCTCACTAACATGTATATGTGTGCTTGACTTGATATCACATATCATGACTAATGAGACTCTATCATCAGTCAACACACACTCTAGTCTTATGTATTACTATCTATTTTTCTTCCACAGTAATAATCGACTTGGGACATAACAAGAATGTATGAACTCTTAGTATCTAAATGATCTCATCCTTCAAGCCACGTACTTGAAGACATACCACATCGAGTATCATCATTCTTTAGACATCTACTTATATTTTTGTCATCATATCAAGACTGAAACAAACATAATAGATAGAATTACCTTTATGATTTATTAAATCAAGTATCTAATGCCTCACTCAAATCATCATATGATTGGCTCTCTGGGCATACATACCAATAGACTCACTTGCACTTAGAGCCAATCACCGACAAATCTTATTCTGAGTGATTCTAACATGTCCATCATGTTTATGCTGCGCAAGCACTCTCACAGGTTTAACAACATTTGCTTTTAGTCATTATTTTGCAATTTTCACATCTCTTCATTGTACAACATCTTGTATGAGATGGAAGTGTCATAGTATGCTATCTAAGATTCCTTTCCTATCATATAGATCCATTTGTCAGTGTTTCTACTGAGTCATCAATGGTCGGAACCTCCCATAAGTTCACCCATATGAACTTCATACAATATCTTCTGTTGTTGTCATAATACTTAGCTTTTATTGTAGATTTAAACAAATGTCATTAACTCGGAACCCTTACATCTCTTGTTTTAAGGTTAAACACAAAAATAGATTTGTGATTTATTTATTTGTCAGTTAGGAAGCTTGCATCGGTGTAACGCTTTACACCCAACTCTTTCTTATTACATGACCAAGGAACTAATCCTTTTGGTGCTTCACAAGCACCTAAAGATGTTCTTTTATGGTAGTATAGTGACTCTCACTAGCATCTGACATATACCTCCTCGTCATGTCCAATACATATAAGATTACCAAACATGTATATATATATCCTCTCATCATGTCTAACACATATGAGATGATTGGGTATCCTCTCTTCATGTCCAATACAAATGATATTATAGATATCTTCTTGTCATGTCCAATATATACGAGATAACGGGATAAGTACATACGTGATAGATCCAATTGCAAATGCATATGACATCTATCCATGTGTTCATGTTCTTCATAAGAACTGGAACACTAGGATCTTGAGAGACTGACTCCATGGAACATGGATAAGTTTTCTCTCAATGAATCATGCATGTTGAACCCTTCAACATCTTGCCAGTGTATGTTCTCTTTCTTAGGTCAAGAAGCTTTCCAGATCTATCTGTATAGATCTCAATTCCTATCACATAGGATGTTTCTCCTAAGTCCTTCACATAGAAGGTATGTTCCTTGCCAGGTGTTAACATTTGTAGGATAAGGATGTTATTCTGCATAATTATGTGGAATACAAATATGCTCCCATTAAATCTTTTTTAATCACAGATTTTATTCTGACTCAAGTCAAACACTTTGACTTTCTTGTCAAAATAGAAGATTTCAGCTCTGAGATGCTTGCTTCAATCAATAGATTGACCTTTGTATTTTACAGACTTTATTTGCATTAATGGGTTTATAAAACCATTATGTTGTGTCACATACACATCCTATACAATTATTCTAGTTACAGAATGTGGTTTTAACATCCATATGCCAAATGTCACGGTCTTACTAAGCTACAATTGCAAGCATGATCCTGATGGATTTAACCATGGTAATTGGGGAAAGACTTCAACATGTTCAAAAACTTGAACTTATTTGAAGCTCACCACAGCTAATCTACCCTTCCATTTTTGTCTTCTCTCAAAGACCCAGATGCATCCTATGGGTTTTACCCCTTTAGGTGGATCCATCAAGGTCATACCTTGTTGGTGTACATAAAGCCACATATTAGACTTTGGTCCCTCAATATCTTCTAGTTGGTTTGTTTGACTCATTACTATGATCAACTCATCACCTTTCTAAGTTATAATATATCATATATCCTTCAAACTCAAGGCATAATCTACTAGAACTATAAGGTTTTTGTGTTACATAAGGAACTTGAGATTCCACAACACTTTGTGATTCTTATTGTTCCCATTGTACCTCTTTTAGGTTCATTGTTTTCTTGTTCATCTTGAACACTTCGACTTCTACTTTTACTCCCACTGATTCCTTTGGAACTAGGTTCCTCATCAAAAATATATTCATCTAGATCAACAAACAACTTTGTTGTAGGATTGGGATAAGAGTAATATTTAACAAAATAGCATTTGTGTAATTTGTGTACAATGCCCCTTGTAAGAAACATCTTTATTATGTAGGCATTCATCTTTAATCACTATCAAAGACATATAGGAACACTTCCCATACCATATCACATATGGTGTCTTTTGAACCATTTTATACGGTACATTCATTTAGTGTTTAGAATGTGCCCAAAGGAAAGTGGAATTTTAGCTAGTTTTATTGATAGTCATACCTTAACATGGTGTGATTCCTTCCTTTTGACACTTCATCATGTTCAGGTGGAGTTCATTGTGATACACTATCACATATCTCCAGAAGGTCCTCAAACTCTTGGTTTAAAATATTTCAACTTCGACCATATCTAAGTGTCCTAATACTTTTACCAAGTTAGTTACGTACTTCATTTATGATCTCCTTGAACACTTCAAGAGATTCATACTTATATTTGGTTAAATACAACTTTCCATATCTGCTGATCACATCAGTAGATATAGTGAGGTACTAGTAACTACCTTTAGCATATCATTCTAAAAGGTATGTTGTACATCAGTATGTACTAGGCCTAACAGAATATCCACTCTCCCACTACATCTAGTGAAGATTCTTTTGTCAAATTTCTCAATAAATAAGACATGCATATCTTTATTGGTTCAATAACCAAAAGAGTCTAGACCAACACCATTTTGGAATCTAGAAGTGCATTTCTCATTTATGTGTATTAGATGGAAATGCTATAAGTATACATTGTTTGAGTCATCAAGTCATTCGTTATATGTGTCATACACATTTGTCTCTATAACTATCAAGTATAGTTTGTGAGATACAGGGCATTGGCATAAAAGATCATATATTTCAAATTGAAACATAATGTCATTGTCATACAATACATATGATGTTTTTCATTAATGGTAAGTACATAATAGAAATTCACTAATTCTATCATGTTCCCTTGAATGACAGCTCTCAATTGTAGTGGCAAAAACCCTTATTCTATACAGTTCTAGCTTATTTCTTCTCAGGTTCTGAAGTAGAGATCTCTATCTCTATCTTCTTCCTAAGATCCTCTATAAAGAGGATAATTCCTTTCCAATGTCCAAACAAATGACAATGGTGGCACTTTATCCTTTAAGTGAAAAGGACAGATTCCTTTTACACTTACCCTTCTCCATATATTTAGTACAGAAGAATTGGACTTTAGCTCGGCCTTAGAACACTTCTTGGCCTTGCCTTTGCCCTAGGACTCACTTCCACTGATCATCATCATGGATATGTCTATTTTCTTCCTTGCTTTGGCATCAACATGCCAAACATTAGATAAACTGACTATATGATTCATGCAACACTTGCGTAATCATATTCATGGTCAACTCTTGACCTAAGAGAATTCCCAGTCATTCCATATGTCCAATCATATTGAGCATATGGGGTTCTACTGGAACTCCCTTTGTCAGTTTGCACTCAGATTATACCATGTTTGATTTACATGATTCTTAAGATGTATTTCCATTTTGAGAATGTCCATGTGTTCATGTTGTTCATGCAACTCAAAGTTCATACAACATATCATTAGGTATTCGAATGTCTATGGCATCATTGACATGCTTCCATTAAGCATCCATTTAGCCTTAGGCACATTTGAAGAGGGTTCCTATGGCTTTGGTCTTTCAAGGACATAGATCTTTCACTCATTGAGAACATTTCTCAAAGTCCTAAACTAGATTCAAAAGTTAACCCCTTTTGGTTTGTCCTATTTGAGGACTAATCACAACTATATCGTATTTTTGTTTGTCTACAAAAGAATATTTCAACTTTTTAAAACATTTTTATTTGGATTATTTGATAAATTTGACGATATTAATTAGATTTTTTATTAATTATTTCTCCCACTATTTTTCTCAAATTGATAGCCCTCAATATCAATTTGGAATATTGCATCATACAATAATCTAGTGGGACAAGATCCAAAACAATTCAACTATTATGTGGCCTACACCAGTGTCCACAGTCAATTATCAAGATAGGCAATCATGCCAATTCCATCATATGCAACTCTTGGATAGATGATATGTGCAACTACTTGCCATGATCATCTGCATGCTTCTGGGCCCAGACACTCTGAGAATCACTATTCAAGCCTAACCCAAAAGATGACACGATAATAACGTACCCCACTTTGGCAAAACCTACATTATTACCATCACACTTCTACGAGATAGATGGCATACCACGCTTTGACATCACCTACGCTTGGTCGATCAAGCTTTTCACATGTGTCACTTTTGGAGAGCATCTAAGACCTTGATATTTTAATTGAGGGAGTTTGTATATAAATACATATACATATCCAATCACCACATAGTATAGTATGTATCATATACATTCTATAACCACAACATGAACATACAATCAAAAACATACCCGCAATGGTTATGGTTAGTCTAATGCAATTCCTTGGAGCCATAAGGAATTTCCACCATCTAAGGTCCACATCACATGCAACCTATTGTTGATGAAGATCCGTTCTTGCTCCAATCTGGGTTGATCAGTTCAACGCTTGAACCGATCGGCTCGCCTCTTGGTTGGTTGGTTGGGATCCTGAAATGGTCGTCTGGTCTTCTCTAGCTGGATGGTTGGGCTACAATTCGATCGATTTGCCTCCTATCATCTGGTCTCCTTGGTCCTCCAAATGGCTGGTTCATCCAATGTAGAACAACTTCTCACCACGATGCATGAATTAAAACTATCCTATTTATTTACATTGTAAAAGGGAAACCTTGAGTTACATTTGAGGGGAAATAGGAAGAAGAGCATTAATTTACATTCATAAAGGAGAGAGGGGATCAGTACACAAACTAATTAATGACAAGAATAAACCACAACCATGCACACACATATCTGGGGTTTTGGCCATTACCACACTAACATCCACCATCAAAACATTTTACGGTGACACGTATGGATTGCATATTATATCATATCATATATATTAGTTGTGATCGTATGTGGTATTTAATAGGATATACACATTAATCATTTTAATATATCATATGAAATAATAAATGAGAAACTAAATCTAATCACATCGATTTAGATCCTAGATACACTGTAGATTGATGGGGCTCTGATACCACTATTGGGAAATTAGGCGTAGATATATGCAACGGAAACAAAAATTTATTTGCCCATTTCCTACCAGTAGAATCTAGTCCACAACAGTGCATCTAGAAAGGAAGGGTTGCAAAGTTATACCTGGTCTTGGAGCAAGTCTGGTGGCATCACCCTACAATTACAATCTTGGATGGAGTCTGTGCAACTCTTGGTGTTCACCATGGACATCAGACTCGAACATCTCCTACAATGACTCATGTGGACTCGCCACAGATTCCAGGATGACATCATCCTCCTAGAAGCAGCTAAAGGACTCCTGCCTCTACAGCAGTCCATGTGGGCCACCCAGAACTCCACTTTGTTCTGCCAGAGCCAATGGGAAGGAGTTGTTCCCTTCTGTCAGCAAACTAGTCGTCGATATGCTCACCCACAACAATTGATCTCAATTTCTCCTCCCTTGCTATCCCTCCCTAGTCAGGTAGGACTTGCTTGGGCTCTTGTGGTTACCACGACTAGAGAGGACAACAATTGTTAGGGCCATCGATCCCAATTGTGTGTGTTGGGAAGTCCCCAATACCCCTCTATTTATAGTAGAGGGTAGGGTTTGGGTTCCCAGTTGATTTGGGAGTAGAAGGGTCTGGAAACATGAAAGTTCTAGAAACTACAGATAGCTAAACATTTTTCTTGCACTATGATACGGTCGTCTCATGTGCGAGGTAGTTGTTTCCCAATGTGAAATGGTCGTCTCGTGCTTCTACAGTTTCCTGTTTGCACACAAAATTGGCAATTTGCTTCTAACTAATTTTCAACATTGATTTTTCTTACACAACAAGTATTGTGCAATTCAAATGAATTGGGAAAGTATATAGAACCTTCCCCAACCTAATCGAGTGATCTCTCACATGTAAGATGGTCATCTCACTCACCTAGATAGTTGTCTAGTGAGCTGAGCCAAGCCGGTCAATTCATTAGTATGAAGCGGTCGGATCACCTCAGTTTGGGCAGCCAACTTCATTCCAACCAGCCTAACAAACCAGATGCCCATCTCAACACTTGAGATGGCCATTTGGCTCTCCAAACACCCGTCTCAACACTTGAGATGGATGTTTGGCAGTGTATTCAGTTGTTGGTGCATGAATTGAATACCTAAACACTTTAGTAATCAATTCCAATCAACCTGACACTCTAATCAGTTAGTATAACACTTGAACTTGATGATTCTTAGTCCATTCAGTTGATCTATTGTTTAATTGAATACCTAAACACCTTTAGCATTCAATCTAAACATTATTCATGAATATACTCCTGTAATCTAAGTGTATCATATGCATGTGACCCTATAGGTTCAGAATTACATTGGAAATGAATGTCCATAATAACTTATCACATCACAAGCAAAGAGTGGTGCCTAGTCGCACATCATTTCTACCCAAGTAACTCATAAAGTTGAAGAATAACTTTAACCTATAATCTATGAATAGTGTAACCGTGATCATATAGTTCCTTTGTCTTTGATATCCGGATAAAACTTGAGGCATGGAATCTTCATACTCTCAACATTCAATCCATGTTCCTTGAACTAGAGCAGACTATATGAGATGCATGTGAGTTCACATATCATATATTGAACCACATGGGTACATCCATAAACTCTCAGTATCACTTATCAAGGGGCCCTGGATATCAATCTCCAGTAGGAGGGACAAATCCCATCTCTATCACTCACAGTCTATCCCCATGTGTCAAAGTCACTCAATCATCACCATTACAACAACCCATGTTTCAGGCCTGTGTTTGATGATGTCAAAGTGTACCCAATGATATGTGATGAGTGTAATGATTTTAGGTCTAAGAACCACAATCACCACCATCACTATGAGAGATGATTCTGACTACCATTTCATGGTTTCCATGTATCACTCTCATTGTGGGTCTGTTAGATATACTGCTCACTAACATGTATATGTGTGCTTGACTTGATATCACATATCATGACTAATGAGACTCTATCATCAGTCAACACACACTCTAGTCTTATGTATTATTGTTGTCTATTTTTATTCGATAGTAATAACTAACTAGGGACATAACAAGAATGTATGAACTCTTAACATTTGTATGATTTCATCCTTCAAGTCACGTACTTGAAGACATACGACATCGATTATCATCATTCTGTAGACATCTACTTATGTTTGGGTCATCGTCTCAAGGCTGAGACAAACATAATAGATTGAATTACCTTTATGGTTTATCAAACCAAGTATCCAATGCCTCATTCCAATCATCAAATGATTGGCTCTATGGGCATACATACCAACAGACTCCCACTTGTAGTTAGATCCAATCACCCACAAATCATATTCCGAGTGATTCTAACATGTCCATCATGTTTCTACTATGCAAGCACTCTAGCAGGATTGGCAACATTTGCTTTTAGTTGGTATTTTGCAATTTTCACATCTCTTTGATGTACGACATCTCGTATGACATGGAAGTGTCATAGTATGCTATCTGAGATTCCTTGCCTATCATATAGCCCCATTTCTATCACAGAAATTCTACTGAGTCATCAATGGTTGGAACCCCCCATAAGTTCACCCATATGTATCTTCTGTTGTTGTCATAACACAGAGATACTCAACTTTTATTGTAGATTTAAACAATAGTCATTAACTAGGAACCCTTCCAGCTTATAGTTCTTGTTTAAGGTCAAACACAAAAATTGATTGTGATTTATTTATTTTTCAGTTAGGAAGCTTGCATCAGTGTAACGTTTTACACCCAACTTTTCTTTATTACCATGACCAAGGAACTAATCCTTTTGGTGCTTCATAAGCACATAAAGATGTTCTTTTATGGTAGTCCAGTGACTGTCACTGGCATCTAACATATACCTTCTCGTCATGTCCAATACATATGAGATTACCAGACAAGTATATATATCCTCCCATCAGTCTAATACATATGAGATAATTGTATATCCTCTTGTCATGTCCAATACGTATGAGATTACATGATATCTTCTCATAATGTCCAATACATACAAGATAATGAGATGAGTACATACATGATAGATCCAATTGCAAATGCATATGACATCTATCCATGTATTCATGTTCTTCATAAGAACTAGGACACTAGGCTCTGGAGAGACTAACTCCATAGAATATAGATAAGTTTTCTCTCAATGAATCATGCATTTTGAACCCTTCAACATCTTGCCAGTGTATGTTCTCTTTCTTAGGTCAAGAAGCTTTCTGGATCTATCTGTATAGATCTCAATTCCTATCACATAGGATGCTTCTCCTAAGTCCTTTATAGAAAAGGTACTTTCGTTTCTAGGTGTTAACATTTGCCGGATACGAATGTTATTCCACATCATTATGTGGAATATAAATATGCTTCCACTAAATCTTTTGTAATCACATATTTTATTTTGACTCAAGTCAAACACTTTGACTTTCTTGTCAAAATAGAGGATTCCAGCTATGAGATGTTTGCTTCAATCATCATATTGACCTTTGTAGCTTACATACTTTATTTGCATTAATGGATTTATAAAACCATTCGGTTGTGTCACGTACACATCCTATACAATTATTCCAGTTACGGAATATGATTTTAACATCCATATGCCAAATATCACAATCTTGCTAAGTTGCAATTGCAAGCTTTATCTTGATGGATTCAACCATGGTAATTGGTGAAAGACTTCAACATGTTCAAAAACTTGAACTTGTTTGAAGCTCATCACATCCAATTTACCCTTCCATATTTGTCTTCTCTTGAAGACCCAAATGCATCCATTGGGTTTTACCCCTTTAGGTGGATCCATCAAGGTTATACCTTGTTGGTGTACATAAAGCCACGTCTCATACTCTGGTCCCTCAATAGCTTCTAGTCGGTTTGTTTGACTCATATTATGATCAACTCATCACCTTTCTAAATTATAAGATGTCATATATCCTTCAAAATCAAGGCATGATCTACTAGAACTATAAGGTTTTTGTGTTACATAAGGAACTTGAGATTCCACCACACTTTGTGATTCTTATTATTCCCATTGTACCTCTTTTATGTTCAATGTTTTCTTGTTCATCTTGAACATTTTGAGTTCTACTTTTACTCCCACCAATTCCTTTGGAACTAGGTTCCTCAACAGGAATATATCCATCCAGATCAACAAACAACTTTTTTGTAGGATTGGGATAAGAGTAGTATTTAACAAACTAACATTTGTGTGATTTGTGTACAATGCCCCTTTTAAGAAATAGCTTTTTTATATAGGCATTCATCTTTAATCTCTATCAAAGACATATAGGAACACTTCCCATACCATATCACATTTGGTGGCTTTTGAACCATTTTAGATAGTACATTCATTTAGTGTTTAGCATGTGCCCAAAGGAAATTGGAATTTTAGCTAGTTTTATTGATAATCATACCTTAACAAGGTGTGATTTGTTCATTCTGACACATCATCATGTTCAGGTGGAGTTCATTGTGATACACTATCACATATCTCTAGTAGGTCCTTAAACTCTTGGTTTAAATTATTTCAACCTCGATCATATTGAAGTATCTTAATACTTTTACCAAGTTATTTATGTACTTCATTTATGATCTCCTTGAACACTTCAAGAGATTCATACTTGTATTTGATAAAATACAACTTTCCATATATGTTGATCACATCAGTAGATATAGTGAGGTACTAGTAACTACCTTTAGCATATCATTCTAAAAGTTTTGTTGTTCATCAATATTTACTAGGCCTAATGGTGCTTTTAGATTGACAAATTAGGGTGTCTCTAACTAATTGTTGAATCTATGTAGTTATCTTTGATGACTTAATTATTTAATTATTGATTAACATTATATAATAATTTATTTTTCATGATATTTTCTAGAATTCAGTCAATCCTATTTAATTTTATTTAAGTCAAAAGCATTTAATACTCATATAATTAAGGTGAACCTAAGGAATGAGAAATTAAGCTATATACCCTGATTCAAGTATGTTACAACACTACATCCCTTAAAAGGATTTTGTCCCTAAAATCCACTCATGTATAAGTTGGTGTACCGAGTTGTACCTCCTAACCAATTATACATGTCTATTTTCCTTTAATGTAGGAGGATATAGAATACTATCCTCTACCACCAATTTATTCCATCGAATAGGAGAAGCTATAATACTTTAAGCATTCAGTTTCCATTATCTTATAGTGTATAAAAGTTGAGATAGGGATGCTACACCACATCTAAATTTCTTTAAAAGTTTGTATTGTAAGTATCGTATTGTTCAATATAGTTTTTCACTATCCACTTATCTTGATTATCATCATGCATATATATATATATATATATATAAATATATATATATATATATATATATAATGGGAATTCACTCGCTGCCCGTGTGGATAGAGAAGTGAAGTTACCCGTGCCTAAATCTTACTACCCATGCTAAGTAGCGGTGGCAAATGATGTAAATACTGTGTTGTTAGTTCATATGTTATTTGGCTGGAAAGCGGTGGAATTTATTTGTAATTATCAAAACTTTTGCCGCTATGTTTCGAGGAGGATGTGGTGGTGGGTGGGGCAGTGACTAACCTTACGTTTGGATAAGTACATCACAAGTCCCGATACTCTCTTATTACAATACATAAGTGGTTTCTATGTGTGCTAATGTAAGTGATTAGGACTGTAGGCAGTGTTGACCGGATGGATGTCTCTCCCATTGAGTCAGTTCTTCCGTCACGTATATGGATCCCCCTTTAACACGTGTGTCTGATCTGCTTCTTGTTGTTCCTTCCTTCATGTCTCTGGGTTGTATGTAAGATCCTCTTGTCTGGGTTCAACTATGCGGTGCCAACTTCACGGATCAAACAACACAAGCTCAACAAGCATTGTTTTCATTTGACAGTGCCTCAATAGACATAGATAGTCCAATGCAAGTGGTCAGTAATCAATCAATGCCGATGTACATATATATTACTAAAGAGATGTTGACGTTAATTATGACAAACTAGTTGATCACATCGAGAATTATACCACTGTACTCATGTTTATAGAAATGTGTGTGAGATGCGACATAGATAACTTGGCATAGTATCTTATTATGTTGTAAAGTTGTTTGTTGTCTATGTATTGTATATGTAAATGTTCCAGAAATCAAACTTTCATTAAACTTAAAATTTATGTATCATATATTGCTGAAATGTGTTCATCGTCCCCACTTGAACTCCTTACTTTAATATATAATAATTTTATGAGCAAATTGTAGGATCTAGACCAAATTGGTTTTTATTAGAATGCAACTATTGTGCAGTATAATATTATATAATTATTCTAAATTATAAAACTATCACTACATTACAGTTGGTTCTTGCCTATTATAATGTGAGTGTCCATATTACAGATGACACTTGCTTATTATAATATGACTATCCATATTACAAATTGTCACCTATATTAAAGTTGGCTCTTGCCTATTACAATGTGACTATCGATATTACATATGACACTTGCTTATTACAATATGAGTATCCATATTACAAAATTGTCACCTACATTACAGTTGGTTCTTACCTATTACAATGTGATTGTCCATATTACATAGACACTTGGTTATTACAATATGACTATCCATATTACAAACTGTCACCTACATTACAGTTGGCTCTTTCCTATTACAATGTGATTGTCCATATTACAGATGACACTTGCTTATTACAAAATGAATATCCATATTACAAAACTGTCACCTACATTATGGTTGGCTCTTGCCTATTATAATGTGACTGTCCATATTACATATGACACTTGCTTATTATAATATGGGTATCCATACCACAAAACTGTCACCTACATTACAATTGGTTCTTGCCTATTACAATGTGAATGTCCATATTACAGATGACACTTTCTTATTACAATATGACTATGCATATTACAAATTATCACCTACATCACAGTTGGTTCTTGCCTATTACAATGTGACTGTCCATATTACAGATGACACTTGCTTTTTACAATATGAGTATCCATATTACAAAACTGTCACCTACATTATAGTTGACTCTTGCCTATTACAATGTGACTGTCTATATTACATATGACACTTGCTTATTATAATATGACTATCTATATTACAAAAGTGTCACTTACATTACGGTTTCCTCTT